>CAWUFW010001623.1:1317500-1917500 GCA_963921515.1 Calotriton arnoldi | reverse complement strand
CAGTCAAGGGCCTTGTCTCGGACACCGGCGTCGTGGAGTCTGGTGGCTAGGGTGAGGTGGGAGACAGTGTGGAAGGCAGCCGGGAGGTCCAGGAGGATGAGGGCTGCCGTTTTGCCCTGGACGAGGTGGGAGCGGATGTCGTCGGTGGCGGCAAGTAGGGCTGTCTCGGTGCTGTGGTTGCTGTGAAATCCGGATTGGGAGATGTCCAGGATGTTGTTAGCTTCGATGAAGTTAGCTAGGTGGCTGTTGATGGCCTTGGCTGTGAAAGGAAGCAGGGAGATGTGCCTGAAGTTCTTGAGGTCCGTTCGGTCCGCGGAGGGTTTTTTCAGGAGGGGGTTGACTTCGGCGTGTTTCCAGTCGTCGGGGCGGTCTCAAAGGAGCAGTTGATCATGGGTCGTAGTTCGGGTGCGATGGCAGAGGCGGCTCTGTGGAAGATGTGGTGTGGGCAGGGGTCTGCGGGTGCTCCGGAGTGGATGCTTTTCATGGTGTTCAAGGTGTCTTCTGTCGTGAGTGGGGTCCATTTGAGCAGGGTATGTTGGGTGGCGTTGCATTGAGGGGGGGCTGGAGCGGTGAGGCGGTCTTGTTTGTCGAAGTTGTTGTAGATCATCATAATCTTATGGTGGTAGAAGTTGCTGAGTGTGTTGCAAAGGTCTTGGGAGGGTGGGACGTCTGCTGTTTCGCTGCAGGGTTTGGCAAATTCCTTGATGATGGAGAAGAGTTGTTTGGTGTTGTAAGCGTTGGTGAGGATTCTGTCTTGGAGGGATTTCTTTCTTGTGGATTTGATGAGATGGTGGTGTGCGGTGATGGCTGCTTTGTAGGCGGCGCGTGTTTCCGAGGTTTTATTGTTCCTCCGGGTGTTTTCGAGTCGTCCGCAGGAACGTCTGGATTCTTGGAGTGCATGGCTGAACCAGTTTGCTTTCTTGATGTGTCTTCTGGTGGCTTTCTAGAGGGGGGCGAGTGTGTCTGCGCAGTTCGTGATCCAGCGGTGGAGGTTGCGTGCCGCGGTATTTGCATCTGCCGTAGTCGGTGGTGGGGTGCTGATGAGGGCGGAGGTGAGCTGGTCTTTGGTGACCTTGTTCCAGCTTCTGTGGGGGAGGCAGTGGGTGTGCTTGTGTACGGTGTTTTTTTTAAGGAGAAGTGGATGCAGTGGTGATCTGTCCAGAGGAGTTCCATGGTGTGGTTGTAGGAGACGCTGTTTCCTTCGGCAAAGATGGGGTCGAGTGTCTGACCCACTGTGTGCGTGGGGCAATGGCTAGTTGTTTCAGTCCTATGTTGGTGAGGTTCTCTAGGAGGGAGGCGGTTTTTGAGTCTTCGTGGTTGTCCAGGTGGAAGTTTAGGGCTCCGAATAGGATGTAGTCTGTGGAGGCGAGGGCGTGGGGTGCGATGAGGTCGGTGATGGCGTCAGTGAAGGGAGCGCAGGGGCCAGGCAGCCTGTAGATGAGGGTTCTGCAGTCGTTGTAGGGTTGGTCTGGATCTGGAACTGGAGGTGCTCCATGAGGGTCATAGTGTCGTCTGGAACGGTGGTCATGCGGAGGGTGTTTTTGTAGACGATGCCTCCTCCTGGATGGATGGGGCCGTCCTTGCGCCAGATCTTGTATCCGTCAGGAATGGCGGTGGTGATGTCAGGTGCGGAGTTGGCGTTGGTCCAGGTTTCTGTGAGGAAGGCGACGTCGGACGAGTAGGTGTGGAGGAGGTCCCAGATTTCTATGGTGTGCTTGTGTGGGGAACGTATGTTGAGGAGGATGCCGTTGAGTAGTTTGTGAGCGGTGAAGTCCGGTAGGCTGGGAGATGCTGCTGTGGTACGGAGGTGGTTTAAGGTGCGGCAGCAGTGAAGACAGGAGAGAGGGCCTTGGGTGTTGTTCGGCGTCGAGAGCAGGCAGTTGTTGTTGCATCTGGGGTTGAGATCATGGAGGGTGCTGAAGTTGTAGCCTAGGCGGGTCAGAGGACCAGGGTCCCTGGCGCTGGTCGCGATCGGGTTGCGGACGGGCGCAGACGGGCTTGCCTTTGGCACGCCAGCAGTGCGGCCGCCATTAAGTAGGGATCGGGGGAGGGCAGGTCTGCTGGGAGGCGGGAAGGACACACTGGAGAGGGGAGGGGCCGCGGGGGCAGCAGCGGCAGCGAGAAAACGCAGGAGAACGAGGAAAAAGGGAAGAGAGAGAGAAAGAGGGCACAGAGAAAAAAGGCAATAGAGGCAGAACAAGCAGCAGAGAATAAAGGCAAGAGAAGGAAAAGGAAAGAGAAAAAGAGGGCACAGAGAAAAAAGGCAATAGAGGCAGAAAAGCAGAGTGCTCTCCCACTGGACCACCAGGGATGAGGCGCAGGCAGGAGACTGCGGGTGGAGGAGGGCCTCGAACACCCAGCAGCAGAGCACTCAAAGTTCAGGGGGCAGCACTCAGTGGCGGAGCTGAGCGGGGGAGAGGGGTCACACTGACCAGGTCAGTGGTCTTGCTCTTTTTGCCACGCAGCGGCCGCCATTAAGTAGGGATCGGGGGAGGGTGGGTCAGCTAGAAGTGGGGAGGACATACTGGAAGGGGTAGGGGCCGCGGGGGCACAGCGGCGGGGAGAAAATGTGGAAGAACGAGGAAAAAGGGAAGAGGGAGAGAAAAAAGGCAACAGAGGCAGAACAGCAGAAGAGTAGAGTGCTCTCCCACTGGACCACCAGGGATGAAATGTAAAATCCGTATTTGTAAAGCGCGAACTACTCACCCTTACGGGTCTCAAGGCGCTGGGGGCCGTCGTGGAAATTAAGTGAGCTATTGCCCAGAGTCACATGGTGCTGAGCTGAGCTGCACGCCGGAGCCGGGGATCGAACCGTGAGCCCTGTGCTCCGAAGTCAGCTGCCCTGGCCGCTGCACCACACCTCTCCATCCAGGGATGAGGCACAGGTAGGAGACTGCGGTAGAGGGCCTCGAACACCGAGCAGCAGAGCGCTCATTGGGCGGCACTCAGTGGCGGAGCTGCGTGGGGGAGAGTGGTCACACTGACCAGGTCTTGCTCCCTCTGTAAATATGTAATATATATTTGTCCAACCCTAATCGCTTCAACTTTCCCTAAAATGTAATTTTGAGTGAATCTGCAACTTGTATATATGTAACTCTAACCGCTAGTATCTGTATGTGTAGTAGACTTATGTACTTACTTACTTAGAGTTTATCTGTTTCGTCTTTTTTATGTTATTCATCTGAAGTCCTTAACTGGTTCTATTGTAAAGCGCTCTGACACCTTTGGGTAAATTTTGCACTAGATAAAATGGCATAAATAAATAAAATACCAGTCGGGCGGCACAATATGCTAAGCACAGATATTTAGCTTAATTGTTTTCAAGCCATGCCCTTAATTACCTTGGCCACGCCCCTTTGAGAGACCCCCTTAGTTTTTTCATTCCACTTAAAGCCCTCTGCACAGCATCGCAGTTCCCTAACTTTTTTTAATGCACTTCGACCAGTGGTACACATACATTGGTGCTTCAAGTGAGCTCTAGAGTCCCAGAGCGGGGCTTAAGCCCACCCTGCCCTCTCGGAGCCTTGTGGAAAAAGCCATTGGAAGCTGAAATGCGGCCGTAGATACGCTGTGCAGAGACAGTCGCCTCGGCGTTATCGCCCAGAATGGAACAGCAGCCAAAAAGAAGAGATTTGGTCCGGATTCTAAATGCATCCTGCGCTGATGTGACGCTGAGTGGAGTTCGGCGGCCTGTCGGGGCCTGCGGCGGCTGTTGCGAAGGCGGAGAGAAACTATGGAGGCTCATCCCATTAGAATAGAGGTGAGCAGGCCTTGATGTGGATGGTCTGAAGATGCCGCAGGAGTCTGGAGTGTGGGTTCCAGGGAGCTGCGGAGAGCCTGTGCAACGGCTTGGGGGCCAGCCGAGCGGCTGACCTGGACAGAACTGCAGCTGTGGGACAGCACGGCCGCTACTGGTGCATTGGGAGCCGAGGTTGCCACGGAACGCCCAGATTGAGCACTGAGGAGCCTCTTGGCTGGCGGGGCAGGCGACAGGGCCATTACTTGTGTTGTGGCCTGCTGCGGCCGGGTGCTAGGCTGGCCACGGCGGCCCTGCCTGATTGTGCGGGCAACAGATGGTGAAGGCCGCTCGGAACATGATAAAGCGGAGGCGGCGCAGGAGGAGTCCTCCGCGGCGGTGAGTGCAGGAGGGGGCCGATCCGGACTGAAGGACAGGCGGCGCTCTTCTGGAGGCTGAACGGGCCGTAAGCTTGCTGGTAACTGTCCCCAGGAGCGGATTGAGGCCCCCGCACGCACAAAGATTAGCGGCAGATTTTTGGCTGGGCCCAACAAGGTATTTCACAGGCTACGATGAGACCACATGCTGCCTGCAACACTGCGAACCCAGGGCTGGGTCTGAGCGAATGCTCTGGGGCAGCACACCACTTAGTAAGTTGTGAGCAGCCTACCTGCGGGTCTTTGCGTATAGATCCCCTTTGTGCTTGTATCCCACAGAGAAGATGACGGCTGCACGTTAGGCCCTAGCAGTCCTTAAATGCATGCCTTGGATTAGGGAATGCTCTGCAGGGTACTGGTCTCAATCCCCAATGTTGTTGGAGTCGTCCTCCCCTTGCCAGTGTAGCCCAAGGTTGGGTTATTGTCTGTTTTCACCCATTTCGTTTTTGGGCTACCTCTCAGTAGGGCTTTTGGGCTACCACGCCAACATGACTCCATTTTGGGCTTGCCTGTCAGTAGGAAGTAAACCACTTGGGCGTCCTCTTCAACCTGAACTCTGTTTAAGCTTCTTCACTAGTTCCTCCTGACACTATGGTCACCCGCACATCTTATGTCTGTTTGGCTGCTTGAACTTATTTACGCAAAAACCTGATATTGTACACTGACATCACTATTTTGCGCGTTTAAAGTGTTCTTCTGCGCTTACTGTTTCATTTTCTGATAAGATTTTGCAGGCATCACTATTTTGCGCGTTTAAAGTGTTCTTCTGCGCTTACTGTTTCATTTTCTGATAAGATTTTGCAGGCATCACTATTTTGCGCGTTTAAAGTGTTCTTCTGCGCTTACTGTTTTATTTTCTGATAAGATTTTGCAGGCATTTGTGGCACACTCTGCCTACCTCACCCAAACATCGTTCCCTGGTTCCTTTCCCTGCGTTTTTCTGTCGTTGCTGTTATCTGTTATCCTTTGCGCCCCTGAGTTTCTCCCATTGCTCCCGGCCACTTCTCTCTGGTCTGGCATTATCCTCAAACGCCACGTGTTCTCCCCAGCGATCTCGGCTCCGCCTGAAGCTGCCTTCTTGACGTGAAGAGCCTCACCAGCGGCCAGAGCACGACTTGTAGCAAGGGTCCTCCTACATGGACGTATCTTATTGATTTATTTATGTACTCAACCTTGTCTCCTATTTATCTTATGTTTGCCTATGATTCACCCCTGACGCTGTGGCTTCCTACCTGGTCACATACAATTTGCAGCACTGACCTCGGCTCCGACTGGGGCTGCCTTCTTGACGTGAAGAGCCTCACCAGCGACCAGAGCTCGACTTTTAGCAGGGGTCCTCCTACTTGGACGTATCTTGTTGTTCTATTTATCTTCCCCCAGATCACGTTGTTAACTTAATTTTTCCTGAATAATGTTCCATCTCCTCCTTCTGCTCCTACTCGCTTTCACTTAATTCGTAGCATTCTCTTCTTCCCCCACATCTCCTGCACTTCACCCTCCCCATCTTACAAATATGTCGTCCAAACGAGTGAAGGCGGTAACCAACTGTTTCAAAATCATTTCCCCCCTACCCCCCCAATTTGTCCAAAGCATCAGCCAAAAGGTTCAAACACAATACCCTTGAACATTTTCCAGATTCCCTTTTTGTTGACTAATACCATAGTGGTTGTTATGGGAGGCTCAAAACCGATCTCATGTTCTTCACCCGCAACATCTCATCCTGGACCACCATTTTCAACAACTCCCTCAACGTTACTTCCTCCTCCTCAATCCCACACGGGCACCAACTAAAAATCTCCCCTTCAGCTTGTTTCGATGGCTCACTCACTATCTCACTTTACAACAACAGCAAAGTCCTGGTCCAAGCCAAAGACACTTATCTCTCCCTCTTCGACCACCTATTTCCATCCCTGCTCTCCATCCCTGGCATTCCTATCCCTCCAGACTCCTCTCCTAACTCCTCCCTCAATTTTTTCTCACCTCCCCTTATCCACCGGAACACCATTTTGCAGCCTTCATCTAACTCCTACCTCAATTCTCCCCCGCCTCCCCTTACCCTCCAGAACACCTGCTTGCAGTCCTCCCTCCCCTGGCAGTCCCGTTCCCCTCCTTCACCCCTGCTTCCCCTCCCCCCAATCCCACCTTCACCATCTGGGATACTACCCTCAACACTCCTTCCACGCCAATGGCCTGCTCCCTCATCCACACCTCTTCATCAGCCTGGAATTCTGCAGAAATCTCCCCCTCGCCAGGTTAACCACCCCCTATCCAATCCATCTTTCCAATATCCTGACTTCCCAGCTCTCACATTGACTTTTCCACCTTATGCTCTCTCTTCTTACCCTCCCCCTCTCCCTTTTTTATGAATCCTGGGCAAGCCTCTTTCATCTCTCTTCACCCCCCCAACACTCCAGAACTGCTGCTTGAACCACTATTCCCTTATGACAACCTCCTCCCCACCCCCTTTTCCCCTAACCTAGCAGAACTTTACACTTTCTCTAACCACCAACCAGGGCTACCATCCTTTTCGTACTTGTTTCCAGCCCCCATACACTCACTACACCCAGCCTGCGCACCTTCTCCACCTCTCCCTCTTCTCTACCCCTTGACCTTCTACCTTCCTATGTCCCACTTCTATCCCCTTACCCCCTGTCCTCCCACTCCAGACCTCAACTCTCTCTTCCTCACCCAGTAGTCAATACTTCTATTTTATTCAATGTATGCACAGATAATTCTCTCTCCTCCTCAGCTGCACCGACAAGTACTTGCAATCAACATCTCTTGACGAGTCTCCCTCCATTCTTTACTCCTACATCCACCCCCTCTCCACGCTCTCTCTCTCAAGTTGAATACCCCCCTGAACCCATCTAACAACCTAACATTCCGTTTCCAGCTCTGCTCTCCCTAGAAAATAAACTAGGACTTCTCATCTCTTCTATCTCCCAGCTTGAAACTTCCATCTCCCACCTAAGTTCTAAAATTTCCACTCTTCCTAACGCCCTACTTCCTTTGGCGAGCACTCACATCGCCAAACTCCCAAGGAGTACCATGCTCCCACGCCCCAAAAAAGCCTCACACAATCTGTCACCAACTGACATTTCCAACCTATTGGCTAGCTACCATTCTTCCAACTCCAACCCCCACACCTTCTCCTCTCCAGCCAACACTAATCACTGCACTATACCAACCATCTCCCTCACCCGCACCAAACATCGACCATCTTCAATCCAGTCACCTATTCTCAGGAACATTATCCCTATCACCCCCAAAAGCCCTGACTCCCCCTTCACCAAAACAGTCATCTCGGAGGCTCGTTGTCTGCTACACAACTGTCGTTCCGCGAACAAACACAAGCTGGAAATTTCAGACATCATTAATCTTTACAGCTTGGATATACTTTTCCTCACTGAGACCTCGCTCTACGACACTTCTCATACTTCTTTCGATCTTCTGCTCCCCACCGACTATTCCATTCTCAGGAACGATAGAGAAGATAAAGTTGGGGAGGTGTAGCCGTTATCTTCAGGAACTCCCTTCATCTCAAAGCTTTTCCCAGAAGCATTTTCCGTTCCTTCGAATGCCTTTCTCTGGAGTTTCAAACAAAGCAAAACTCCCCTGTTAGGTTTCATACCATCTATCACCCGCCTAGTGACAACTCCGCCTTCACAGAGGAATTCATTGACTTTGTGAGCGACCAATACTCGCAAAGCGACAAACAGATTTTTATTGGAGACTTTAATCTTCACTGGGGCAATCTGGAAGATTCAGCGGCCAACAGGCTTGCCACTTTCCTCTTAGGAAATGATCTTGTTCAACATAACACAAAATCGTCTCAGTCTAAGGGCTCCATTCTTGACCTTGTTATCTCCAAAGTAGATATGCTAACTGCTGTTGATCCTATACCAGTAGACTGTTCTGGCCACTTCCTCATCCCCTTCTCTCTGCACCTATCTCATTCTGTTACTCTTGGCCAACCTAAAAGAACTACTACCTTTTTCCGCAACATCAAAAACACCCACCTGGACATTTTATGCAACACAGCTTTGAGCTCTCTTCCAATCTTAGACCCCTACTCTGATGTCAACGACCTGACCTCCCAATGTCTCACCAGTCTATCAGCTGTAATTGATAATGTTGCTCCACTGCAAAGCAAAAAGAAAAGACCTACTCCTTCTGCTCCATGATTCAATAAATCCCTCTACGAAGAAAAAAACACATGAGGAACCTTGAGAAATTATGGAGACATTCTCCATCCACCACCAATCTAACTAATCTCCGCCGCCTCGCAAGATCCCGTTATCACAAACACATCTTCCATGAAAAAGCTATGCACTTCAGAACCCTCCTAGATTCCTCCAAAAACAGACCTAAAAAGTTATTCGACTCATCAAAAGCACCAACATCTCTCCCTCTCCCACCGTATTTGTCGACCCCCCCAAGATAGCGGCAGAATTTGCAGTATTCTTTGATGAACAAGTAACATCACTTGTGGATCCGGTTACCCATTCTACCCCCCCTGAGGACCGCAAATCCCTAGTCCTGTGGCAGAACTTTGACTTCATCACCGAAACGGCCCTCCTTGAAAGCATTCTAGAAACTAAACCCTCTAACCATTCCATCAACCCCATTCCCAGTGACACTGCCATTGACTTTTACACCCACACACTCTCCTACTGGACCAGTCTGATAAACCTCTTCCTCAAGCAAGGCTCCCTTCCTGCTGCCCGTAAAACAGGACAGGTTACCCCACTTCTTAAGAAACCTTCTGCTGATGCAAAAGATCTCAACAACTTTCCCCCTATCACCAACCTTCCTTTTCTTGCGAAAATCACAGAAAGTTGTGTGGTGAAGCAACTTTCCAAACATATCAAGGTCAACTCCCTCCTTGACGAATTCCAATCTGGTTTTACCCAAGGTTGCAGTACAGAAGCAGCCCTACTTCAAGTGATCGATGATGCCCTGCGAGTACTTGACTCTGGTGAATCTTGTCTCCTGATCCTTCTTGACCTATCGGCAGCCTTTGACACTGTTAATCACAACACTCTTTTGAACACTTTAAAGCTAAGAATGAGTTTTGAAGGCACAGTGCTCAAATGGTTCGAATCATTCCTCTCGGGCACTTCCCAGATTATCAAAATAGCTAATTGTCTCTCCACTTCAATGGCTGTTGGACAAGGCGTCCCTCAAGGCTCGATCCTCACGCCCATACTGTTCAACCTTTACATTGAACCGCTGGGTAATCTCCTAAAAAAATCTGGGACCCATTATCACCTATATGCGGATGACACCCAAATCTACCTAAAGGTATCCTCCATTCATGACATTTCAATACTCAACACCACTCTCAACTCCATCCACCACTGGCTGTCAACTCATCAACTAATACTGAATCCTTCCAAAACAGAATTCGCTTCTCCTCTCGACCTCACTATCTCCTCCTATCCCATCATGGATGAACTTATTTGAACATTCTCAACAACAAGCCTATCATTGTTGACAGTGCCAAATCTGTAGGCATCATCCTAGACAAAACCCTCAACTTACAGTCCCATATCAATACCATCGCCAAGAATGCATGCTACCAACTGCGCCTTCTCTGGGGGGTTCGGCACTTCTTTCCTGAACAAGACCTAAAAACCTTGGTCCAATCATTGGTTCTTTCCAGATTGGACTACTGCAACTCTCTCCTTGCTGGCCTCCCCAAATCCCACCTTTCCCCTCTAAAATCCACCCTCCACTCAGCAGCTTGCTTCGTATATGGGGCTAAAAGAAATGATCACATCACACCCTTACTGTTGTCTCTTCACTGGCTTCCTATCGAAGCAAGGTCAATTTACAAGACTGCCTGTATCACCCACAAAGCCTTGCACACCTCCACCCCACGCTATCTGGCTAATAAACTCAAAATCTCAGAAGGCTCTAGACCTTCACGCAATGCGGAAAACTTACTGCTCGAACCTCCTACCTTCAAAAGGGAAGGATTTATGGCTCAATCCATCTCTGGTAATGCGACCAGAATCTGGAACTCACTTCCTCCATCCCTCCGAACCACCACCTCTACCCGGACCTTCAAAACACATCTTAAAGCTCTCCTCCTTCAAAGACACTTCCTGGAATAATTCAACCCACTTCTTGTCCATTACGACCATCTAAAAACTCACATGAGATCAACTTTCTAAATATGTATTTTACTCCAGTTTCAACCTAACGCTGCCATCTTTCATAGTTTTTAACAATATAAATATGCAACCTGTTTGCGTTGTAACTGCATATATGTATCTTTTTAGCGCGATCAGCCTATCTTGTGCACCTGTAACTGTACATATGTAGCTTATTAGCGTGTTTAGTCTATCTTGTGTACCTTTTGTAATTTACCTGCCACTCACATGTGGTCAACTTTGTCAATTTGTATTTTACTCCTGTTCTAACCTAACGCTGACACCTTTTTATATTTTTACAATATAAATATGCCACTTGTTTGCGTTGTAACTACATATATGTTTATTTATTTATTTAATGCAGTTTTATATAGCGCGGACTTTACCCAAAGGTGTCACAGCGCTTTACATTAGAACCAAGACCGTTACATGAGGAAATTTACATACTTACAAGTTACAAAATACAACAAGGAAGAAGAAAAAGTAAAATAAAACAGTAGATGGCAGTCACACAAAAGGCACACTAGGATATGTAGCTTGTTAGCGTGTTTAGCCTATCTTGTGTACCTTTTGTAACGTACCATGTTCTTTGTAAAGCGCTCTGACACCTTTGGGTAAAGTTCGCGCTATATATAAAACTGCATTAAGTACAAATAAATAAATGAATAAATTCCCAGGTGAGGATCCACCCAGGGGACCTCTGCGCATGCGCCTGGATGCAGGACTCCACCCCTTCAATACTCACGCCGGATTCGTCCACTTTGCGCATGCTCAGTTGGGCGTAGGAACTAGTCCCAGCTTCAGGACTCGCTCCCTATTGGTCCGGTTTGCGCATGCGCACTTCTCGAGGTCGACTCGTCTGGCCCGTGTCATGTGACCGGATGAGGCTGGGCGGGGTCAGCTGTGGACCCGGAAGTGAGCGGCGGAGCCGGGGCAGGTATGGGCCGGGAGGGCCTGGGGCGCCGGTGGGCGGGCAGCGGGGGCGGTGTCTCGGGGCGGGGGGTGACGCCTCATCTCACCGGGCCCAGCCTGATGAGCTGCTCCCGGCCAGGCGTCTTCTTTGACTTCTGGGACTCGTAGTCCTCCGGTATAATGAGGTAAACAACGCTGCAAACCCCGGGATTGTGGAGGGCGGCGAGCCGAGGCGAAGCAGCCGTGGAAGTGCGCGAGCAGTGTGCGGGGGGACATCTGGTGTGGCTTTAAACTAGAGACATTTATTTACACTGTGGCCAGGCTCACGCTGTACAGGTAATCTACCTAGCCAGCCACCCACCCACCCTTCCACCCACCCATTCACCTACCCATTCACCCACCCTCCCATCCACTCACCCTTCCAACCACACTTCCATCCACCCACCCTTACTTCCACCCACCCTTACTTCCATCCACCCTTACTTCCATCCACCCTTACTTCCATCCACTCACCCTTCCAACCATCCACCTACCCTTCCAACCATCCACCTACCCTTCCAACCATCCACTCACCCTTTCATCCATCCACTCACCCATACTTCCATCCACCCACCCATACTTCCATCCACCCACCCATACTTCCATCCACTCACCCTTCCTTCCATCCACTCACCCTTCCATCCATCCACTCACCCTTCCATCCATCCACTCACCCTTTCATCCATCCACTCACCCTTTCATCCATCCACTCACCCTTCCATCCACTCACCCTTCCATCCATCCACTCACCCTTCCATCCATCCACTCACCCTTTCATCCATCCACTCACCCTTTCATCCATCCACTCACCCTTTCATCCATCCACTCACCCTTTCATCCATCCACTCACCCATACTTCCATCCACTCACCCTTACTTCCATCCACTCACCCTTCCAACCATCCACTCACCCTTTCTTCCATCCACTCACCCTTTCTTCCATCCACTCACCCTTTCTTCCATCCACTCACCCTTTCTTCCATCCACTCACCCTTTCTTCCATCCACTCACCCTTTCTTCCATCCACTCACCCTTTCATCCATCCACTCACCCTTTCATCCATCCACTCACCCTTTCATCCATCCACTCACCCTTTCATCCATCCACCCACCCTTTCATCCATCCACTCTTACTTCCATCCACTCACCCATACTTCCATCCACTCACCCTTCCATCCATCCACTCACCCTTCCATCCATCCACTCACCCTTCCATACATCCACTCACCCTTCCATACATCCACTCACCCTTCCATACATCCACTCACCCTTCCATACATCCACTCACCCTTCCATCCATCCACTCACCCTTCCATCCATCCACTCACCCTTCCATCCATCCACTCACCCTTACTTCCATCCACTCACCCTTACTTCCATCCACTCACCCGTACTTCCATCCACTCACCCGTACTTCCATCCACTCACCCGTACTTCCATCCACTCACCCGTACTTCCATCCACTCACCCGTACTTCCATCCACTCACCCGTACTTCCATCCACTCACCCGTACTTCCATCCACTCACCCGTACTTCCATCCACTCACCCGTACTTCCATCCACTCACCCGTACTTCCATCCACTCACCCGTACTTCCATCCACTCACCCGTACTTCCATCCACTCACCCTTACTTCCATCCACCCTTACTTCCATCCACCCTTACTTCCACCCACCCTTACTTCCACCCACCCTTACTTCCACCCACCCTTACTTCCACCCACCCTTACTTCCACCCACCCTTACTTCCACCCACCCTTACTTCCACCCACCCTTACTTCCACCCGCCCTTACTTCCATCCACCCGCCCTTACTTCCATCCACCCGCCCTTACTTCCATCCACCCGCCCTTACTTCCATCCACCCGCCCTTACTTCCATCCACCCGCCCTTACTTCCATCCACCCGCCCTTTCATCCATCCACCCGCCCTTTCATCCATCCACCCGCCCTTTCATCCATCCACCCGCCCTTTCATCCATCCACCCGCCCTTTCATCCATCCACCTGCCCTTTCATCCATCCACCTGCCCTTTCATCCATCCACCTGCCCTTTCATCCATCCACCTGCCCTTTCATCCATCCACCTGCCCTTTCATCCATCCACCTGCCCTTTCATCCATCCACCTGCCCTTTCATCCATCCACCCGCCCTTTCATCCATCCACCCGCCCTTTCATCCATCCACCCGCCCTTTCATCCATCCACTCGCCCTTTCATCCATCCACTCGCCCTTTCATCCATCCACTCGCCTTTCATCCATCCACTCGCCCTTCCATCCATCCACTCGCCCTTCCATCCATCCACTCGCCCTTCCATCCATCCACTCGCTTCCTTCCATCCATCCACTCGCCCTTCCATCCATCCACTCGCCCTTCCATCCATCCACTCGCCTCTTCCATCCATCCACTCGCCCTTCCATCCATCCACTCGCCCTTCCATCCATCCACTCGCCCTTCCATCCATCCACTCGCCCTTCCATCCATCCACTCGCCCTTCCATCCATCCACTCGCCCTTCCATCCATCCACTCGCCCTTTCATCCATCCACTCGCCCTTTCATCCATCCACTCGCCCTTCCATCCATCCACTCGCCCTTCCATCCATCCACTCGCCCTTCCATCCATCCACTCGCCCTTCCATCCATCCACTCGCCCTTCCATCCATCCACTCGCCCTTCCATCCATCCACTCGCTCCTTCCATCCATCCACTCGCCCTTCCATCCATCCACTCGCCCTTCCATCCATCCACTCGCCCTTTCATCCATCCACTCGCCCTTTCATCCATCCACTCGCCCTTTCATCCATCCACTCGCCCTTCCATCCATCCACTCACCCTTCCATCCATCCACTCACCCTTCCAGCAGGGATATATTAGTGTAACGCGGGCTTAGCCACATGAGCAATTTGGAAATAGAAGTAAATACAAAGAGTAAGCATTGATTCACTGACCTAAGAATCAAGATTCTATTAGGATAGACAAAGACAAGAGATATGTAGATTTACAGGTACATATTAAATAGGTATGGCCAAATGTTTTTCTAAAGTGTGTAGGGATACGTTTGATCGTATATATTCAGGAAAACTCTCTTAAGTCTATGAGTCAATCATGAAAATGCTTGGCTCGGTGTTTCTGACCTTACTTTTGGGATATCCAATGTTACACAAGTTTTGTTCCTGTTGGTCTTTTCCAGTGCTTAATTTGTAGAAGAATATGTGCTGGGGCTCGAAGTTGTTCCCTGCTGAAGGTCTGTGTTCCCAAATACCAAGGCTGTGCTATCTCTATTAAACCTTACGCCTCTTTAATCGACCTCCATTCACTCCCTACCCTTTTGTCTCACTCGTGCTGGGTTTTTTTCATCCCTGCTTTCTCTCTTTGCCATTTTCCCATGTTTCTTTTCTTCCTTCTCTGCCTTTGTCTCTTGTTCTGGGTCAGAGTTTGATGCTATAAAATAAATCCCAGTCCCAAACAATGAGTGCTGGTGGGCCCCAGGTGCAACCACTGTTTTAAATTAAGCACTGGTCCATCACTCTTTGAATATTAGCTCTCTTTAGTAGATGAACCTTCCTGAGTGAATGGCTTTGTATGAGGCAAGTTATCTTGAAGTGTATATTGGCTTTCAACAGGAGGTCTCCCAAGATAGGTGTGATGTAGTCCAATTTGTTTGGCCCTCTGACAGGCCGTGCAGCTGAAAGTAAGATGGTTGTATCTAGGGCTGGAGCATTTTTGGCTAGCCCCCGAGCATGGCATTGTCCTTGTCTAGGTGTGAGATGGCCATGGCCTGTATGTTCGTCCTCAGATCTTCGGGTAGCAGAGAGAGTTTCATTTTCTCTAGAAGACTGAGTAAGTTTGTGCCGGTTTTTCTAGCTTGACAAGGTGTGTGGACGCGGAGACATTTTGAGCTGTTGTGAAATTTTAGGGTTTTTTCACGGGGACCAAAGTTGGGTTGAATCCCACGTCTTTTAGGGTATGAACCAGTTCTGGGTAGGCGAGTTAAAATGGATCTCCAGGATTAGACATAGATTTAAAGCGAACACAACTAGACGGGTCATTTACAGAGTTGCTCACACTAGTTTTGAGAGCCGGTCACTCATCCTCACCCCATCAAGCTCTTTGCCTCGCACACAGAAGGGGAACTGGGAGCGATTGTACAGTTAGAGATTGGGGTGTCTTACTGGGGGAAGGTGCTGAAGACCTGGCTGTTGTCAGGTTAGCCTGTTTTTGTTTTGTCTTGCGTTGTCAGACATCACCATGAAAGCTTCAGCTATGTGTGTGTGTGCGCTTTATAAGATAAACCAATGTGGTATGTGGCATCTCCTTACAACAGGTCTCAGATTGACCACTCCTTTCACAGCTCGCCTCATGCAACATCCCTATCTTACACCTGTTTTTATCTCCTGTCAGTTCACCTCTGGCCTCTTACAAACCAATGGGTCTCTTTCTTTCCTTCCTTCAGCCTCCTGCATCCTGTGCATGGAAGTTGTGGTTCCGAGGGGGGATAACATGGGCCCTGAACGCATCTTCCCTAACTCAAACGAGGACCTAGGGGAGCAGCGGCCACCCGAGGGTCTCCAGGACAACATGGGTGACTGGAGCGGAGACGACCCCGAGGAGGAGGAAGAGGAACAGCAGAACGAGGAAGAGGAGGATAATGTGAACGGAGGTGGTTACTTCTACCAGCCTTTGAACCAGGACCCTGAGTCTGGTGCGTTTGGGCATCACAGCCATCCGGGCCAGGAAGGAGGGGGGGATCACAGCCACCTTGAGCAGACGGACGAGGGACTGGGACCTGAGGAGGAGGAGGAGGCGGCGAGCAACATTCACGAGCGATTACAGGTATCCTGGTGTGACTGCACCGCCATGCATTGGTGTGCTTACAGAGGTGTGTCGGGTGCCACTCATGAAATTAATGAATCCACTGGGGGGAGGGGTGGGGGTACACTGTGGCAGCTGAGATTGCAAACTCGGCTAGGCAGAATGGCCATCAAACATTCAACATGCATTGAACCACGCGTAATTAACGCAGAAGGCAATTCAAAATGACAAGTTACTGTCCTAGAGGCCCTGTTAACATTTCGATATTGCACAAGCTTTATACAAGTGTACCTTAGTCCCCAAGCAGTGTCCTTTTCTTTCATCCATGGGCGACATCCGCCCTATTGATCATCCCACCCTGGGTGAGCTCTTGGCATAAAGTTCAGTTACAGAGGCCATGTAGGAAGAATGTGGCCTGAGTTGTACTTAACTGGTGTCTCCAAAATACAGGCCCCTGATTTACACACTTCCACCCGGGACAAGTCCCTATGGATCAAGGCCAGCGCTTAATCTTAATAGCTCCGATCTAATTGCTGGATTTTTAATCTCCATTAAACTAAACTGATCTATTCCTGTCCTGATTTCAATGCTGTTTTACACACTTTTCTTCCCTTTGCGTTATAAATTAGAATTTGAAAAATTAAGTACATTGTGTTTCATTCAAGTGAGCCTTCAGTCCACACAGATGGCAGCGAGCTCACCTTCTCTAACCAAACCACTCAAATGTTTCACATTTTAGCTGCATCTTATAGTCGTTTCAAGACATTGATAAGATTTCATCACTGGAGGCGGTTTCCGTTTTTAACTCCACACCAGAAACCATTTTTTTGCTGACCATCTGCAGATGCACTAGATGGTCCCACCTTTGTGACTGGAATACTTGAAGAGTGTGTAATGGCCAAACAGTTAGTTCTAAGCTCATCCCCTCTAATTTGTCTAAACTAAGCCTACCGCCGCGTGGCACTCGTTCTGCCACATTAGGTGAAGGTGCTTCTGCTTCGCCGCCTTCTTACAGACAAGTAAAGTCCTTCTAGGTGTCATTAAGTATGAACAAAATCGATAAATTCAACAATTGTACTGACTCCAATCTGGTGACCAGCACATGGACATAACACTTTCAGGAGACCTGATTTGCATAGAGTTGCACTATATAAACAATATTATAAATATTTAAAACATCAGATCCAAGGGTTGGTTATGTACAGGGTCTACAGGAAACAATGTTACTCTGTGAAAATAGTGATCACACGGTGCAAGTGAGTAATACGATAAAGCAGCTCAGTAACGTGATCGATAACCAGGGTGATAGGCCCAAGGGTGGCCAAAAACGTAATACATCAATTGACTTATCAGAGCCCGCGTCAATTATTGAGCTTAGAACGCATGTAGTTAGCTCTTCGATGGGCGTCGTTTTTTGTAAGCCGTCTTTGTCTGAAGTTCATTCGCGCATCTAGTCGTTGTTCTGGTGATTAAAAATACCTCTCTTTAAGGTCAGAAGTCTCATGGGACGACTATAGACCAGCTCAGAACGGGTGCTCATCAAGAATGGGAGGCCGGAGTTTGCGTCTCACTGGGGCATCACAGGGGGTTTTGGTGGAAACAAATGTTTCAAAAACCTCATCAACGGGCGACTTGAATAGAAAGTATTTCAGTATAAAAGTCACAGCACGTTTTCCTAATTCGCGCGTGATATTGTTTGAGCTCGTTTTTAGGTCGAGCAAAACAGCGCTTGCGCTGTTGCTAAGCGACCTGTTGTATATGCTTTGGGAATTGAACTCCGCCCATTTGTAGCCGATTGCTTTTCACGTCCTTTACAAATCTTTGCTTGCTAATGGGCCGTTGTTCCTCTTTGTCCCTCCTTTATGTTTCCGGTTTCCTCGGATGCAGCACCGACTAAGTACTGTATTTTTACGCTTAAAATGTGTATGTGTTTTTTCGGGGACTACTTTTCTTCTTTTTCTGTTTCCCCGCGTCTGCACTGCACAGCTTCACGTCCATCGCGCTTTCCATTTGAACAAACTCTATGTATTTTTAAAACGACTCACCCTCCTAAGCTGGAAAATACCAGCTGTTGTTCTCTATCGGCACTGCTGTGACGCCTCCGGTCACACGGTCAATGAAGTGTTAAGAGTTCACTCAAGCAGACGGCGGGCATGGGAGGCATGGGAGGCACGACAGGCATGGGAGGCACGGCAGGCATGGGAGGCATGGGAGGCACGCCGGCACAGCAGGCATGGGAGGGAGGCACGGCAGGCATGGGAGGGAGGCACTACTCACAACTAGGAGCCAAGGGGGAGAAAACAGAACAGGTCGCCCCCCACTCACAGACTTCAATGCAATCAAAGACCTGCTCTGTTAGTAGTCTGGACTCCTATAGACGTCCACATATATTTTCTCAGGCACAAAATATTGTGTGCCGCAACAGTGGATCAATGTCTCCCATCTGCCATCAAGTGTCTAAAATCACTATTTTTAAACCACATGTGCTGTACTGTATCTACAAAATGTAACCCCCCACAAACATCACCAAGAAGGGAGTGAAAAAGTGGGAACAAAGAAGGCAGTGCCTCACGGGAGTAACACCATGGGAGTTTACAGACTGATACTCGCCTGTATCCTCAGGTTCTCATCATTAGCAACTGCCAACTTTTACAACAAAATAAAGAGTGAGGAGAAAAGAAAAAGTGCAAAGACTGTGTATGTTCGTGCACAATGCGTGAACCCTATATAGGAAACCGGGGTCTAGCATTAGAACAACCGGTGTACCTAAGTCTAAAACCGAGCTAGACAACCACTAGCTGAACTACTTTATTTCTTTGCTGTGTGTCTGCTCCATTAAAACCAACATGTTTCATTGCCCATAGGGTCAGCGTCCTCACTGCACCACTTTCCTCTGTTTGTCAAACCTACAGAGAACACCAAAACGGTAGCACCAAAAAATACACGTTTTGGTTTTTAGTGTGCTACATGTGTTACAGGAGTCTCTCTCTTGTTTTTAGTTCGATGCCTGTGCTGATATATGTGTTGTTGAAATGTGTTGTACGTTCTCTGTAGGTTTGACAAACAGAGGAAAGTGATGCAGTGAGGACGCTGACCCTATGGGCAATGAAACATGTTGGTTTTAATGGAGCAGACACACAGCAAAGAAATAAAGTAGTTCAGCTAGTGGTTGTCTAGCTCGGTTTTAGACTTAGGTACACCGGTTGTTCTAATGCTAGACCCCGGTTTCCTATATAGGGTTCACGCATTGTGCACGAACATACACAGTCTTTGCACTTTTTCTTTTCTCCTCACTCTTTATTTTGTTGTAAAAGTTGGCAGTTGCTAATGATGAGAACCTGAGGATACAGGCGAGTATCAGTCTGTAAACTCCCATGGTGTTACTCCCGTGAGGCACTGCCTTCTTTGTTCCCACTTTTTCACTCCCCTTCTTGGTGATGTTTGTGGGGGGTTACATTTTGTAGATACAGTACAGCACATGTGGTTTAAAAATAGTGATTTTAGACACTTGATGGCAGATGGGAGACATTGATCCACTGTTGCGGCACACAATATTTTGTGCCTGAGAAAATATATGTGGACGTCTATAGGAGTCCAGACTACTAACAGAGCAGGTCTTTAATTGCATGGGAGGGAGGCACGGCAGGCACCATGGGAGGGAGGCACAGCAGGCATGGGAGGCACAGCAGGCGTGGGAGGCACAGCAGGCGTGGGAGGTACGGCAGGCATGGGAGGTACGGGAGGCATGGCAGGCACAGCAGGCACGGGAGGGAGGCACGGCAGGCACAGGAGGGAGGCACAGGAGGCAGGCATGGGAGGCACCATGGGAAGAGGCACGGGAGGCACAGCAGGCATGCGGGGAATAGTGGGGCACTTGGCAGCTAACGTCGGCCGCACACGGCCTTGCTGCTCTCCTCCCCTCTCGACTCATTTTTTCTTTACTTAATTTTCTGTTCCTTAATTACTTTCCTCAAAATGTGTTTAGACGCAGTTTGAGTTCTTTCCCCTTTCCAGGTCTGTAGGCTTGCTCGCCTCTCAGCATACGCTCGAGCCATACCTTCTGCGCATTCGTGTTAAATAGCCAGCACGCGCTTGAGATATAAGTGAAGTGCCACTGGAGTGCAACATTAGTTTAGCACGTAAAGTTCACTGCAGCACATGCGCATTTATGCGGTAGCCAGGTTTAACAGGGAGATGAATTTGTGGGTGGCACACTCATTCTGTTGAAGCATTTCGCGTTTTGAAGGGTGATCCGAAGGGGTCCCAATAATGACTGCCCGCAAGCTAAGGGATGGTCCTTCCACGCGCAGAAACAGCGAGCGAGGTGTAGCCCGTCTTCTTTGTGAAGCTGCCAGTCCTCCCAGAGCAGTCGTGCTGGAAATAGAAACTAGAGCCATGGCTTCGCAGCCCCGCCTAAGCCCTGGGAGGCCTTCCTCCAGCACCTTGCGGTGAGTAGTGACACAGCTCCTGCAGTTTGTTTTCTTATTGCCATCTAGCGCTTCTCGCCCTTGCTGAGGTGCTTCTCCAGAGCGCAGGCTTCTCTGCCTGTTGTTCTGGGTGTGTTAATCCAAAACAAGCTCTAATTGTAATCCACGGGCTCCCAGCTAGTAGATCATCAGAAGTGGGTCTTGTCACTGTGGGAGAGTAAATGTGTAAAAAATAAATCACCACTGTTTCTCGTCTGTGAGCATGCATCCATCGATATCTTATTTAATTTAATTACTATAGCGCCTGCTTCCCGTACATCATGTGTTTACGCAATGCTTGTTTTATGAGCACTGCAGAACTGGAAGAAAGGCCCTGCCTTCTTTCAACACATTCAGAAAATATCTACTGGCAGAATGTAGCTAAAAACGCATCTCAAGGAGGCTGTCCTGCTATCTAACAGCACCCCGGGAAAGATGCCTCTACAAAAGGTTTGGTCGAGCCGGTTACGCCAAATAAATAAATTGTGAATAGGCTGTAACTTTCCGAGTGACTAAGGTCAGCGGGCTAAAGCAAAAATATGTCTCCTACTACCCCGCTGCATATCGTGATATGTAAAGTTTGTACTTAGTGTTCTTATGCTGGCTACGCCGCCTCAGAAATATAAAAAAAGGTTTTGGCCAACCGCGAGCCCTCTGAGGCGCGTGGGGCATCACAGAGGTCTACACTGCACCCATGACCACTAGTGTGACATGGAGAAGGCTTCAGACGGGCAGGAGTCTGCACGCTTTTGGAATCTTGCCTTTTGTTCGGTTTTAACAGGACCTCTGTGCGCATGTTGGGCTTTGTTTAATTTATGTGCATTTTATACCATTTAATCTGCAACAACATGCTCTCCTCCCCCGTGACGTAAGCTGCTGAAAGGCCTTGAGCAGTATGCCAGAATAGTTTGTGGTGACATCAGGCAGACAGGCTGTGCGGTGCACACGTATTTTTCTTGTTCTTGCAGTAATCGCTCTGGTGAGGCAGGACTTTATTTGAGCCGGTGGCTCCGGGTGGGGCGTGGTGGTTAATTTGAGCCTGTGGCTGCTGGGGTCCATCAGCTCTCGTTTTTGCAGACTGGCTCTTATTTTCATTCAACAGATGCAGGAGAGGGAAAACAGAGCGGAAAGACGGAGTTGGAGAAAGACGAAAAACCGTCACAAAAGAAGAACGCAGTGAAATGCAGGAGTGAGGCAGAAGGTGCCTGCTAGTTAAAGATGCCTAAGATAGTTTCAAGACTACGGAACCTTGCCATTTGGTGCACTGACATCTAGTAGCACTGTCGTTATCTACGCACTGGCTGAAACCCTTTAAGTGTTTTTCGCTTGGGGGAGAGGAGGGTCTCTCTGTGCCCTTTGAGGGTGGGGGAGGAGTTGAGAAGGTCCTCTGAAGCCTCATTGGTTGATCCTGTAACTACATCAGTGACTTTATCTCCGCTCCCGATGGCTGTTGCAAATGGACAGGTTTCAAGGAGCGCGCTTCAGCAGCATAGCTCTGTAGATCTGGGGCTTGCTGTTGGGAAATGTAAACCTATTTCTGACAGGGTGCAGACCACCTTTCAGTATGAGGTCCATATGATTTTAAAAAACCTAACGTATTTTGTGTGTTGTTGAGTGGGGCCATGTTAACACACCCCCCTCGCGATCGACCAACCCTATGTCCTGATGACTATATCCAGGCATGGGTTTTCATGTAACACAAAGCATTTGTAGTGCCCTAATGAAACTGCTCCCAAGGTGCTTGATGCTGGAAAACCAGAACTGGCTCAGACAGCCTCATACCATGGCAGATGTTCAACTTTACAATTTTTTTCCCTTTAGTTTACAATTTAATTGACCACCTACTTAAGACTTTCAACAAGCGTTTACCTGACCTTGCCAACCTGTAGGTGTTGCCTTAATAGTAGCCCAGTTGATCAGAATCTCAAGGCCTGAAAACAGCAAATTATTAGGACCCCCCCGACCCCCCCCTTACCTTCCTTGCATTCACATTGGGTCAGACTTTGATGAAAAACTAGTACAGCCAAAACCAATAGGCCTTGCCTTTCTGAAAAGTGGCAAGCTAATGCATTTGCCAGTCCGTTTTTTAAAAAGTAGAAACCTTTCAAGATACTGGAGGAAGAGTCTATCTAAATGTATTTCAAAATAGTACATGGAATTCTTTCTTTTCTAGCTTTATAAATTACATGGCTTAAATTTCCAGATAGTTTCAATCTGTAAACTGTCAGGATGTAAAGAATTCTTGTCAGATTTAAGCAAAACACTTGACAAGGCATGATTATTTTCCACAGGGCTTAGCATTTGGTAGTAGATTTGAGCAGAGGTTCTTAACATGACTTCCATTCGTGAAATCCAGGGGCCCACACTGAGTCATTGCTGGACGCAGGCTTAAGCATTTTTGATGATTTGAAACTCCAAACAAATAGATCTTAGTGGACCTGTTAGGAGTTTGGGGAATCTCTTTTATTTATTTATTTATAAAGTTTTATATAGCGCGAACAAGATCCAGAGGGATATCAGAGCGCTTTACAACAGGATGGGAGGAAGGATATAAATGCAATATCGACATCAGATAAGACTACCCAACAGGAATAGTCACAAAATTACAAGACAAATGAATCAAGGAGAGTAATACAATAAACAAGTATATAGCGGTCTACGCAGGGGGGCACACTATGCAGTAAGGAAGAGCCGAATTAAATAAAGGTACAATGATTGTAGGATCAGTGACTTCGAGCAGGTGAACCTAGCTAAATGACGGTACAAATTTGTTCATTAGGAATCTTTTATGCTCCAGTTTGAAAGCAGTCGTTGAGGAGATTCTGCGAATTTCCGGTGGAAGAGAGTTCCATATCTTTGGGGCAGCGCCGGAGAAGGCTCGGTAACAGGTTCTCTTTTTGCTAAGGATGAGTGGTTTCAAGAGGAAAGTGTTAGCGCTTCTTGAGGCTCTGCTACCACAGGATAGTTCAAACTTTTGCGCTAGGTACCTTGGAGTTTTAAGATGCAGGGCTTTGTGCGCCAGAACGGCAATCTTTAACTGAATTCGAGCTTCATAGGGCAACCATTTAAGAGATTTTAGGACTGGGGATATATGCTCATTTCGTTTGCTACCTGTGACCAGCCTAGCCGCAGCGTTCAATGATGCCCTTAGTGGAGCCATGGTGTATTTGTGAAGGCCACAGAGCGAATAGTCCTCATCAAGTGATTAGCTCCCTTACACACATTGCTGATATGGTTTTTCATATTCAGGTGTTTGTCCAGGGTGATTCCGAGTGATTTGGCTGAGTCTATGATGAGAGGGGTGCAGTTGAAAGCAGTGAGGTGATTCATCCAAAGGTCTAGCTTGGGGATGTGGTTCGGGGGAGAGATGAGAAGGAATTCAGTTTTGGAGGTGTTGAGCACGAGATGGTTCTCAGTTAACCAATTTTGAGTAGACGTAAGGGTAGTGTTGAGTGAGATGATGTTATCCGGGGATGAGATTTTCAAATAGAGTTGCGTGTCGTCCGCATACATATTGAAGAGAATGTTCGTGGAATTTAGTGAATTAGCTAATGGTTCCAAGAAAAGGTTGAAGAGGATAGGAGATAGGACGGACCCTTGGGGGACACCCATGAGTACTGGAGAGGGCTGGGAGAGGGAGTGGTTTGCCTTGACTCTTTGTGATCTGTGGTGGAGGAAGGACGAGAACCATTGTAACACCCGACCCGAGAAACCCATCCTGTTCTTCAGAATGGATAGGAGGTTGTCGTGATTAACCGTGTCGAATGCGGATGAAAGGTCAAGGAAAATCAGGAGGCAGGACTCATTTTGGTCAAACATTTTTAAAATGTCATCCATAACGTGCGTGAGAGCTGATTCAGTACTGTGCCCCTTCCGGAAGCCAGATTGATGTTGGTCTAAGAGTTGGAAATTCTCAATATGAGCACAAAGTTGGGATTGTACGCATTTTTCTAGAAGTTTGGCTAGGGTGGGGATGTTGGAGATAGGGCCGAAATTATTGAGGTCAGCTTTATCTACATTAGTTTTTTTTTAGTATAGGTGACACCTGAGCTGCTTTTAGGCAGTCTGGGATCGTGCCTTGTGATAGCGAAGCGTTCACAATCCTTGTCCAGGTGGGAATGAGTACATTCTTGATTTCTTTAAAGATGGCCGGGGGCAACGGGTCACTGAAGTGGATAGAAGGGTTGATATTCTGAAGAATCTTGTTGATGTCCTTTTCATTGAAAGGGGTAAAGGTGCCCCATGACGCATTGTTCTTAGTGTTCAGGCTGATAGGTTTGCGCTTTTCTAAGAGGTCAAGGGGTGGTGCAGACCCGGTTTGCAGCTTGATCAAGTTGGTGTCTGAAATAGTCTGCCTTGGCGCTCTTGATCTGTTTGTTGTAGAAACTCCTAACATCTCTGTTGGGCACTCGGAGCGTGGCTGTCACGAGTGTGATGGTCTCGCTCTGTGCCGTGTGTCATTGCGTTCTTTGCCTTGGGCATTTTTCAAATGGATATGGGTTGGGTGATGAAGGACGTTGGAAGCGGTTGAGCATGACAAGCGGGGATCCAGACCTGTTAACACATGGAATAAACTTCTCCTCCATCTCAGCGCTGTGGTTGCTTCCAGTTATTACAGCTTTCTACTTTACACTGGCGACGAGCGGTCACGCATCCACTGCCCTTACTTTACGCTACCTTGGATTTAAAGGCAATTTCATTTTTTGTGGATAATTTACTTGAGAGGAGAATCATCCTACTTCCCCTTCGTTTTACTTCTTTTCGACTCATGGTTGTTTCCGGATTGTCGGCATCGAGGAATGTAAGCAGTTTGTGTATGTTCGAATACACGTACCTGCATCGATCTCCATCGAACCGCCATTGGAATCTGGAATGTAAGTTTTCATGGAGCCATCACCATTTTCGCAACACTGCGCAGCTTCATAAGCACTTTACACGTCTCAACGTATGACATCATCGCGTTTAAACACGCCGTGGCGTGCAACGTCAAGGAAGTCATTTTTCAGATCGGATCGGAGGAATCGCATCAGAGAAATCTTTGTTGCATCGGCGCTTGTCCATCGGTGACAAGCACACCTTTCAAGGTACTGTCGTACTCTCAATACTTGCATTGTTTGTACATCTGTTACAAGCACATCTTTAAGGCAAAATTAAAAAGGAGGAAAGACTATATTGTTCGTGCTACCTCCATTTAAAGGATAGTAATAATACTATTATTATTTATTTATTTATTTATTTTTTGTCAGTTACTTCTACGGTGACACGCACACCGCGTGTTTTATTTAAATAAAAAAAATTCCTTTCTTTTTATTACCATTCTTAATTGGATTTAAAACACTTAAATGGATTTTAAACACTTATACTGTCACTTTTTGGATTAAAAAAAAAAAGTGTGGACCTTTAGTGTCAACCATGTCAGGTATACTACCTCCTCCTTCCTTTCTTAACGCTCCAGGTGAACCTCCCATGGCATGGGAAATTTGGGAACCAGTGTTCTTGGCTTATAAGAAAAATATAGTTATGGAGAGATTTATATTTTATTCACGCAAACAACATACCGATGAGTCAATTGAAGATTTTGTTTCCGCACTTAGATCTTTAGCTGTTTCCTGTGATTTTGAGCATATATCGTATGAACAAGTTCTGAGAGACCAAATTCTGATGAGAACGAATAACAAAAAAGTACAAGAAAGGTTATGGACCACTTCTGATTTATCTCTCAATTCAGCTATTGACATAGCTAAATCTATTGAACATTCCGAAAAATTTGTCGAGGAAATGATAAAGGAGATGTGTTTAATGTCAATAAGGATAATAAGGAATATGACAAACAAAAAAAATTAAATTTTCGTAAAAATGATTTCACCACAAGACCCGACAATAGACCCAGATATTCAAATGGTGAGAGAAATAATTCACAACTGCTCTGTTACAGATGTGGAAGTAATAGGCATCTAGCTAATTTCAAAATGTGTCCTGCCATGGAGAAAACTTGCACCAAATGTAACAAGAAAGGGCATTTCTCCAAGTTTTGTAAGTTTCCTCCCAAAAAAGTCAATTACATACAATGTCTGGAAGACGGCGATGATTCTTATGATACCGTAGAGAATGAAATTACCACTGTCATCAATTTGTGTTG
This sequence comes from Calotriton arnoldi, assembly GCA_963921515.1. Classification (NCBI taxonomy): domain Eukaryota; kingdom Metazoa; phylum Chordata; class Amphibia; order Caudata; family Salamandridae; genus Calotriton; species Calotriton arnoldi. The sequence goes on along the minus strand of CAWUFW010001623.1, from coordinate 1,890,804 downwards.
TCATACAGGTTTGTCTAAATTTCCATCCTGCTCCATTTCTGTAGATAACGTAAATTTGCAATTTTTAGTAGATTCATGTTCATGGTACACTATTATATCCTCTGACATTTTCCATAATAAGTAGCCTAATAGAACTCTTTTCACACCTGATGTGTCACCTAGTGGCTATACGGGAGATAAAATTGAATTAACGGGTTTCTTTAGAGCTAACTTAGTTTTTGCAGGACGTCATGCATTTTGTAAAGTTTGTTGCCAAGTCTGGACAGTCTCTATTAGGATGGCCCCACCAAGAGAAGTTAGGAATTAAGCTTGATCCTAACGCTGACCCTCCTGTTTACTCCATCTCTCCTCAAAAAGTAACTGATCAACTTAATTTAAACTACATTAAATGATTAATTGAACAATTTCCTAATGTATTTAGTGGGAAACTGGGGAAATATCAAGGGTTTGAGCATGTAATAAAGCTAAATGAGAACGCAATACCAGTTCGTCATAAAGTAAGAAATGTACCTCTATCATACAGAGACAAGTTAAAGGACATGCTTAAGGAATTATGTGAGAAGAACATCATTGAACCCATTGAGTCATCGCCTTGGGTTTCTCCCATTGTTATTTCTGTTAAACCTTCTGGCGAACTGAGACTGTGTGTGGACTTGCGCAGCTTAAACAATGCTATTTGGGTGGATGCCCATCCCCTGCCCAACTTACACGAACTGGTATCGACCTTAGCAGGTGCTCAAGTATTTTCGTGCATTGACCTGGCTAGTGCATACCACCAAGTTGCATTAGCTGAAGAATCAAAGAATTTGACATCCTTTATCACCCCTGAAGGTCTTTTTAGGTTCTGTCGTATGCCTTTTGGCCTTGCCAGTGCAGCCTCTGTCTTCCAGAGATTAATGAAGGACACCTTGGAAGGCCTCTCAGTCGCCATCGCCTTCCAAGATGACATTTTAGTATATGGCAAAGACAATGATGAACATGATCTTAACCTGAAAAAAGTCATAGCTGCTTTGTCTGAGAAGGGTCTTACTCTCCGTCTAGACAAATGCAAAATTAAAGCATTGGAGGTAGAATATCTTGGACACACCATCAGTAGAATGGGAATCAAACCGAAACATAAACATGTTGAAAGCATTGTCAATGCTCCTGTTTCAAAGGATCAACTTATAGCTTTCCTTGGTTTAATTGAATTTTATGCAAAATTCATTCCTAATTATTCTTCAAAAATTGATCCTTTCAGATGTCTTCTTAAAAAGATTGCTAAGTTTTGTTGGTCTAATGATATGTCCCTTGCTTTTGAGAAATTGAAAAGTTTTATTGTTAATGCTCCATGTCTTCAACCATTTGTATCTGGGAAAAGATGTATTATTATGGTGGATGCCAGCAACACAGGACTTGGGGGTGTGTTATTACGAGAGATAATGGTAGGGAATGGATTGTCGCATATGCGTCTAGAGTGTTAAAAGATTCGGAGAAAAACTACTCTGTTATTGAAAGAGAACTCCTAGCCTGTGTGTGGGGGCTGAACATTTTAGAACCTTTTTATGGGGAACGAAATTTACTATCAAAACCGATCACAAGCCTCTAGTTTTCCTTATGGCTCCAGGGGAGGACGTTCCATGTCAGCACGTTTGGCTAGATTGGCCTCAAGGTTGCAGTCATTCCAGTACAAGATAGAGTATGTGCAGGGGAAAGCCAATATACATGCTGATTGCATGTCCAGATTACCTGTTGTAGGTGAAATAGATACAGGTGAGGATGAGTGTGAAGTTGCCTTTACCTCTTGTGACATGAATTTGTTATATGGTGAACAATCCAATTTGAGTGAAGATTTGTGGATTTCAGAAATGGAAAAGGATGCAGAATTAAGAAAAATCAGAGGTTACATAATTCATGGATGGCCGGATCAAACAAGAGTATCAGGAGATATGATGAGTTATTCTAAGGTTCAAGATGAGTTGGGTATTGAAAATGGTCTCATTATGAGAGGTGACAAAGTTATACCACCATTTGTTTTAAGAGGCAAGATTATGGAAATCGCTCATGAAGGACATCTGGGTATATCTTTCACCAGGAGACGCATCAGAGAAACTTTTTGGTGGCCTGGCATTGATTTGTCTGTTGAACATTTTGTACGCACTTGTGACAAATGTGCAAATAGTGACAAATCAGCGGTTGTTATGCGAGCTGAACCCCATCCGGTGGATTTTCCTTCTGGTCCATGGGTAAAATTAGGGTTAGACATCATTGGTCCTTTTGGGGTTCTACCCAAACAAGAGAGTTTTGGTATTGTTTTGATAGACTACTACTCGAAATGGCCAGAGGTTAAAATGGTCAAGGAGGTAACTTCACGCAGTGTCATAGAATTTCTTGATGAAGTTTTTTGTAGAGAAGGTATTCCCCAAGAAATCGTTACGGATAATGGACCTCAGTTTGTGAGTAAAGAAATGGGGTTGTTTTTTGAGAGGTGTGGTATTGTCCATAGGAAGATAGCTGTTTTCCATCCCGAAGCCAATGGTCAAGTGGAGCGCTTTAATCGCGAGGTGAAGGAGGCTATTCAGTTATCAGTTAAGGGAGAGCTAAACTGGCGCAACGCCCTTCAGTCCATGTTATTGGCTTACAGGACTTCACCCAATTCGGTTACTTTAGTTAGTCCCTTTGAACTTTTAAGAGGACGTAAACGAAGCACCAAATTAGTTCCTTGGTGGTTAAAAAAAAATATGGGTGAAAATCAAAATTTGTCTTGTGTAGATTACGATTTGATTCGTAACAGGGTTGAAGATTAGAAAAGGAGAATGAAGGAACTCTTGGCGAGAAGACTAGGGAGTGTGAGTAAACGAACAGTGGTCATTGGTGATCTCATACGCATAAAAAAAAGGAAGGAGTTTGTAAGGGTTCTTCCATTTGGTCGGCTCCAAAAAGGGTTATAGAAACCTTTAGGAATGCTGTCAGGATTGAGGGTGGGAGTGTTTGGAATCTCAACAGGATATCTTTGTTTAAGAATGCGGTAACTACGCATGAAGATTCCAATAGTAATGTGTTTCTTGATGTTGGGCCTAGTGATGAGCTGAGAAAACACAATCTTGCCCTGACTAACCACAATTTTGTCCCCACCAGAGTCACGCGTGATCATCGCCTTCCTGCCAGATTTTATTATGGAGTAATGTGTTTCTTGTTTTTTTTTTTGTTTTGTCTCTTTTTTTTTCTTTAGGCTAAATTTTATACTGTATTATATTGTGCTTTCCTTCCTTTTTAAAGGGGGGAGGTGTGTTGGGCACTCGGAGCGTGGCTGTCACGAGTGTGATTCCCGTCACAGCTCGTGATGGTCTCGCTCTGTGCCGTGTGTCATTGCGTTCTTTGCCTTGGGCATTTTTCAAATGGATATGGGTTGGGTGATGAAGGACGTTGGAAGCAGTTGAGCATGACAAGCGGGGATCCAGACCTGTTAACACATGGAATAAACTTCTCCTCCATCTCAGCGCTGTGGTTGCTTCCAGTTATTACAGCTTTCTACTTTACACTCTCTAAGGAGTTTTAATTGTTCCAAGGAGGGTTTGGATCTCCAGGATCGTTCAACTGCCCTAAGGTTGCGGCGCTCCGTGTTTAAGTTGTCGTTCTACCATGGTTTGGATATTTTTGTTGAAGCGTTTTTTTGTTGGAGAGGTGCAATGTCATCCATGATGTTGGAGGTGGTCGAGTTGTAGGAGTCGGTGAGTAACTGAACCTCAACCAAGTCAGCATGGGAGGAGAGGGCAGATTTGAAATGGGCTGCTAGTTCATCTGAGTTTATTGATCTGAGGTCCCTTTTCCATATCTTTGATTTCGTTGGCTCAGCCTTCCTCAACGACACCTCCCTGTTAATATAAAAGAGGATGCAGTGGAGGTCGGACCAATCGCAAGGGGTAATGGTGTCCAATGTGATGGTCTGCCCTTTCGAGATAATGAGGTCTAGAATTTCTCCTTTATTATGAGTTGGTTGGTCACAGTGCTGAATCAGATCTTGATCAGTCAAAAATGCTTTAAGGCAAGTTACTGCATGGTCCTTTGGGTTGGACCAGTGAAGGTTGAAATCGCCAAGGAAGATTTGGGACACAGTTGAGTCGATATTGCCAGAGATGACTTCCATTAGTTGCTCGATGAATGGGAGATTGTCTCCCGGGGGGTGATAAAAAGTGTGAAGTTTGCAAACCAGCAGGTTATTACTTGAGATGCTGAGACAAAGGTATTTGCAGGAAGAAGGCGAAGAGGACTCCACATGAGAAATCGAGAGTGTGTTCCTGTGAATACAGGCTAGGCCACCACCCAGCTTCCGAGCTCTGTCTAGCCTAATTATGTCGTGAGTAGGAGGTACTAGAAGGTCTAAGAAAGGAGTGGAAGCGGGATTTAGCCAAGTTTCAGTGAGGATGATAATGTCTAAATCATTGTGTTGGATGAGGTAGAAGATATCGGAGGCGTGTTTACTGGCTGACCTGCAGTTGAGTAGTACACTTTTAAGTCGTGCGGGTTGGGGGAAGGGGTCTGGATGACGTTCACTCTCGTGTGGTTGTCTTTATTGATGACTCTAAGGTTGTGAGGAGGTTCTCTGTTCGGGTTGGAAGGGATGGTTTGTATTTGTCTCGGCGGGATCGTGTTGGAGTTGGAGCTAGTCGAGTAAGAGTTGCGAAGGTCATTGAGATCATTAGACACCAAATAGGTCTCAAATCTTCTGGGGCGGGAGGGCGCGTTGGGTAGGGGAATGGTTTTCGAGACGGAGGGGGCTAAAAACGGACCCATGTGATCTCTAACAATAGGGGAGGCTCTGGGCAGAGTCGCAGAGGTGAGGAAGGAGCTGATCAGAGCTGATCACGGGGAAAAGATCTTTTGAGAGGGCTTTCAGGTCATGTAGTTCAGTAGTGAGAAGGTGCAGCTGGAGGGATATATCATCAAGGCACGCAGCCAAGTCTGAAAGGGGTAAAGGGTGTGTTGGGATGACGAGCGGAGAAGGGGGGCCACTGTGTAACCCCGTGGGGTCCAAGGTGATGGAGAGTGGTTCCTGTGGAGGGAGTTGATCATTTGGGACTAGCGGAGTTCCATGGACTTTGGGTATCAAAGTTGGAGCATTAGTGAGGGTGATATGACCATTGACCTGAGGGTCATGTACGGTCCAAACAGGAATGAGTGAGTTTGACCGATCATGGTCGGTGGAGGGTATTTGCCCGGATTCAAGCATAGTAAGAGGGGTGGGGTGAGGGGTGAGGGAAGGGGGATCAATCGTTGAAGGCGATGATAGTAGGTCACACGTGGATCTATCCGATCGAGGAAAGGATGGAATCGGACTGGCTAGTTGTGCGCCGAGTGAACCTGCGATGTCTCATAACTTCTGAGACAGGGGTCTAGAGGGATGGGGCACTTCCACAGGGGACAGAGCCGCTCTGTGATCACCTAAAGGCGAAGAGTAATTTAGAGAGAGTGAGGGCCTCCCCACAGTAGTGGGTGGAGGACTGGTGATGTCCTGAGTGAAGGTAGGGTGAGTGTAGGTGTCGTAGAGTTTCGCCGAAACCGCGTTTTTGAGTAACGGGAAGATAATAGCTATCTTAACTAGATTGACATTGGAAGCTTGGATTAGAATGATCCCATTGTTATAGAGGGTGATGGTTGCATTGGCGTTGAGCGTGGACGAAGGCGCTGTTGTTAGTTTGAGACCATGAGGTGTTTTTCTGGTACCTGAAATTCGGAGCATAGAGTAGAAGACTTTTCGCCAACATGCTCTTTTCCTGGTGTAGAAAATAAGGTCATTAACTCTACTTCCATTGTTTGTACAAAAGTAGACGTCCGAGATTAAAGTTTCGGGCTTAGCCCTAAATATGTGATGCTTGTGTTTTTTAGCGATACCAAAGGGGATGATGGACGGAGCGTTTGAGCTAATCAAACACTCACCCCCAGTCAACTGATCTGGCTGGACTGTTCCCACGAGGCACAGGGTCAGACTGATTTGCATATGGCCATGTCTGAACTGGGGTGGTGGAGTGAGCTAAAGAATGATGATGGATTAAACCCAGATCAGTTGACTGGGGGTGAGTGTTTGATTAGCTCAAACGCTCCGTCCATCATCCCCTTTGGTATCGCTTTGTTCGCCCTAAGTTGGCAGGGTATGCCCAGACGTGGGTCCCTTGCTCACTTTGCCACTGGATTCAAGCTAGCCTGGCTGATGACGGCTGAATAGCCAGAAACCGGTCCCAGGATGCTTGTTTCCGGTCCAGGGAAGACATGGCTTGGCAGTTCGGGCTGGACTGTTCCCATGAGGCACAGGGTCAGACTGATTTGCATATGGCCATGTCTGAACTGGGGTGGTGGAGTGAGCTAAAGAATGATGATGGATTAAACCCAGATCAGTTGACTGGGGGTGAGTGTTTGATTTGCTCTAACGCTCCGTCCATCATCCCCTTTGGTATCGCTTTGTTCGCCCTAAGTTGGCAGGGTATGCCCAGACGTGGGTCCCTTGCTCACTTTGCCACTGGATTCAAGATAGCCTGGCTGATGAGGGTTTTGAACCCGAAACCGGTCCCAGGATGCTTGTTTCCGGTCCAGGGAAGACATGGCTTGGCAGTTCGGGCTGGACTGTTCCCATGAGGCACAGGGTCAGACTGATTTGCATATGGCCATGTCTGAACTGGGGTGGTGGAGTGAGCTAAAGAATGATGATGGATTAAACCCAGATCAGTTGACTGGGGGTGAGTGTTTGATTTGCTCTAACGCTCGTCCATCATCCCCTTTGGTATCGCTTTGTTCGCCCTAAGTTGGCAGGGTATGCCCAGACGTGGGTCCCTTGCTCACTTTGCCACTGGATTCAAGATAGCCTGGCTGATGAGGGTTTTGAACCCGAACCGGTCCCAGGATGCTTGTTTCCGGTCCAGGGAAGACATGGCTTGGCAGTTCGGGCTGGACTGTTCCCATGAGGCACAGGGTCAGACTGATTTGCATATGGCCATGTCTGAACTGGGATGGTGGAGTGAGCTAAAGAATGATGCTGGATTAAACCCAGATCAGTTGACTGGGGGTGAGTGTTTGATTTGCTCTAACCCCTTTGGCATCGCTGTGTTTTTTAGCGACGTTTTTCGATAAGTTGGGTGGGTAGTTGATAATGCGTTGGATCCTGAGGGGTCAGGACTTAATTCCATTTTGGGAGTGTGTCTATTGGCCGATGGTAATGAATTGACCGTGGGACCTGGATGGTGTTAAGAGGAGAATTCTTGAACCAGGTGTGTAGGATAAAGTCAACATGCCCACTCAAAGATGGCCACCAAGAGCAGAGGGTGGAAATAGCCCTTTTCTCTTTCTATGACCAGCCAAGGTGTGTGGGATAATAACAACAAGCCCACTCCAAGATGGCTACCAAAAACAGAGGGTGGAACCAGCCCATTGCTCTTTCTATGCCCAGCCGAGCATAGAGGCCGGGGAGGGGGGCATCCTGTTTCAGTTTCCGTGATCAGAGGACAAAATGGATGCCAGAAAGCAACAATAAAAAAAAAGAACAAAAACAAAATGGGTGTCCCTCAATGTAAACATCAGAGCTAGGGAAACACCACACCAGTCAAGCAGGCCAAGCAAGAGACAAAGCCTAGAGCGGGCTTGCATGACGACCGCAGTCCGATAGGCAGCTCAGCAGGAACAGGCGAGCCCTGCAAGCAAGCTAGAGCAGCAGTGCATCACCCTGCCGTGTAATGATCCTCCAGAAACCCCCAAGCCCAGCTCTCACCTTGTTAGTGTGTAGAGAAGAAAGGGAAAAGCAATAAAAATGAGATGAATCAAACCCCTTCACCACTCGAAGCGGGTCTCGCCATGAGTAAATGGGGGTCTCAATTCCTCTCCTCGATCGCCTTTCAATCCGTGATTGCGTCGAGGGCGGGTCCTCCTAGCCTCCGACAAACGTTAGTGTCCCCATGTGTCTAGGGTGCTCTCCCGCGAGCGAGGAAGTGTCGCGTAGCCGAGCCAACAGCTCCGTCTGACCCCAATGCTGCGAGGGTCCGGGAGAGAGAGAGAGGGCGCCCGCCCGTCCCCGCGAACCGCCAGATTGCCTCCGCTACCACGCGGGGGAAAGTGCCGCCTGGAAGGGCGCAGTGCTCCGTCCTTCGCCGCAGAAAGCTGAAAGTGAGCCCGGGAGAGATGCACCTCCCGCCAGCCTCTGCTACAGACAGAGGGGCAGAGGAATCACCGGAGACTCGCCTGAGACTCGTAGGGGAGGACCGGGTCATCACGGAGCGGCGTCTCAGTCAGAGAGGTGACCGGGCACATATCCACGGTGGGTCAGTGAGGCTCAGGAACTCCTCTGGCCGAAAACTACTCCGCTCGACCTGCTCCGACGGTGCTGTCCCTGAAAGGAGAGATCAGGTCCTTGTGGTGCTGGTGCTGCTTCGAGTCCTCTTAGATCCTCCGCACTGTGGTGACGACCCCGCAGGAAGGTAATTGCCCTCGATCGATCCGTTCCTGTCGTCTCTGTAGTCTTAGTCCTTCAAGGCTGGAGGGGAGCGAGGCATGAACTCACAAATGCTCGATTGCACGTTGGCTGGGGGCTATTGGGGATATATGGGCAGTTTCGATCCGTAGCCAGCGGAGCTCCCCTTGCGAGCTCCTCACCAGTCGGCCATCTTGCCTTTGTTTCTCTGCTCCGTAACACAACAAACTAAGCTGTGTTTGTAAAATGCTTCGCTCTCTAGTTCATTAATGTGCTCTGAAAGTGGCTACGACCTGCTTCTTCTGTACATGTTGTTGTAACAACCCATTTGTGGTAGTCCTGGTACATGAGGGCTGGTTTGGGTTCATGCTATCACTGTGCAGGCCATAAATCCTCATGAGGGCAGACCTCTCACCAGTAGACTTACCTCATATTTGATAGATGGAGATTGAGTTTTTGTGAAGGTTGTGATATAGTATTGAGAAAATAGATTTTCAGGGCAGATACCTAAACAAGGATTGATTACACCGTGTTGAAGGCCACAGTAACGAGCATTTCCCATGCAATAGGTCTCGCATTTGCAAGAGTTTGAGCTATTGGCATTATAAATGACAATGCCTTTTATTTATGTGTTTTAAAAACCTGCAAGCGGTGCATAAACACAGACTTTGTACTTATAGTCGTTGCTTATAGGAAGCAAGGCTGGCACTAACTGCGTCTCTTTTACTGCCAGCCTTGCTTCTTGTGTGAAAGGACTATAAGTACAAAGTGCATGTTTACGCACCACTTGCAGGTTTTCAAAACACATAAATAAAAGGCATTGTCATTTATAATGCCAATAGCTCAAACTCTTGCAAATGCGAGACCTATTGCATTGCAAATGGTTGTTATAGTTATCCCTACTAATAGAAGAGTAGTCTTTCCTCCACCAACGTTCTAATTGTTTGCATTTTTAGGTCTCGCCTAGTCGCTCGGCGAGATTTATTGCTAATGTGTACTTTTAGAAAAGGGCTTTAAGCCCCGCCCCTCATTTCCATTGGCTGGCGTCACCGTTTATGCTAAACGATGGCCTGCCATTGGAAATGAGCTATCTGTGTCGCCTCCCTTTGGCTTTTTTGTCCGGCCCATCCGGACTGGATCGCCTGCATTACGGCTGTCGTGACGAAATTTCTTATCAGAAGCTTCGTCACGCTGCCTTGCACACGCCAGTCCGGCTCTCTGATTGGGCCGGACAAAAAAGGAGACATGGCGCCGCGTGTTTATTTTTGCATCTCGCTTTCACTTTAAAGTGAAAGCGAGATGCAAAAATAAACAGCGGATGCCTGGCGAGCGCTTGTCTTCGTTTAGCTTTCGCGCGTCCGCCGCGCTCACTCGCCCCCGCTTTTGTCGACTGTGAGACATGTCTGAGGGGCCTCAGACACTGAACTGTGTGTGTGTGATCCTCGCCTGGGAGTTGTTGTGTCCCAGGCACGGATCGGAATGTTTGTGTTGCGCACACACAACCCTTGAAGCAGGGAGGGCGCTTAAAGCACACGCAGCCTGCCGCCCTTCCAGCCTACAAGCCTGCAGGGCTAAGGGGGCCTTCAGGTTTACCCTGGCATCCGTGGGGGACTTGTTCTCAAAGGCTTGGTATCTGCATCAGTGTTGCGCCTTCTCTTCCCCCAATGGCGCTGTGCTGAAGCGCTGTATGGTTTCCACAAGGTGCCCGGTGTTTGAGCTGCCTCTCTGTAGTTGTCTTTTACGTACTCCAGACTGCCTTAGAGAATGGGGTGATTCCCTCTCTTGGGAGTGAGCTTGTCTAGCGTTGTACTAAATCACCCTTTAATAACAGGACTTACCACGCAGCTGAACAGCACCCGTTCAATTGACTGACTATACCAATGCACTCTCCGTTGTGCGCTTCTCCCCCGCCCCGTATTGCTCTCCCCTTCGTGTACAGCTTTTTACAACTTCTCACCCCGCCCGCAGCCATTTTTTATGTTTATTTTGCGCTTTCATGCTACAAAAAATAGAATTTTTTTATTTACTGATCTCAGTGGTGTTCGCCATTATAGCACCCTTTAGTTAGATTTACCTCGTATTAAGGCTAATGACAGCAGGACAGTGCTCTACAAATCTCTCATAATATAACCTCGCCTGCATGTGAACATGGGGCCTTCAGGTGAGAGAGAACTCCGCAGCAGCTGCCTTCGCCGGCTGAGTTGCCTTGCCGCGCGGCAGTCACTCCGGTACGGGTAAGCTCGGTTCCGTGGCTCTCCAATCGCAAGGACGAGCCTCGGGAAGGGGCGGGGGGGGGGAAGGAGGGCTCCGGAGTCTGGAAGTCCTGCCACCCGGCCGCAGATCTGCGACATGCTGCCTTTATTTGCCAGCGCTTGGGGGGCCCGGGCTTTACCCCATGGCGCTAATGAAGTGAGGGGAAATGAGATTACGGAGCGGAGCAGAGTTTATCACGCCTCCTCCCGGCCCCAGTAATTGTATGAGAAGTTGCCAGCGTGGACACCCCGGCCCCGCTGGCCCTCTGAGCACCGCCATCTAAATAAAGGTTGAATGCTGCATTCTTGATGCGCTGCCCTCAGCGTGGCATCGGAGCGGGCCCACGCGGGTTAATGTAATATTTATATGGCCTGCATTCTGCCCACGGACAGGCACCCCAGTGCAGGGGGCACAGGCTGCCTGTCACGGGCCTCCCAGGGACCCTAGTACAACACCAGGTTTATACAGTTTTTTTTATTAGTTAGAGTTTTACACAACATTACAAGCCGCCTAGGCCGTTTTAGGCCTCTAGATGCAAGAAAGCAACAGAATCAGGATGATGGTGAGGCGAGAAAGTGACCCCGAGGACCTTGGAATCCAGTCCGATGCACAGGCGGGGCAGAGATCCACCCTCAGGCCGTGCCACGCTCAGGTTGGGCAGTAAATTGAACACACGGTTGTGTAGCTCGGGTTCAACAGTTTACTAAACTGAGGGATGTGAGATTAGATTCAGTTCTAAGCTGACGTCTAAGATCATTCCATAGTCTCGGGCCCCGGATCCCAGCAGATCCTCCTCTGAGCGGATCCTCCTCCGCCTCTGTGCAGATCCTTCTCTGTGTGGATCTGCCTCTGTGTGGATCCTTTTCCCTCTTCTGTGCAGCTCTTCCTCTTCCTTGGAGAAGTGTGGCTCAATGGTTAGAGCGGCAGACCCTGATGCAGAGATCTGGCCCGGGACCAGGGTTCAATTCCCGCCTCGGCGGGTCTTGGGCTCAATTTCCTCGGACCTGATAATTCTCGCCTCGGTGCCTATTCTAATCATGGGTCCCACTCTGCAACTCTGGGCAATAGCTTGCTTAATCTCCACAACGGCCCCAACAGCGCTGGGATGCCTGGCTTCACCCTGGGGGTGCCCAGGAGTGGACATTTCACAGGGAAAGGCCAGGAAGGGTTCCACAGCGGTATGTGTACAGCGCCTGGACACCCCTTTGGGGGTATGGGTGCGCTTTACAAGTACAAATTTCATTTCATTTCAATTTCATTTCATTTCATTTCAATTTCATTTCCTCTGTGTGGATCTACCGCCCTCCTTTGCACAAATCTTCCTCCCTCTTCTGTGCAGATCCTCCACTGTGTGGATCTTCTGTGCGGATCCCACTCCCTCTTCTTACGGATCTTCCTTCCTCCTCTGTGCCGATCCTCCTTTCTCTTCTGTGGGCCACTGAATCTATGGAAAGTTTGCTCCGGGCCACTGGATGTATGGAGAGTCTGCTCTGGGCCACTGGTCTGTGGAGTGTCTGCTCTGGGCCACTGGATCTATGGAGTGTCTGCTCTGGGCCACTGGATCTATGGAGAGTCTGCTCTGGGCCACTGGATCTGTGGAGAGTCTGCTCTGGGCCACTGGATCTATGCACACCAGGTACACTCCTCTACAACATAGCCTAAACACATTGGCAAAGCCAATAGGTCTGGCAAAACACTTATAAGGTCCCAAAGGCAAGACCTATTGGCTATGCCAATGCTTATTTTTTTAGCCATGTATAAGGTGTTGTTGAACCAGGGCTCCAATATCCTCTTCCTTTGAGTATTCAGAGTAGTCCAGGGTGCTGTTACATCAAGTGCTTCTGATATCCAGTTTTCAACATCCCCGTTTGCTATGTTAATATCCTCCTCTAGTTTAGGGCTAGTGTTCAAAAGAGTCTGAGAGAAGATTTCAGGATTAAACCTAGTCCACTTCCTACGAGTAATTGCCTGGCTAGGCTTGGTAGGAACAAGCCTATGAAAAAGCACAGAAAAGGCCACCAGACAGAGTTCTGACCAGGAACTGTTAACTGCACTTCCACCTCAGTCCCAGCGAAGTTAGCGAATATCTGGTCTAGAATATGTCCCAATTGATAAGTAGAAGAACTCACTTTTTGCGACAGGTTCAGGGACATGAGTTCCTTACATAGAGATTGTGCTTCTAAATTGGAATTATCAAAGTGCAAGTTAAGATCACCTAAGATTAACAAATTGTTATAGTGTAATGCTGGCTGAACCATATTCTCTATAAGGCTAGATATAAATTGAGACGCGGGACCTGGTGGGACAATGAATTAAAAAACCTGTTATCGTATGATCTTTTGCTGCAGAGAGGGTAAAAAATAAGGCCTCGCAGTTCTCAAGATTGGTCACCTTGATTAAGCATTTCAAAGATAGTTTGTATATTAACGCTAGTCCTCATCCTCTTTGCTTTGGACAATCCTGTCTGAGTATCACAAATCCTTGCAGTAGAGCATCTAGGATATCGGGGACAGAGCACTCATTCAGCCACGTTTCAGTTACAAACATAGCGTCAGCCTGTTTATCAGTTAGAATCTCAAAAATCTCGTTTTTATGTTTGATAAATGAGCAACAGTTTATTAAGAGAAGTTGCAAATTAGATTCATTAAGTAGGGACTGTTTCTTGGGTTCGAAGTTAACATTACAATGAGGACATTTGAGCGGAAGAGAGTCTGCTGTCATTTTGTGCAAACACGCTTCCGAAATCTTAGGGGCTAGGCCGCGGAGAGAATCAGGTGAGTAGTAGAGATGTTGATGGATGTTACAACTAGCAGGGGTTCTGGTCCCGGCCGGACGCGCGCAGACGGGCTTGCCTTTGGCGGGCCCGCTGTGCTTGTTTGCGTCACGACTCTCATTTATTGGATCTTAGATAGGCAGACCCGAGCAACTAGCCTGCCGACCTCCAAAATGGCGCTCAGCCAACATCTTGACTGAGGGAAGGAGAAAGAACACTCCCTTGTGTCACGTGGCAAGAGTACCGAAGCCCCCAACCGTCCCGACCAGCAGCAAGATAGCGGTAAAGACCGCAGAAACTGGTGAGAAAAAGGCCAAGCCTGCAACACGCAGCAGTGCAGAGCGCCGATATTTTTTTTAAATGCTTTAAAAAAAAAAAAATCAAAATCTGCATAAAAGCTCACACACAAACAACAATGACACAGCTCAGTCCACTCACGAGAGTTTGCACTGGTGTTGCCTCGTTTGTATGTGTCCTTTGATGGGGAAAGCTTGCGTTGCCCTAGCTACACATGTGTTCTGAAAGAGGGAAGCTTGCATTGTTTCTGCCCAAGGTGTACCAGTGTGTCTATCTTTGGTATGCTGGTGCAATGGCTAGTTTTTTAACATGTTTTTTTATTGCAAGCATGCCAAGAAAATAGAAAACCGGCCCTTACCTAAATGTGCCAGCAGATGCTTGCAATAAAAATGCTGTTAAAGTCACTGATTTGTCTTTTATACTAATGATATTTTTTTAACCAAACCTTTCAGTTGTGCCATTCGTTTCACGGTTATGTTTTTGTGATGGTGACGAGTAGAAATCATCACCTAAGCAGGCGCTCAGATTTCACCGCAAGTGCTGACAAAATACAGAGTTTTCTTTTTAAAGATAATCTACAGAATACAATGTAAACAGCACACCTAGAAAGGCTTTGTCACTGAAGAGAAGGGATCTGTGTTTAAGTGGATGTGAACAAGGCCCTCAAGCTTTGTGCGATCAAAGTCAAGAGATCAGTAGTGGCCTTGCTTGTTGCCCCAAGCTGTGGTGGGCAGAAGCACAGTGTGACCTGCAGCTCAGCAGCCCAGTGGATGAGGCCTGCTGACCAAGAGCCTCTGTGTGTGCATACTGTGTCTGACACTGGTGCCTCTGTTTCCACAGGAGATGAGGCTTCACCTCCCGGACCCTCCTGTGGACAGTGATGATGAGGACACAGTGGAAGCCTCCGCCACCGATAGTCCGACCTCCATTCCCATGGATGCAGGTAACCCTCCGCCGGCAGTGCTGCCGGACACCATGCACGCAGCAGGCTGGGGCACTTCATGTCTGTGCTGCCTACTCTGTCTCCACGCTTCCCCAGATCCCTGGAAGAGGTTGGACACATTTACAGCCTCCTGGCCTTCTTTTTCAAATCTCCCCTGTACTGACACGTGGGTCCAGCTCCTTCTTCATGCTCTGGTGTTCTGCGCATCATTCCCTCTTCCCGCTCTGATGTTCTGCGCATCCTTCCCTCTTCCCGCTCTGATGTTCTGTGCATCCTTCCCTTTTCCTGCTCTGGTGTTCTGCGCATCCTTCCCTTTTCCTGCTCTGGTGTGCTGCGCATCCTTCCCTCTTCCCGCTCTGATGTTCTGCACATCCTTCCCTCTTCCCGCTCTGGTGTTCTGCGCATCCTTCCCTCTTCCCGCTCTGGTGTTCTGCGCATCCTTCCCTCTTCCCGCTCTGATGTTCTGCGCATCCTTCCCTCTTCCCGCTCTGGTGTTCTGCGCATCCTTCCCTTTTCCTGCTCTGGTGTTCTGCGCATCCTTCCCTCTTCCCGCTCTGATGTTCTGCGCATCCTTCCCTTTTCCTGCTCTGGTGTTCTGCGCATCATTCCCTCTTCCCGCTCTGATGTTCTGCGCATCCTTCCCTTTTCCTGCTCTGGTGTTCTGCGCATCCTTCCCTTTTCCTGCTCTGGTGTTCTGCGCATCCTTCCCTTTTCCTGCTCTAGTGTTCTGCGCATACTTCCCTCTTCCCGCTCTGATGTTCTGCGCATCCTTCCCTTTTCCCGCTCTGGTGTTCTGCGCATCGTTCCCTCTTCCCGCTCTGGTGTTCTGCGCATCCTTCCCTTTTCCTGCTCTGGTGTTCTGCGCATTCTTCCCGCTCTGATGTTCTGTGCATCCTTCCCTTTTCCCGCTCTGGTGTTCTGCGCATCCTTCCCTTTTCCCGCTCTGGTGTTCTGCGCATCCTTCCCTTTTCCTGCTCTGGTGTTCTGCGCATCCTTCCCTTTTCCCGCTCGGGTGTTCTGCGCATCCTTCACTTTTCCTGCTCTGGTGTTCTGTGCATCCTTCCCTCTTCCCGCTCTGGTGTACTGCGCATCGTTCCCTCTTCCCGCTCTGGTGTTCTGCGCATCCTTCCCTCTTCCCGCTCTGGTGTTCTGCGCATCCTTCCCTCTTCCCGCTCTGGTGTTCTGCGCATCCTTCCCTCTTCCCGCTCTGGTGTTCTGCGCATCCTTCCCTCTTCCCGCTCTGGTGTTCTGCGCATCCTTCCCTTTTCCCGCTCTGGTGTTCTGCGCATCCTTCCCTCTTCCCGCTCTGATGTTCTGCGCATCCTTCCCTTTTCCTGCTCTGGTGTTCTGCGCATCCTTCCCTTTTCCCGCTCGGGTGTTCTGCGCATCCTTCCCTTTTCCTGCTCTGGTGTTCTGTGCATCCTTCCCTCTTCCCGCTCTGGTGTACTGCGCATCGTTCCCTCTTCCTGCTCTGGTGTTCTGCGCATCCTTCCCTCTTCCCGCTCTGGTGTTCTGCGCATCCTTCCCTCTTCCCGCTCTGGTGTTCTGCGCATCCTTCCCTCTTCCCGCTCTGGTGTTCTGCGCATCCTTCCCTTTTCCCGCTCTGGTGTTCTGCGCATCCTTCCCTCTTCCCGCTCTGATGTTCTGCGCATCCTTCCCTTTTCCTGCTCTGGTGTTCTGCGCATCCTTCCCTTTTCCCGCTCGGGTGTTCTGCGCATCCTTCCCTTTTCCTGCTCTGGTGTTCTGTGCATCCTTCCCTCTTCCCGCTCTGGTGTACTGCGCATCGTTCCCTCTTCCTGCTCTGGTGTTCTGCGCATCCTTCCCTCTTCCCGCTCTGGTGTTCTGCGCATCCTTCCCTCTTCCCGCTCTGGTGTTCTGCGCATCCTTCCCTTTTCCCGCTCTGGTGTTCTGCGCATCCTTCCCTTTTCCCGCTCTGGTGTTCTGCGCATCCTTCCCTTTTCCCGCTCTGGTGTTCTGCGCATCCTTCCCTTTTCCCGCTCTGGTGTTCTGCGCATCCTTCCCTTTTCCCGCTCTGATGTTCTGCGCATCCTTCCCTTTTCCCGCTCTGGTGTTCTGCGCATCCTTCCCTTTTCCCGCTCGGGTGTTCTGCGCATCCTTCCCTCTTCCCGCTCAGGTGTTCTGCGCATCCTTCCCTTTTCCCGCTCTGGTGTTCTGCGCATCCTTCCCTTTTCCCGCTCTGGTGTTCTGCGCATCCTTCCCTTTTCCTGCTCTGGTGTTCTGCGCATCCTTCCCTTTTCCCGCTCTGGTGTTCTGCGCATCCTTCCCTCTTCCCGCTCTGGTGTTCTGCGCATCCTTCCCTCTTCCCGCTCTGGTGTTCTGCGCATCCTTCCCTCTTCCCGCTCTGGTGTTCTGCGCATCCTTCCCTTTTCCTGCTCTGGTGTTCTGCGCATCCTTCCCTTTTCCTGCTCTGATGTTCTGCGCATCCTTCCTTCTTCTTGCTCAGGTGTTCTGCGCATCCTTCCCTCTTCCCACAGCATAATGAGTTAGCACAAGCAAGCTCCTGTGCACGGGTGTAGAACGGGGTCATGGTGTAGCCCACATTGTTACTGAGTTAGCACAAGCGCCTGTGCACAGCTGTAGGAGGGGATCATGGTAAAACCCATAGTGTACGAAGTTAGCACAAGCGCCTGTGCACAGCTGTAGGAGGGGATCATGGTAAAACCCATAGTGTACGAAGTTAGCACAAGCGCCTGTGCACAGCTGTAGGAGGGGATCATGGTAAAACCCATAGTGTACGAAGTTAGCAAAAGCGCCTGTGCACAGTTGTTCAACGGGGTCATGGTGTAGCCCACATTGTTACCGAGTTAGCATGAGCACCTGTGCACAGGTGTACAGGCCTCTAAAAATCCACTCCCCCCTCACAATTGCGAGTGAAATTTTAGCAGGTCGAGCTATTTTTAGCACTCACTCGACCCTGCTGGCGAGTAAACTTAAGCTGGAAGTTCTTTTTGTTCAGAAAGTGAATGAGCAATTAAAACTCGTTTTATCTTGACACACTTGCCAACTGCTCAAGGACAGAAGTCAAATGTCAATTTGTCTTTTTACTAATTGTTGCTCATGTGTTCCTGGAAAACGGTGTTTACTTTTCTTTCTCTTTTTACAGTTAATGCTTTTTGGCAACTGAGCTATTTGACAATAATTGTGAAACAAAATGCAGTAAAATGTCCTTTTTTTCCCCCTCTAAAACAACATTTGAACAGCTTGTACAAGTAGATCAGAAATGATGAAAGGACTTTTTTCTGTAATTCAGAAGTGTGATGCAAAAAAAGATTTAAATTGGAGGAAAACAAATTAGGACACTTTACTTGATGTGCAAATGACAAATATTTGCAGAAACCTTATTTCCAAACATTGTACCCTATATAGTTTTAAAACCACGTCAGTGACAAATTCTGTGGCCATTTCAATATAAAATCTGCTGATTGCAAATAACAGTGGGCTGCTACTTTATGCTTTAGTTATGTATTTATTAAAAGTGAGAGACATTCCTGGCCAAGCCCTGATGACAATGCATTTGATGAACTAAGAGGCAAGTCTGCAGTCAAGTGTATCTTGTATGTGGCTAGATTTGCATTCTATATGGAGCTAATGTTTAGTCTATTAAATCAAACAAAAGCGTTTTCTGTACAGCAGATGTGCTGAACTTGCGTATTTGAAGGTGCTCTCATATGTGATCAAGAAGAAAATGGCATCTCCGTGAATTAAAATACTTGCCCAGGATCACATAATTTGAAGCCAGTTTATGGGTCAAGAGCATTATAATTAGGTTGAGTAGATTATTTAAGTCACTAGACCTGCGGGTCTAGTAAACATTTTGGGATTTTTCGAGCCCTGGTGTAGAACGGGGTCATGGTGTAGCCCACAGTGTACTGAGTTAGCGCACACTACTGTGCACAGGTATAGACTGGGGTTATGGTGTAGCCCGTTGTGTTCCAAGTTAGCACAAGCACCTGTGCACAGATCTAGAACGGGTTCATGGTGTAGCCCATAGTGTTACTGAGTTACCACGAGCGCATGTACATAGGTGTAGAACGGGGTCATGGTGTAGCCCATAGTGTACTGAGTTAGCATGAGCACCTGTGCACAGGTGTAGAACGGGGTCATGGTGTAGCCCGTAGTGTTACTGGGTTAGCACGAGCGCTCGTGCTCAGGTATAGACTGGGGTTATGGTGTACCCCGTTGTGTTCCGAGTTAGCACAAGCACCAGTGCACAGATCTAGAACGGGTTCATGGTGTAGCCCATAGTGTACTGAGTTACCACGAGCGCCTGTGCACAGGTGTAAAACTGGGTAATCGTGTAGCCCACTGAGTTAGCACGAGCGCCTGTGCATAGGTGTAGAACAGGGTCATCGTGTAGCCCACATGTTACTGAGTTAGCACGAGCTCAAGAGCACAGGTGTGGAATCGGGTCATGGTGTAGCCCATAGTGTTACTGAGTTGGCACTAGCGCCTGTGGACAGGTGTAGAACGGGGGCATGGTGTAGCTCAGTGTTACTGAGTTACCACGAGCGCATGTACATAGGTGTAGAACTGGGTCATCGTGTAGCCCACAGTGTTACCGAGTTAGCACGAGCTCCTATGCACAGGTGTAGAACGGGGTTATGGTGTAGCCCACATGTTACTGAGTTGGCACGAGTTCAAGAGCACAGGTGTAGAACAGGGTCATCGTGTAGCCCACATGTTGCTGAGTTAGCACGAGTTCAAGAGCACAGGTGTAGAACAGGGTCATCGTGAAGCCCACAGTGTTACTGAGTTAGCACGAGCGCCTGTGCACAGGTGTAAAACTGGGTAATCGTGTAGCCCACAGTGTTACTGAGTTAGCACGAGCGCCTGTATATAGGTGTAGAACAGGGTCTTCGTGTAGCCCACATGTTACTGAGTTAGCACGAGTTCAAGAGCACAGGTGTAGAACGGGGGCATGGTGTAGCCCGTAATGTTACTGAGTTAGCACACTCTACTGTGCAAAGGTGTAGAATGGGGTCATGGTGTAGCCCACTGAGTTAGCACGAGCGCCTGTGCACAGGTGTAAAACTGGGTAATCGTGTAGCCCACAGTGTTACTGAGTTACCACGAGCGCGTGTAGAACAGGATCACCGTGTAGCCCACAGTGTTACTGAATTAGCCCGAGCGCCTGTGCACAGGTGTAGAACGGGGTCATGGTGTAGCCCATAGTGTTACTGAGTTGGCACGACCGTCTGTGCACAGGTGTAGGTCATGTTCATGGTGTAGCCTGTAGTGTTACTGAGTTGGCACAAAGTCCTGCCTTACACCGACTAAAAGAAAAATCTTTCAAAAAAGATGAGTAAAAGACGCTAGAGTAACGTAACCGATTAAAGGCATAGGATGATCACAGATCAAATATCACTATTTTTCTGGAAGTTACAAGTGCAGTGTTCCGCTTGTCAGGGTGGAGAGAGAGAGAGTGGAAGAGGAAAGGCCTGTGTGTGAACTTGTGAAGCAGTGAATGAGGACGGTGTGGTTTTCGCTGCCCTGCGTCCAACTGCGTGTGGCCTTACACAGTTTTCTCTAATATAGAAATATAACCAGTACTAATGATCTAGTTACCGGTGTTAGGGCTGCCTTCATATCCTGTAATGTTACAGCTAGTCTTGTTATTCTCTGAACTAGCCTCGCTTGATGGCGTTCACTACCTGTGTAAACAAAGGAGGGCAGCAGTAGGAGAGCTGTGTAGTTTAGCTAAAATAGGCAGCCTCTCAAGAACGCCATTCAAGGTTTGGAGGACTCTTTGCTAATTTTATTTTATTTCTATTGCAGCGCACGTGGAGCTGGTTAAGAAGACCATGGCAGGAATCCAGCTGCCATCTCTGGGGGTCCCATCGTGGGCCATGCAGATCTCAGACGAGCAGTGGAAGGACATGGTGCAGCTAACGCTGCAGTCCCGAGGGAATGCTGCTGACCCTGGTGCAGGGTGGGAAGGAACAGCCTGATGGCCATGGACTCCTTGCGGCACCAGTGGGGGGAGTAGCACCTCTGGTGTAAACTCTTCATCCTTGTGAACTTTTTGCTTTGCTGTCTTGTAATCCACATTCCCAACACACCTAGTAAAAGTGGCCCGGCTGCCAGGGCAGACTCCGATGCCCTTTGGAAAGGGAAGTGGGTGTCTTGTCCATTTGCCTGAGTTCATGGTACCGTTTGGCCAGATGATGGATGCAGAGCGCTTCCAATGATGCTCCAGGGTTGTAAGATAAATACAGGTGTGGATGGATTTGGGACATTCGATTGGCAGCGCTATTTGTGTGTAGTCTTATTTGGGCAATGAGTTAAAATCTCACTTGAGACCGCTGGTAGTGTTTATCAACCTCCAGAAGGAGCCCCCTAAAACAGGCATTGGACCAGGGGGATCAGTGTGTGCTAGTGATTGTGGCACAGCTGATTCCCAGCCAGAATTGTTATCAGGACTCCTTGTATTTAGTTCTGTAAATATGTGAACCTCGTACCTGACATACTATATAATAAAACATACAAATAAAGTTAAAACAAAAGTGTGTGCAGATAACACTTGGAACTACAAAGCGTTCAGGTAAAGCTATTTAGTTCGTTTTTTTTTTAACAATGTTATTGTTTTACAGAAAAATGAGTTCATCTTAAACAATTGTTTTTCAATATTATTTGGCGACACAGTACTTAGTTTTATCAGTGCGCCTTCAGTATTTTATCGGTTCACAACTCTTTCACACTGTTATGGTGTGACTTTTTCTGCCAAATGTACTTATCCAATCAATTACAACAATAGTAAACCGGGTCCCTGCCTTGTTTCTTGGAGGATTATGTATATAGCTTTATAATACTTTATCTGCAACATACCATAGTTTCAAGTAATCATTTTAGATCCTGCCCTGTCTTTGCCTATCCCTGATGTTGAGCTCCTGTCCACATTTCAGTGGTCTGATTGTCTCTCGTCTGTGTAATCGCAGACATCACTTGTCGCACCCACACAGAGTCAGGTTCACTTCTCTCCACTTTGGATTCCTTGTGTAGAAGAGTGCTGGGCTATCAGTCCTCCTTATCACTTCTCTTCTCTACTTGGGCAAATTGTGGCTATCTCTTGCTTTCCAGCTCTGCCCTTAGGTATTGGTGCTGTGAACACTCACCTACCGACCACAAGCCATCTTTACCAACCTCATCACCAGCTTCATTGCT
This sequence comes from Calotriton arnoldi, assembly GCA_963921515.1. Taxonomy (NCBI): domain Eukaryota; kingdom Metazoa; phylum Chordata; class Amphibia; order Caudata; family Salamandridae; genus Calotriton; species Calotriton arnoldi. The sequence continues at coordinate 1,868,925 of CAWUFW010001623.1, read as the reverse complement.
CCGCTCACCATCGACTCCAGATCCTGCATTCTCCTCGGTGATCTCAACTTTCACCTGGAAGACCAAAACGACCCCTGCTCCACAGCACTCCTTGAGAGCTTGAGCAACATCGGACTCGCCCAGCTCGTCCCAGAACCAGCACACACCACAGGGGACACATTGGACCCCCATCTTCACCACAAGCAACAGCATCAAATACAACTTCACCGTACCACTTACATGGACTGACCACTCCATCATTTACTTCCAAATCACCACACCTTAAGTCAACAACCCTACCAAGTTCAGCACCCCAAGCTGCAGCTGGGGCAAAATCACAGAAGCAGACTGGTGCACGCCCTCTGCACGGCTCAACCCATCCCCACAGACAACCTCGACAAGGACATCAACAACTTTAACAACTAGATGAAGAACTGCGTGGACTCAAACCCAACAAGCATAGTAGATCATACAAGCAGGCCAGCTGGTACGCACACCTCCAAGACACCAAGCGACACTGTAAACACCTAGAAAGGAACTGGCAAGCCAGCCACACCACTGACTGAACTACCTACAAGGCTGTACTCTGACGCTATCACCAGCAAACAAGAGACACCATGAAAAAAGCACTGGTGAACCGCATCAAAGGAAGCTTCAACAGCTGCAAGGAGATCTTGATCATTAAGGATTTAACCTCGCCCTCAGCCGCTGTCACCAACATCACTGCCTCTCAACAGTTCTGTGACAACCTATCCAACTTCTTCCACAGCAAAATCGCAAACACCTACAGCAACTTCGCACACCAACCCAACCCCGGAGCTCTCGTTGCTAACCTACCCACCAACAACCAGGACGACCACCTGACCAAATGGACAACCCTTACCAGAAGCGACAGTGGCAATCATGCGGACCATCCACTTAGGGACCCTGACTGAACCATGCCCCTCTCTCTCACCCCCTTCCCCCAACCCCCAACCACAGCTACAACCTGGGAACATCACCAATTGGCACCACCCTCACCCGTATCTTCAACACCTCCATCACTTTCCCGGATCAATGGAAACTCGCAGAAATCAACACCCTCCTCAAGAAACCCACAGCTGACATGAATCAACTGAGCAACTTCTGACCCATCTTTCTGCTTCCCTATTCAGCCAAAGTGATCGAGAAGACCATCAACAAGCAACTCACAACCACCTCGAACTTCACCATCTTCTAGACAACACACAATCAGGATTCAGAAAGAAGCACAGCACCGAAACAGCACTCATTGCAGTTACTGATGACATTTGAAACATCAAGGACCGAGGAGAAACAGCAGCCCCCATCCTGCTCGACCTCTTCGCGGCCTTCGACACGGTCTCCCATAACACCCTCATCAGAAGACTCTGCTAGATTGGAATACAAGGATCTGCACCGAAATGGATCTGTTCCTTCCTCACGGGAAGAAACCAAAGGGTCAGGATGCCATCCTTCACATCAGAGAGCAAGAAACTGATAGGCGGAGTCCCACAGGGATCATTCCTCTGCCCCACTCTTTTCAACATATACATGACACCGCTCGCCAACATCATTCGATCACAAGACATCACCGTCAGCTCCTACACTGATGACAACTCATCCTCTCACTGGCGGACAAAACAACCACCACTAGAACCAACTTCACCAACTACATGACCATGAAAGCAGACTGGATGCGAACCAACTGCCTGCAGCACAACTTTGATAAGACAGAAGTACTGGTCTTCGGCAACAAGACCTCCCCATGGGTCTCATCCTGGTGGCCGTCGGAGCTGGGACCAACACCCACAGACCACGCAAGAAATCTAGGCATCATCCTCGATGACCAGCTCTACATGACAGCTCAAGTCAACGCAGTGTACATCTCCTGCTTCCACATCCCACATGTTATGTGAAAAATCTTCAAATGGTTTCGTCAGAACACCAGACAGATCATCATGCAAGAACTCCTCACCAGTAGGCTGGACTATGAGAACACTCTATACTCTAATCTCCTAACAACTCCTACACAGACTCCAGGCCAACAAGAACACTGCTGTAAGACTCTTACTCTAACTCCCACGCACCCACATCACACCGCACCTCAGGAAGCTTCACTGGCTCCCCATTCACAAGTGCAGCGAATTTAAACTCCTCACTTGCATATACAAAACTCTACACAACACCGGACCAGAATACCTGAACAGCTACATACACTTTCCTCAACCCACCAGACACCTACGCTCTGCCTCACTCTCACACTCTCCCTGTATCCGCAAAAGCAAAGCTTGATGTCGCTCATTCTCCTACATCGCACCCAAGACATGAAACAACCTCCCTCAATACATCAGAGCATCCTCCTCACTTCTCGAGTTCCTCAAGAAGCTGAAGACCTGACTAGTCGTATAAGCACCTTGGGGACCACAAACCTACACACCTGCCCCAAGCGCCTGGACATTAAAAAATGAAAAAGCCTCAGAGGATTGTGTTTGTTCAGGGAGGCGTTACCTTCCTGCACAAAACCAATCCTGGCTGTAATGTTAGCACCATTGCACCATGGTGCAAGGGTGCTTGCATTGGTGCTTGGCAGCCATAAGTACGCCAGTACAGAGGGAGGGTGGAAATGGGATTTTCTTAGATCTGGTGCATTTCTCCCCGCTCCATTTGACGCAGCACAGCAAGTTGTCTTGCTGCGTTGTGCCATATATTAGTAAATCTGCCCCTTAGTGTGTACAATAAATGACAGGCGTGATTCCTGTGTAACATCAAACGTGAACTTCTTAGTGGTAGCCTGACAAACACATCGTGCCACAGCTCTCTCCTCATTAAGCAAGCTTTATTTTATGTGCTGTCTGAGACTCCCAACTGATTGATCCGGTCTCTGCAGCATACCGCAGAGACCTAGAGTGGCGAACAGTGCAGAGGAGCACAAGGACACCTTTACCTAAAATTCTACCAAGAATGTAATTCCAAAAGAGGAGTCTCTGTAGAATGATTGGGCCTACATCCAGATTGTATGTTCCCCGATGTAGGGTTACCATTGAGAAAGAGTTGCATTCTTCTCCAGAGTCTTCCTTAAGGACGGGATATTCGTCTCTAACTATTTGGTTCACAGCCCTACAGTTAGGAGGGGGGTGGGGTACGAGTCCTCACTTTATTAGGAATATAATCTGATTGTAAGGACTGATTTTCAAAGTCTGTAGGAAAGGGAACAAGTGCTTTAAATCACAGTTTTTCCTGCCTTGTGGGACAATGAAGCCCAACGCATGTTGTGAGGTTAGGTTCTCAGATCATGGCAATCCGTTCTGCCCTAGTGAGATGCTTAAAGTGAAAACCAGTTTTACAATTTTTTTTAGAATTTTGTTAGAATCCAGTTTAGTATTATTAATGATGTCTGGTTTGATTTTTTTTCTCTCCAACGATCTTCAACTTTTTCATTCGCTGAGTTGTTTCATTTTTAGGTCTCGGCCTGCACCAGCGCTTGCGCTGGTCTGGCCGAGAGTTTTAGTAAGCGGGTTTTGGAAGTGCAAACCCACTGGCTTTCGGCTGGCGACCAGCTTGCGTTCACGATGGCGTGCACGCGCACAGCTGCCATGCATTCCTCGCATCGCTGGCGAGGCGCCATCTGCCTTTCCTCCCCCCTCCTCCCCCTCTCTCACCAGAGAGCGCGTTTCTTGTTTGTATAGTGTCAGGTCTTCATGCATGAGCAATCGTGTATGTCTGTGCGCGCGCGCCTCTAGTTGCATTTGAAAGGGACAGATCTACCCCTATGTGTAAGGCCCATTGTAGGAGAGTAGGATCTGCCTCTTATGTTGCCCCCACTTTTTTTCTGATGTTTACACTGGTTTCTGGCTATAGTCGGGCTGGGTCCCTGCTGATCAGGGCCCCAGCCTCTCTGTTCTCTCTAAACGACTTGGAGTGCACTCTAGGTGCACTAGTGATTGGATACTGTGGTACCTTATGAGTCCCTAGTATATGGTACCTTAGGTGCCAAGGGCATAGGTACTGCACAGGCCTACCAGGGGCTGAAGCATGTATTATGCCACCCTGGGAAGCAGACTAAATCTGACACCACAGGTCTGCTACTGCAGCCTGGGTAAGGTGGTGCATGCACCCCTTACTGTGGTATGGGCTACCTATACCACTACATACATACACACATACAAACCTATAAGTCACTCCTATGGCAGGCCTTATCAATCCTGAAGGCAGAGTGCTTGGTTCTTATGTGGGAGGGTGTCCCTGCATGAGCAGAGCCCCTCTGCAGCGTTCAGAGACCCTTCTCTGATGCTGTTTGTAGTGCAGCCTGACCATATACTCTTAAGCGCATTATAACCTTGCGTTAAATGCTAACTTTGGGATGGCTGCACGGAAACATGTCGTGTTTGGTGTCAAACATCTTGGAATACTACCCCCCCCCCCCCCAGTTCTGGGGGCGGGGGTAGCATCCCACCCTTCTAGAGGGAGAGACATGTACACACCGGCCTAACCGGTAACTTCTTTCCAGAGCCCTGGCATCACAAGATGGATGCCACCAGTCACAGACACTAGGCTGCCCTCCTGCTGATGACTGAAACTCACAGTGGAGGAAGCCCAACAATAGATATCCTGTCGCAAGGGTGTGTGACCACCTCCCAGACAGGGTTTAGTGTATTGGGGCTGGGTGGGTGCACTCTTAGAGTGCTTTGAAGTCCTGCACTGGGGGAGCAGAAGGCTCCTCTGTGCATACCCCAGTTCAAACCGGCTCAGGGGCTACCTGTCCCTGCTCTGGTGTGAAACTGGACAAAGGGAAGTGGGTGTAGCCACCCACTCCCCTGACCCTCCCATAGGTGGGGTCATAGAGCTAGTCCCTCCCTTCTTTTTAGTATAAGAGGGGGAACCTGTGCATTGCAACCCAGATCTCCCTGGACGACGCTCTCAAGAAGAATCCTGGACCTTTGACGTTCCACTACCTCTGGAAGACTGAAGAATCTCCCTTGGAGTCAAGGAGTGACTCCCCTGCTTGGCAGGCACCAAAAACTACAACGACGGTCGCAGACTACGCCGCTCCCGGCGGAGCCCAAAGTCCCTGCAGCCCAGGAAGAGGATTTCCTGACTTCTCCAAGGCCATCGTGAGTCCCCAGCGAAGCTGAGGCAAGTGGACCCCACGAGCGACGAGGAACCGCAGCCCCTGGGTACCGTGCACTATTGTCGAGTGCAACCCCTTCACGGCGTTCTACGAACTTGTGCTTTGGACCACGTGTGGTCCCAGCCTCTAGCAGGCATCCCTCCGAAGATCGGAGGCCTACACCGTCCCGAGTGACCATGGGCCCCTGTTGAGTGGATCCTCCCGAGGCGTCTTCGCGATCCCTTGCCAGCCGGCTTGTGGGTCCCCAGAAGACTTTCCAACGAAACCAAAGGGCTCCCCTGGTTGCTCCAGGCCTGCCCTGGCTGGGTAAGTCCCCCAGACCTTGCTGGTCTGCACCATTGACTTTTCCTCATCACCACGAGACTTGCTGCTACCAAGGCTTGTTGGCTCCAATCGAGTCGCCGACACCTCAGTAAGCTGCAGACGTCGTGGGACACACCGAATCCAGCTCCTGGTCATCATCGACGCTGCCTGGACCACGTGGTCGAAGAGTCAAGACACCCGTGAACGACCCAAAGCTGTCGACGACGGTGGGCATTCATCTTCCTTGCCCAGAGTCACTGCCAAGTGACTGTGAACACTGTCCCCTCTGCTTTCAGGTCTTCCTCCCTTCGAATCCAGGCTTGGATTCCAACGGACACTTCTTCTGTCGTCGCAAGCAGCAAGTCTTCATTGGTTCCCATTGAGAACGACGCTGCGACCCGACACCAAAGGACACCTATGCACCCGGCTCCCCTGGGTGAGGTAACTTCAGCACTACGGTGCTCCTGTGGGTGTGGGCCCTAGAACTACTTACCCTGTAAGTGGCTTGCTTGTAGCTACCCTAGAAGTGCCCTAAAACTCCCATTTTCCCCGTGTGATTATCGCACTGGCTCGTACAGGGCTCGCGTCTGTGTTAGACACATTGCGTCCAACTCCCTTGTAACTCTATCAGTATCCGCGTCCTTCGACTCGTACTGACCGATCGGTGTGTTCGCCTCGAACACGCCAGGGACCTGTAACATTGATAACTCAATCGCGTTCTCTCGCATAGACTCGTACAGGACTCGCACCAGTGTCTGAACACCGCGTCCGTCCCCTGTGGGTCTCCTACAACTACCTGGGGTGGTTCTTGGGGGTCCCTCGATTCTAAATGCTCTAGACCACGGTCTAACCAAGATAAGATTGTGATATTTACTTGTGCTAACTTATTTTTGATAACATTTGATTTGTACATATGTTCCTGACTTCTAATCTCATAAAGAGATTAGTAGAGAGTTGTTTAGTAATAAATACATATATATTTGATATATATACCTGTGTGGTGTCTTTTCATTTGGTGATTCAAGAGATTGTGTGGTAAAACAAGCTGCTTTACATTCCTCCAAGACTTAGCCTGAAGGCTGCTCTCCACAGCTACCACTAGGATAGCTTTCTATAAAGGTTGTCTTAAACCTACCTACCATAAGAGTCGAATTGGACTGGTGCAAGGTGTCCACTTTAATTAGTGAACAGCATATACCAGGCCAACTTCTCACACCCATGATGACGAAGAGCGACAGGGTAAATCACAGCAGAGAAAATATGTAATGAGTGACTAAAGCAGAATCACCACTTCTCAAACGAAGAAAAAAATGAACAAAACTTGACGTTCATGCTGAACTGTACGCTTTAGTCAGGCACAATGTTTCAATGTCGTAAAGCTTGCTCCGTCTCTGCGTAGAGCCTCGTCCCCTCCCGCGGCACCCGCCTGAGCTCAGGAAACCAAACTTATGTTATGTTAGACACAGATATACCTCAAAAGGCACCATTTTTATTCCTGCGATAAATGTGTGTACATTTTTCGTCTTGAGCTAAAAGACACAATGAAAAACATCACCAAAACGTGGCTGTCCCGGGCCCTCTGGATGAAGTACAGCGGCGCTCCGATTGCGCAGTTCAAAAATCAATCACTAACCCAGGCCTGGCAGAAAGCCTTTCCAGTCGTTTTTTTCTGCCTTTTTTGGGTTTTCTAATGTTCCTAGGAGTTTTGCTTTGAAATGGGATATTTCACCTTGGCAGAATCAAAACAACTATGAGCTTTATTCTAGTCACAAATGGAATCTGCAAGTGAGAAAAGTTCATTTTGCCTCATGTAAGATGTTCTTTTTTAGTTCACAAATGAGGTTATTATTTTATAGTAACATGCAAAAAGCACATTTCATCCTAAAATATGTCTTATTTATAAAGACGTTATGTTTTTACGAAATAACCTTCTTCCCGTGCTTCTTTTTAATAGATCTGAGTACAATTTATTATCATTTTACACTCATTTCATATCAACTTGCCCTTTATTCTGACCTTTCTTCATGTTTAAAAGGTTATAGCCAATTTGACTTAAATAAAACCTATCCCATGCTAAGGTCGTTGTCCACAAAAAACACACAAACGTACAACAATAAAAAACATTTGATATAATCTATTTTCACGCACTCCCAGACCGTAATGAGCTTCCAATCTATTAGTTATATACTTAACTGAAAACGAACCATATTTGTGTGATATTTTTCCTTCTCTAATTGTCTCTTTAACCATAAATTGTTCATATTTCAAAATCACATCACAAATCTAGTTTTCTATGTACTTCTACATTCTAATTACTCATTTATTTGTCCTTCTTTTAATGTTTTTAAAAAACAACATTACTTGCTTTTTTATTCAAGTAATTCTCAATTCGACACGTGTGTTCATGACAAGGAAATACTCTATTTTTGGTCAGCTTCAAAAAACATTCCCATCAAATGCGGGAATACTCTCATATATCTGCACAGTCAGTGTCTTATCTGCCTAATTAAAAACCACTTTCAACCTAATGTATTGCACAATTCTTCCACTGAGGGTGAGAAACATTGCCCGAACACACTTCGTTTATTTTCTTAACAAAAATGTGTTTCCTACTTTGGGCATCAAAGGCAGCTGCTCATGAAATACGGTTGCTTCTATCAGACATCATTGCTCGCTCCTCTGACACCTTCCACATTTTTTTCAAATATCTTTTTAGGTTTGGCTAGAGACAGCTTAAGCTGTCCCACGGATCACATACTTTATACTAACATTCCAGACAGAAGGGCAGTAGGTCAGGCCCTCCGAGCCACTGGTTGTGTCATTCACATGTCACTTAAGCCACATTGCAGCCTTTGATGGTTGTAAATACTGTCATTCATGGTGCTCGGAGTGTTTCCTCTTCACTGCTATTTAATTAGTGCAGGAGTTGCAGGAGACTGCAAGGGAAGGATGCACTCTTTTTTGTCCTTTTGTGGCAAGACCTCATTGTGGTATTAGGGCTCATGTAAACCAGGCTGCATTTTTACCTTTACACTGGTGCTACAAAGAGCTTAAATCAGTCAACTGAACTGTCAAGTCAGGAGTATCTTTGCTCATGTTAAAGCATGGGTACTCACAGACATTTTCCCAGGGGCCACAAAGTTTGCTCTGTGATGGGACCAAGGGCTGCATCGATGCCTGCAGGTTGGCCAGGGGGAGGGTCGGGGATGGCCGTGGGGGCCCGATAGTAAGTTGGGTGTATGAGAAGCAAACCATGTACATCTAGTGTCTGAATTGCACAATGTGCAACCAAAAACTTGGGATTCATCCTGGCTTCTCCACTTAACCAAACTGTGTGATCCTAGGCAATTGTTTTATTTTACTTTCCCTCCTGTTTCTTCCTATGAGGAACTCGAAATACATGACTTCAGGATGTGTGTTAATAAACTATAATGTTCATGTATAATAGGAACCCCAGCCACCCAAAGACTGCACATAAAAACTGACTTGCCCCTTAGTTCACTATTGGCATTGTTGAGAGGGTGAAGGGAAGAAGGAAAGTTTCTGAATTCATGTTTGAAAACTATCACTATCAAAAATATACTTCTGAATGCACTGAAATAATATAATCTGATGTACTAAGGTGAATCAGTTCTACATGTTAATAAAATAGACTTTTTGAATTTTGTTCACACATTATAATTTTACCCTTTTGCAGCAAGATGTCTTTGTTAATGAAGGTGTTTCTGAAGCTGGGTGGTGCAGGACTCCCAAGTTATTTCCTTTCTTTAACTTCAATTAACCTTTAAATACATGCTTACCTGTTTATTTAACACCTTTTTAGGTCGAGCCTAGAGTAGCGCGCATGCGCTGCGAGACTTTATGTAGGTGGTTTTAAAAGCTGACCACACGCTAGTGCACAATGGCCTTTTCCGTGCGGTTACCCGCACGGCCGCCATCTGTTTCCAATTATCGTGCCCAGACGTGGGCGCGACAATTGAAAACACATGGCGCCCGTGCGGGTAACCACAAGCAATAGGCCATGGTGCACGAGCGTGTGGTCAGCTCAGCACGCTACCGCGCTCGCTCCCGCTCCTCTCCGACGCTGCCGTCTCTGCTGTCCAGCGCTTCACTTGTGCTGACGCTGCCTCGTCCCGAGAAGAGAGGGCTGTTCGAGGCACACTCGTTATAGTTTGCCTCAGGAAATGAGATCACCCCTTTGGTTTGTCATGCTAGAGTTATGTACGCTTTTAAGCATAGGAAACTTTGAATTTTTGCACAGTTGGGTTGGTGGTTTCACAGTACGGTATTGTACCCTGGTGTCCTTTTCAGACGAGGGTCCAGTTTGATCTGTTGGCTTTCGATTCAATTTTTCTCTGAGAAAGAGCACTGCAGTTTACATTATTTCTTCTAATTAGGATGTTGTGACGTTTCATTTAGGGAAACATGAACAAGCATTGGCATAGCCAATAGGTCTCGCTTTTGGGACCCTATAAGTATTTAGTTATGCAGCACAATATCAACCGTTGCATGGCTAAACACTTATAAGGTCCCAAAGGTGAGACCTATTGGCTATGCCAATGCTTGTTATATTCAGGTTTCTGAATTGTAGAGGCAGTCTCCCAAATGTCTTAGGTTGGCTTACTTAATTCTGTTGCTAAATATTTTTGTATTTATTTTTGTTCCATATTAGCGTCGTACATTTCTAGTCCCTATATCAAATTTAGCAAGTGTTGTTTTTGTTCTGCCCTTTCTAGCTTCTTAATTGTGTTCGTCATTGTACAATTCATCCAATGTTTTTTTTTTTTGGTCTCTGTGCCTCTCTTTTTTTATATACAGACTAACAGGTTATTTTATATACAGACTAATAGGTTAATAAATGTCATCACTGCTGTATATTATTTGCGGTACAATATGTACCAGAGACTCTTCTGTTACTAATGCTTCAGCACCTTGATCTCCTTTGTCTTCAAACCAAAGATTGAAATCTCCCACAACAAGGGTATAAGGCGGTTGTAGCTCAAGCCAGAGAAGAGCTAAGAGCTGTTCTAATGTTCTTGAACAGTTCGTATGCCATTGGCTCGTACATTATTAAATGATTACTGTTTTGGTGGAACTCTTTCTATCTTTGTATGGAGTGAATGAGAGCAATAATCTACAGGTTATTTTCAGGTGAAGGATCATAAGCTCAGACAGAGGGCCGAACTTGAAAAGAGTTTGTGTCCCTGCTGCAGGTTCCTTTCAGAACCTGATACACTGGTCAGACCTGATGAACCCTAAAATTCCAACCAAACAGCAAGCTTGTTTTCTAATCCAAACAACAATTACATTTAAAAAAAACAAAGGAAAGTGAAAAAGTAGAATACATTTTTTCACTTCAAGACCCACTACTACGAGATGGGAAAATAACAGTCTCGGATACCAAGCCTCTTTAAAACTAACGCCCCCCGCTGCCCCCCAAAGACTGTGGGCATGATGAAAATGCAACAAGAAAGAGTATGCTGTTCCTAGAGGATCCTACAGGTCAAGGTTATGCAAGAGGCATGTGAGTGCTCGTGAAGTTCGGAGAAATACTTATCTCCTTTCAGAAAAAGACCTCACACACCCAGCCAGCTAGGTGTCTTGCTTCATCACTGGGTCTGCTCCTTATCGGGTCGGCGCTGCAATACCCGATCGGCACCCGTGGTGGGGCCTTCTTGGCGGAGATCATTTTTCTTAGCCGTTGGGTGTAGTGCGTGTGAGGGCCCTAGTGAGTGTAGATGTGGAATGTGTGTAATCTAAAACAGGAGTTAGTGATCCACCCAAAACTATTTTAATGACTGTGGTCACTAACCTGATTAAAAACAGAAAAAGGCGCACACGCCTGCCCCAGGATTGTGTGCTGAAGCTCAGGCCAACATGTTTCTTGCCTAATGTTAATTTAATGGCAATTCTTCAGGACCTAATGTCGACATTCTACACTTTATGGTTGGTGGTCTATAAATACACAGTTAAGTGACCACCCATACAGCACCCTATAAAGTGGTACCTGTCGATCAATAACACTGCCTGTAGGAAAAAGAATCATAGCGATTAGTACATAGTTCTACTGTAGTCTGCAGTTCAACCTTATTGCAAAAGTGCCAAATATGACCATGCTATTGTGACATTTCAAACCACACGTGAAATATGAGCATGCTTCATATCAAAATATATGTGCTAGTGCACATGGCGAATTTGAAAAGGGATAAAAACAGAAGTAGCCAAGAATATGTAAATATATACAGTATACTAGCACACTCACCCAAACTTGGGTCAGCTCAAAGCATCAAGATGTCACGGCAGGTGAAAACACTGCAAGGTTCAGTGTCCTATGAATAGTAACAATTGACAAGGGAGGGTGGGGGAATTAAGGCATCGGAAAATGGGTAGACGCTCACCTCATGATACTACCAAAATACACGTGAACACTGCAAGAAACGCACCTAGGCTGGATGTTACCAACAAGGGGCCCGAGAGGGATATAGCCCATTGAGGTCCCGATGGCTATCGCTTAGAAAACACAGTGTCGTCTGCACATTGGTAGTCGGCGGTAAACCGGGGGTGTCATATACCGCATGCTCCTGCTAATCACCACGGCCAGATGGTCAAGGGCGATACACTGAAGAGTGCCACTGGCACCCCCCGATATCGCCGGCAACCAAGTGGTGCAACGAACACAATGGAAGATTAGCGCAAGAAGAGTGAGCACAATGGACAGGAACCATAACCACGCAGCGTCGCCATTCCCTCCTAAGTATTACACAGTGGGAAAACTCACTCGGGCGATAACTTCCACTACAGTACCCGCCCTGAGAGGAAGGAGGGTGCGGGACACAGCAAGGCAGGTCCCGCCACACGGACACTCTGATCAAATGCCACAAAACCCCCTGTTAGAGGTCCAAGCAAAGGCAAACAGGTCCCCACACTCTTAGACTTATCCCAACACCCAGTACTCACGTTGTCAGCTCCGTCTGTTCACGGGCAACCTACCCCTCACTCTGCCGGACCCGGGTGGATGTCTCTACGCACTCATGTGCGAATGATATTCCCCGGTCGGTCAGAGATGTAGGCGGGACTTCCGGTAGCATGATAGGGGCAACGACTAGAGCGTCAAACTCCACTTCCGGGTGCCATGTTGGAACACTCTTTGTGTATGCGTTAGTGGAGGTTGCCCCAATTGAAACATTATGGGCCACTATGGAGCGATAGTCTACCGATTATATAGCTAGAAATGTATAGCTAAAATTATAAAGCGGGGAACACGTAACTTCAAGAATGTGCCTCATAAACCACCAGCTGGTCGTGCAGTTGTGTCTAATCAATAACCAACTCGATAGCCTAGAGAATGTCAAATCCTAGTTTATAAAATAAAAAGGAGGATTGTCATAACCACCCAGTGGTCGATGTGGTTGCTGTAAAGTACAAAACCTGCCAATATAGTAAACACTGGGTGTCGGGGGCAGGATTAGATAAAGGATACAAACGGGGATATACCCTGTGTAATAGTGGCCACAACCAAGGGTAGAACCCCTAGTGATACTAATTCCTATAAACTACTCTTGACTAGAATCAGTGTAGCGTGTGGTAGTATCTAGAGAATAGTAGTGCCAGTACTAGTCTCGAGTCACAGAAATAAGGAAGGTAAAAGTGGAGCCAGTACATCATTAGATGTATCAGCTTAGCTGACCGGCGGCGCAGCGATAGGTGACAGCGCTCCGCACGGCGAGGTTTCCACTGTTTATTTTTGGCTTGCACTGATTTCTGTGTTGACTTGTTTTTTTAGCAGTGTTTTAAACTAAAAGCTTTTATTATTTTAACTTCTAAACTTGTAGCTTACTTGCGCATTTGTACTTCTCTCCCGCCGGTCCCCGTTCCACCGCAGCGTGTGCTGTTTGAGTGGAGGGACGTGGCTCCACCCTCTTCCCCTTCATTTCCGCTACCGGAGGCATTACATAAACAGCATGACTGACCGGCCGCGCAGCGGACGCGCGCAGCGGGCGCGCCGCCGGCACGCCGAAGGTGCGCCAAAGGCAAGCCCGTCTGCGCCCGTCCTCAGCCGGCCCGCGTCCAGCGCCAGCCATGCTGCCCGTTTCCAGGCTAACAAGGTAACCCAATGGTCTAGAATGGATCTTTTGGCCCTGAACGTTACTACCTGCCCTAAACCCCACGGCTGTGACCCAATGACAGACACCCCTTTCGGTTCTTGCTCTGATTGCAACTGGACGCCAGGAGTCCCTAGCTTAAGGGATGTTAAAAGGGAACAGAGTGAGTCGCTTGAACAGATCAGGGCATGCCTAATTAATTGCAGATCCCTATCAAAGCATGCAGAGGATCTGTGGTTGTTACTGGCAGGAAATGAATTTGAGATCATGTTTTTAACCGAAACATGGCTGAAGGACGACACCTTGGCCGCTGTGGTATTAGCTATGCCTTCTGGGTTTAAAATATGTTGCGGAAATAGGAAGGGTGATAAAAGAGGAGGGGGGGTTGCGATTATTTTTAAGGATTCCTGGGACATAGTTTCCTCAGCATTATTGAATATGGGCGTGGTTGAGGGCCTACATTTTTGTATCAAGACTAGCCCCACAACCTCTTTCTCAGGGCTGTTGGTGTATAGGCCTCCATATTGCTTACCTAACATACATATGGAACTATGCAACTATATTGCACAGAAATCCCTCCTATTCGCCAATTATACTGTATTAGGGGACTTCAATCTTCATGTAAACGATCCCACTTGTGCGCAGGCCATGTAGATGGTCTCATCACTGGAAGGCGCAAATCTGCTTCAACTTGTTAAATTCCCTACCCACAAAGCAGGGCATACTCTTGACCTGATATTTTCTAATATCTCGTCTATGAAAACTGAAGTGCCAATCCAGGTGGTTTGGTCGGACCATTTTCTTATTTCTTTTATTTTCAACTTGGCAAAACCTGATCTGCCTGAGAGTGCCAGATACTACCTAAAAAGGAATTGGAAGAAACTGACAGCTGAATGCTTAAGTCCAAATTTGTTAGCCAGTCGTCCACCTTTATCTTTAGACCTTAATGTTAATACGTTGGCTCTTCATAATTGGATTGCTGCCGCAGTAGAAGCTACGGCTCCAGCCAGAATGACCAAATCCATGAGGAAATCGCCTCTGCTCCATGGTTCTCAGAGGAGCTTAGGGCTATGAAAAGCAAGTGTAAGCGCTTGGAACGGCAGTGGAGGGTGGATTATGATGCTTCTGTCAAAATGGCATATAAAAAATCTTTGAAGGTACTGCACAAATCCATGAAGGAGGCCAGGAGAGATTATATCGCCAAGAGTATTGTTAATTCCGATAGACCGGACAAGGCTATCTTCAAGGTGGTCAACTCTTTTCTCAAACCCCGTGAGCTGTTAATAGACGTCCGGCCCTCCCTGGCACTCTGTGAGGAAATCTCTACCTTTTTCGATGGTAAAATAAGCAAGGTCTATAATTCTTTTTCTGCCACGACGGCTACGGTTAAATCTGATGTGGTAGCTAAGAAAGCACCCTTGCCTCTCCTTTCGGAATTCAATCCTATTTCTCAGAAGGAAGCATTGTCTGCAATACAGAGTTACAAGTCAGGCTCGCCGGACGACCCATGCCCTCCCAAACTATGGAAAGAGTTGGCAGACTCCACCTGCGAGGCAATGTCCATAATATGGAACATTTCCCTCTCCTTGGGCATCTTCCCTGATTTATGGAAGCACGCCACTTTACTTCCCCTCAAGAAAAAATCCAGTGTGGATTCTGGGGACTTGAACAACTACAGACCTATCTCTCTGCTGGCAGCCCCTGCAAAAATGCTGGAAAAGGTAGTGCAGCGGCAATTGGCCAATTTCATCGAGAGCCATAATATCCTGCACGATACCCAATCCGGTTTCCGAGCTGGGTTTAGCACAGAGACAGCTCTATTAGAGGTAGCAGATTCTATCAGAATGGCATTGGACTCAGGGGCATCAGCGATGCTGGTGCTCCTGGATCTTTCAGCTGCATTTGACACTGTTGACCATTCTATATTGACTCAACGGCTTTCTGACAGCGGGGTGAATGGCACAGCCCTGGCTTGGCTGAAGTCCTTCCTCCACTTGCGTACGCAAAGGGTGGCCCTACAACCATATCAGTCCACCCGAAAGCATTTATGGTGTGGGGTCCCACAGGGATTGGCCCTAAGCCCACTGCTGTTCAATATATATCTGGCCCCTCTATTTACTTTGATAGCCAACTGGGGAGTTAAGGCAATTTCTTATGCCGATGACACCCAGTTGGTTTTCCCTTTAAGGATCAGTCTGAAGACTCTTTTAAGAACTTTAAAGGCTGCTTAAAAGATATTGCAGGCTGGATGAATAATAATAAACTTAAATTGAATGCAGACAAAACGGAAGTGCTGTTCTTTGGTAAAACCCAGCCTCCGGCTGCTGACCTGTGGTGGCCTGTGGAAATGGGCTCGCCACCTGTGCCAGTGGAATGCGCTAAAAATTTGGGTGTAAAATGGCAGGCTGATCTATCCTTCTCTGCCCAAATTCAGCAGGTTACTTCTGCTTGCTTTAGTAGTTTGAGAAATTTGCGTAAGTTTATACACCTGCTGCCTGAGAGCTGTCGTCGGACCGTAGTCCACGCCATAGTAACTGCCCGCCTGGACTACGCGAATGGCCTCTATAGTGGTTTACCGGCTTACCTTGTCAGGAAACTCCAAATGGTCCAAAATGCGGCTGCGAGATTAATCAAACGTGTTCCTTTTCGGCAACACATCTCTCCGCATATTCGAGAATTACATTGGCTTCCGGTAGCCAATAGAATTAAATTCAAGACCTTGACCCTTGCCTTTCGGGCTTTCCATGGTACGTGTCCTGCGTATCTAAAACAGAGACTGGGTGTTTACACGCAGACACGTGCTCTGAGATCTAACACCCAGAAATTACTCTGCACTCCACGAGTGAAGAAATCCCGACTGGGTGGCAGATCTTTCATGTTTGGGGCGTCCAAATTATGGAATTCTCTTCCGAATTCCTTGCGTCAGATCTCGTCTGAGTTACAATTCCAGAAGGCAGTTAAAACATGGCTTTTTAACCTGGCCTAATTTTTTGTGTCCCGATCGCTGCTTGCCGTGCGCGTGTTACTTGTCACTTTAGCGCCGGGACACCTCCTCGGAGGTAGCTGTTCGCGCTCAACAAATGCCAGTATTATTATTATTATTATTATCACGTCAGCAAACTCCAAGGTATGTCCTCATTGAGTCCCTCCCTATCAGAGGACAACCTCAGCACCCACCTCTGTTCTATGCAGAACAGAATGTCACGGTGCATCCCGGGGTGAGCTTCCAAAACCACCCACCGAAAAGAGTCAGGAGGGTGTTTAAGATGTTCAAAGTGGGTCGTCATCTTGGTGTTGGTTCTATGACACCTAAAGTTGCTCCTGTGTTCTGTCATCCGGATTTTCACCGGTCTGGTCGTCATCCCTACATAAAGGAGTCCGCACGGACAGGTCAATACATAAATACAGTTGTTAGTGTTACAGTTGGTGTGTCTCTTAAGGACCCATTTTACCCCATTCGTGAATGTTATTTCTTTTGTGGTCTTAGTAAGCGGGCAGACCGAACAAGCCCCACATGGGTAGTGACCAACTACGGGGGGTAAATCCCATAGTCCCCTTTGTACATTGGTTTTCAGGGCACTTGGTCGTGTGTGTATGAGCATGTCTTTTAAGTTACTTGTGCGTTTGAACGCAAATCTGGGAATGGGAAGATCTAATGCTCCTGTGTTCAGAAAACCCCAATGCTTCTTAATGATACTCCTCACTCGATTTGAGTCAGGTGTGAAAGTGGTCACACAGGTGATCGTGGTGTCAGGATCCTTTTGTACGCTTTCGAGCAAACTTTCCCGGTTGTTATTTCTGGCTCTTTTGCGAGAGAGTGACACAGTGTGTTGTGGATAATCCCTCTGTCGTAAGTCTCGAGCCAAAGTATCTGATTCAGTGAGGTAGTCCATCAGTGAACTACAATTCCTTCTTATCCGAAGGAATTGACCAAATGGGAGATTTTGTTTGAGTGCTCTGGGGTGGTGGCTACTGAATAGAAGCAAACTGTTTTTATCAGTTGGTTTGCGATAGAGAGTAGTACTGATGCAACCATCCCCCAGCCTCACCAGCAGGTCGAGGAAGGGTACACTAGACTCCGAAATGGTACTCGTAAATTTCAAGAAGGGGTTCAGAGTATTGATCCAGATGCAAAATTCATCGCATGTTCTACGGTCCCCTTTCCACAGGACCAATATATCATCAATGAACCTTTTCCAGACACGAATATTCGCTGAGTATGGATTGTTGTGATGGTAGATCTCCCTCTCCTCAAACGCTGCCATGTACAAACACGCCAGACTCGGCGCGAAAGTACTGCCCATCGAAGTGCCTTGCGTTTGATGGAATAGTTGTTTATTGTATTCAACGAAATTCTCTGTAAGTGCCAACGTGGCACACTCCAGTATAAATGCCGCCGGAGTAGGGGAAGTCCAGTCCTCTCGGCTAAATACATCCTCTACCACCTCTAGAGTGGCCCTTTGGGGAATATTGGTATAGAGGGCCTCAACATCCAAAGTCAACAAAAAATTGATTTCCTCCGGGTGCTGGACCCCCTCGAGTAGTCGTAGAACATCAGTTGTATCTTTCACAAATGAGGGGGTGGCCCTTACAAGAGGTTGGAGAAAGTGATCACAAAATCTAGATAAGGGTTCCAAAATAGACCCGATCCCCGAGACAATAGGTCTACCTGGGACCGGGTTCACCTCCTTGTGAATTTTGGGGAGGACATAAAAATAGGGAATTTTTGGGTCAGTGGTAATGAGAAAGTCAGCCTCTTTTTATTGATCCAGCCCTCTGACTCGGCTGAGAATACCATTGAGGAGATGGTGGTACTTAATCGAGGAGTAGGGTCCTCTCTCAATGGAGTATAGTACCTCCGGTTGCTCAGCTGCCGCTGGCATTCTGTATCATAGTCCACAGTGGACATAAGAACCGTCGCTCCACCCTTATCCGCCTGTTTGATGGTGATGCTGGGGTCGTCCGCCAGAGCCCTGACGGCTGACATTTCACTGGATGACAGGTTATAGAATGGTGCCGGGGTGGTGCCCCTATCAAGATCCTTCAGCACCGCCTGTTCAAAGGTCAGGACTTCGGGGGGTACCATTCCACTGTGGGGTGTAAAAGTCGAAGGTTTGTGTAATCCTGAATCATTCTTCTCAGGCAGAGGTTTATCTTGAAAAAAGGCTTTTAACCGTACCTTGCGGAAAAAACCTTGTATCTCACATGTCTCACGAAATTTGTCTACTCTCGGGGTAGGTACAAAACCAAGCCCTTTCTGTAATACACCCTCTTCTATAGGTGTCAAAACCCTGTGGGAGAAATTGATAATCAATTTCTCTTCCCCCTTGTTTGGCTCCTTGTCTCTACTGGACGTGTCGGTTGTTCCTTCCACTGTACTCTTTTTTGGTATTGCCCTCTTCTGTGCCCTCTTCCTCTTGCTACAGGTTTAAAAAAAAGAAATACTGCAACGCCCGTCTTCCAATCTGTGAACATTCTTGAAGGCATGTTGGCATGATGGGAGGAACGTCCCTTAAGAGTGCATTGCCACAGTATAGAAGAGGCCGACCAATCCTGGGACATGCTCCCAACCCTGAGAAGAACCTCAGAATAGTGGTCAACTATCCTCTCTTCATGACAAGCTTAGTGAATACAGTCGCTGCCTCCAGCTTCAACCCCTTGAAGATGAAGTGGATTCCTCTCCACACCTGCAGAACCGTTACCCAGGCCCTCATCAGCAGACAGCTGGTCTACGGGAACGCACTATATGTAGGAATCAACGTACTACTGACTAGAAGACTTCAGACCACACAGAACCCAGCAGACAGACTCAAACACCCACCCAGCTGCCACATTACCCACACCTCAAAAACCTTCAGTGACTCCTCCTGTCTTCAGACAGGCTCTTTTCATACTCCTCCCGCATACATGCCAAAATCGGTCCCACCTACCTCAACAATTGCTTAAACGTCCACAAACCTACCAGACACGTTAGCTTTGCTGGGCTCCTATTCACACACATCCCCCGCCAATGCAGAGCCAGATCTGATGGCCACGCCTTCTACCTCGCTCCTACAGCCAGGAATGGCCCGCCTCTACACAACAGAGCCGCATACTCAGTTCAGACGTTTGCAAGAAACTGAAGACTTGGCTCTCACCTAACTCTTAGCCCTGGGATAGGTTCACGTGGAGGCTGCTTTTAGTGCATGATGCCCTCCCGGGTGAGCCGTGCGCTTCACAAATACACAGAACATAAAATGCAGTAGGTGAAGGCCTGAAAGAGTCCTTGTCGCAGTGGCAAGAACTCCATCTGGAGTCCTTTGCGGGAGGGATACGGCGAGATTTCCTGATCTTGTCACCCAAACTGAAACAGGCCAGTAAGAGAAGAGGTCCCACAATCTTAATTATTTTGTGGGATGCAGGAAGGAGAAATGTAATCTACCTTGCTCAATTGCAAACCTTTGATGCAGGAAGCTCATTGGCATCTTCCTTGATGCCTCCCGGGCAAACGAGGAGGAAGAAGAAATAAAATGGATACGGACGGAATTCATGGCAAACTGAGTTTAGGCAAGAGTACTGTTTCCAGCCTAAGCTCTGCTTGCCACAAATTCTATAATGGGACGATGTCATGAGCCTTCAGCATCAAAAATTTGCAGTTGAGCAAGGATGATTTATCTTTTTTGTTGGTTGTTTTTTAGGGACCGTTAACTCTTTTTTTGCCTCTGAAATGGTGGGCTCCATGGATCCCAGCAACATAAGAGAAGCAGTACAAACCTGGCTCAGTGACATGAAACTTGACTGCTTCAAACACCGATTTTCACTCAATGCAAAGTTACTTGGATTCCCCTTGTACACTAATCTCTCCCTCAAGGAACACACTGCCAAAAAAATAACGACAGCCTGTACCAGCTTCCCCTTTTAAAGAAAGTGAAACTTTTTCTTCCAGAAAGCGACTTCAAAACTTCTGCTCAAGCCATTGTACTCTCGCATCTGCATGGTGGTAAAGCCCTACCATCCCAGACTTCACACTGGCACCCATTAAGGGCATCCTACACGCCACAGCACGTTTCATCCAGGACTGGAAGAAATATGATCCCATCACCACCATCCTTATGGAACTCCATTGGCACTCCTTGCCATCCCACACCCTCTTTTTTTATTTTAAGTTCAGTTCATTAGATTTTACATATAATACAGGAGACGGTGTCCAAGGAGCACGATGATGACAAAAATACACAGATCGGTATGTGTAGAGATGGATATTGTCCTTCATAGTCTGGGTAAGGGGGCAAAGAGTAAAGCAGCCCCTCAACGAATCATGCGACAACATTAATGATCAGGTGGCAGAGTAAGAAGGCCCATATCATGCAGTATAGCACACAGTATGACAGTATCTGAACAGTTGGAGGCAGGTTATGATTACACACCACCTGTTGGACCTGGAGGCTCAGCATGCATCAGCTCGTTCCTTCTCCGCTACGTTCACCCTGGCATTACGGTATATTTCAAAGGGATGCCTGATCTCTTTAGAACAGGAGCGTATGGGCATGAGTTCCCAGGTGGCATTAAGCTGTTCCTGACAGTACGCTGCATCTTTAAGCCAATCAGTCGCAAGCAGCAAAGTGCGTCGACCCCATCGCATTGCAAACCTGCAATTAGCGAGCAGTAGGAGGATCAATGTCAATTTACGCATTTCGGACAGGACCTCCTTGACATAGCCCAACAGCGCAACTCTAGGGGTACGTTCAGAGGGGTGTCCCGTGGTGTCGTCAATCATTGCAAGTACTGCAGCCCAATAGTCGGAGATACCAAGGCAGTCCCAAGCGAGGTGTAAGAAACCGGCGGTGGGAAAAGAGCAACGGGTGCATCGCACCTGTACTCAGTCCAATCCTGAACAGTCTCTCAGGAGTTTGGTAAAGGCGGTGAATGTATTTTAAATTAATCAAGCGTAGACAATTGGTCAGGGAGACGAGCGCGCCTGGGGCCCAGCAGTAACTCCACTGTTCATCTGTGAGGGTGGTGTTTTGTCTGTATCCCATGCACTCCTGCTCAACGGAGTGCATATGGGTGCTGAGTTTTGCATCCCAGCATAAAGTTGCGTTATGAGCTTGCGGGGATATGGAGTAGTCCGGAACGCCTCTAGCACTTGAAATGTAGGCGGAGCGTCAGGGAATGAGGCATGGATCGCATGGGTCACATCACGTAATTGATAATACGTGGAAGTGTCAAGCAAGTTAAGATTACTTCCTTGTAGGACTTGTTGTGGTGGGAGGAAGGTGCCGTCAGGGTATATCGCACTCATAGATGTAAGGTGCAGTTTGTGCAATCTAGAACATGTGCCAGGGTCACGAGTTATTGTGAGGAGGTGGTGTCCAATGAGCAGCACAGACAAAAAAGATGCTCTAGGTGGACTCTGCACCTGAGCTCATTCCATGCCCATACTGTACATGCCACAGTGTTGACCTGCGCTCGCAGACGCTTAGGGGCCATGAACAATACCATCTGAAGAGGGTAGGCCACTGCGTGATCAGACTAGGGCAGTGTGGGCAATGAATGGCGTAGGGAAGAGCCATGATGGACAAACTGGGCCTGAGCACAAAAGTAAAACAAGTCCATATTTGGGGCACCCAAACCGCCTTGTTGAAAAGGAAGTGTCATGATCTTTTTTTTTTTTTTGTAGAGTTTTATATAGCGCGAACTAGATCCGAAGATATCGGGTATCGGAGCGCTTTACATGAGCACCAGTTGCGTTACACAAGGACACATTCATTGTTGGGCACGGGGAGATTAAGTGATTTGCTCAGAATCACAGGATGTTTAGCGTCGTTGCCGAGACTCAAGCCCGGTTCCCCCACTTCGAGGTCGACCACTATAGCCGTAAGGCTACATCCTCTCCCAGGCAATACGTGGCAATCAATCAAGGTTTTATAGAGCGCACTACTCACCCATGAGGGTCTCAAGGCGCTGAGGGAGGGGGCTGTGAGCAGCTCCATTGGGGTCATTCGAAGAGCCAGGTCTTGAGGTTCTTTCTGAATTGGTGCAGTGTCAGGCTTCGTCGGAGGTGTGCGGGGAGGTCGTTCCAGGTCTTGGCTGCGAGGTAGGAGAAGGATCTTCCACCAGCTCTGGTCCTGTAGAAACGAGGGACGGTGGCTAGGGTGAGGTTGGCTGAGTGGAGGGTCATTGAGGTATTGGGGTCCAGTGTTGTGGAGGGCTTTGTCGGCGTGTGAGTAGTTTGAAGGTTATTCTTTTTACGGGGAGCCAGTGGTGGCCACTGAGGTGTTGGGTGATGTGGTCATGTCGTGGGATGTCGAGGATAAGTCTGGCTGCAGCGTTCTGGACGGTCTGGAGTTTGCGGAGGAGTTTTTTGTTGATTCCGGCATATAGAGCATTTCTGTAGTCCTGTCTGCTGTTAAGTAGTGTGTGGGTGACGGTTTTCCTGGAGTTGGGGGGGCGGGGGGAATCTACTTGAAAGTCTTGCAAAGTATGCAGAGGGTGTTGAAGCATGCGGAGGATGCAGTGTTGATCTGGCGATTCATGGTGAGTGAAAAGTCGAGTATGATGCCACGGTTGCGTGCGTGGTCCATTGGGGTGGGTGGGTTTCTGAGGGCAGGGGACCACCAGGTGGTGTTCCATGCGGAAGGGGTGAAGCCAAGGATGAGGACTTCGGTTTTCTCTGAGTTGAGCTTCAGGCAGCTGTTGCTCATCCAGGTCGCGACGGCTTTCATCTCTTCTTGGAAATTACACCTGATGATGTCAGGTACCTTGGTGAGGGAGAGGATGAGCTGGGTGTCATCAACGTAGGAGACGATCTTGAGTCCTTGGTTTCTGACGATGGTTGCAAGGGGGGCCATGTAGACATTGAAGAGTGTGGGGCTGAGGGAGGATCCCTGGAGTACTCCGCATCTGATCTCTGTCGGTTCTGAGAGGAAGGGCGGGGGTCTTATTCTCTGTGTTCTGCCTGAGAGGAAAGATCGTATCCAGTCTGAAGCTATTCCTCGGATGCTGGCATCGTGGAGACTGGCGGCTAGTGTACGGTGGGAGACGGTGTTAAAAGCTGCTGACAGGTCCAGGAGGATGAGGGCTGCCGGGTGACCTTGGTCGAGAAGGGTGCGGATGTCGTTGGTGGCAGCGATGAGGGCGGTTTCGGTGCTGCGGAATCCGGATTGAGAGGTGTCTAGGATGCTGTTGGTTTCTATGACGTGTGCTAGCTGGGTGTTGATGGCCTTTTCGATGACTTTGGCTGCAAAAGGGAGCAGTGAGATGGGCCTGAAGTTCTTGAGATCTGTCGGGTCTGCGGAGGGCTTCTTTAGGAGGGGGTTGACATCGGCGCTTTTCCAGTCGTCGGGTAATGTGGCGGTCTCAAAGGAGCAGTTGATAGTTTGGCGTAGCTCATGTGCGATGGCAGTGGCGGCCCTGTGGAAGATGTGCGGTGGGCAGGGGTCAGTAGGTGCTCCGGAGTGGATGCTCTTCCTAGTCTTTAAAGTGTCTTCTGCGGTGAGAGGGGTCCAGGTGAGAAGGGTCTGTTGGATGGCGTCGCTGGGGGTGGGAGTTGAGGCAGTGCTGTGGTCTTGGTCATCGAAGTTGTCAGAGCGTCTTGATGTTGAGGTGAAAGAAGGAGCGGAGTTTGTTGCAGAGGTCTTGGGAGGGAGGGACGTTGGTTGTTTCGCTGTTGGGTCTGGCAAATTCCTGTGTGATGGCGAACAGTTCCTTGGAGTTGTGGGCGTTGGAGAGGATTCTGTCTTGGATGAAGTTTTTCTTTGTTGATTTGATGAGTTGGTGGTGTGCCGTGATGGCTGCTTTGTAGACGGAGTGTACTTCCAGGGTTCTGCTGTTTCTCCACGTCTTCTCCAGTCGTCGGCAGGAGCGCTTGGATTCTCGGAGATCCGTGGTGAACCAGTTGGCTTTCTTGCTGTATCGTGGTGTTGGCGCAGTTGGCAATTCATTGGTGGAGGTTGCTTGCCGCTGTGTTGGTGTCTGTCGTAGTTGGGGGAGGAGTGCAGGTGAGGGTAGAGGTGAGGCATTCTTCGGAGACTTTTTTCCAGCTTCTGCGTGGGGGGGCGGAGCGTGTGCTTGTGTGCGGTGGGTTTTGTGAAGGAGAAATGGATGCAGTGGCGGTCTGTCCAGACAAGTTCCATGGTGTGGCTGAAGCGAATGTTGTTTCCTCTGGCGAAGATGGGGCTGAGTGTGTGTTGTGTGAGTGGGGGTGGAGACAAGTTGCTTCAGTTCTATGTTGGTGAGGTTCTCCAGGAGGGTGGCGGAGTTGGGATCGCTGTGGTTGTCCAGGTGGAAGTTCAGGTCTCCGAGAAGTATGTAGTCTGTAGAGGCGAGGGCGTGGGGTGCGATGTGGTCTGTGATGACGTTAGTGAAGGGAGTGCGGGGTCCGGGAGGTCTGTAGGCGAGTGTTCCGCGGAGTGTTGTTCTGTGGTTGGGCTGGAAGTGGATGTGTTCCATGGGGGGCGAGGCGTCGTCCGAGTTGGTGGTTGTGAGTCAGAGGAAGCTTTTGTGGACAATGGCGAGGCCTCCTCCCTGAGCGGTTGGGTCAGTCTTTTCTCAGGATCTTGTATCCGTCTGGGATGTAGGTTGCGATGTCGGGTGCAGAGCTGGCGTTGGTCCAGGTCTCTGTGAGGAAGGCGACGTCGGGCGTGTGAGTGTTGAGGAGGTCCCAGATTTCTACGGCGTGTCTGTGCAGGGAGCGTACGTTGAGGAGGATGCAGCTCAGTGCCTTGTGTGTGGTGGTGTCCGGTGGTGGCTGCCTGGGTCCGGAGGTGGGTGAAGGTGCGGCTGCAGTGTCAGCAGGAGGTCGGGCCTTGGGTGTTGCTCGGCGGCGAGAGCTGGCAGTTGTTGCATTCGGGGTTGAGTGTGTGGAGAGTGGTGGGGGGTTGGGGGGCCAGGGTCCCTGGCGCTGGTCGCGTCGCAGACGAGCGCAGACCGACTTGCCTTTGGTGCACCAGCAGCCGCCATAAAGTAGAGGTCGGGTGGAGGGCAGTCAGCTTCGAGCTGGGGGGGAGGGGCCGTGGGGGCAGCAGCGGTGGGGAGTGCGGGAAGAGGGAGCGGGGAGGGAAGAGTGGCAGAGATGCAAAAAAGGCAGATAGTGAAAAATGAGAGAGGCAGAATAGAAATAAATTAAATAAATGAAAAGAGGCAAAGAGAAAAAAAGAATAACAAAGGCAGGGAAATAAGAAGAAAAAAGGCAAAGAGATGAAAAAGAAGAAAAAAGGCAAAGAGACAAAAGACACAGAACAGAGTGGAATAGCAGAAGAGCAGGGTGCTCTTCCACTAGACCACCAGGGATGAGGTGCAGGCAGGAGCCTGAGGGTGGAGGAGGGTCTTGAACACCTACCTGAAGGGATCAAGCTGGCACTAACGGTGGAGCTGCGCGGGGGGAGAGCAGTGACTCTGACCAGGAGTCTACTCGCCCATGCCAAGGATACAAGGCGTGTTCTGAGCTGTCTGCGGAATTTAAGTGGCAAGGTAAGGGATAAGTTAATAAAGCGAATGAGGAATTTAGGGAGTATTATCATTTTTGTGATGGCTTTCAGCCAGTCAAGGAGAGTCTATTTTAGGACTCAACTCTCATCTAGCCATGTAATCAGTCGTACATAGTTGAGCTTCCATAAGTCATAAATCTCTCTAATGAGCCACACCCCAAGATTCTTGATGGGTCCATCTTCCCAGGCAAGTGGGAATTCTGAAGTGGAAGTGGATGTCTCGTCAGTCAGTGGGTAAATAAGCGACTTCGTCCAGTTTATCTCAATACCGGAGAGCCCTCCGAATCGGATGAATTCCATAATGAGGGGGGGGTCTAAATGTACATGCAGGTCTCTGACATACACAGAGACATCATCCGCATATAGCGATACTAAAATTCTGCGAGTCCACGATGGGCATGGTGTTGGTGAGAAAAGTCGCAAGCGGCTCAATAGCAATCATAAAAGGTATAGGAGACAAGGGGCATCCCTGGCGGGTACCCCTTGTCACCAAGGAGCTGAGATTCTGCCATTCACGCACAGTCGGTGCACGGGCTGAGAATTGAGCAGATCAATTAGGTTAATGAATGTGGGGCTCAGGCCAAGATGTCAGCAAGGCGAAAAGGTAAGGCCATTCAAGAGAATTGAACGCCTTAGTGGCATCTAAGAACACTGCCACCGCGTGCAAGGCTAGGTTGATGGTGTGGAGTAGTGCGAAGAAGGTGCACAAGTTGTGGGATGTGGACATGCCCAGTACAAAGTCTGCCTGATCGGGCCTCACCATGATTGGTAATAGTGGAGGGAGGCGTGAAGCGATGAGTTTAGCAAGGATCTTATTGTCTGTGTAAATCATAGAGAGCAGAAATTATGAATCGCAGCAGTGGGGATCCTTGTCGGGTTTAAGGATTGTTACAATGAGGGCTTTGCGGAGATATGCAGGACTCCAGACGAAAGTGATTCTTGATACATGGCGAGCATATATGGGGCAATTAGGGGGGGGCATACTCTTTATAGAATGCAGCGGTGAGGCCGTCGAGACCGGGTGCCTTATCTGAAGGCACAGCACTGATAACCCTGACGATCTCCTCCACTGTGAAGGGTTCATCTAGATATTGTCAATGACCATAGAATTCAAATGGAGTTAAGGTAGGCCTATAGGTCCGGGGGAGCAGGACTCTGGCAGGTCCGATACAAGGAGGAGAAAAACTCAATCATAGCTGCCCGTAGAGCCCTTTTACCAGTGTGTACATGGGAGTGACTCTTACCAGTGTGTACATGGGAGTGACTCTTACCTGTGTGTACATGGGAGTGATCATCACTAATCTCAGTGCTGTAGTCGCTCGCCCATGGCTTGTGAAGCAATTGCGCAAGAGACTTACCTGGTCTGTCACCCTCCCCGAAGCGTCTGGCCCATGCCTCCCTACCGAGGTAGTGCCTCTCCCGCTGCATAGCTTTCTTGTATTGGGATAGCTTGCTCCGAATGGATTTAAGTTTGAAGACATCTTGATCGTCAAAAAAAGCTATGTTCAAGTTCTCTCATTTCTTTCTCTAGCTGTGAACGTTTGCTTCGCTGCGCGGAGCACGCCTGCCTGCTCTGCGATGCATGCTCCTCTAATGACAGCCTTGAAGGCCTCCCAGAGTGAGGACTGCGATGTCTCGGCATTGTTGTTGTGTTTCAAATATTCCACTATTTCTGTCCTGATATCTTCCTTAAACACCTGATCTCACAGGGGTCTATTTGGAAGTTTCCACGTGAAAGCACGAGGGAGGCTTTCTGGAAGTAACAGTTCCAGTAGAGAAGGAGCATGGACAGAGAGCGCCCTAGTAAAAATGGGAGATCTGGCCTGTCCAAGTCAACACATCCAGTGACGCCAACCAATAATCTATTTGTGACTATGAAGCATGTGCCTTCAATATGCATGTACCTTCCATCTGGTCAGCATGCCAAGATCGCCAGAGGTCAGTTAGGTCAAAGTCAGTTATGAGTCGCAGCTGTGCCGCTGCTCGAGGATGAAGACGTTGTGTCACTGGATCTGTCCATCTCCGGATTAAGAACCACATTGAAATCCCCGCCCCGTAGAATCGCTCCAGAACCTAGCGTCCCAGCCAACTGCCAACTGGGGGTCGTTTGTGTTAGGGCTGTAGATGGAAAGAAGTTTGACTGGGTGGTTTGTAGAATACCAGAAAGGAGAACGAATCTGCCAAGTGTGTCACCCGTGACACGACGCATGTGTCATGGTAGCCCCCTTCCAATGAGGATCGCCACTCAGCAGCCATAGTTAGAATAATAAACTACATGCCGTTCCCCAACCCATTCGGATCACAGTTGCGCATGTGTCCCCTCAGTTAGGTGCAGCTCTTGTAAGAAGCAGATATCTATTGAATGTCTCTGTAAATATGCAAAGACCTGGTGCACCTTGCGACAGTTAAGGCCTCGAATGTTCCAGGTTACAGCTTTAACTGACTGCGTGATGGTTCAGTACTGAGATGAAGAAGCAATGAGCACCTCCCTGTAGATCGCATGTGGTAACTATTCGCAATATAGGCTGAGTGATATTTAGAAAGAGCAACGGAAACATTAAGCAGCCTGGTGGCTACATCTGACACCCATAATAAACAGACCCACCCACTTGGGCCCCCCCCAAATGGGCCAAATGCACCATCCCCACCCTACCAGGAACCCCCAACTGGAATAGGATGACTGGGATAGTCATCCTATAGGGGCGAACTAGAAGACCGGCTATCTAACCAACTAGTAGTAGCTGGGTGGCCAGAGATACCAACCATCGGGGCACCGCAGTCCACCCGGGTGAGAGAACCTGCCGATTGGCGTCGGGGGCTGAGATTAGAAGTCAAGGCCGCAGCTAAGGCAAGGACTACAGTGAAGGTGTCCATGTGGCTGGCTCGCTCAGCTCCACCGTCTAGGCACAGGTGCAGTTATGTACAGTGACGGTGGTCTTCCACATGCACAGCGCCAGAGAGAGTCATCCTGTGTCTTCCCCTCTGACTAGGTAATCAATGCTCCATCAGTTTCACTGAGATGCGCCCCATCCTGCTCTGTCTCTTGCAGGCGAACCACCTCCCTTCCGAGGGATGGTTTGGGCAAACTTGGCGGCTTTCTTGGGGTCCGTAAAAATGAGAGTTTTGCCCGCATGAGATATTTGCAGTTTAGCAGGATATAGTAGTGAGTATTTAGTGTCAGTGCGTTGAAGGACGTGTTTGATCAGCAAGAATTCTCTGTGTGCAACCTGTACGGTCATCGAGAAATCCAGGAACACAGAAATCTCAATTCCCTTGTAATGTAGGGGTCTCCTCTTCCTCGCCAGACGCAGGGCAGTGTCCCGGTCTCGGTACTTTAATACTCGGGCAATGATGGGGCGAGGCAGAGTACCAGGAGGCGGCCGAGGGCCAAGAGATCTGTGGGCCCTTTCAACTGTAAGCAAAGGAAATAAGTCTGGGCCAAAGATTGTGCGCAGCATGTCCTCCACGAAGTCTTACATTCTGCCCATTTCCGTCCACCAATAATTCACAAATTGTTCCTTCTAGAACGAGCTTCTAAGTCTTCATTCTTGTTCCAGATAATCTCAAGTACCTTTTCGGGGCATAGGAGCTTTTCCCTGTCCGCAGAGCGTTCACCTCCAGAATCGGAGGTGCGTCGTTCCAGTTGATCTAGGTGGGCATCAAGTTTATCGGGCTTCTCTTTCAGCCGATCCAACCTGTGAGCCAGGAGATCAATTTTGGTATCGATTGGTGTTAAGCTCTGCTTCAATTCCAAGAACATGGTATGGATACCAAAGTTCGGGGTCGAGCCCTCTGCCTCCAACGACACCCCCCTGCGCGTCACTGGAGGGCAGCTCCATGGCGCATGCCTGTTGATGGGTGTCGAAAGAGCGTTTGGATTGTTCCCCATTCACTAGGCGCAGAGATCCCAAGTAGTCGCACAAGTTCAATTTCACAGGCACAGTTCCAGCGTGAGTGGGAGAGAACTGGTTGTCACAAAGCATGGCTTCTATTTTAGTGCAGGGCTTCCCATGGGGTGGGGGCAGTCATTCATGGACACCGCTCATGAAGCAGAGTATTGGGCAGCACCTTGATAGGTCACAGGGGTCACGAGCACGTCAGGGATGAGCTCAGCAGTTGGAGCAGGGTCTTATTGTGCAAACCCAGGTGGGTGGCGTGCTCGCTGTCGTCAAGGGCGAGTCGCGCCTGGTCGGTCCAGACCCCATCACACCCCTTCAGGCAGCGCAGTCCAACAAGTACAGTCCCAACCAGCTGCCGCAGCCCCCTAACCAGTGTCTCCCTCTCGATATGTAGTTTACGGCACAAGGCCAAGTCTCAACAGTTCCCCATCACTCACCGACCATTGAAAGCAGCCGATCTGTCCTTAGGGGACTGCAGGGAAGGTTGTGGCGAGCACCTCCAAACACAGGCTTGTAGCAGCGGATCAACACTCCTGCCTGGTCCCAGTGAATCGAGCGGGTCCAAGCACCTGCGGCAGTATGGCACCAGGGCCGCATCCACAGCAGGCCAGAGAGCTTCTGAGCACTCTGTCCCCTTCAGGCCAGGGCGCTTCAGGCAGTGCACTTCAGGCAGCGCACTTCAGGCCAGGGCGCTTCAGGCAGCGCACTTCTGAGCACTCTGTCCCCTTCAGGCCAGGGCGCTTCAGGCAGTGCACTTCAGGCAGCGCACTTCTGAGCACTCTGTCCCCTTCAGGCCAGGGTGCTTCAAGCAGAGCACTTCAGGCAGCGCACTTCTGAGCACTCTGTCCCCTTCAGGCCAGGGCACTTCAGGCAGCGCACTTCAGGCAGTGCACTTCTGAGCACTCTGTCCCCTTCAGGCCAGGGTGCTTCAAGCAGAGCACTTCAGGCAGCGCACTTCTGAGCACTCTGTCCCCTTCAGGCCAGGGCGCTTCAGGCAGCGCACTTCAGGCAGCGCACTTCAGGCAGCGCACTTCTGAGCACTCTGTCCCCTTCAGGCCAGGGTGCTTCAAGCAGAGCACTTCAGGCAGCGCACTTCTGAGCACTCTGTCCCCTTCAGGCCAGGGCGCTTCAGGCAGCGCACTTCAGGCAGCGCGATTCAGGCAGCGAGCTTCTGAGCACTCTGTCCCCTTCAGGTCAGGGCGCTTCAGGCAGCGCACTTCAGGCCAGCGCACTTCTGAGCACTCTGTCCCCTTCAGGCCAGGGTGCTTCAGGCAGCGCACTTCAGGCCAGGGTGCTTCAGGCCAGCGCACTTCAGGCAGCGCACTTGAGGCAGCGCGCTTCAGGCAGCGCACTTCTGAGCACTATGTCTCCTTCAGGCCAGGGGGCTTCAGGCCAGCGCACTTCAGGCAGCGAGCTTCTGAGCACTCTGTCCCCTTCAGGCCAGGGCGCTTCAGGCATTGGCGCTTCAGGCAGCGCGCTTCAGGCATGGGCGCTTCAGGCAGCGAGCTTCTGAGCACTCTGTCCCCTTCAGGCCAGGGCGCTTCAGGCCAGGGCGCTTCAGGCAGCGCATTTCTGAGCACTCTGTCCCCTTCAGGCCAGGGCGCTTCAGGCAGCGCACTTCAGGCAGCGCACTTCTGAGCACTGTCTCCTTCAGGCCATGGCGCTTCAGGCAGCGCACTTCAGGCAGCGCACTTATGAGCACTCTGTCCCCTTCAGGCCAGGGCGCTTCAGGCCAGGGCGCTTCAGGCAGCGCACTTCAGGCAGCGTACTTCTGAGCACTGTCTCCTTCAGGCCGGGGCGCTTCAGGCAGCGCACTTCAGGCAGCGCACTTATGAGCACTCTGTCCCCTTCAGGCCAGGGCGCTTCAGGCAGCGCACTTCAGGCAGCGCACTTCAGGCAGCACACTTCTGAGCACTCTGTCTCCTTCAGGCCAGGGCGCTTCAGGCAGCACACTTCTGAGCACTCTGTCTCCTTCAGGCCAGGGCGCTTCAGGCAGCCAACTTCTGGGCACTCTGTCCCCTTCAGGCAGCGCGCTTCAGGCAGCGCACTTCTGAGCACTGTCTCCTTCAGGCCAGGGCGCTTCAGGCAGCGCACTTCTGAGCACTCTGTCCCCTTCAGGCAGCGCACTGCTGAGCACTCTGTCCTTCAGGCCAGGGCGCTTCAGGCCAGGGCGCTTCAGGCAGCGCACTTCAGGCCAGGGCACTTCAGGCACCGCAATGCTGAGCACTCTGTCCCCTTCAGGCAGCGCACTTCAGGCAGCACAGTTCTGAGCACTCTGTCCCCTTCAGGCAGCGCACTACTGAGCACTCTGTCCCCTTCTGGCAGCGCACTTCAGGCACCGCACTTCTGAGCACTCTGTCCCCTTCAGGCAGCGCACTTCAGGCACCGCACTTCTGAGCACTCTGTCCCCTTCAGGCCAGGGCGCTTCAGGCAGCGCACTTCAGGCCAGGGCACTTCAGGCCAGGGCACTTCAGGCAGCGCACTTCTGAGCACTCTGTCCCCTTCAGGCAGCGCACTTCAGGCAGTGCACTTCTGAGCACTCTGTCCCCTTCAGGCCAGGGCGCTTCAGGCAGCGCACTTCTGAGCACTCTGTCCCCTTCAGGCCAGGGCGCTTCAGGCAGCGCACTTCTGAGCACTCTGTCCCCTTCAGGCCAGGGCCCTTCAGGCAGCGCACTTCAGGCAGCGCACTTCTGAGCACTCTGTCCCCTTCAGGCCAGGGCACTTCAGGCAGCGCACTTCAGGCAGCGCACTTCTGAGCACTCTGTCCCCTTCAGGCCAGGGCGCTTCAGGCAGTGCACTTCAGGCAGCGCACTTCTGAGCACTCTGTCCCCTTCAGGCCAGGGCGCTTCAGGCAGCGCACTTCAGGCACCGCACTTCTGAGCACTCTGTCCCCTTCAGGCCAGGGCGCTTCAGGCAGTGCACTTCAGGCACCGCACTTCTGAGCACTCTGTCCCCTTCAGGCAGCGCACTTCAGGCACCGCACTTCTGAGCACTCTGTCCCCTTCAGGCAGCGCACTTCAGGCACCGCACTTCTGAGCACTCTGTCCCCTTCAGGCAGCGCACTTCAGGCAGCGCACTTCAGGCCAGGGCACTTCAGGCCAGGGCACTTCAGGCAGCGCACTTCTGAGCACTCTGTGCCCTTCAGGCCAGGGCGCTTCAGGCAGCGCACTTCAGGCCAGCGCACTTCTGAGCACTCTGTGCCCTTCAGGCCAGGGCGCTTCAGGCAGCGCACTTCAGGCCAGCGCACTTCTGAGCACTCTGTCCCCTTCAGGCCAGGGCGCTTCAGGCAGCGCACTTCTGAGCACTCTGTCCCCTTCAGGCCAGGGCGCTTCAGGCAGCACGATTCAGGCAGCGAGCTTCTGAGCACTCTGTCCCCTTCAGGCAGCGCACTGCTGAGCACTCTGTCCTTCAGGCCAGGGCGCTTCAGGCCAGGGCGCTTCAGGCAGCGCACTTCAGGCCAGGGCACTTCAGGCACCGCAATGCTGAGCACTCTGTCCCCTTCAGGCAGCGCACTTCAGGCAGCACAGTTCTGAGCACTCTGTCCCCTTCAGGCAGCGCACTTCTGAGCACTCTGTCCCCTTCTGGCAGCGCACTTCAGGCACCGCACTTCTGAGCACTCTGTCCCCTTCAGGCAGCGCACTTCAGGCACCGCACTTCTGAGCACTCTGTCCCCTTCAGGCCAGGGCGCTTCAGGCAGCGCACTTCAGGCCAGGGCACTTCAGGCCAGGGCACTTCTGAGCACTCTGTCCCCTTCAGGCAGCGCACTTCAGGCAGTGCACTTCTGAGCACTCTGTCCCCTTCAGGCCAGGGCGCTTCAGGCAGCGCACTTCTGAGCACTCTGTCCCCTTCAGGCCAGGGCGCTTCAGGCAGCGCACTTCTGAGCACTCTGTCCCCTTCAGGCCAGGGCACTTCAGGCAGCGCACTTCAGGCAGCGCACTTCTGAGCACTCTGTCCCCTTCAGGCCAGGGCGCTTCCAGGCAGTGCACTTCAGGCAGCGCACTTCTGAGCACTCTGTCCCCTTCAGGCCAGGGCGCTTCAGGCAGCGCACTTCAGGCACCGCACTTCTGAGCACTCTGTCCCCTTCAGGCCAGGGCGCTTCAGGCAGCGCACTTCAGGCACCGCACTTCTGAGCACTCTGTCCCCTTCAGGCAGCGCACTTCAGGCACCGCACTTCTGAGCACTCTGTCCCCTTCAGGCAGCGCACTTCCAGGCACCGCACTTCTGAGCACTCTGTCCCCTTCAGGCAGCGCACTTCCAGGCAGCGCACTTCAGGCCAGGGCACTTCAGGCCAGGGCACTTCAGGCAGCGCACTTCTGAGCACTCTGTGCCCTTCAGGCCAGGGCGCTTCAGGCAGCGCACTTCAGGCCAGCGCACTTCTGAGCACTCTGTGCCCTTCAGGCCAGGGCGCTTCAGGCAGCGCACTTCAGGCCAGCGCACTTCTGAGCACTCTGTCCCCTTCAGGCCAGGGCGCTTCAGGCAGCGCACTTCTGAGCACTCTGTCCCCTTCAGGCCAGGGCGCTTCAGGCAGCACGATTCAGGCAGCGAGCTTCTGAGCACTCTGTCCCCTTCCGGCCAGGGCGCTTCAGGCAGCGCACTTCAGGCCAGCGCACTTCTGAGCACTCTGTCCCCTTCAGGCAGCGCACTTCAGGCACCGCACTTCTGAGCACTCTATCCCCTTCAGGCAGCGCACTTCAGGCACCGCACTTCTGAGCACTCTGTCCCCTTCAGGCAGCGCACTTCTGAGCACTCTGTCTCCTTCAGGCCAGGGCGCTTCAGGCAGCGCACTGCTGAGCACTCTGTCCCCTTCAGGCAGTGCACTGCTGAGCACTCTGTCCCCTTCAGGCAGCGCACTGCTGAGCACTCTGTCCCCCTCAGGCAGCGCACTTCAGGCAGCGCACTTCTGAGCACTCTGTCCCCTTCAGGCAGCGCACTTCAGGCAGCGCACTTCTGAGCACTCTGTCCCCTTCTGGCAGCGCACTTCAGGCACCGCACTTCTGAGCACTCTGTCCCCTTCAGGCAGCGCACTTCAGGCACCGCACTTCTGAGCACTCTGTCCCCTTCAGGCCAGGGTGCTTCAGGCAGCGCACTTCAGGCCAGGGCACTTCAGGCAGCGCACTTCAGGCAGCGCACTTCTGAGCACTCTGTCCCCTTCAGGCAGCGCACTTCAGGCAGTGCACTTCTGAGCACTCTGTCCCCTTCAGGCCAGGGCGCTTCAGGCAGCGCACTTCTGAGCACTCTGTCCCCTTCAGGCCAGGGCGCTTCAGGCAGCGCACTTCTGAGCACTCTGTCCCCTTCAGGCCAGGGCCCTTCAGGCAGCGCACTTCAGGCAGCGCACTTCTGAGCACTCTGTCCCCTTCAGGCCAGGGCACTTCAGGCAGCGCACTTCAGGCAGCGCACTTCTGAGCACTCTGTCCCCTTGAGGCCAGGGCGCTTCAGGCAGTGCACTTCAGGCAGCGCACTTCTGAGCACTCTGTCCCCTTCAGGCCAGGGCGCTTCAGGCAGCGCACTTCAGGCACCGCACTTCTGAGCACTCTGTCCCCTTCAGGCAGCGCACTTCAGGCACCGCACTTCTGAGCACTCTGTCCCCTTCAGGCAGCGCACTTCAGGCACCGCACTTCTGAGCAGTCTGTCCCCTTCAGGCAGCGCACTTCAGGCACCGCACTTCTGAGCACTCTGTCCCCTTCAGGCCAGGGCGCTTCAGGCAGCGCACTTCTGAGCACTCTGTCCCCTTCAGGCCAGGGCCCTTCAGGCAGCGCACTTCAGGCAGCGCACTTCTGAGCACTCTGTCCCCTTCAGGCCAGGGCACTTCAGGCAGTGCACTTCAGGCAGCGCACTTCTCAGCACTCTGTCCCCTTCAGGCCAGGGCGCTTCAGGCAGTGCACTTCAGGCAGCGCACTTCTGAGCACTCTGTCCCCTTCAGGCCAGGGCGCTTCAGGCAGCGCACTTCAGGCACCGCACTTCTGAGCACTCCGTCCCCTTCAGGCCAGGGCGCTTCAGGCAGCGCACTTCAGGCACCGCACTTCTGAGCACTCTGTCCCCTTCAGGCAGCGCACTTCAGGCACCGCACTTCTGAGCACTCTGTCCCCTTCAGGCAGCGCACTTCAGGCACCGCACTTCTGAGCAGTCTGTCCCCTTCA
Source organism: Calotriton arnoldi (assembly GCA_963921515.1). Classification (NCBI taxonomy): domain Eukaryota; kingdom Metazoa; phylum Chordata; class Amphibia; order Caudata; family Salamandridae; genus Calotriton; species Calotriton arnoldi. The sequence continues at coordinate 1,832,910 of CAWUFW010001623.1, read as the reverse complement.
GGCAGCGCACTTCAGGCACCGCACTTCTGAGCACTCTGTCCCCTTCAGGTAGCGCACTTCAGGCAGCGCACTTCAGGCCAGGGCACTTCAGGCAGCGCACTTCAGGCAGCGCACTTCTGAGCACTCTGTGCCCTTCAGGCCAGGGCGCTTCAGGCAGCGCACTTCAGGCCAGCGCACTTCTGAGCACTCTGTCCCCTTCAGGCCAGGGCGCTTCAGGCCAGGGCGCTTCAGGCAGCGCACTTCTGAGCACTCTGTCCCCTTCAGGCCAGGGCGCTTCAGGCAGCACGATTGAGGCAGCGAGCTTCTGAGCACTCTGTCCCCTTCAGGCCAGGGCGCTTCAGGCAGCGCACTTCAGGCCAGCGCACTTCTGAGCACTCTGTCCCCTTCAGGCAGCGCACTTCAGGCACCGCACTTCTGAGCACTCTGTCCCCTTCAGGCAGCGCACTTCAGGCACCGCACTTCTGAGCACTCTGTCCCCTTCAGGCAGCGCACTTCTGAGCACTCTGTCCCCTTCAGGCTAGGGCGCTTCAGGCAGCGCACTTCTGAGCACTCTGTCCCCTTCAGGCAGCGCACTTCTGAGCACTCTGTCCCCTTCAGGCCAGGGCGCTTCAGGCAGCGCACTTCAGGCACCGCACTTCTGAGCACTCTGTCCCCTTCAGGCAGCGCACTTCAGGCACCGCACTTCTGAGCACTCTGTCCCCTTCAGGCACCGCACTTCTGAGCACTCTGTCCCCTTCAGGCAGCGCACTTCAGGCACCGCACTTCTGAGCACTCTGTCCCCTTCAGGTAGCGCACTTCAGGCAGCGCACTTCAGGCCAGGGCACTTCAGGCAGCGCACTTCAGGCAGCGCACTTCTGAGCACTCTGTGCCCTTCAGGCCAGGGCGCTTCAGGCAGCGCACTTCAGGCCAGCGCACTTCTGAGCACTCTGTCCCCTTCAGGCCAGGGCGCTTCAGGCCAGGGCGCTTCAGGCAGCGCACTTCTGAGCACTCTGTCCCCTTCAGGCAGCGCACTTCAGGCACCGCACTTCTGAGCACTCTGTCCCCTTCAGGCACCGCACTTCTGAGCACTCTGTCCCCTTCAGGCAGCGCACTTCAGGCACCGCACTTCTGAGCACTCTGTCCCCTTCAGGTAGCGCACTTCAGGCAGCGCACTTCAGGCCAGGGCGCTTCAGGCAGCACGATTCAGGCAGCGAGCTTCTGAGCACTCTGTCCCCTTCAGGCCAGGGCGCTTCAGGCAGCGCACTTCAGGCCAGCGCACTTCTGAGCACTCTGTCCCCTTCAGGCAGCGCACTTCAGGACCGCACTTCTGAGCACTCTGTCCCCTTCAGGCACCGCACTTCTGAGCACTCTGTCCCCTTCAGGCAGCGCACTTCTGAGCACTCTGTCCCCTTCAGGCTAGGGCGCTTCAGGCAGCGCACTGCTGAGCACTCTGTCCCCTTCAGGCAGCGCACTGCTGAGCACTCTGTCCCCTTCAGGCAGCGCACTTCTGAGCACTCTGTCCCCTTCAGGCTAGGGCGCTTCAGGCAGCGCACTGCTGAGCACTCTGTCCCCTTCAGGCAGCGCACTGCTGAGCACTCTGTCCCCTTCAGGCAGCGCACTTCTGAGCACTCTGTCCCTTTCAGGCTAGGGCGCTTCAGGCAGCGCACTGCTGAGCACTCTGTCCCCTTCAGGCAGCGCACTGCTGAGCACTCTGTCCCCTTCAGGCAGCGCACTTCTGAGCACTCTGTCCCCTTCAGGCTAGGGCGCTTCAGGCAGCGCACTTCAGGCAGCGCACTGCTGAGCACTCTGTTCCCTTCAGGCCAGGGCACTTCAGGCAGCGCACTTCAGGCAGCGCACTGCTGAGCACTCTGTCCCCTTCAGGCCAGGGCGCTTCAGGCAGCGCACTTCTGAGCACTCTGTCCCCTTCAGGCCAGGGCACTTCAGGCAGCGCACTGCTGAGCACTCTGTCCCCTTCAGGCCAGTCACGCCGGGGCACCACTCACCCAGGCCTCGCCTAGAAGGGCATCCGATGAGGAATGTATCAGTGTCGCGGCCTCCTTAATCTCAAATCCGAGGGGGTGCCAGGGACCGCAGTAGGGGGGGCCCAGGCCAGATCCGCCCCTGCACCAGTCTGCGCACGGCCCCCCCAGCTGAGACCAGCAGGCGCAGCTCGTAACAGGAGCTGCTGTATGGGTCCAGGGGGGCCTCCTGCCCCCAGATGCCTGGGATAAGTGATGGGTCACTGTCTGCGGCCGACAGAGCATCAGAGGAGTGTGGCCGTCTTACGCCCCCTTCCCACACCATCTGCAAACCCATCCTTTTCTTTTACAAAGCCAGTTTGAGCAGCGCCCCTGCTTATCTTGCGGACAAGCTCCATCTCTGGTGGTTCTTGGGACACCTGCGGCCAGGACGCCCCCACACTGAGGACAATTGGCCTTTTCCATCTAGGATCTGGGGCGACCTGGCCATATCCATCAGGGCAGACCCAATGCTGCTCGAGCGCGCAAGAGAACCCAGGGGCTTTTTACAAGCCCCATGCGCCACTTTTGCGTCACTTTTCCCGTGTTAAAAATGATGCAAAAGTGGCGCAAGGGGCTTGTAAATAAGCCCCCAGTGTTTGTTGTAATAAGCAGCAACTGGAGCCAGAAGCTAACAAAACCCTACATGGTTTGTTAATATTTCGGCATCTGAAACTGGAGTAGGAAGTGACCTGTGCAGGTGAGAGATACAAGAGGGTCACAGCGTGACCTGCTGCGTGGAGGGGGGGGTGTCTTTAATGTTTAGATGTGGTCCTAACAGGCCCATGTCAGAGATGGATTGCGCTACCTCCGTGTTCGAGAGATCTTCCCTCTGATCATTGAAGTCTCCCAACACGAGGCCATGTTTTGCCGATAAGCTCAGTTAGGCGATGACTAAAGTCTTTCTTAGGGTCTGGAGGGCGACAGACAAGCACTCCTTTCCAAAGCTCTCCGGAAGGAAACTCTAGTTTAAAAATTCCTAATTCTACCCCCAGCCAGCCAGTAGTCTGTCCACAAATGATCCTTTAATCGCATCTTGAAAGAGCATCGCATGTCACCTCCCAGCTTGAAGTGTGTCAGATCGAATCATGCGGTAATTACCGGTGAGTGCAAGTGAGACCGATGGAGGCCTCGAGCACAGCCAGGTCTCTGTCAAGAAGCAAAGGGACAGGGACAGGGACAGGGAGGGAGTCCGGTCCAAAGTTCAACTGAGTGCTTAGGTAGGGATCTAACATTGTAGAGAAAGCTGTAGGTGCAGACGGAGTAATGTAGCACTAGCAGTAGTAGTAGTAGTAGCAGTAGCAGTAGTAGCAGTACTAGCAGTAGTAGTAGTAGTAGTAGCAGTAGTAGTAGCAGTAGTAGCAGTAGCAGCACTAGCGGTGGTAGCGGCGGCACTGGCGGTGGTGGCGGTAGTAGTGGCGGTGGTAGCAGTGGCGGCACTGGCGGTAGTGGTGGTGGTAGTGGTAGCGGTGGTGGCGGCGGTGGTAGCGGTGGTGGCGGCAGTGGTGGCACTGGCGGCGCTATTGGTGGTGGTGGCGGTGGTAGCGGTGGTGGTGGCACTGGCGGTGGTGGCGGTGGTGGTGGTGGTGGCGGTGGCGGTGGTAGCGGTGCTGGCGGTGGTAGTGGTAGTGGTGGCGGTGGTGGTGGCGGTGGTGGCAGTGGCGGCGCTGGCGGTGGTGGCGGCGGCACTGGCGGTGGTGGCAGTGGTGGTGGCGGTGGTGGCGGTGGCGGCACTGGCGGTGGTGGTAGTGGTGGTGGTGGCGGTGGTGGCGGCAGTGGTGGCGGTGGTGGCGGCGGTGGTGGCGCTGGCGGCGCTGTTGGTGGTGGTGGCGGTGGTGGCGGTGGCGGCACTGGCGGTGGTGGTGGTGGCGGCGGTGGCGGCACTGGCGGTGGTGGCAGCGGCGCTGGCGGTGGTGGCGGTGGTGGTGGCGGTGGTGGCGGTGGCGGCGACTGGCGGTGGTGGTGGTGGCGGTGGTGGCGGTGGTGGCGGCGGTGGTAGCGGTGGTGGCGGCGGTGGTGGCACTGGCGGCGCTGTTGGTGGTGGTGGCGGCGGTGGCGGTGGCGGCACTGGCGGTGGTGGTAGTGGCGGTGGTGGCGGCGGCGGTGGCGGTGGTGGCGGCGGTGGTGGCGGTGGTAGCGGCGGTGGTGGCACTGGCGGCACTGGTGGTGGTGGTGGCGGTGGTGGCGGTGGCGGCTGGCGGTGGTGGTGGTAGTGGCGGTGGCGGTGGTGGCGGTGCTGGCGGTGGTGGCACTGGCGGTGGTGGTGGTGGTGGCGGTGGCGGTGGTGGCGGTGCTAGCGGTGGTGGTGGTGGTGGTGGCGGTGGTGGTGGCGGTGGTGGCGGTGGCGGCGACTGGCGGTGGTGGCGGCGGCACTGGCGGTGGTGGCGGTGGTGGTAGCGGTGGTGGCGGTGGCGGCACTGGCGGTGGTGGTGGTGGTGGCGGTGGCGGTGGTGGCGGCGGTGGTGGCGGTGGTGGCGGCAGTGGTGGCACTGGCGGCACTGGTGGTGGTGGTGGCGGTGGTGGCGGTGGCGGCACTGGCGGTGGTGGTGGTAGCGGCGGTGGCGGCACTGGCGGTGGTAGCGGCGGCACTGGCGGTGGTGGCGGTGGTGGTAGCGGTGGTGGCGGTGGCACTGGCGGTGGTGGCGGTGGCGGTGGTGGCGGTGGTGGCGGCGGTGGTGGCGGTGGTGGCGGCGGTGGTGGCACTGGCGGCGCTACTGGTGGTGGTAGCGGTGGTGGCGGTGGCGGCACTGGCGGTGGTGGTGGTGGCGGTGGTGGCGGCGGTAGCGGCGGTGGCAGCGGTGGTGGCGGTGGTGGCGGCGGTGGTGGCACTGGCGGCACTGGTGGTGGTGGTAGCGGTGGCGGCGGTGGCGGCACTGGCGGTGGTGGTGGTGGTGGCGGTGGCGGTGGTGGCGGTGCTGGCGGTGGTGGCACTGGCGGTGGTGGTGGTGGTGGCGGTGGCGGTGGTGGCGGTGCTGGCGGTGGTGGTGGTGGCGGTGGCGGTGGTGGTGGCGGTGGTGGCGGTGGCGGCACTGGCGGTGGTGGCGGCGGCACTGGCGGTGGCGGCGGTGGTGGTGGCGGTGGTGGCGGTGGCGGCACTGGCGGTGGTGGTGGTGGCGGTGGTGGCGGTGGCTGGCGGCGGTGGTGGCGGCGGTGGCGGCGGTGGTGGCACTGGCGGCGCTGTTGGTGGTGGTGGCGGTGGTGGCGGTGGTGGTGGTGGTGGCGGCACTGGCGGTGGCTGGCGGTGGTGGTGGTGGTGGCGGTGGCGGTGGTGGCGGTGCTGGCGGTGGTGGTGGTGGTGGTGGCGGTGGTGGTGGCGGTGGTGGCGGTGGCGGCACTGGCGGTGGTGGCGGCGGCACTGGCGGTGGTGGCGGTGGTGGTGGCGGTGGTGGCGGTGGCGGCACTGGCGGTGGTGGTGGTGGCGGTGGTGGCGGTAGGTGGCGGCGGTGGTAGCGGTGGCGGCGGCGGCGGTGGCACTGGCGGCACTGGTGGTGGTGGCGGCGGCGGTGGCGGTGGCGGCACTGGCGGCGGTGGTGGTGGCGGCGGTGGCGGCACTGGCGGTGGTGGCGGCGGCACTGGCGGTGGTGGCGGTGGTGGCGGCGGTGGTGGCGGTGGCGGCACTGGCGGTGGTGGCGGTGGCGGTGGTGGCGGTGGTGGCGGCGGTGGTGGCGGCGGTGGACGGCGGTGGTGGCACTGGCGGCGCTGGTGGTGGCGGTGGCGACTGGTGGCGGTGGCGGCACTGGCGGTGGCGGTGGCGGCGGTGGTGGCAGGCGGTGGCTGGCGGTGGTGGCGGCGGTGGTGGCGGTGGCGGCGGCGGTACTGGCGACTGGCGGCACTGGTGGCGGTGGCGGCGGTGGTGGCGGTGGCGGCGCTGGCGGTGGTGGTGGTGGCGGCAGTGGCGGTGGTGGCGGTACTGGCGGTGGTGGCGACTGGCGGTGGTGGCATGGTGGTGGCAGTGGCGGTGGTGGCGGTGCTGGCGGTGGTGGTGGTGGCGGCATGGCGGCGGTGGTGGCGGTGGCGGCGGTGGCGGCACTGGCGGTGGTGGCGGCGGCTGGCGGTGGTGGCGGTGGTGGCGGCGGTGGTGGCGGTGGCGGCACTGGCGGTGGTGGTGGTGGCGGTGGTGGCGACTGGTGGCGGCGGTGGTGGCGGTGGTGGCGGCGGTGGTGGCACTGGCGGCGCTGCTGGTGGTGGCATGGCGGTGGTGGCGGTGGCGGCACTGGCGGTGGTGGTGGTGGCGGTGGTGGCGGCGGTGGTGGCGGTGGTACGGCGGTGGCTGGCGGTGGTGGCGGCGGTGGCGGTGGCACTAGCGGCACTGGTGGCGGTGGCGGCGGTGGTGGCGGTGGCGGCACTGGCGGTGGTGGTGGTGACGGCGGTGGCGGCACTGGCGGTGGCGGCGGCGGCACTGGCGGTGGTGGCAGGTGGCGGTGGCGGCGGTGGCGGCGGCGGCACTGGCGGTGGTGGTGGTGGCGGCGGTGGCGGCGGTGGCGGCGGTGGCGGCGGCGGTGGCGACGGTGGTGGCACTGGCGGCGGCACTGGTGGTGGTGGCGGTGGTGGCGGTGGCGGCACTGGCGGTGGTGGCGGTGGCGGTGGTGGCGGCGGTGGTGGCGGTGGTGGCGGCGGTGGTGGCGGTGGTGGCGGCGGTGGTGGCACTGGCGGCGGCTGGTGGTGGTGGCGGTGGTGGCGGTGGCGGCACTGGCGGTGGTGGTGGTGGCGGTGGCGGCGGCGGTGGTGGCGGTGGTGGCGGCGGTGGCGGCGGTGGTGGCGGCGGTGGTGGCGGCAGTGGCGGTGGTGGCGGCGGCGGCATGGCGGTGGTGGCGGCGGTGGTGGCGGTGGTGGCGGTGCGTGGCGGCGGTGGCGGTGGTGGCGGCGGCACTGGCGGTGGCGGTGGCGGTGGCGGTGGCGGCGGCGGTGGTGGCGGTGGCGGCGGTGGTGGCACTGGCGGCGACTGGTGGTGGTGGCGGTGGTGGCACTGGCGGCACTGGCGGTGGTGGTGGCGGCGGTGGCGGTGGTGGTGGCGGCGGCGGTGGTGGTGATGGCGGTGGTGGTGGCGGTGGTGGTGGCGGCGGTGGTGGCGGCGGTGGTGGCGGTGGTGGTGGCGGTGGTGACGGCGGTGGTGGCACTGGCGGCGCTGATGGTGGTGGTGGCGGTGGTGGCACTGGCGGCGGACTGGCGGTGGTGGTGGCGGTGGCGACGGTGGTGGTGGTGGCGGCGGTGGCGGCGGCGGCAGTGGTGGCGGCGGCGGCGGTACTGGTGGTGGCGGACTGGTGGCGGTGGCGGCGGTGGCGGCAGGTGGCGGCGGCGGTGGTGGTGGCGGCGGTGGCGCTGGCGGCACTGGCGGTGGTGGTGGCGGTGGTGGCACTGGCGGCACTGGCGGTGGTGGCGGTGGCAGTGGTGGCGGCACTGGCGGTGGTGGCGGTGGTGGCACTGGCGGTGGTGACGGCACTGGCGGTGGTGGTGGTGGCGGCGGCGGTGGTGGCGGTGGTGGTGGCGGTGGTGGTGGCGGTGGTGGCACTGGCGGCGCATTGGTGGTAGGCGGTGGTGGCACTGGCGGTGGTGGCGGTGGTGGTGGCGGTGGTGGTGGCACTGGCGGTGGTAGTGGCGGTGGCACTGGCGGTGGCGGTGGCGGTGGTGGCACTGGCGGTGGTGGTGGTACGGCGACTGGCACTGGTGGCGGTGGTGGTGGCGGCGGTACTGGTGGCGGCGGTGGTGGTGGCGGTGGCGGCAATGGTAGTGGCGGTACTGGTGGTGGCGGTGGCGGCGGCGGTGGTGGCGGTGGTGGTGGCGGCAGTGGTGGCGGTGGTGGTGGTGGCGGCGGTGGTGGCACTGGCGGCACTGGTGGTGGCGGCGGTGGTGGCACTGGCGGCGGCATGGCGGTGGTGGTGGCGGTGGTGGTGGTGGTGGCGGCGGCGGTGGTGGTGGTGGTGGCGGTGGTGGTGGCGGTGGTACTGGCGGCGGTGGTGGCGGCGGTGGTGGCGGTGGCGGTGGCGGTGGTGGCGGCGGCAGGTGGCACTGGCGGCACTGGCGGTGGTGGTGGCGGTGGTGGCACTGGCGGCGACTGGCGGTGGTGGTGGTGGCGGTGGCTGGCGGCAGTGGTGGCGGTGGTGGCGGCAGTGGTGGCGGTGGTGGTGGTGGCGGCGATGGCGGCACTGGCGGCGGCATTGGCGGTGGCGGCAGCTGGTGGCACTGGCGGCGCTGGCGGTGGTGGTGGCTGGCGGTGGTGGCGGTGGTGGCGGCACTGGCGGTGGTGGTGGTGGCGGTGGCAGGTGGCGGTGGCATTGGCGGCGGTGGTGGCAGCGGTGGTGGCGGTGGTGGTGGCGGTGGTGGCGGCGGTGGCGGCGGCGGTGGTGGCAGGTGGCGGTGGCGGTGGCGGCGGCGGTGGTGGCACTGGCGGCACTGGTGGTGGTGGCGGCGGTGGTGGCACTGGCGGCACTGGCGGTGGTGGTAGCGGTGGCGACTGGTGGCGGTGGTGGCGGCGGTGGCGGCGGCGGTGGTGGCACGGCGGCGGCGGCACTGGTGGTGGCAGGTGGCAGCGGTGGCGGCGGTGGCACTGGTAGCGGCGGCGGTGGTGGTGGTGGCAGGCGGTGGCACTGGCGGCACTGGCGGTGGTGGCGGCGGTGGTGGCACTGGCGGCACTGGCGGTGGCGGCACTGGTGGTGGCGGCACTGGCGGTGGTGGTGGTGGCGGCACTGGCGGCGGTGATGGCACTGGCGGTGGTGGCGGTGGTGGCGGCACTGGTGGCGGTGGCGGCGGCGGTGGTACGTGGCGGTGGCGGCACTGGCGGCACTGGTGGTGGTGGCGGTGGCGGCACTGGCGGTGGTGGCGGTGGTGGTGGCGGTGGTGGCGGCACTGGCGGTGGCATGGTGGCGGCGGTGGTATGGTGGTGGCAGTGGCGGTGGCGGCACTGGCGGTGGTGGTGGTGGCGGCACTGGCACTGGCGGCGGTGGTGGCTGGCGGCTGGTGGTGGTGGCGGCAGGTGGTACGGTGGTGGTGGCGGCACTGGCGGTGGCGGTACTGGTGGTGGCGGCGGTGGCACTGGCGGCGGTGGCGGTGGTGGTGGCGACTGGCGGTGGCGGTGGTGGTGGTAGCGGCACTGGTGGTGGCGGTACTGGTGGTGGCGGTGGTGGCGGCGGTGGCTGGCGGTGGCAGCTGGTGGCGGCGGTACTGGTGGCGCTGGCGGCACTGGTGGTGGTGGCGGCAGTGGTGGCACTGGCGGCGACTGGCGGTGGTGGCACTGGCGGCGGTGGTGGCGGTGGCGGCGGCGGTGGCACTGGTGGCGGCGGTGGTGGCGGTACTGGTGGTGGCGGCGGCGGTGGCGGCGGCACTGGCGGTGGCTGGTACTGGCGGTGGTGGCGGCGGTGGCGGCACTGGCGGCACTGGTGGCGGTGGTGACTGGCGGTGGCACTGGCGGCACTGGCGGTGGTGGTGGCGGTGGCGGCGGTGGTGGCTGGTGGCGGCGGTGGCACTGGCGGTGGTGGTGGCTGGCGGCGGCGGTGACTGGTGGTGGCGGTGGTGGCGGTGGCGGCGGTGGCTGGCAGACGTGGCGGCGGCGGTGGTGGTGGTGGCGGCGGTGGCACTGGCGGCGGACTGGCGGTGGTACTGGCGGTGGTGGCGCTGGCGCGCTGGCGGTGGCAATGGTGGCAGTGGCGGCACTGGCGGTGGTGGTGGTGGTGGCGACTGGCGGTGGCATGGCACTGGCGGTGGTGGTGGCTGGTGGCGGCGGTAGTGGCGGTGGTGGTGGCGGCACTGGCGGCGGTGGTGGCACTGGCGGCACTGGCAGTGGCGGTGGTGGCACTGGCGGTGGTGGCGGTGGCGGTGGCAGTGGTGGTGGCGACTGGTGGTGGTGGTGGCGGCGGTGGCATGGTGGTGGCGGTGGCAGTGGTGGCACTGGCGGTGGTGGTGGTGGCGGCACTGGCACTGGTGGCGGTGGTGGTGGCGGCGGTGGTGGTGGCGGCGGTGGCAGTGGCGGTGGCGGCAATGGTGGTGGCGGTGACAGTGGTGGCGGTGGTGGCGGCGGTGGTGGCGGTGGTGGTGGCGGCGGTGGTGGCGGTGGTGGTGGTGGCGGCGGTGGTGGCGCTGGCGGCACTGGTGGCGGTGGCGGTGGTGGCACTGGCAGCGGCACTGGCGGTGGTGGTGGTGGCGGTAGCGGTGGTGGCAGCGGCGGTGGTGGCGGTGGTGGCGGTGGTGGTAGCGGTGGTAATGGCGGCGGTGGTAGCGGCGGTGGTGGCGGTGGTGGTGGCGGTGGTGGCGGCGGTGGCACTGGCGGCACTGGTGGTGGTGGTGGCGGTGGCGGCACTGGCGGCACTGGCGGTGGTGGTGGCGGCAGTGGTGATGGTACTGGCGGTGGCGGTGGTGGCACTGGCGGTGGTGGCGGTGGCGGCACTGGCACTGGTGGCAGTGGTGGTAGCTGGCGGTGGTACTGGCGGCAGTGGTGGTGGTCGGCGGCACTGGTGGTGGCGGTACTGGTGGTGGCGGTACTGGCGGCGGTGGTGGCGGTGGTAGTGGCGGCGGTGGTGGCGGTGGTGGTGGTGGCAGCGGTGGTGGCACTAGCGGCACTATGGCGGTGGTGGCAGTGGTGGCACTGGCAGCACTGGCGGTGGTGGTAGTGGCGGTGGCGGTACTGGTGGCGGCGGCGGCGGTGGTGGTGGCAGTGGTGGTGGCGGTGGCACTGGCGGCGGTGGTGGCAGCTGGTGGCGGCGGTACTGGCGGTGGTGGCGGCGGTGGTGGCACTGGCGGCGCATTGGTGGTGGTGCAGTGGTGGCACTGGCGGCACTGGCGGTGGTGGTGGCGGTGGCAACGGCGGTGTGTGGCAGCGGCGGCGGTGGTAGTGGCGTGGTGGTGGCGGTGGCGGCGGTGGCAGCAGTGGCGGCGGCAGTGGTGGTGGTGGCGGCGGTGGCACTGGCGGCACTGGCGGTGGTGGTGGCGGTGGTGGCACTGGCGGCGGCACTGGCGGTGGTGGCATGGCGGTGGTGGCGGCGCTGGCGGTGGTGGTGGTGGTGGCACTGGCGGTGGTGATGGCACTGGCGGTGGTGGTGGCATGGTGGCGGCGGTGGTGGCGGTGGTGGTGGCGGTGGTGGTGGCGGTGGTGGCACTGGCGGCGGCATTGGTGGTGGCGGTGGTGGCACTGGCGGTGGTGGCGGTGGTGGTGGCGGTGGTGGTGGCACTGGTGGTGGTGGTACGGCGGTGGTAGTGGTGGTGGCGGTGGCGGTGGTACTGGCTGGCGGTGGTGGTGGTGGCGGCACTGGCACTGGTGGCGGTGGTGGTGGCGGCGGTGGTGGTGGCGGCGGTGGTGGTGGTGGTGGCGGCACTGGTGGTGGCGGTGGTGGTGGCAGTGGTGGCGGCGGTGGTGGCGGTGGTGGCTGGCGGCGGTGGTGGCGGTGGTGGTGGTGGCGGCGGTGGTGGCACTGGCGGCGCTGGTGGTGGTGGTGGCGGTGGTGGCACTGGCGGCACTGGCGGTGGTGGTGGTGGCGGTGGCGGTGGTGGTGGCGGCGGCGGTGGTGGTGGCGGCGGTGGTACTGGCGGTGGCAATGGCGGCTGGTGGTGGCGGCGGTGGTAGCGGTGGTGGTGGCAGTGGTGGCGGCGGTGGTGGCACTGGCGGCACTGGTGGTGGTGGCGGTGGTGGCACTGGCGGCACTGGCGGTGGTGGTGGCGGCACTGGCGGTACTGGTGGTGGCGGTGGCGGTGGCACTGGCGGTGGTGGTGGTGGCGGCACTGGCACTGGCGGCGGTGGTACTGGCGGCGGTGGTAGTGGCGGCGGTGGTGGTGGTGGTGGCGGCACTGGTGGTGGCGGTGGTGGTGGCGGTGGTGGCGGCGGTGGTGGCGGTGGTGGTGGCGGCGGTGGTGGCGGTGGTGGTGGTGGCGGCGGTGGTGGCACTGGCGGTGCATTGGTGGTGGTGGCGGTGGTGGCACTGGCGGCGCTGGCGGTGGTGGTGGTGGCGGCGGTGGTGGTGGCGACGGCGGTGGTGGCGGTGGCGGTGGCGGTGGCGGTGGTACTGGCGGCGGTGGTGGCGGCGGTGGTGGCGGTGGTGGTGGCGGTGGTGGCGGCGGTGGTGGCACTGGCGGCGCTGGCTGGTGGTGGTGGTGGTGGCACTGGCGGCACTGGCGGTGGTGGTGGCGGTGGCGGCGGTGGTGGCTGGTGGCGGCGGTACTGGCGGCGGTGGTGGTGGCACTGGCGGCGGTACTGGTGGTGGCGGTACTGGTGGCGGTGGCAGCGGTGGCAGCGGCGGTGGTGGTGGTGGCGGCGGTGGCACTGGCGGCACTGGCGGTGGTGGTGGCTGGTGGTGGCACTGGCGGCACTGGCGGTGGCGGCACTGGTGGTGGTGGCGGCACTGGCGGTGGCTGGTGGTGGTGGCACTGGCGGTGGCAATGGCACTGGCGGTGGTGGTGGTACTGGCGGCGGTGGTGGCGGTGGTGGTGGCGGTGGTGGTAGCGGTGGTGGCGGCGGTGGTGGCACTGGCGGCACTGGTGGTGGTGGCGGTGGTGGCACTGGCGGTGGTGGCGGTGGTGGTGGCGGTGGTGGTGGCACTGGTGGTGGTGGTGGCGGCGGTGGTGGCGGTGGTGGTGGCACTGGCGGCACTGGCGGTGGCTGGTGGCGCTGGCAGGTGGTGGTGGCGCTGGCGGTGGTGGTGGCGGTGGTGGCGGCGGTGGTGGCGGTGGTGGTGGCGGTGGTGGCGGTGGTGGCGGTGGTGGTGGCGGTGGCGGTGGTGGTGGCAGTGGTGGCGGCGGTGGTGGCACTGGCGGCGGCTATTGGTGGTGGCGGTGGTGGCGGTGGCGGTGGCGGTGGTGGCGGTGGTGGTGGCACTGGCGGTGGTGGTGGTGGCGGCACTGGCGGCTGGTGGTGGCGGTGGTGGCGGTGGTGGTGGTGGCGGCGGTGGCATGGTGGTGGCGGTGGTGGTGGCGGTGGCACTGACGGTGGTGGTGGCGGCACTGGCACTGGTGGTGGTGGTGGCGGCACTGGCGGTGGTGGTGGCGGTGGTAATGGCACTGGTGGTAATGGTGGTGGTGGTGGTGGCGGTGGTGGTGGCGGTGGCGGTGGTGGTGGTGGTGGCGGTGGTGGCAGTGGCGGCACTGGTGGTGGTGGTGGTAGCGGTGGTGGCACTGGCGGCACTAGCGGTGGTGGTGGCACTGGCGGTGGTACTGGCGCTGGCAGTGGTGGTGGTGGTGGCGGTGGTGGTGGCGGTGGTGGTGGCAGCGGTGGCGGTGGTGGTGGCACTGGCGGTGGTAGCTGGCGGCAGTGGTGGTGGTGGCGGCGGTGGTGGTGGCTGGTGGTGGTGGCGGTGGCGGTGGTGGTGGCGGTGGTGGCGGTGGTGGTGGTGGCGGTGGTGGTGGCACTGGCGGTGGTGGCGGCGGTGGTGGTGGCACTGGCGGTGGTGGTGGTAGCGGCATTGGTGGTGGTGGTGGTGGCGGTGGTGGTGGCGGTGGCGGTGGCACTGGCGGTGGTGGTGGCGGCGGTGGTGGTGGCGCTGGCGGTGGTGGCGGTGGCTGGCGGTGGTGGTGGTGGTGGTGGTGGCGCTACTGGTGGTGGTGGCGGTGGTGGTGGCGGTGGTGGCGGCACTGGCGGTGGTGGCGGCACTGGCGGTGGTGGCGGCTGGTGGTGGTGGTGGCACTAGTGGTGGTGGCGGCGCTGGCGGTGGTGGTGGCACTGGCGGCGGTGGTGGCGCTGGCGGCGGTGGTGGCACTGGCGGTGGTGGTGGCGGCACTGGCGCTGGTGGTAGCGGTGGTGGCGGTGGTGGCGGTATTGGCGGTGGTGGTGGCGGTGGCGGTGGTGGTGGTGGTAGTGGCGGTGCTGGCGCTGGCGGCGCTGGTGGTGGTGGTGGTGGTGGCGGTGGTGGCGCTGGCGGCACTGGCGGTGGTGGTGGCACTGGCGGTGGTAATGGCACTGGCGGTGGTGGTGGTGGTGGCGGTGGTGGTGGCGGTGGTGGTGGCGGCGGTGGCGGTGGTGGTGGCGCTGGCGGTGGTGGTGGCGGCGGTGGTGGTGGTGGCGGCGGTGGTAGTGGCTGTGGTGGTGGCGGTGGCGGTGGTGGTGGCAGTGGTGGCGGTGGTGGCGGTGGTAGTGGCACTGGCGGTGGTAGCGGCGGTGGTAGTGGCAGCTGGCGGTAGTGGTAGTGGCGGTAGTGGTGGTGGTGGTGGCGGTGGTGGTAGCGGTGGCGGTGGCACTGGCGGTGGTGGTGGCGGCAGTGGTAGTGGCACTGGCGGTGGTAGCGGTGCTAGCGGTGGTGGTAGTGGTAGTAGTAGCACTGCTGCTACTAGTAGTAGTAGCAGTAGTAGTAGCAGTAGTAGCAGCACTAGCAGTAGTAGCAGCACTAGCAGTAGTAGCAGCAGTAGTAGTAGTAGCACTAATAGTAGTAGCAGCACTAGCAGTAGTAGTAGCACTAGCAGCAGTAGTAGCACTAGCAGCAGTAGTAGCACTAGCAGTAGTAGTAAGGGTTTTTGATGCATCAACTTGGCTGTCAAGACGTGCATCAATACCAATGTTCTCACCGTACTTACTCAAAGAGTTCCCCAAGAAGGTGAACCTGCATTTATAGCAAGTCAATGGACCTGCTAGGCCACAAGAGAAACGATTTAAACAACCTGTGTCTTTTTTTGTGTCGGCTGAGCCATATGACACAGCATTACTTTTTGTAACCGATGTCGTTATTTCTTGGTCTGACTCCATCGCTTGGGTCCGTCTTCAATTCCATTTGATCTTCACGGCCCTGGCTCTCCTGACCATGCTCCATTACCGGATGTCCGCGGAGAGTCCCAGGATTTGGAACTTCTTTCTGCCATGAGCCGAACAAGAAAGAGTGGCATACATTTTCACACCACAGCCACCAAATTCTTTAGGATGATTAAATCACTTCCATTCTTTCCAAACACATTATGTAAAGTGAGGGAAAGGAAGAGCCCTGTCCCCACTGCCTGCAAAAGGGTTTCTTTGTTGCAACAACTGATGAATCTGGCACTGGGGTGAAAGTGGGGCCCACTGGGGTGAAAGTGGGGCCCACTGGGGTGGAAGTGGGGCCCACTGGGGTGGAAGTGGGGCCCACTGGGGTGGAAGTGGGGCCCACTGGGGTGAAAGTGGGGCCCTCTGCGCTTTCACCACTGAGGAGGTGGTCGTGTTCAGCCTTAGGAGCATCTTGACCCTGGGGTCTGTGGCTTTCTCAAGGACACCAACAAAGCCTGCATCCTTTCTGTTGGGTCACATACAGCCCTCTACAACAGGAACCACAGGTCTCGACTCTGGCCTTCCACTCATGGCGTAATTTGTTTCATCTCACGTGTAATGTTGTGCATCCACAATCCTGTCAGTGGCAGAGAATTCTCCTGTGCAGACCTTGCCACAGCAGCACTGTCCATCACACAAGAGCATGTCCTTTGTTTTAAAGATACACAGCTCAGGATAGATTATGTAAATCCTTCTTGTTCTGAACAACATAATACCTTTTTTTAACAAGGTCCTTGAGTAACCAAACATGTTATGCAGCAGTGCCCACCTCACCTGGTTATCCACCGAAGGGTCTGAAGCTACGTTGGAGTGTCTAGTAAATGTGTTAATACACTTCCTGTTTGCTGCTTTGCACGTGATGGAAATAGGACCATTTCTCAGCAGAACCGTAGCCTCAGCTTCCCTCCTTATGGAGAAGTGCTTGGAGCCAGACTTGTCAATGTTTGACGCAGTGCAATGCAGCAAGACACGTTGCTGCTCTGCGTCAAATGGAGAGGGCAGGAATACGCCATTTCTACTAAGGTGTGGAGTATTCCTGCTCTCCCTCTGCGCTGGCACACTAGTGTCGGCCAATCTTTAAGCCAGATTTACCAATCCAGGCAAAGCCCCCTTGCGCGGCCCTACGTTACTTGGTAACTCTGGGTAAGGCAGCACAGGTCGCTGCCTTCATTACTCTGTGCCGGGAAGGCTTTACAGAGTACAAAGAGGATTGTTTTTGTGTAGGAAAGTGTGCCTTGCTGCGCTGTAACGCCGGCACCCTTGCACCATGGTGGCGCTAAGGGGTAGATTTACTAAGGTTTTGCATTGCTACTCATTAGTAGTGCAGAAAGAAAAGTAATGTAACTTGTTCAGTAGCTCAGTATATATCAGTGCCAGAAACCTTTACAAAACACTCATACTCACTACTAGATGATGCCATCAGTGATGTCATCAGTGATGCCACTGACCATGTCATGAGTGATGTAATATGTATGATCGTAAGCAGTGCATTGTGGGCACATGAGTTATAGTTAGCTTGGGTAACTATAACTACTGAATTTCTATGGTTTTGAGCGTGTAAAACCTGAACCTAGCTAGAAGGTCCCTGGAATCTTTGATTGTTTCAGTGAATTTCTAAGGTTTTTCTAAATTCTATTTCCTAACATCACTGTAGCCTTTGGTTTTTTTTGTGAATTTCACCGTTTTTTAAAATATAAATTGTACTACAATTTGACCCATAAGTTCAATTTACTAACTATCACTGCCGGTGTGTGAGTGGCTGTGGCCCTTGACCTCCCCCGGCACAGCGACATCACTCAACACCTCCGCGAACTCCACTGTCTCCAGGCAGACAGAAGAATAACCTTCAAACTCCTCACCCATGCTTACAAGGCCCTCCACAGCGCCGGACCAGCATACCTGAACAGCTGCTTCTCCTTCCACGCGCCCAAAAAACACCTCCACTCCGTCCAGCTCGCTCTGTCCAACGTCCCACGGATCCGCAAGACCAGAACCAGAGGAAAGTCCTTCTCCTTCCTCGCTGCAAAGACCGGAAACACCCTACCCCTCCACCTCAGACTATCTCCCATGCTACCGCAGTTCAGGAAGGACCTCAAAACCTGGCTCTTTGAATGACTCCAGCACTTAGATGGATCTGCTTCCCACCTCACCCCTGCACTTTGAGACCCTCACAGGTGAGTAGTTGTGCTTTACCAACCCTGGATTGATTGATTGATTCGTGTAGGAGTGGCTGTATGAGGGGTTTTGTGGGTCTCTGAGTGGGTGTGCGAGTAGCTGTACGGGAGTGGGTGTGTAGGTGCTTTGATGGGTCTGCAGGTGGTTTTATGGGTCTGCAAGTAGGGGTGAGTGGGTCTGTGACGGTGTGTGAATGGTTTTGTAGATATGTGAGTGGGTGTGAATGCTGTATGGGTGTGTGAGTGGTTGTGTGGGTGTGTAAGTGAGTAGGTGAGTGAGTGCATGCGTGAGTGACTGTGTGGGTCTGTGAGTTGTGTTTGTGGGTCTGTGAGTGGATGTGTGAGTGGTTTTGTGGGTCTGTGAGTGGGTGTAAGTGGTTGTGCAGGTGTGTGAGTGGTTGTGCAGGTGTGTAAGTGAGTAGGTGAGGGAGTGCATGCGTGAGTAGTTGTGTGAGAGTATGTGTGTCTGTGAGTGAGTGTATGTGTGTTTTTGAGATCTGGATCCACCGCGGAGCACACAGCCGGTCGCTCTAAGCACAGCAATGGATCTGCGGACGCTCAGGTTTTCTATAAAAATTGGTTTTCTGACAATTTCTTGCCCATAAGAGGCGGTCTCTCACAGACCCCTCTATCAGTCCCATGGGGTCAGGGTACCTCTACCATGACCCCTTCTATCATTATGTTTCCCCCTGGGAACAGAGTCTTGATGCTCAAAATGATGACTGCAACTTTCCTCTCAGGTTGCGGCCAGCCAATCACGGCATTGCTGTTGGCGCGTGGCTCCACAGATCCGTGTCTCTAGATATATATAATTTTTTTTTTCTTTAATAACTCCAAAACTACAGAACAGGTTTACACCAAATTACAAATCGGACTCTTTCTGGACCAAGATCTAGCTTTTTGCAAAATTTGAGGTAATTCCATTCAGCTGTTCGGGCTGTAGTCGTGTCTAATATCCTTATGGGAAATTGCATGGGGAATTTTCTTGGCCCCCGCTTGACTGATCACCTTGAAACTTTCCAGGCAGCAGCGGAAGTGACTGGGAAAACTAGTTTTGAAAATTTCGGGAAGATTTGTCAAACAGCCCCAAAGTTATTAGCAAAACAAAAAACGTGCTTCGTATGGAAACTAGATCCTAAATATAACTACCGGGGGGGGGGGGAGAGAGATACACAGGGAGAGACCAACACCCCTTCCTTCCTTCTGCCAGTAGGTAGTTCTAGTTAGGACCTAGTTTCCATAGGAAAAGCATTTTTTGACTTGCCTATATCTTTGGGTGCTGTTTGACGAATCTTCACAATAAGTTTTTGGAAAAGTGTGCCGGTGATTCTAGGGTTACCCGTCAAGCAGGGGCTGAGAAAAAAAGGAAGGGAAGGGGTGTAGGAAGCTGGCTCTGTTTATACTATACCAAAGTGAGGTATAGTGTGCACAGAGTCCAGTGGAACCCCAAAGGTAGGCAAAGGCAAAGTTAGATAGAACCTTACTCTCTATTTGTGGTAGTGTGGTCGAGCAGTAAGGCAGTATCAGAGGACAGTGTTAAGCATTTGTTGTACCCACTCAATCAGCAAATGATATCACACACTCAAAGACTCAACTTCAGACCAATTGTTTTTGTATAAAAATATTCTTTTAGTTATTTTATTTTCTAGAACCAAGCAAGCCTGGCACCGGTAAGTTGATAAATACTTTGCAGTAAATATACAGTTTGGAATACAATTGTAAATGTACTTTGAAATGGTTACAGTTTGAATTACTGGTAATGCAATACTGTGAAATGCTGTACATATACTTTGTATCGACTTTGCAATGAAAATTACAGGTAAGTTACTTTTACGATAATTTTGAGATTACTTTTTAGATTACTTTTTCTACTCAGTGCGATATGCCTAGATATCACACTGGGACATTTCCTAGAGAAAAGGTAAGTAAAATCAGTTTTGCACAATTGCTATTTTTCAGGTTTCCATACAAATCAACTCCACACACAACATTTTTCACAGAAAAACAGTCAATGTTATCCTATGGAGGAAAATAGTGTTATCGGTTTTGAGGTAAATATTCGGTAGTGGGAGTTGAGGTTCTGGGGGTAGACTCAGGGGTCCCCCAGGGTCAAGGATGCACTCTCGTTACACCCTCAGCGGCACTAGGGCGGCCGGGTGCTGACTGCTGAGGCCCAATGTTATCCAATGAGGGATAGGGGGCCTCCGGTTGGTGGCTGCTGGCGAGCAGGCCACAAGGTTGTGGGAGCCAAGCTCCTGGTGTTAGGCTCAGGGCAAAAGGGGATCCTGTTTAGCACAAAAAGTGCACCTGCAGCGGCGCAGAGGCGGCTGGGTGCAGGGTGCTGGTTTGGCGTCGGGTGCCCTGTTGTTTTCAATGGGGATTTTCGGTTTTGGTTTTCAGCTGCAGGCTCGGTCCAGGAAGACTTCCAGGAGGAACCAACAGCTGGGCAGGTAAGTTGGAGGGCTCAGGGACGTAGGTGCACCTCAGGTTCTGTTCTCCAGGGCGCAGGGCGGCTGGATGCAGGGGTGTCTTTTGAGGTCAGATTTCACCTTACCAGGCCACTTGCGGTTGGGGGGGTCTCCGTGCAGAGTCTGCAGGCGACGTCGGGGAGTCCTGGAGGGGTCAACCCACAGTGGACTCGGACTCTGGTGCGCTGGGGGACCTCCCTGGGACCTGTGGGCCACTTGAACTCGGGCTGTAGGCGACGGGTGCAGTGGTGGTTCCAGGCGTCGGGTTTCTTTTTCATCAGCAGGCTCGGAGTCTTTGTTTGGTGTTTCTTTTGAACAGAGCTGCTGTTCACAGGAGATCCGGTCTTTGTTGAAGGCAGTCAGTCCTCCCCGGGGTTCTGGAGGTCGCTGGCTGCAGGACAAGACGATTTTGGCCCAGGATCTCCGGAAACTGCAGACGGGCCGGTAGGGCTGGGGCCAAGTCAGTTGTTCTCTGCAGTCTCCTCTGCTGGGCGTCTTCTTTCGTCCTTTTTTAGGTCTCGCCTAGCGTTGCTGTGCACATGCGCAGCTCGCGCGGCGAGATTTATTGCAGATGAGTTTTAGAAAAGGGCTTGAAGCCCCGCCCCTTATTTCCATTGGCTGGCGTCACCGTTTATGCTAAACGGTGGCCTGCCATTGGAAATAAGCTTTCTGGGGTGCCTCCTTTTGGCTTTTTTGTCCGGCCCATCCGGACTGGCTCGCCTGCTTCACGGCTGTCGTGAAGACTTTTCTTATCTGCTTGTTTATTTAACAAGCAGATAAGAAAAGTCTTCACAACAGCCATGAAGCGGGTGTAGTACAAGCTGGCTCCTCATTGGCAATTGTACCCGCTCCTCCCTTCCCTTCCCCCCACCCAAAATCAAACTTCCCAGAGTTGCGCTCGTCAGTGCGTTGGTTGCTCCGTCCTCAGTACATGTTTTTCATGCATGCACCTAGAGAGCCAGGCACGGTGCTTCTGGCATTGCGCAGCAGAACTTCAAGAATAGAAGGTTGGGGAGTGGAGAATGTAAGGGGAACAGTTAAGAAAGGATGTGGTAGTTGGGAGCACCGTGTCGTATAACTGCAATAAACCTGATAAAGAGGCCCTCCTGTTTCCTGTCATTAATGAAGATTACAAATGTGTGTAAACACGGGGTGTTGCGGTGATACCCCTGTTAATAACTGCGTTGTTGGTTAACCCCATAACCACGTGGGGTTTATAAATAAAAGTTGTGTTCAGCTGGGCGTGGCTTTTAGGGAGACCCTGCCTGAGCGGAGCGCAAGTGACCCATAACGCTGCCTCCGTGTTATCTTTTCCAGGCCTACCGGATTCATACCCCGGATGTAAAATACACCAGTGATCGGGGCCCGTCGCACAAACACCTTCAGGGGGCTCCCGACACAACGCCTGCTGTAATCACCTCAGTGAGCTATAGAAAATTGGAAAGGTGTCAGCAGCGGCCCCCTTTCTTCAAAACTGTACCCCAGTGGTGGCTCCAGTCCACCGGGGAATTGCAGATGGAGTACGCGGACTGTCTGGGCCTGCCACTTCGGTCATGTCATGGTCACGTCTATCAGTGTCCCGGTGGGGTCCGCCTACTGTGGGCATCTTCGACAGACGTTAGTTCCTTCCTGTTGCGTATTTCAGAGCTCTCAAGCGTCCCAGGTCTGTGCGTGAGTAACTTATCCACTCCAAGATTTTGCTTTGCATCCTGGGAATTGTTGTCCTGTTTATCCATATTACAAAATGAGAACTACAAGTCCCAGAATGCAAAGCCAAAAGCTTGGACAGCATGGCGGTACTTATTTATTCACGGGCATGGGGAAAAGAGCTCTGGTATTTTAACAGGGCACAAGCCAGGGGTGGACACATGTGTACGATGTGCCCCCAGTATTTTTAGGAAGAGGACTCCGTTCCCTTCAGCCCGAGGCTGGGAGCTGCCACCTTCCGCCCCAGCACTGACTCTGCTTGAATGTGTAAACATTGTAAGTGTGTAACCTTGCCCATGGATGTTTGAAACCCTTCATCCCAGGTACAGGACCCCTGTAATGTGGGGATCGATCAGTTGGGTATGATGCTCTCATCTGAGGAAAATAGAAGCTGACGCCATTACGCCTTCTATTGTTTAACAAACTGCAGTTATGAAGCACTTTTGTGCTTTGGAGTTATATAAAGTACAGCAGCAGGAAACTAAGGTGCATTAACACAAGTGTAATGTTTAAAAGATATCCCCAGCACATTTTGTTTACTCCGTAAAAGCAGTTTAAAGTGTAATTTATAAGTTTCCAAGTGTCTGTTTAAAAAACATTGTCACTTTCAGCCATTTCCGAGCTCAGTAACACCTTTGATATTTGCAAAGAATACATGTGATTTATAAAAAAATAAAACCATTTTTTTTCTTCATATTTGTCATTATGTTAATTTGTTTAATTAAAGGTGGTCCTTGCCTTTAAATAATAATTATTCTAAGGGCATGTCATGACATGACACGCTGTGACGTCACTACCCGTGTCGTCATTTGTAAATTGCATATGATGTTTAGTTCCCCCACTAAGGCAGAAGTTCTAACCCTGTATTTTAGCATGAAGATTTCCTGGTAGATTAATATAATTTATTCTTATGTATACTGTATAATATGACGTGCTCTCCCATAGTACATTTTCAGAGCTTGGTATCAACACAAGAGGCTGCTTGAGGACTTGTGTGCTCTGAAATGAAGATAAATGCAGACCGTGTAACATCGGCAGTGCGGACGCAGGCCGTCAGACAGTTACTAGTAAATCGCACTCCGTACAAACTCCTAGGCTCCCCTCCCCTCTAAGGCGGAATCTATGAGGTTTTTCCCCGCTTCGTCACTGTACCAGGGGCCTGGTGGCACTGCACTTCTCCCAGCTGCACCGCACCCTGCTGCTGGCTCACCTGCCAGGGAAGACCAGATAGCGCCTTGCACCGAGTGAACCCTCCGGCTTCTGGGAGCTAGCGCACTCCTGTGCATTCTAGGCGGGCTCTTGCAAGGCGAGGGGTGCCGGACTGCAGGAACGGGCCTGAATCTTTCAAACCGATGGCTTGGATTAATTTATCTCTTCCTCATAGTTCCTGGGAGGATGGGCCGGGCGGCTGATTCACCGGAGACCGCTCCTTTCACAGGTAAACGGCCCGTTTCCTGTCTTTTTTGTAAAGTTTGTATTCGTTGCTATAGTCATGCATACACCGGAGGCGAACTGTGCACTTGAAGGGGTGCCCTAAAAGACGTTCTATGTCACCATCACGTTTGATTAGGTGTTTTGACCCTCGGGCTGTGCCATATGTTGTGTTGTATGCCGGTGACGCAACAGACAGCACGAGCCAGCCAGCCAAAGGATGGATGGCACATAACTGTCCAAAACTAAATGTGCTTAGAGAAAGTTCCTGGTCCAGGGAAAATAAACTGCGTGCTGGGACAACAAGGTCTGGCCGACCGGCCTAGGTTATTTTCTGTTTCTGGTGGCTAAATAAAAACAAACATTTGCAATGCAATAGGTCTCGCATTCACGCAAGTTTGAGCTATTGACATTGCAAATAACAATGCCTTTTATTTTTGTTTTCGTTTAAAAAACAAATAGAAGGCATTGTCATTTACAATGCCAATAGCTTAACTTGCGTAAATGCGAGACCTATTGCATTGCAAATGCTTGTCTTCTTAGGTTGCGGGAATCTGCTCTCTCGGTTCAGGGCTGTCCCCTAAATACTGTATTTAGATGGCGTTTAGGGGTCTCGGGGTCAGTAGCCAATGGGCTACTGACCTTAGGGTGACTACACCCTTGGTGTGCTCACCCCACGTGGGGGAGTGAGCACAATCCCTAGTCCTGATTGCGTAGTGCCTGCCATCTGCAAGATGACTGGCACTGAAGAGTGGACTTTGCCAACTCCACCCCTCAGGTGGGCGAGGTGGAGGTGGGCACACCTTCTGGGCTGGCTAGTTTTTCCCGCCAAAAAGGAGGGGCGACAGGAAGGGGTCCTGCTCCTGAGAGCAGGAGAGGCTGGGGGTCGCATTACAAAGGCTGCCAGGCCTTTGAAGCTCCCCTGCCACAGATGGCTCTTCCTGGCCTGGGGGAGGTGTGAACACCTCCACCCAGGAAAGGCTTTGTTTCTGGGCTCAGGGAGCGAAGGCTCCCACCCTAGGGGTCCAGAAACATGTCTCGTGGTGGCAGGCTGGTGTGTACCAGTCAGGGAACCCACCAGAGGCTGGTCGTTTTTCAGGGGGCATCTCTAAGATGCCCTCTGTGTGCATTTTTCATTAAATCCCACACTGGCATCAGTGTGGGTTTAATGTGCTGAGAAGTTTGATACCAAACTTCTTAGTTTTCAGTGTAGCCATTATGGTGCTGTGGAGTTCGTAATGACAAGCTCCCAGCACCATATACTCTTAATGGCAGCACTGCACTTACAATGCCTAAGAATGGACTTAGACACTGTAGGGGTACAGGGCTCATGCACCTGTACCCTCACCACTGGCATAGGGCACCCAGCTAGAGGGGTGACTGATCTATGACAGGGCAGTGGGTTGTAGGCATGGCACACAGGGATGTGTGCCATGTCGACTCTTCACTTTGTTCTGCACCAAAATACGCAGCCTGCAAAGGCAGTGTGTGTGTGTAAAGGTACAGGGCCTCTAAGGGTGGCACAATAAGTGCTGCAGCCCTTGGAGGTCTTCCCTAGTCACAGTGCCCTGGGTACCTGTGTTACCATTTACCAGGGGCTGACCTGTGGCCAGAGATGCCAATTGGGTTAGTTTTGGGGAAAGAACACAGGCCCTGGGAACCTGATTGGCAGGGACCCAGGGCACATCAAGTGAAAGTGCATCAGTAGTCTGGCAAAAAGTGGGGGGGATACTGCAAAAGAAACCCACTTTCCTACAGGGGGGGGGGGGCAACAACAAAAAAAAATGTTTTGTTTCCCGTTAATTCCCATAGGGATTTTAGAAACGCCTACAGCCCGAACTGCTGAACAGAATTACACCAAATTTGGTAAAAAGGTAGATCTCTGACCAGAAAACAACCTTTTTCTGATTTACTGTAAATCCGTTCAGTAGTTTGAGATATTAACGGAAATCCAAATTTGGATATCATGGGATGTGGATTCTCCATGGATTCGCGAATCCACGCGCCACCAGCAATGCCGTGATTGGCTGGCCGCAACCTGAGAGGAAAGTTCTGGCCGCCATTTTGTTATTTGGGATATAAATATAAAAGTTATATAAAGTAAAAAATAAAGTTACTAAGTGTTCAGGGTAGAGATACTCTAAGCCCATTGGACTAATGGAGGGATCTGTGGGGGACTTCTAATTGGCAAGAAATTGTCCAAACACCTTTTTTTTTTTTTTTTTACACCACACAGGGATCCGTAGATCTTACCCCGTATCCTTCTGATTCGGGTGGATCAGTTGATCCAGAACCCAATTTAAATAAAAACATACACTCACTCACAGATTCACACACCTACTTACACACTCACACACCCACTCACAAACCTAATCACACACCCATGCAGCCACCGACACCCTCAAAACCACTCACATACCCACATACACACCCACATACACACCCACAAAAACACACCCATACAGCAACTCGCAACACCTACTCACACAGCCATACCCACTCACAGACCTACACAGCTAGTCACGCATGCACTCACGCACCGACTCGCACACCCACTCAAACACCCAGGGTGCAGGGATGTTATAGTTAGGATTAACAAACCATAGAAATTCACTGAAAAAAAGCTAAAGGTTACAGGGATGTTATAGTTTGGAAATACAATTTAAAAAAACATAGAAATTAACTGAAAAAACCAAAGGTTACGGGGATGTTATGGTTAGGTTCAGATTTTACACACACAAAACCATAGAAATTCAGCAATTATAGTTATCTCAAGTAACTATAACTCGTGCCCTCGCCATGGGCTGCTAATTACCACACAATACATAACTCATGACATCATTGATAATATCACTGCAACATTTGCAGTCAAATTATTGATAAGAAAACTGTGCATGGCGGGGGCGTGAGCTATAGTTACCTTACAGCACGAGTTATAATTAGTTGATATAACTATAACTACATGAATTTCTGTGGTTGTGTGTGTGTAAACTCTGAGCCTAACTAGAACGTCGCTGTAACCTTTGTTTTTTCAGTGAATATATATATATATATATATATATATATATATATATATATATATATATACACTGGAAAAAACATCCCTGAAAAACACAAAGGTTACAGGGACGTTCTAGTTAGGCTCAGATTTTACACACACAAAACCATAGAAATTCAGCAGTTATAGTTACCTATAACTCACGCCCCAGCAATGCAATGCTTATGACCTCACATATTACATCACTCATGACATGGTCAGGGACATCACTGATTACATCATCCAGTGATGAGTGTTTTCTAAAAGTTTGAGTGTTAAACATATATACTAACGTACTACAAAAGTTAAATTCTTCTACATATTATGTGAGTGGCTGTGTGAATGTGAATCTGTTTGTGAGTGGGTGTCGGAGTGGCTGTGTGGGTAAATAAGTGGGTGTGTGGGTAGCTGTATGGGTTAATAAGTGGGTGTGTGAGTAGCTGTATGGGTGAGTGAGTAGCTGTGTGAATGTATGGGTGAGTGGCTGTGTGAATAGGTGTATGGTGAGTGGGTGAGTGGCTGGCTGGGTGAGTGGCTGTATTGGAGAATAAGTATCTGTGTGAATGGATGTATGGGTGCGTGAGTGGCTGTATGAATAGGTGTATGGGCGAGAGGCTGTATGGGTGGGTAAGTGAGTATGTGAGTTGGTCCATGGATGAGTGAGTGGGTGGGTGTGTGAATGGCTCTGTGGATGATGTCATCAGTGATGTCTTCACTGATGTCACTGACTATGTTATGAGTGATATAATATGTGAAGTTATAATTAGTGCATTGCTGGGGTGTAAGTTATAGGTAGCTCGGGAAACTGCAACTGCTGAATTTCTATGGTTTTGTGCATGTGAAGTCTAAGTATAACGTCCCTGTAACCTTTGGATTTTCCAGTGAATTTCTATATATATTTATATTGGTAGGCTTGGCATCTTTTGGCGTGTTTCCCCTGAGTTTTTGTTTTCTGACATCCCGGTTTTGACTCTGTTTTTGCTGGCGTAGTGTTTCTGCGCACTTTTCTCACTGCTGATCGGTGGTAAAGTGCAAGTGCTCCTGTGGTAAATTGTGTTATGGATTGGTGTTTCCATGATTGAATATTTGATTTACTTGTTAGTCCCTAGTAAAGTGCACTGAGTGTGCCAGGGCCTGTGAATCAAATGCTTCTAGCGGGCCTGCAGCACTGATTGTGCCACCCACGTGAGTAGCCCTGAAAAGGTAACTCAGACCCGCCAAAGGTAACTCAGACCCGCCATTGAGGAGTCTGCGCGCAGTTTGTAACTGCCATGTCGACTTGGCCAGTGCACACACTTGCCAGTCCCTCACCTTACCTTTTCTTACATGCCAGCCACCCCTAAGGTAGGCCCAAGATACCCCTGTGGGCCGGGTGCAGTGTATGTGAAAGGTAGTGTTGTAATTTGGCAGCACTTAAGTTAAGCATTGGCTGAAGACAGCCTGTATTTAGAGGCTAAATTGTCCGCTTTGTGGAATCCATTTTGTATTTCTGGCAGCCATTTTGGCTGCCATGTGCTACCATGTGCTCACCATGTGCTCTGTCCTACCTTCCTGTCAACTGCTCTTGAAATCTGCCTAGAGACAAGTTAACTTTAGTTCCTCTTGCTTTGCACATGCTCAGTTGAGCTTGCAGCTGTTTCAAGTTTATAAATGTCAGGATGTGTCTACTAAAAGTAGAAACTGTTAGCTCCACCCACTTGTCGACTGTGCATTCTCTGTATGACCTTATATGTACCTACAACCAGCATTTGTGTTTGTACCGCCTTCATTTGAGCCCCTGTGTGGGTATAAAAGGACCAGGATCCTTCCATTCAGTGTGCTACTTCATGCATTACTGAAGGGTGCTGTGTGAATGTTAGCTCCACCTTATAAGGTTTAATAAACTCTGTCTTTTATATTTCAGTTTCTGTGCCAACTTCTTCCTAAGTGTCTGAGGACTCTGTGCAGAGAAGGGAGAACCCCTAAGCACTGGTAGGCCTTGTTGAGGCTCACTATTACAATTGGCGCCCAACGTGGGGCTCATCAAAGGACTCGGATGCCCGAAGGACTGGTCGCGACGAAGGATTGGAATCTCGCTTTTGGACGCGATCGCTGCCTGAGGAGACCTGAGTCTTGGCACCCATGGCGTTTTCCTTTCTTTCTGATCTGACCATCCCGGCGGCGCCGGTCCTTGACTGAGATCTCTTCTGTTGATTTGCCGTGCAGTGACCATTTGGTCAATTTGAGAACTTGGCAGTTGGAACCTGGACACCATTTGATTGGTAAGAGCCGTTTTGCGGCACTTGCTGTTGGTTTGATGCCTTTGATTGGTAAGGTAGTTTTAGTAACACTTACTGTGGCTTTGTTTGTATGATTGGTCAATTTTGGAATTTGTTTTGTAATTATATATGCATTGCAATACATATAGGCGGGTAATGAGGAGAATTTTCTCTATTTGAAATTGTTTGAACAGCGCAACGTACAAACAGTACCTTAAGCGCTACTTTGATTATAATACTGCATATTCTGCACTATTTTTGGCATGCCTGTTTCCAGTACACTTCGCAGAAAGTGTTGCTGTTTTGGAGGTACCGATATGGATTTAGTAAGTACTTAGTTGACTCCCCTCAGAGGGGATACCTAAATAGGTTTACGTATAGTAAAAAGATATTTCTTCCTTGGTGACTAAGTACCCCATGGAACTAAATATGTACATAAAACGGATCCGGATCTGCGCACTTAGTAACATTCATAAGTGGTGATATGCAGAGTGCTTTTGAGTGTTCTACCAGCCAAAACTGGCGAATTTGGTGTATTTTGGCTTCTTGACCATGGAACAGTTTTTGGGCTACTTTTGAGAGCTCTTCTTGTAAATATGACTTACAATTAGTATTTACAAAGAGGTTGGTCTTGCGTACAGTTTGTAAGCTGTCTTAAAGTTCTAAGTGTTGATTTGTGGGTTCAATGTGTGTTTAAATGTCTATGTGGGGTTTTTTGGTTTGACATTGGTAATACTTTTGTGAGTACTCTGTGTACGAATGGCTAGCTTTAAGCGCGCTGTGTTGTGTCCTTCTGTAACTGTCTGAATGAGCTCAATGAGTTTGTTTATGTTTTTTGCTGTCCTCATTCTGTTATGCAAAATGTCATTTAGTTACTTACATATTAAATAAAAATCCAGAAATAAATTATGTAACATATGCTAAACAGCTGCATGTTACTATTTAAATTGACAGAGTAAGACACTATACATGTGTGCAAATTGCCACAATGCTAAACATAAAATTAGAATTCGTATTCAATAGGATTAAAATAGGCCTCATACAGAGGTAGAAAAACGAAATTGTGTGTTTTGTAATCAATAGACTTAAATACACAATGTTACAGCCTTTTCCTTAAATACATTGTATTAGACATTAATAGGCATGTACATCATTTGAGTGAATTTGGTCGTTGCTGAACTAAATACACATTATAGAAAGATAGATTTGACTGCATTGAAATGCCTAAGTTTTTAAATAGACTGTGACATGCTTTTCTCTCAGCACCCGAGAAAAAAGCTTTCCGACAGCTGTGTTTAAACTGACTAACTGAAAAGAAACTGTTTGACACAGCAAATGGGGATTTAACTCTGTCAGGGTATTTCAAATAATAAAAGGGTTTTTTCCTGAGAAAGGCGTGAAAATTCGACGCCTGCTGACAAACAACAGCTGCATAAATAGCATATGGCTATTCCTGCTCACGGCCACAGACAGGAATGCAGAGTCAGCGACATTTTAAGTCAGTTTAAAACTGGTATAAGGGCCTGCATTATTTTAAAAGTTTCAAAACACCAGTTTCATTATTTTGGATAACAGAGAACAAAATTGAAAGTAGGGATTTCCTTTCTTAATGCCTTTTTTACATAAGTACATCTGTGGTTCTGATGTTAAATGATAACTGTCCTTTAAAAAGTGGCGCAGACTTTTCCTGTTTCAAGTAAGGCTTCTGTGCTTAGGGTTATGAATGAATGTGTTTAAATATGATAGGCTACGAATGAAGCTTGCTTTTCAAATGTGGAATCATCAAAATGGTTGGTTTTGATTAAAAAAAAAAATAAAGTTAATTATATGAAATAAAAAAAATTATTAAAAATAAATGCTTTAAATTCGTTTTTTCATCTTTATAAAGCCTAATCATCATACTGTGAATTCCTAGCATCAAAATTGGATTTAAGCAGTGCTGTACCGAAAAAAAGGGAACTTAAATGTGAAATGTCACTTTACCCAGCCGTACAAAACTCATTTTTATAAGGGTATATCTTATACATTTCTGATTTCCCATTCCTGGGCTATCTAGAGAACACTCTGGGGGTTCCTATTATGCAAAAATATTGTAGGATATTCATTTTTAAGTGCCCCTACCACCAAAGTCGAAATTGAGCTAAAATTCACAATTTTACAAGCAGTTCTACCACTCAAGGCAGTTTTTAACCTGCTCTTAGGCTTCAATAAAAGTATATGCAAATATAGAACAAACAGCCACCACACACCGTACACAAATGAAAATAAGTATACAGAAACCAGCAGACTTATTATCCTACCTTTAAATTATTTGGAAACACATCGGACAGGACTGCTTTTCGCTGTGATTCTCCAGAGTTGCTTTGCATTACAAAACCGCATGGCAAGCCTTGCACAAACAAAATGAGCAGCTGCTGAACGGGTCAAAGGTCGGAGTTCTGCATTTAGCAACTTAGCAGGGTGAAGGGTAATGTTTGCTGGGACACTTCGACCTTCGAAAAGTTTTTGAAAGACGAGATGATAGCGCAAGAGAGAAAGAGAAGCTTATCTTCCTATTTTTGGCAAACACACGTTTTGCGCACTCATATGAAACGAAGGAAAACAGCCCTCAGTTGAGCATTGATCTGCCAGTTATATAAAATAATGGTTTTAGTTTAAAGAATACTGTGTAGGGGCTACGATAAGGAGGAAATGGATTTTAGTTTGCATTCATGCGCCCTCATGTTAATCTAGTACAATTGCTCAAGGAATTGATACATTTGTTGCTGACGCTTTCTACAGTACTCGATGTGCTTGAATCAGAGAATAGCCACTTTCTAAGATATCTCCTACAAGTTTGTTTGTGCCCAGTTGCTACAAATAGGGGTTGAAAGTGTTGACAGAAGTAAAACCTGTTTCAGGTTTTCCTACTGTCAAAATGGGGGAAGGAGGCTAGCTCCTCTACAAATTAAGGGTAGGCAAAATTATGTTTTCTCTCTTATGTTTTCTCTCTTCTTTTTCTCACTTTTTTTGAGTCTGTCTAAAGCTATCTAGGAAATGGCCATGTGACAGTTAAGGCACTTTGCATTGTTCATAAGGCGGCACACAAAATGGGGCCTAAACCATTACAGAGAATGTTTACTTGGTACTCCCCAGCTAGAAGTCTTCGTTCCTCGGCAGCCCACCTAGTATGTACCCCACGAGTCAAGAAAACCCGACTAGGAGGTAGATCATTTGGCTATGCAGCCGCAAGGCTATGGAATGAACTACCAAGTGAACTCAGACAGACTGATGACTTACTGCAGTTTAGAAAAAAGTTAAAAACCAGGCTCTTTCCAAACGAATAGCCTTGAGAGATTGGCGCATGATGATTCATAGTTTTATAGCTGCACAGTGATTTAGGTAATCCCAGCGCCAGGATGCCCGTTGGGTGACAGCTGCGCTATATAAATGCTACTTACAATTACAATTACAATTGGCTATTCTGTAATACTGTTTTAAAATTGTTAGAATTAATAAAAAGATGAAACACATAAGCTATGTTACTGCCCATCCTGTATGAAAGAATGAGTAGAACAGATTGATGTTCCCTTATTTGATCTTTAAGGAAAATTGTATAGTGGCGGTTTCTGTTCAAAAATCTCAGGTGGCAACACTATTATTGTTTATGTTATTCTCATGTTCTATACAGTTTTGCAAGGGCATTGCTAGTCTTTTATTAGCTAGTCTCTGTCAATAAGCTGACAGCCCTTATTAGAGCTGGAGATAGGGGTTTTTTTCCTTTTAAAAATGATGTTACATAGCCCAGATCGTAAAAAGTACAATGCAGGAAAGACGCTCATGTGATCCTTAGCAAACATTTTGAAGGAAAATATTGTTTTATAGGAGTTTGTTTGTCAGAACATGTTCTGCTGAAGAAAATGTACCCACTATGTTGAAGTTTAGTTCTTTTTGCAATAAGAATCCCTGTTAAATTAGCAGTTTTAGATTTTCCTGCTGCGCCTATAACATGAGAGCATGGTCCTAAGCATAACATGTAAGAGAAATTATTTTACAAGTGTCTGCAGTCCTGTATAAGTAATGTAAAATATATGAGTAAAAGTGTAGAACATTTCCTTTTTCTTGAGGGTTCTTCAGATTGGTAATATAGGAATACACCAATGTAAGTATTTGGAGTATGTCTGTATTGTTTTTCTCTTTTCCTCAGAATTTAGTAAATGAACACAGACTTCCTTGGCTGTTTGGGATTGGGTGATGTATTACTCTTGTCAGTTCACCAAAACGTTCCTTTTATACTTGCCAATAGGTCCAGGGTTTTCTACTCTCAGATAGATGAAGTGGTTCTTGGGTGCCTTGCTAATGTATGGGGCGCCCCAAGACTAAGGAAGTATTCTGAGACTATCCTCTCTGTTGTTAGTTTATTTCTGTGCCTTGTCTAAAGACCTCTTGTTCTGTCCACCAATAGATATTTGCTGCCTTACAACCATTGCCAGAGGGGCCCGGACATCAGATCCAGCCTGGGAGTCAGCGCCACTGCAGCTTGAAGCCAAAGTGAAGGTAACCAGCACAGGCGTTGCTGGCAACTAGGACCTCAGTGAAGGCGGAAGCACTGGGACGTGAAGTGTGTACCCCTGCCACTGTCTTGGGCGAAAGACGGGGTCACAAATCAGAAAGGAGAAATCATGGATCAAGTTTTTGATGCCCAGCTGAGAGAGTCACAGACCGACCAGAACGGCAAGGAGGCTTTGCTTGAGGTGACCCCTTTTGAAACAAGGGTTGCTTCAGAGATCCTCGCATCAGGCCTCTTAATCCTGGTCCCAAAGTGAATGCAAGTCTGCACCTTTGTTTGTTGATCAAGAGATACCTGGGCACACTGGATGCAATTTGTGGCCCCAACAAAAGAGCAGTGCGCCAGCGGAGCAATATAGGAGTTAGGGAAGGACTTGAGTTTAGGGTACAGGTGCTGTGCCTCTGGTGCCTGTTAGATTAAAGTGAAGAGAACTTGTGCACTGCTTGAGACACTGGACAGGATCGTTGAAAGACTTTCTTCTCAAACTGGGCCGTGATTCTTGAGTTGCGAGTTGTGCAGCTCCACCGTGGGAACAACAAGAGCCTGCCTGTGAGGCTCAAACGGACACAGGGAGAAGACTCCCCTCTGGCTGGTTGTACTGCGGCTCCAATTTCCCAAGAACTCTTTTTTTTGTTAGTAATGTACCCCTTTGGTCGTCCCATTTTTGAGGAGGAGCAGCCCTTTGCGGCTCCTTGTCCTAATTCCTATGGCCCTGTGTGGTCCTCCTGGTCCTTTGGAGCCAGGATGGTTTTTGTAATAATCTGTCTGACTTCTTTAATATTTGCATTACTTATAATGCTTATTCTACACGAAAAATGTTTTCCTGAGCAGTTGACAAATATTACTTTGCCCTCCTCCTAAAAATATATTAAATTGATATTTTAGCCCTCACAAAAGAAATACTGGAAAAGTCTATTGAAAATGTTTTTATTAAGTATGTGCTGTTGGCTATTAATTGAAATAGATAGTCACTGAAATACATCAGAGCCCTGAAACTTAGAATTAGACTAGATGATTTTGGACTCTTGTTTCTGCTTGGAGCTGGAAGCTACTGACTATCCTGTGTGTAAGGATTAATACTTTTTACATGCTGTGTATGTATCCAATGTGGTCCAATGCTTTGCTCCATTTGCATCTCTGCTTGTATACCTGGGAAGAGGGAACGTTGCTGAAACAAAGGCCGAACAAATGTTGAATAAAGAGGTGGCCGAAATAATGTTAATAGATGTACGGGATGAATATCTAGATTACCCTAGATAAGCAGAATGTCTTCAGCCAATGCTGAAAGGGCCGTCTGTTGTAATTTGGCAGCACTTAAGTTAAGCATTGGCTGAAGACAGCCTGTATTTAGAGGCTAAATTGTCCGCTTTGTGGAATCCATTTTGTATTTCTGGCAGCCATTTTGGCTGCCATGTGCTCACCATGTGCTCTGTCCTACCTTCCTGTCAACTGCTCTTGAAATCTGCCTAGAGACAAGTTAACCTTAGTTCCTCTTGCTTTGCACATGCTCAGTTGAGCTTGCAGCTGTTTCAAGTTTATAAATGTCAGGATGTGTCTACTAAAAGTAGAAACTGTTAGCTCCACCCACTTGTCGACTGTGCATTCTCTGTATGACCTTATATGTACCTACAACCAGCATTTGTGTTTGTACCGCCTTCATTTGAGCCCCTGTGTGGGTATAAAAGGACGAGGATCCTTCCATTCGGTGTGCTACTTCATGCATTACTGAAGGGTGATGTGTGAATGTTAGCTCCACCTTATAAGGTTTAATAAACTCTGTCTTTTATATTTCAGTTTCTGTGCCAACTTCTTCCTAAGTGTCTGAGGACTCTGTGCAGAGAAGGGAGAACCCCTAAGCACTGGTAGGCCTTGTTGAGGCTCACTATTACAGTAGGACATGCCCTGGTGTGTGTGGCATGTCCTGATAGTGAATTACAGCCAATTTCGTTTTTCGCGATTGCAAGGCTACCTGTTCCCCATAGGACAGAATGGAGAGTTTGTTTATAACATCTTATAAACATAACTGGCCCGGGGAATTAGGTAGGAAAATAAAGTTTAGTATGCCTGAACTCAGAATCTAAAGATGCATCTTTTAGTGAAGGTGATTTTTACATTCTGTGTTTGAAAATACCACTTTTAGAAAGTAGGTATTTTCTTGCTCAGTCATCCCGTGTGCCTCTGCTGGAATGTGGATTGCCTGTCTGGGTTTTGGATGACAGACGGCTGGGGAGCAGGAGTGGCTCCAGATAGTCTAGGTGAGTCAGGAAAGAGCTGAATAGACCTGGTCTGCAATTGGGGATGGGGAGGAGATTTCCTTGCACCTCAAAGGGCCTGGGAAGGCAGAACTGGTTCTGGCTGGGCACAGACACTCTGTGCCTAAGAGATCAAAGGATTTGGGGATATAAATATTGGGGCCCAGACCCCTGACTTTCAGAACTCTTTTGGACCAAGAAGACTACCAAGAAAAAGAGCTGGAGAAGCTGTGAGGAGGAACTACCACTTTGCTGTGTGCTTTGCTGTGTTGGCCTGCAGTGGCTGCTTCTGTCTTAGGCAGTGAAAGGACTGGACTGAACTTTCTGCAATCTACTTTTGTGAGTTTCTCCAAGGGCTTGAGGTAGAGCTTGCCCCCTGTTCAAGAAGTCTCAGGAACAGCAAAGACTTCAAGTTCTTCTGCCCTCAGCACTGGGGACTGTGTGTTTTGTGCTGCAACAGAAGAAAAAGCAACCCGACGCAGCTGCCGACTCCGTGTCCTGAAAGCACCGCAGAGGGCACCGCCGCCACGCCGCACTGCGACCCTGGTCTCACCGACGCCTGCTGACGACGCCGCCACCGAGCCACTGCTCGCACCACGACCTGTGGGCACCGCACTCTGCACCGCCTCGCTTCACGACGATGCCTTGGTATCCCCGATGACGCCGCTCCACGCTGAAATCTACGCCGCTGCTTGCACTGTGGGTCGAGGGCACAGCTCATAAAGTTACACGACGCACCGCCCTCATCCCGCACCGCAGCCTTGGCCTACCGACGCCATCGACTCCAGTTCGTCAGCCGACGACAGCGCTTCAGCAACAACGACGCCGCTGATTGCACGCGACCTGCCAGCACCGCGACAAGCACTGCATTCACTTCGCACCGCGACCCTGGTCTCACCGACGACGCCATCTGACGCCGCCACCGAGCCGCTGCTCGCACCGCGACCTGAGGCGCCGCACCGCTGCACTTCGCACCGCAGCACCCGACGCCTACCGACGCCAGCGCTCCTGACTTCAAAAGAGAGGAGTTCGATCTGCAACACGTGTGACTTCGAGGGCCCCGACGACTCCTGCACCGACCTCCAGAACAGACGCCTGCGGACGCCGTGCTTTCGGAAGCTCAACGAGACGTCGCCAACGCCCTGCATTTCTAAAAGGTACTGTTTGCGGGTCTTCCCGACACCGCAGCTGGCCCGCGATGCCGCGGTCAGACAGAACTGTTTGGATTTGTTTGTTCACGACGCCGTGATAGCTCCGGACGGAGCTATCGACATTAAGGAACTGTTTTTCAAGCATATTTTGATAACTGCAGATTTCTAAGTACCGTATTGTGGATTTTTATCGTTTTTGGTCTTGTCTTAAGTATATAAAAATATTGGATATTTTTCTAAACTGGTGCGGTGTCCTTTTGTAGTGCTTACACTGTATTACTGTTGGTTATGTGCAAATGCTTTACACAATGCCTCTAAGATAAGCCTGACTGCTCGTGCCAAGCTACCAAGGGGGTGAGCAGGGGTTATTTTAGGTGTGTAACTCCCTTATCCTGACTAGAGTGGTGGTTTCTGCCTGGCTTTGGCACATGCCCTAGCCTACCAAAAATCCCATTTCTAACATTGGTTGTCAGCAGTGAGGATAGGACTTGCGTTTGCACTTGACTTACAGTGATTGGTGTGCACTACTACCATATCGCAGACCATTACGTGCCACATACTGGTTCTTTTTCTTTTTGGCCTATTTTTGATCTTGCCAGCTTGAACTTGCTACTTCATCATGCCTGAATCAAGAGCATCATCTGTTGCATCCCTGCAAATTGCCTTTGAGGAGGATAGGTTGGAATCCTACAATGTTAGGGAATTGAAATCAATTTGCAAAAACCTAAAAGTCCAAGTCAGAGGCCTCACGAGGAAGGCGGAGCTACAAAAGGCGCTGAGGGCCTGGGTAGCAGCCAGACATGCCAGCGAGCAGTCTGGTGATCTCAGTGGAGAGGCGGAGGAGCCTATTCCTAGGGTGGATGTGCTTTTGGGAGGGGGGGAACCCTCCAGGCCAGGCAACAGTGGCCTGTTCCCAAAAGAGCTGGAGGACAGGCGAGAAGCAAGGAGAGTAGAACTGTAGAAGCTTAAGTTAGCCATGGAGGAGAAAAGGATGATGTTAGAGCATGAGTTCAGGATAAAGGAGCTGGATCAGAGGAGTAGAGCCAGCTCAGATGGTGGCAGCAACCCGTCAACACAGGCAGACAGGATTGTGCACATCCCTAAGAATGTAGGCAAAGAATTCAAGAAGGGGGATGACATACAAAGGTGGTTTCAGGGTTACGAGGCAGCGATACACATGAATGGGGTCCCTGAGGAGAATTGGGGAGCAGGATTGTGGCCTCTCTTCCCAGAAGAAGCAAGGGATACTTTAATAGCTTTGGGTAAGGGGTATCACCTCACCTATCCAGACATGAAGGACGCCCTTCTCACTAAGTATGGTCTCACTCCTGAAAAGTACAGGGATCAGTTCAGGTCCAGTAAGAAGTCGTATGCCAACACTTGGTTGATGTGTAGATATGTTTTGCAGGTCACTGGATGGCTGGGTGAAGGGCAGTAATGTGACAGATTTTCAGGGGCTCTACAATTTGATTGCATGGGAGCACTTGTCTAGTCTATGTTTTGCAGATCTGCACCAGCACCTAGTTGATAGTAAGCTGACTGACCCCAGGAAGCTTGCTATGGAGGCGGACTGCTGGGTGAGTACCAGGGTCCACAGGAAAGCGTATGGGGGAGACTCAGCCAAAGGTGGGCAGGGTCCCGCAGCAGAAAAGTGGGGGGACAAGGGTAAAACACAGGAGTTCTCTAAAGGGCCCCAAACTAACACCCAGGGTAAAGGTTCCCATCCCCCAGGAGATAAGAAACAAGGGGTCTCGTCAGGAAAGCCTGCTGAGACCGGCCCCGCAAGTGTTTTGCATGTGACCAGGTGGGTCACATGAAGGGCGACCCCAAGTGCCCTAAGGGGGCACAGCCATCCACCGGTGGGCAGTCCAAGGTGTTGGCTAGTGTAGCGCTTGGGGAGGAGGAGTACCCACAGGAGGGTGGGGACCCCGCAGAAATGACCCTCGTCTCACTAGGGGACAGTGAGATGGTCCCAGGAAACCCGGTGCCCCCTAACACAAAGAAATACAGCACCTGGGTGACCATCAATGGGAAAAGGGTAGAGGCTCTCAGAGATACTGGAGCCAGTGTGACCTCAGTCCGGTGTCACCTGGTCTCTGAGAAGCAGGTAGTCCCAGGGGCATTCCACCAAGTCATTGCGGTGGACAATTCAGAGCACCAGTGTCTGGTGACGCAGGTTCCCTTCGAGTGGGGGGGGGGTCTCAGGTCCCTTGAGGGTGGTTGTGAGCCCTTCCATGCCTGTAGATTGTCTGCTAGGTAACGAACTGGAGCAGTCCTTATGGAAGGATGTTGAGCTCAGGTCTCACTTGGAGATGCTTGGGTTGCCAGAGTGGGCATGCATGTCCACTCGGTCAATGGCGGCCAGAGAGGGTGATCAAGAGGACTTGGAGCCTGAAACAGTGGCCCAAGTCCCTGCCAAGAGAAAGGGCAAGGGCGCGGGAAACCGGCCCCTGAAGTTCCCACGGACCGGGAGGAGGCGGACCTTGAGGGGACGCCCCGGTGCCTACAGGGGAGCAGGTAGCTGAACTGGGGGACATCTCTGAGCTGACCCATTGGCAGCAAGAAGGGGGTCCCACCAGGGAGGAATTCTGCAAGGAGCAGAAGGAGTGCCCTTCTCTGGAGGGTCTGCGGTGGCAGGCTGCAGACCAGGCAGCTGTTGATCAGTCCGGATCACATTGGATCTACTGGGAGAATGATCTCCTGTACAGTGAGCCTAAGGTCGCTGAGCCTGGGTCAGCCTGTGTGCTGGTGGTACCCCAGCGCTTCAGGACCTTCCTATTGGGTCTGGCTCATGACGTGCCGTGCCTTTGGCAGGACATTTGGGGCAGGACAAGACCTTCGACAGGCTTGTCACCCACTTCTTCTGGTCCCAAATGCGAAGGCAGTCAGATGGACATTGCAGGTCTTGCCAAACTTGCCAGGCAAGTGGTAAGAGTGGGAGGAAGGTCAAAGCTCCTCTCCAACCTTTTCCAGTGGTTGGAACGCCCTTCAAAAGGGTAGGGATGGACATTGTGGGGCCACTGGATCCCAAGACAGCCATGGGCAACAGGTACATCCTGGTCTTGGTGCACCATGCCACCCGGTACCCGGAGGCAATCCCTCTCAGGACAACGACGGCGCCAGTGGTGGGCCAGGCGTTAATGGGGATCTTTTCCCGAGTGGGGTTCCCCAGAGGGGTGGTTTCTGACAGGGAGACCAATTTCATATCCAAGTATATGACATCCCTGTGGAAGGAGTGTGGTGTAACCTACAAGTTCACCACCCCTTAACACCTACAAGGTAACGGTCTGGTGGAGAGATTCAACCAGACCTTGAAAGACATGATTAAGGGTCTAACAGAACCCATGAGGCGTAAGTGCAACGTCCTCTTGCCATGCATTCTCTTTGCATTCAGGGAGGTACCACAGAAGTCTCTAGGGCTCAGTCCCTTTGAGCTTCTGTATGGGCACCCTGTGAGAGGACCTCTTAGTTTGGTAAGGAAGGCTGGGAGGCAGCTCCCAGGAAAGCTCCCCAGGATGTGTTTAATAACATGCTGGCCTTCAGAAACCAAACTGCCCGCTTCAGGAAACTCGCGCAGGCGAACCTAGAAGCCAGCCAGGAAGAAATGAGGAAGTGGTATGACCAGAATGCCACTCTGGTCGAATTTCAACCTGGGCAAAAAGTGTGGTTCATGGCCCCAGTGGAACCTTGTGCCTTGCAGGACAAGTGGACTGGGCCATTTGAGGTGGTGGAGCGCAAAAGTGATGTCACCTACCTGGTGGATTTGCGGGCTCCAAGGAACCCTTTGAGGGTCCTCCACGTGAACCGCCTCAAGCCCCACTTCGAGAGGTCCGAAGTGAGCATGCTCTTGGCGACAGATGATGGGGTGGAAGAGGAGAGTGAACCTCTCCCCGCAATGGGTCAGTGGAAGGTGTGATCCTCTCCCCTACACTGACTCCAGAGCAGCAGAGCAACTGTCACCAGTTGTTGGGACAGTTTGCCCCACTGTTCTCCCTGATCCCAGGTGTTACTCACTGGTGTACCCATGACGTGGACACCGGTGACAGCCCTCCTGTGAAGCACAAGATTTACAGTTTGACTGACCAGGTCAAGGCCAGCATTAAAGAGGAGGTCTCTAAGATGTTGGTGTTAGGTGTAATCGAGCCTTCCAACAGTCCTTGGGCCAGCCCAGTGGTCTTGGTCCCAAAGGCTGCTGCACCCGGTGCCACTACAGAACTGCGGTTTTGTGTGGACTACCGTGGGCTCAATGCCGTCACCAGGACTGACGCACACCCCATCCCCAGAGCTGATGAGCTCATTGATCGGTTGGGAGCTGCCAAGTTCCTCAGCACGTTTGATTTAACGTCTGGGTACTGGCAGATTGCCTTAACCGATGGGGCCAAGGAGAGGTCAGCATTTTCAACCCCAGAAGGACATTACCAGTTCCGGGTGATGCCCTTTAGGTTGAATAATGCCCCTGCCACCTTTCAGAGGATGGTCAACCAGGTGTTGGCTGAGCTGGAGGATTTCAGTGCCACCTACCTGGATGACATCGCAGTGTTCAGTTCCAGCTGGGAAAAACACTTGCAGCACCTCGGTGAAGTGTTGAAGGCACTGCAGAGGGCAGGCCTCACGATCAAGGCCAGTAAGTGCCAGATCGGACAGGGTTCGGTGGTGTACTTGGGACACCAGGTAGGAAGCGGCCAGGTGGCGCCCCTACAACCCAAGATTGACACCGTTCTGGCTTTGGAGCCCCCCAAGACCCAGACAGAGGTGAGGGCCTTCTTAGGACTCACCGGGTACTACAGGAGGTTTGTTAAGGGGCATGGCAACATTGTTGCCCCCTTAACAGAGCTGACTTCCAGGAAGCAGCCCAAGAAGGTGATCTGGACTGAGTCCTGCCAGAAGACTTTTGATGCCCTGAAGGCCGCCATGTGCACGGCACCCGTGCTCAAGGCCCCCCACTTCTCCAAGGAATTCGTCGTGCAGACTGACGCTTCAGAGCATGGAGTGGGAGTGGTGCTCTCACAACTGAACGAAGAGGGCCTAGACCAGCCTGTAGTCTTCCTTAGCCGGAGACTACTCCCCAGGGAACAGAGGTGGAGTGCCATAGAAAGGGAAGCTTTCGCTGTGGTCTGGGCACTGAAGAAGCTGAGACCATACCTGTTTGGGACTCACTTCCGGGTTCAGACAGACCACAGGCCCCTCAGATGGTTCATGCAAATGAGGGGGAGAATTCAAAACTGCTGAGGTGGTCCATCTCCCTACAGGGAATGGACTTTACGGTGGAACACCGTCCTGGCACAGAACACGCCAATGCAGATGGTCTGTCCAGGTTCTTCCGCCTTATTGAACAGAACTCCCAGGAGGGTGGGTAGTTCTCCCTACTTTCTGCTGGAGGGGACATGTGTTAGACTTGGCATCTTTTGGCGTGTTTCCCCTGAGTTTTTTTGCTTACTGACCTCCCGGTTTTGACTCTGTTTTTGCTGGCGTAGTGTTTCTGCGCACTTTTCTCACTGCTGATCAGTGGTAAAGTGCAAGTACTCCTGTGGTAAATTGTGTTATGGATTGGTGTTTCCATGATTGGATATTTGATTTACTTGTTAGTCCCTAGTAAAGTGCACTGAGTGTGCCAGGGCCTGTGAATCAAATGCTACTAGCGGGCCTGCAGCACTGATTGTGCCACCCACGTGAGTAGCCCTGAAAAGGTAACTCAGACCCGCCATTGCGGAGTCTGCGCGCAGTTTGTAACTGCCATGTCGACTTGGCCAGTGCATACACTTGCCAGTCCCTCACCTTCCCTTTTCTTACATGTCAGCCACCCCTAAGGTAGGCCCAAGGTACCCCTGTGGGCCGGGTGCAGTGTATGTGAAAGGTAGGACATGCCCTGGTGTGTGTGGCATGTCCTGATAGTGAATTAGTGCCAATTTCGTTTTTCGCGATTGCAAGGCTACCTGTTCCCCATAGGACAGAATGGGGAGTTTGTTTATAACATCTTATAAACATAACTGGCCCGGGGAATTAGGTAGGAAAATAAAGTTTAGTATGCCTGAACTCAGAATCTAAAGATGTATCTTTTAGTGAAGGTGATTTTTACATTCTGTGTTTGAAAATACCACTTTTAGAAAGTAGGTATTTTCTTGCTCAGTCATCCCGTGTGCCTCTGCTGGAATGTGGATTGCCTGTCTGGGTTTTGGATGACAGAAGGCTGGGGAGCAGGAGTGGCTCCAGATAGTCTAGGTGGGTCAGGAAAGGGCTGAATAGACCTGGGCTGCAATTGGGGAAGGGGGAGGAGATTTCCTTGCACCTCAAAGGGCCTGGTCTGCCTCTGACCATGCCGTCTCTACCTCCTGCCAGGAAGTCACACCAGAGAAGACAGAACTGGTTCTGGCTAGGCACAGACACTCTCTGCCTAAGAGATCAAAGGATTTTGGGATATAAATATTGGGGCCCAGACCCCTGACTTTTATGGTTAAAACATATTTATTAAGGAAGGCATCATATTCTTACACAGCTTACTGCCCACATCCATAGGCCGGCAGAGCGGGATTATCAGAAATATACACAGCGTGTGTGCCACAACCCGGAGGCCGGCCGCGCCAGTCATCATGTAGTGCTCCTGAGGGTGCATTCCTTCCATTTTGGATATGTACAAAATAACATTAACAAAACTAACTTCCCCGTTTCCCCCCCCCACCCCCCCCTTCCCTCCTCCCCGAACTGATGTGCTAAATGTTGTCGCCATTGAGGTCACCATCCCTGCGAAGAGTCACAGTTGTGTGCCTTCTTGCCACTTTATGGTTCCCGCTTAGCCCCCCTGTCCCTTCCTCCGTTTGTGGTCCGGTCCCGACCCCAGCCCTCGTCCCCTCCCAGAGATGTCAATTAAGTTGTGCCTGGTGTAGTGGATTCGGGAGGTGTATCCTTGAGACGGAGAAGGCGGAGGTATCTTGGACAAGTCAGCTCATTCATCTCCGTCGACAGCAAGGACAGCAGGGGTTTCCAGACAGTGTGGAAGGTGGCCATGGAGCTAGTAAGGGCGGCTTGTATCCGTTCCATGCCTACCGTGTACCAGAGACGGTGAAGCCAGCCCGTGTGTGTGGGTTTGGTTGGTTTCCCCCAGAGTGAGAGAATGTGCTGTACCGCCGCCCCCATCGCTAAACCCATCTGCCTCCCCCGGACTGATTTTAAGGGGAACGTTAGTGGATTGGGTAACCCTAGAAGTGTATAGGCCGGGAATCGGGGGATCTCAGTATCAAAGTGTCTGTCGATCTCTTCTAGTACATTATGCCAGTAGTCCGTAAGTTCCCTACAATCCCAGAGGAGATGCGTGAGGGTACCCTCAGCGTCGCAGCCACGCCAGCATGTGGGACTTCGATCAGGGTTTCCCCGATGCAGTCTAGCCGGCGTCAGGTACCAATACGTAGTGATCTTGACTGCTGCCTCTCTACTAGCCGTATTACGGGCTGTGTGATTGGCTCTGTAATAAATGTCTGTCCATTCCTTCTCCGTCAGGTCTCTCCCCTGCTCTCTCGCCCACCTCTTTTGTCCAGCAGTAGGCACAAACGGGGTCCGGGGGCAGAGCATTTTATGGATCTCCGAGATCAATTGCTTGTCTGAAGATTTAGTCAGGAGCCACCGTTCGTACGGCGTGAGTTGTCTGCCCACCTCGAGTCGCACTTCCGGATGGAGTAGCCAATGTCGTAGTTGAAAATACTGGTATCGCTGGGGTGCCTCTATATTGTAGGATTGCATTGCTGTCGACAGGGGAAGGAAGCCGTCCAGGTCAAATAAGTGCCCGGCCGACCTACATTCAGTGGCTCTCCACTGTGGGAAAGCTTTTGCTTCTGTCCCCGGTAGGAACTCCGGATTGTCGAAGAGGGGCGTGATAGGGGACGGGAAGGAGGTAAGTCCTCGCTTAACCGCGACCGAGTCCCACACTTTTAGCAATGTATGTGTGATCGGGGACCCCTTCAAATTAAGTGGCCGGTCTGGGCGTTTCAGAAAAGGAATCTTCCACAGGGACGTGTTTGCTAGGGCGCGGTCTTGGAAAAGCCACCGCTTTTCAGACTCCGGCCTGCTCCATTCTACCAAGTATCGCAGTTGAGCCGCATTGAAATATTCCATAAGGTGAGGAATGCCTAGCCCGCCTTCGTCGAGGGGTTTGTGGGATAGAGCCCTTGCCATGCGAGGGCGTGCTCCAGCCCATATAAATTGTTGTACTGCTCCCTGCAACTTGCGTATAAGTCCCGCCCGGGGCCCCACTGGGATGGTCTGAAAAATGTAGAGTGCCTTGGGAAGGATGTTCATTTTTATCGCAGCTATCCTCCCCAGAAGAGACAGCGATTGTTTCTGCCATCGTCCAAGGGTCAGCTGCGTTTGGGACAAGAGCCTGGTGTAGTTCAGGTCAACTGTGCGCGTGACCGTAGGGGCCAGGGTAATGCCCAGGTAGTTGAGCTTATCTTGAATTTGCAGTTCCCCATATGCGGGGTGATCCAGTGCCTGCATATTAGTATTGCAACCCAGGGGTAACATGATCGATTTTTCAACATTAACCTTAAACCCCGATACCCGGCCAAACTCCTCCAATTCTGTCAGGAAGGCCGGGACGGATCTCTCTGGAGATTCCAGGGACGCCAGAATATCGTCTGCATATAGGCTTATCGTATGCCGTTCCCCCCCGAAGGGAATCCCAACAATCTCCGCATTGTCCCGGATTTTTTGCGCCAAGGGTTCCACGTAGAGTGCGAAGAGCAGGGGTGAGAGGGGGCATCCCTGCCGTGTTCCTCTCTGGATGGTAAAGGCCCTAGACGTTGTGCCGTTCACCCTAATTGTGGCTGTAGGGCTGGCGTAACAGCTGGCTACCCAGCCTCGGAATTGTTCCCCGATCCCAAAATGTGCCAGAGTGGCACTAAGAAACCCCCAACTAACGCGGTCGAACGCTTTTTCTGTGTCTATCGAGAGTAGCACTGCGTCCATCTGGGTACGATGTGCTTTGTCTATTAAGTGCATGACCCGCTTGGTATGATCACTGCTCTGGCGGTTGGCGACAAATCCGCTCTGGTCCGGTTCAATGATACCTGGTATGTATGGGCCTAGACGTGCCGCTAGAATACTAGTGAATAGTTTTAGGTCTAGATTCAGCAGGGAGATAGGTCGGTAAGCGCTACATTGGGTCCCGTCTTTCCCTGGTTTGGGGATTACCACGACGTCTGCCGCTAGCATATCGGGAGGAATGGACCCAGGGCCGTGAAA
The DNA here is from genome assembly GCA_963921515.1 of Calotriton arnoldi. Taxonomy (NCBI): domain Eukaryota; kingdom Metazoa; phylum Chordata; class Amphibia; order Caudata; family Salamandridae; genus Calotriton; species Calotriton arnoldi. Next base: position 1,787,952 of record CAWUFW010001623.1, on the reverse strand, counting down.
GGAGTTAAAGAGTCTCATCAGTATCGGAGCTATACAGGACATAGGGCTTTATAGAACCCCGCGGAGAATCCATCGGGGCCCGGTGATTTGAGAGGTTTCAACCTTGAAATTGCGCTAATCACCTCTTCGACCCTAATGGGTGCTTCTAGTGCCCCTGCCTCGTCTAATTTCGCCGTGTGTATCCCGTGGAGGTAGGCTTCCCCTCCGATACCGTCGTGCGGAGGTCCTTTGTACAATGTGGCGTAATACGCCCGGAAGGCCTCCGCTATCTCGTCGTCCCGGCACACTATATCCCCATTTGCCTTTCTGAGGGCCTTTACCCGTGCTTTCTCCACTCTGGCCCGTAATTTACTTGCTAATAGTCTCCCTGCTTTGTCCCCCCCCAGATAGTATGTATGTTTCAGGCGAATGGCCGCGTGTTCGGCCCTGTCTAGGTCTAGCGCCGCTAGTTGCGCCCTAACGGCACGCAGCTGCCTCCAGATACGGGGGCCCCTGTCCGACTATGTATCCGTTCCAGCTCTAACACCCTAGCTGTGAGATTATCTCTCGTGTCCCTGCGTTCCCTGGCCTCCGCTGCGGCGATAGCTATCAGTTCTCCCCGAACCGTAGCTTTGAGCGCTCCCCAAAGTGCCGTAAGGGGGGTTCCCGGGAGATCGTTCCGATCCAGATAGTCGGAGACGTATTGACGTAATTGCTGGGTCGAACCTGCCTTCTGCAGCAGGGATTCCCGAAAGCGCCATCGTCTGGGCGGTCTGCGTTGTGAGGGGGCGTTAAGGATCAAGTCCACTGCGTCATGGTCCGAGAGAGCCGCTGGGGAGATCGTCACGCCCTCTACCAGGGGCATCAGGTCCGCCGTCCCTATAAAATAGTCCAGTCTAGCGTAAGTGCGGTGGGCGTGGGAGTAATAAGAGTATTGTGTGGTGTGTGGGTGGGTCTCCCTCCAAATGTCCACCAGGCCCCTCTCTTTTAACCACTGTTTACCTGAGGTTGACAGTGCTCCCGTCTGGCCATATCGCTGTACCGATCTGTCCAACTCCCTGTCCATGACTAGGTTCAGGTCCCCACCCACCAAGATCCTTCTGTCCGTAGTGGTCAGTACCTCTGCGAGCGCTATGTGGAGGAACTGTTCTTGCCCCGTGTTAGGCGCATAGATGGACCCGACCACCAGGGGGACACCTCCCACCTGTATTGTATACGCCAGCAAGCGACCCTTGATTTCCGCTATTCTGTCACCCACTGTGCCCTGAAAGCTTCGTGCTACTAAAATAGCTACTCCTGCCGTCTTAGTCTGTGTGGATGAGTAAAATTGTTGGGGAAAGGCACGAGATTTCATGCGGTGCCAGTCTTTGGGGAGGAGGTGCGTCTCTTGTAGGAGACAAATGGAGGCTCCGGGGTTTTCCAGGTAGGACAGTACCGCTCTCCTCTTAATGGGGTTGTTCAACCCCTTGACATTCAAGGTGAGGATGCGAACCTTCGAGCCCATCCTCTATGGGGATCTACGGAAGGCTGTATCTGCGTGTGCTTATGGTAGTGGGCGCCTCGTTCCAACTCTGAAATAAATAGCACATCGGTTCCCTTTCGCCCACCCCCTCCCTAACCCCCTTTCCCAGTCCCATCCCGAACTCCCCCACCTCCCCCCATCCCCGGATCCCCCCACTCCCACCCTCCCAACCCCCAACTGGTTCGTCCCCAACCTGTATCATTGTCCGATGCCCATCATCCGTCGTGGTGGGCAGTGGAATCCGACAAATCCCGGGGATCTCCGTGGCCTGACGAGCTCCGGCTCCCCGCTCCCGAGCCCCCGGCAAATCCATTTCAGTATTAGTACTAGTATGTCCCCCCGTGCGTTGAGAGGCAGACCAGGGATTCAGCTATGTTCGGGCGACGCCGTGTCTTTCGATACTGCTGCCAATGCTGCTTGGCGTTCTTGAGTCATGGTGAGGGAATCCGGTCTTTGAGTGAAAGGAGCTATCCCCTTGCGCCGCACCCTCCGCCATCCTGGTTCAGATGATTTCGTAAGCCTGGAAGGCGAGGTCGCCGGAGTCTCCCCCCCCATACCGAGCAGCTCCGAGGTTTCTTGGACGGAGCGCATTTGCTGGAGTTTGCCATTCCATTGAAATATCAAACGAAAGGGATGTCCCCATGAATAGGCCACCCCCTTCTCCCGCAGATGTGTCGTTATATCTTTAAAGGCTCTTCTCCTCTGCAGCGTTATCGCGGCGAGATCCTGGTATAGCGCTACCGCGTGGCCTTGGAATATGATAGGTTGTTTGCGCCTAGCCTCTCTCTGGATACGCTCCTTCAGTGTGTACTCTGGGAGGAAGGCCAGCATGTCCGCCGGAGGGGCCGGCGCTCGTCTCGGGGGCCCACCCGGTGTGCGCGGTCTATTCGGATCTCAAACTCCGGGCCCTCACCCAGAATGTCGCGAAACAGATCCTGGAGGTACCCGGTAATGTCTGCCCCCTCCGCCTGCAATGGAACTCCCCTGACCCTTATGTTGTTACGTCGGGACCGGTTTTCCAGGTCCTCCGTGTGGGTCTGGAGGTCCAGCTGTTGGTCCCGGAGACGTAGGATCTCCTGCTGGAGTTGTTCAATTTCCTCCCCTTGGGCGGTTTCGCGTTCCTCCACCGCAGCCACTCTCTCTCCGAGCCCGTCCACATCCCGGCGCACTTCTCGGATCTCTCCGGTGACCTCTTGCTTCAGGGTCTGGAAGTCTTCCCTGAGGGTGTTGAATAGGGATTCCAGGAAGGACCTCGTGATGGGCTCCTCCCCCTCTTCTGAGTGGTCCTGTGACTTGGGGGGTGTCGAAGCCCTACCGCTTCTGTCGCCGAGCAGGGCTCCCTTTGCCATCATCTCCTTGATTGAGCGCTCCCCCTTCTTCCGCTGGGTCGCCATCCTGGACCCCTGGTGGCCACTCTCCCTCGAGCTGTCGCCCTAATCACTCAGTGGCAGGCTGCCTCGTGGCCTACCACCATCCGGCAGTCTAGTAGTGCGGCTAACGCGTGGCAGGGCCTCCCAGGAGGGAGCCCGGGGCCCCTCGATTCCTTCGCTGTACTGGCCCAGTATGTGTCGCAAAGGGCCGTCCCTCCGTCTCAGGCCCTTATGTCACCTGCCCCCTGGGCGCTCAGAGCCGGCGATCACCCCTGGCAGCTTCAAGCAGCCGACTCCTTGCCTCGTCCTCCCCTGGTGCAGCTGCCACTCCCCGCTTCCACCACTGGGCCCGTCGTGCCGCCACCTTTCTATGTGTGCCCCTTTACTCACGACAGGTGCCCCGATCCGGGGGAGAGACCTCAATGCCTGCGCTCCGACTACACCCAGCTCGGTTCTTCGCCGCTCGGCCACAGCGTCGTCGTCCCGGTCCGGTGCCTTGCCTTCGTTGGGGGCCGTCCCTTGTCTTGATGGGGCCAAACTTCGTGGGCCCACAATTAGGCTGCCGGCCTCTGGCCCGAATCTGTGTTCCCCAACCCGGGCACGCTCCTGCCTGGCGGGCCAGTCTGTGAGGCCCGTTGCAGCCTACCGACCTCCGCAGCAGCAACGTCCTTGCGGGGCCGCCTTTCCAGCCTCCAGCACTCCCGGCAGGCCACAGATCCCCGGGCCTCGATTACGGCGTGTACCCCGCCACGGGGTCTCCGCCGCCGGATACCGCTGCGTCTCCGCTCGCTGCTGAACTCGGGTCCCCCCCTCGGGGAGACTCGGCGAGCGCCGTCCCTCTCTCCGCTGGGTCGGGTGAGCCGGCGGAGCACCCGTCAGCAGGCCCGCACCCCCGCTCCGGCGTATGCGAAGCAGTCAGGCCCCGGGCGCCATCTTTCTTTTCGCGCTGAGCTGCGGCGCTGGGCCACCTCGGAGCTCCCCCGTCCCTTCTCCGGCCTCCTGGCACCGCTCGTCGCTGGTGGAGCCCTGCCCCTCCGGCAGATCGACGTCTGCTCTCCTGTGGGGGGTATAAAGCTGGAAAATCACCGGGGATGACAGAAGGCTGGGGAGCAGGAGTGGCTCCAGATAGTCTAGGTGAGTCAGGAAAGAGCTGAATAGACCTGGTCTGCAATTGGGGATGGGGGAGGAGATTTCCTTGCAACTCAAAGGGCCTGGGAAGGCAGAACTGGTTCTGGCTGGGCACAGACACTCTGTGCCTAAGAGATCAAAGGATTTGGGGATATAAATATTGGGGCCCAGACCCCTGACTTTCAGAACTCTTTTGGACCAAGAAGACTGCCAAGAAGAAGAGCTGGAGAAGCTGTGAGGAGGAACTACCACTTTGCTGTGTGCTTTGCTGTGTTGGCCTGCAGTGGCTGCTTCTGTCTTAGGCAGTGAAAGGACTGGACTGAACTTTCTGCAATCTACTTTTGTGAGTTTCTCCAAGGGCTTGAGGTAGAGCTTGCCCCCTGTTCAAGAAGTCTCAGGAACAGCAAAGACTTCAAGCTCTTCTGCCCTCAGCACTGGGGACTGTGTGTCTTGTGCTGCAACAGAAGAAAAAGCAACCCGACGCCGTCTACGATGCCGCTGCCGACACCGTGTCCTGAAGGCACCGCAGAGGGCACCACCGCCACGCCGCGACCCTGGTCTCACCGACGACGCCTGCTGACGCCGCCACCGAGCCGCTGCTCGCACCGCGACCTGTGGGCACCGCACTCCGCACCGCCTCGCTTCACAACGACGCCTTGGTATCCCCGACGCCGCCGCTCCACGCCGAAATCTACGCCGCTGTTTGCACCGTGGTACGAGGGCACCACTCGTAAAGTTACATGATGCACCACCCTCATCCCGCACCGCAGCCTTGGCCTGCCGGCGTCATCGACTCCAGTTCGTCAGCCGACGACAGCGCTTCAGCAACGACGCCGCTGCTTGCACCGCGACCTGCCAGCACCGCGACGAGCACCGCATTCACTTCGCACCGCGACCCTGGTCTCACTGACAACGCCATCTGATGCCGCCACCGAGCCGCTGCTCGCACCGCGACCGGAGGGCACCGCACGCCGCACCACTGCACTTCGCACCGCAGCACCCGACGCCTACCGACGCCAGCGCTCCTGACTTCAACAGAGAGGAGTTCGATCTGCAACACGTGTGACTTCGAGGGCCCCGACGACTCCTGCACCGACCTCCGGAACCGACGCCTGTGGACGCCGTGCTTTCGGAAGCTCAACAAGAGGTCGCCGACGCCCTGCATTTCTAAAAGGTACTGTTTGCGGGTCTTCCCGACACCGTAGCTGGCCCGCGACGCCGCGGTCAGCCAGAACTGTTTGGATTTGTTTGTTCACGAAGCCGTGATAGCCCCGGACGGAGCTATCGACTTCAAGGAACTGTTTTTCAAGCATATTTTGATAACTGAAGATTTTTAAGTACCGTATTGTGGATTTTTATCGTTTTTGGTCTTGTCTTAAGTATATAAAAATATTGGATATTTTTCTAAACTGGTGTGGTGTCCTTTTGTAGTGCTTACACTGTATTACTGTTGGTTATGTGCAAAGGCTTTACACACTGCCTCTAAGATAAGCCTGACTGCTCGTGCCAAGCTACCAAGGGGGTGAGCAGGGGTTATTTTAGACGTGTAACTCCCTTATCTTGACTAGAGTGGTGGTTTCTGCCCAACTTTGGCACATGCCCTAGCCTACCAAAAATCCCATTTCTAACATATATTCTCTAAGATTGTCTAGAAAATGCCACAAGCTGACAACAGCGGAATGTATTTAGAAATCTTCTTTATCACTTGTATTCGGAAAACCTGCCTTTCCAAACTTTGCAACTAGATGTCAAACAGCCTAAATCCGAACCCTGACAGGACGGAGTTCATCCTCTCTCGACACCACCACAAACCCAAATTTAACCACAACCTGCTAGTGTAACTGCACTTTGCTAATGTCCCCCATCACTTTTGTCCCTGAAGTTAAATCCCTGGGCATTTGGCTATACCCCACAGCTACACGTCATCATACATCAACCTCGCATTAACATCTGTGAGAACAATTCTCAATTGTGTGAAAAAATTAGAACTCCTGCTGGAACCTAAAGACTTCTACATAGTTGTCCAAAGTTTCCTCACCGCCTGGCTGGATTAAGGCATCTCTGTTCTGAGAGGCCTCCACAGCTCCACCTTGGCTCCCCTGAAATCTTTGATGAACTCTGCTGTAAGACTCATTTCTGCTGATTGTGACTCACTGACTTCATTTCAAAGCCAGAATTAAATTGAAACTTGCCTGCATCAAGGACATTTCCATTTGCACACAAAAACCAGCCTCTTCGCCAGTCTCAAGAGGATCTACAAGTCTCAGGTGCAAAGAGTTCTTCAGACTTGGAACCAAGAAGTTCAAATTTTACTCCAGTGAAGCTTCATTGCTGGGATGAAGAAAAGTCCCCTGTATGCCTCTGGTGCACATTCACTCCTGCCTCAAGTACACCATGGCAAGTTGCATTTTCCTCCCTCGTCTCAGCCCACATGATGATCAAGCATGTGCTAAGTACATTTTGAGTGAAATAGGATTGCGACCCAGAGTGGGGCTCTGAAGTCAAAGGGGCATGTCAGGTACACCCTGCTTGCCCAAGGGTGACTACTGCTCCCTTGTTGGGCTGTAGTGAACCAGCAGTGGTGGCAGAAGTACTGAATTAAGTACACAGGAAGGCCTTGGTACCTGTCCTCTGCTAGAAAGAGGCCTTACTGGCATCACCCATTTTCTTTTTCAATTTGTCTTGAACCAGGTGCTTCACCAATCCGTGTATAATATGGGTGGCGCCTGTCTGAGCATATATGTGAGGAACTAGAGTGCGTGGAGTATGTACAGAACATGTAGCCATGGCCACACTGGCTTCCATTTTGAATGGAACCAAATCCAGTAGTATCTAAGACGAACAGAGAGGAAGCGAGACCAGACAAAGGATGTGAATTGTAGGGGCCTTTCCACGCATCCCAGAGATCTCTGTCGTGGGCCAGACTGGATAGCATTTAGGAGAGGAGGCAGGGGGCCCCTTTGAAGTCAAAGAGTTTCTCCCGACCCTTTCCTGGCCTTTGTTCATTGGGAGGGCGACCCTGTGCTTTTTAACTGGCTGCGTAGTGGGAGAACCTTCATATCTTGATTGTCCTACTCAGAACCCTTTCCAGAGGGCCACAGGGCAAGCAGAAGCTACTGGGCCCAACTGTGGGGGTTTAGAGCTTTTACCCCTTTATGCCCCTATGGCCTCATTTATGAGTTTCTGATGCAGGGCAGTGCTGCACGTCACTTTGCTGCGCTGCCCTGCATCGGAAGAAAAGGGCAGGAATGCGCTGTATCTATGAGATATGGCGCATTCCTGCCCTTTACCCCTGCGCTGGCGCACAATGGGCTAACTTGTGCCAACGCAGGTACCCTTGCACCATGGTGCAAGGGTTTCTGCCTTGTAAGAATGATTGTTTTTCTGCAGGAAGGTACACCTTCCTGCACAAAAACAATCAATGGAGGAGATTTTCTCTTACTATATGTGCTGTATTCTAAAGAGAAAAGTTATACCTCCACTGGGGAGGCGCAGGCTTTTGACGCATTCCCAGGTTTACAATTCCTTACAAATCTGAGAATGTGTCAAAATCCATGGGTGCTGCGTGGCAACACCCACTGCAACGCCCATTTGGAATGCCTCTTTGACGCAGAGTAAGGAAACGCAGAAACTTGCGTTGCTTTGTCTTACTCCATATGTAGGAGGCCATGAAAAGCAACGCAAAGTGGCTTAGGCTGGTCTCGTAGACATGGGTCAGCACTCTGACTCGCCGGAGCATCAAAAAAAGTGACGCAGTAGAGGTTGTGACCCCAGCTGCAGGACCACCAGGACTGCGAGCACTAGGACTGCTCCACAGCCTCATCTTCGCTGGTGCTCGCATTTCTAACTCGGCGGCAGGTCCCAGCACAGTCAGCGAAGAGCAGGAACATGTCAGTGCTGCGGGGGCAGCGACACTAACATCTCCACTCTACAGGCTGTATCGGAAGCGTCACACTAGAGAAGTGTGCCTCCTATGACAGCAATGCCCTCAGACTCACTCTGCCTCAATGAAGCTGTACAAACGCACTATTTTGTACTAAGATTGTTAAATTCAAAGTGTTGGTAGAGCGGTTTAAAACAGTTTTACCCGTTTATCCTGGTAGAAATTCTATTGTATTTCAGTACCTGCCATGGTGATTATTTGAGGTTATTCTTTGAATTATGCTTTCAAATTTACCTAATCTTCGAAGGTTTCCTTATTTAAAAACTGGTTACCAAGATCCACTTCATAAGCACATGTCCAATATATGGCCATTAACCTCACCTAGAAGAGCTGTCAGCAGCCTGTGTCACGTCTGACACCTTAAGCCAGCCCTAGACATTGACCTCAAGGGCTGTCTCCATGAGAACATTGGGACCAGAGTACTCTTTTCTGTTGCTAAAGACTCATGACCGGATACATTTGTCAGAGGCCAAGTGGTAGCTTTGCCAGATATGTGCTGGTTCGAGGCTGGACCTTTCCAAGGGTTCACTTTGCGAACACTAGGGTGGGCTGCCAGACGCAGACACGTTTGAGTCAAGTAGTATGCAGCGCTTACTACACAACGGTCATGCGAGGTCTGCAGTTGAGGCAACGTGTCTGCTTTTAGCAGGAGCTAATGTGAGGAGGGTGTCAGAAGGGGCATGTGTAAGCTACCCTTGTCTCAAAGATTAAAAGATAATTGGGGAAAGTATGGAAGGTGCCTTGGGATATGTGCTCAATGAAGGGTGCTTATGGAGGGCACCTTGGTATATGTGCTCAATGAAGGGTGTTTATGAAGGGCACCTTGGTATATGTGCTCAATGAAGGGTGTTTATGAAGGGCACCTTGGTATATGTGCTCAATGAAGGGTGTTTATGAAGGGCACCTTGGTATATGTGCTCAATGAAGGGTGTTTATGAAGGGCACCTTGGTATATGTGCTCAATGAAGGGTGTTTATGAAGGGCACCTTGGTATATGTGCTCAATGAAGGGTGTTTATGAAGGGCACCTTGGTATATGTGCTCAATGAAGGGTGTTTATGGAGGGCACCTTGGTATATGTGCTCAATGAAGGGTGTTTATGAAGGGCACCTTGGTATATGTGCTCAATGAAGGGTGTTTATGAAGGGCACCTTGGTATATGTGCTCAATGAAGGGTGTTTATGAAGGGCACCTTGGTATATGTGCTCAATGAAGGGTGTTTATGAAGGGCACCTTGGTATATGTGCTCAATGAAGGGTGTTTATGAAGGGCACCTTGGTATATGTGCTCAATGAAGGGTGTTTATGAAGGGCACCTTGGTATATGTGCTCAATGAAGGGTGTTTATGAAGGGCACCTTGGTATATGTGCTCAATGAAGGGTGTTTATGAAGGGCACCTTGGTATATGTGCTCAATGAAGGGTGTTTATGAAGGGCACCTTGGTATATGTGCTCAATGAAGGGTGTTTATGAAGGGCACCTTGGTATATGTGCTCAATGAAGGGTGTTTATGAAGGGCACCTTGGTATATGTGCTCAATGAAGGGTGTTTATGAAGGGCACCTTGGTATATGTGCTCAATGAAGGGTGTTTATGAAGGGCACCTTGGTATAAGTGCTCAATGAAGGGTGTTTATGAAGGGCACCTTGGTATATGTGCACAATGAAGGGTGTTTATGAAGGGCACCTTGGTATATGTGCTCAATGAAGGGTGTTTATGGAGGGCACCTTGGTATATGTGCTCAATGAAGGGTGTTTATGGAGGGCACCTTGGTATATGTGCTCAATGAAGGGTGTTTATGGAGGGCACCTTGGTATATGTGCTCAATGAAGGGTGTTTATGGAGGGCACCTTGGTATATGTGCTCAATGAAGGGTGTTTATGGAGGGCACCTTGGTATATGTGCTCAATGAAGGGTGCTTATGGAGGGCACCTTGGTATATGTGCTCAATGAAGGGTGCTTATGAAGGGCACCTTGGTATATGTGCTCAATGAAGGGTGCTTATGAAGGGCACCTTGGTATATGTGCTCAATGAAGGGTGTTTATGAAGGGCACCTTGGTATATGTGCTCAATGAAGGGCGTTTATGAAGGGCACCTTGGTATATGTGCTCAATGAAGGGCGTTTATGAAGGGCACCTTGGTATATGTGCTCAATGAAGGGCGTTTATGAAGGGCACCTTGGTATATGTGCTCAATGAAGGGCGTTTATGAAGGGCACCTTGGTATATGTGCTCAATGAAGGGCGTTTATGAAGGGCACCTTGGTATATGTGCTCAATGAAGGGCGTTTATGAAGGGCACCTTGGTATATGTGCTCAATGAAGGGCGTTTATGAAGGGCACCTTGGTATATGTGCTCAATGAAGGGCGTTTATGAAGGGCACCTTGGTATATGTGCTCAATGAAGGGTGTTTATGGAGGGCACCTTGGTATATGTGCTCAATGAAGGGTGTTTGTGAAGGGCACCTTGGTATATGTGCTCAATGAAGGGTGTTTATGGAGGGCACCTTGGTATATGTGCTCAATGAAGGGTGTTTGTGAAGGGCACCTTGGTATATGTGCTCAATGAAGGGTGTTTATGGAGGGCACCTTGGTATATGTGCTCAATGAAGGGTGTTTGTGAAGGGCACCTTGGTATATGTGCTCAATGAAGGGTGCTTATGGAGGGCACCTTGGTATATGTGCTCAATGAAGGGTGCTTGTGAAGGGCACCTTGGTATATGTGCTCAATGAAGGGTGCTTGTGAAGGGCACCTTGGTATATGTGCTCAATGAAGGGTGCTTGTGAAGGGCACCTTGGTATATGTGCTCAATGAAGGGTGCTTGTGAAGGGCACCTTGGTATATGTGCTCAATGAAGGGTGCTTGTGAAGGGCACCTTGGTATATGTGCTCAATGAAGGGTGTTTATGAAGGGCACCTTGGTATATGTGCTCAATGAAGGGTGCTTATGAAGGGCACCTTGGTATATGTGCTCAATGAAGGGTGTTTATGAAGGGCACCTTGGTATATGTGCTCAATGAAGGGTGTTTATGAAGGGCACCTTGGTATATGTGCTCAATGAAGGGTGTTTATGAAGGGCACCTTGGTATATGTGCTCAATGAAGGGGTTTATGAAGGGCACCTTGGTATATGTGCTCAATGAAGGGTGTTTATGAAGGGCACCTTGGTATATGTGCTCAATGAAGGGTGTTTATGAAGGGCACCTTGGTATATGTGCTCAATGAAGGGTGTTTATGAAGGGCACCTTGGTATATGTGCTCAATGAAGGGTGTTTATGAAGGGCACCTTGGTATATGTGCTCAATGAAGGGTGTTTATTTATTTTTTATTTTATTTTATTTAATGCGATTTTATATAGCGCGAACATTACCCAAAGGTGTCAGAGCGCTTTACAAAAGTGAAGGGCACCTTGGTATATGTGCTCAATGAAGGGTGCTTACGGAGGGTGTCTTGGAATATGTGCTCAATGTAAAATTTACTTACCTTCTGTAACGTTATATCTGGTAGAGACCCAGTCTAGCCGCAGATTCCTTAACTTTGAATTCTCTCCAGGTGCCAGTCTGGATCTGGAAATTTTTCAGCCGTCCGGGATGGCTATGGCGATGTCGGGAGCCGAGGAGGCGTTCATCCAGGTCTCCGTCAGGAAGGCGACGTCCGGAGAGGATGTGTCAAGCAGGTCCCAGAGTTCGACGGCGTGTTTGCGTGCGGAGCGGGTGTTGAGTAGTATGCATCTGAGGTGGTTGCGGCCTTCCTCGGTGGGCGGTTTGGCGGCTCGGAGGCTGGTGAAGCTGCAGTTCCGGCAGGAAAAGGGTCCTTGGGTGCGCTTCGGGGTGGCCAGGAAGCAGGTGTGTAGTCGTCCGGTGTGGAGTGCGTGGAGGGTGCTGGCGTCGTAGGGCGGCGGTCGTTGTGGCGGTCGCGGGGGCCAGGGGTTCTGGCGCTGGGTGTGGTCCAGGCGCGGATGGGCGCAGACGGGCTTGCCTTAGGTGCACCTTCGGCGCGCCAGCGGCGCGCCCCCTGCGCGCGGCCGCCATAATAAGGGGAGGTGGGAGGGAGGAGCAGCTGGGAGGCGGGACCGGGACGAATGGGCGAGCAGGGGGGCGGGCCGCAGGGGACGCAGCGGCGGGAACGGGCGAAAATGCAGGGGGCACAGAAGGCAAAAGGGGAAAGGGGCACAAAGGACAAGAGGGCAAAGGGGCACAGAAGGCAAAAAGGGCAACAGGCAGAAAAGGTTAAGAAGGCAAAAGGGGCACAGAAGGCAAAACGGCAATGAGGGCAAAAAAGGAAGAAACAGTACAACAATAACAGCAATTACACCATGAAACACAACCGAGGCAGAGGGGCCTCGAACATACGGCGGCGGCGGCAGCAGCGAGCACAAGGGACACGGGCACACAGGTGGTGCTGTGCGGCGTGGGCGAGCGACCTGCCTGAAAACAGGGTCGCTCTCCTCACCGCGCAGCGGCCGCCATAATAAAAAACGTCTGTCATGGAACATATAAATAAAAACAACTGTACATGCCTGAGAAAATCGGTCCTTGAAGGGAAAGAGTTAAAAAGGGCTTTAAGAGTCGTCTGGCAGACTGGAAGACTAAAAGGGTCAAATGCCTGATAGAAGAGACATAATCTCTGCTGCTTCTGACAATAAGAAACATAAAAAGAGATGTCCTACTGGAAACCTAATAGGACCTTCAGAACCCATTTCCCGAAAGAAATATGAACAACACCCCTTTGTCATGATTAATATAGTGTGGACAATATGAAGCGTCCACAATCAATCAATGACACAAAAGATGCATATATAGACATAAATATATATACAGACAGAGACTTCTTTGAAGAAAAACAACTTGCAACATCCTGTCCCAGCCCTAAATGGCAGGAGTATCTCGAGCACACACGCCTTGAACATATACCGAAGTGTATCAGCAGATATTGCTATCGGCCCATCCCTCCACAGAATTCTACCGGCCAATGAATACTGCAAGAACGCAGGGGCATATAAGACTTGCCCACTACAGCATCAAGGTTCGAAAGACAGACCATAACTTGAGTCTCAATAGACTCCGAATACCAAGGCAAGCAAAAATTACCCTTCTATTCCTTTTTAAAAAATAAAAAAAGTATTCAAAAACAAGATGATGTAGCGAAAAGGGGCGCACATAAAGTGCAGTTTAAATAGAGGCACAGCCTTGTCAACAACAGGCATCTACCACAGCTACGAGACAAGACAATATGAGAAACACAGCAACACATAGTAATATGTGTACTTCATACATCATCATACATAACATCCCTGAAATGAGAGATCTGGTAAAAGTTACACCGCCCCAAGAAACAGGGGGGGGGGGAAGCTGCCACCCCCACAACAGTATATGTGATTTGTCAGAAGAAAACAACTACATATACCAAGAACATTCACTAGAAGGGTGAATGTACCAACTTATGATAACTTGGGGCAAGGGGCCCAAACGCAACCATTGCCAAAACACCGCACCACGGTGTGGAGTAGGGATAAGTACACCGCCCCACAACGTGTAGTATGGACAGGTATACAGCATGGGTAGATACTGACTGTATTGGGGTAGTAAAATCATGCTCATACTAGACGATGCTCTTTACCCTAAAGGAAGAACTCACAAGCAAATAGCATTCGAAGAATGCAAAATGTGAATTGTGAACTAGAGCACGATCCACCTGCTAAACCTCTTCAAACCTCTGATGCACTCAAAGAAATACTTAGGAAGCGAAACAGATCGCACAGAAGCCACTGGTTTGGAAAAAACCATAAATGCGTGAAAATGCAACAGAACCTTGTAAAGGCTATCACAAGAAAAAAATAGAGCCCTTGCTCACTACAATAGTTCTAGAAGAACATAATGAGAAGTCCGAGGAGGACACAGCGGTATAACAGACAGAGTTTACAGTGAAGAAAGACCCTTCCAAGGTAGCATTCCTGAAGAGCTATACAATAGCAAACCAGTACTCCACATAGAGTAAGTCATATACCCATAAAAAGGGGTATAGTCTCGAGTCTAGCTCTTTATCAGAGACAATGAAAAATAAATTAAACCAGCTGCAAACCCTATCCGGGAAGTAAAGACTCAAACCTGGAGGGTAATAGTGTACGTAAGTCCGAAGCAGTGCTTAACTTCAACACCACCAATGCCATGAAAACCATAATACAGAGACCACAGCCGTGGACATCCTAGAACAAAATAAACAAGGCCCGATGAGGTCCAATCACAAGCTGCCAGCCATGAGGCGCCGACTGCAGAATCAGTATGGCTATCGAATAAATTGAGGCCATCAAAAGGTAAGTCCTTTAGGCTCTCCCGAACATTCTCGGGAAAAGTAGAATCACGCAGCCAAGAGTGCCTCCTTAGAGCTCCAGATCTAGCTGTCGCCCTACCTACGGAATCCGTAGTGTCCACCGCCGACCTGATAGTGAACTTAGCCATTTCACGACCATCCTCTACCATCTGAAAGAGTTCAGCTCTAACTTCTACTGGAAGAGAAGGAAATAGACGGTCAATCGAATCCCATAGGGCAAAGGAAGGCCTTCCAAACACACAGGACGTGTTCAAAGACCTTAGGGCTGAACTAGTGGAGAAAGAAGAAAATTTCGGCCACACGTCTCCAACCATCGAGACTCCCTGCTCGGTAGAAGCAAAGGAGGAGTTTCCAAATTCCGTGAAGCCAAAGCTGCCTGCACAACAAGCCCATTAGCCTTAGGGTACTGAGAAAGACAAACAGGGTCATCTGGAGTAGGTCGATGACGGTGTGTAATGGCACGCTCAACAGAGACTCCGGACGTTGGCTTGGTCCATTTCCCCAAAAGAATGTTGTATAGCGACTCTCCAAGGAGGCACTGAGATTGAGCCTTTGCTTCCTTTTGATGGAGCAGATCCAATAAGGGATCAGAGAGCAGAGTCACCAAAGGAAGCTGCAGCTTTAAAATGTCACCATCCCGTTTAATGACCCCAGCAAAAGCCGCACTAATCTCTGTTGCTATTCTAGGAGGTGAGAGTAAATCGTAGGTAGGGGACGGTTGAAGGCTGACATCCCCACCAAAAACCAAAGAACCTCCTGCATGCGGCTGGCCAATAGCACCCAAACGTTCAATACTATCAACATCTGCAGGCGCTTCCTGCAACACTGGGGAAATGGCAACCGAAGAAGCCTCATTCTCAATTTGTAGAGGAGATGGAGCAGGAGCCTCAGTGGCTAGAAAAGGCATCTCTGGCGCCGACCGTCGTCGAGACGGCGTCGCAGCGACACCCACCACTAGGGCTGTCTCCGGCGCAGAACGACGTCGAGACTGCGTCGCATCGACGTCCACCACTAAGGGTGTCGTCGGCGTTGCACAGCTTCGAGGAGGTGCCAAGTCACCCTCTGCGGACGCCACCGATGTCATAGCAGGAAGCCGCACGGGCTGTTTCCAGACGTCATAGCGACTCCAGCCACGGAGCCAGGGTCCTCTATTGGCGCCGAGGGCAAACCAGCCGGCGAACGTCAAATCAAAGTCCCCTCCACCTCTTTGGGGCCCGAAGGCGCTCCAGGGAAGAGGCGCTGACCCAAAAAAGGCTTGTAAAGCCTGGAATTACACTTCCATTTGGGCCAAAGTTGCCCCCTCACTAGGATATGGTGGAAAACTCGGGGTTGACTCCTGCGCACCGGCCACCAGTAGGGACCTGGAGGAACTGGCACCAGTGTCATGACTTCGTGAGGCTGAGGGACTATGACTTCGATCCCTTCTGGTGCGATTTACCGGATTTCGACGAGCGACAGGAACGGCTCCTCGACGAGCTATGTCCACGGGAACGGCTTCTCCAACTGCCTCAAGTAGGGTCTTTAGAAGAGGAGGGAGATCGGCGCCGCTTGGATTCCGAACAAGAGAGCCGGGCCGATAGCAACTTCATCCAACGCTCCAGTAACGACTTGGGCTTCAGCCTCCGACAGGCGTCGCACTCCTCGGAGTCGTGGTGCTCTCCCAAGTACTACATACAAATGGTATGCGGATCCGTCGCCAACATATGCCGCGTACAGGTCTCGCACGTTATAAAGCCCGAAGGCATCGGCACACTGTTCCAGACACGATAGGCGTCGAGTAGGCCAAAAAATAAAGAGGCCTGAGGAACTGCTTCTCCTGGATGCGCGTTACAGCGCGGAAAAGAGGTAACTAACATCTGCGCACCGGAGGGGACTTATATGGCTCCACTGAGGTCATATCCGGAGACGGCGTAATCGCAGAGCCGTATGACGCCATCCCCCGGCGCGCAGAGGTACTGCTGAAAAATTTCCGGATCCAGACTGGCGCCTGGAGAGGATTCAAAGTTAAAGAATCTGCGGCTAGATGTCTATCAGATGAAGGGTGTTTATGGAGAGCGCCTTGGGATATGCCTCAATGAAGGGTGTTTATGGAGGGTTCATTGGGGTATGTGCTCAATGAAGGGTGTTTATGGAGGACACCTTGGTATATGTGCTCAATGAAGGGTGTTTATGAAGGGCGCCTTAGGATATGTGCACAATGAAGGGTGTTTATGAAGGGTGCCATGAGATTGGCTCAATGAAGGGTGTTTATGGAGGGCGCATTGGGATATGTGCTCAGTGAAGGGTGTTTATGGAGGGTGCCTTAGGGTATGTACTCAATGAAGGGTGTTTATGGAGGGCGCCTTTGGTTATGTGCTCAATGAAGGGTGTTTATGGAGAGTGGCATGGGATGGGCTCAATGAAGGGCGTTTAGGAAGGGCACCTTGGCATATGTGCTCAATGAACTGTGTTTTTAGAGGGTAGCTTGGGGTATGTGCTCAATGAAGGGTGCTTACGGAGGGTGTCTTGGAATATATGCTCAATGAAGGGTGTTTAAGGAGGGTGTCTTGGAATATATGCTCAATGAAGGGTGTTTAAGCAGTGCTCCTTGGGATATGCACTCAATGAAGGGTGTTAATTGAGGGGGCATTGGGATATGTGCTCAATGAAGGGTGTTTATGGCGAGCGCCTTGGGATATGCGCTCAATGAAGGGTGTTTATGGAGAGTGCCTTGGGATATGTGCTCAATGAAGGGCGTTTATAGAGGTTGTTATGGGATTTGTGCTCAATGAACGTGTTTACGGAGGCCGCCTTGGGATATGTGCTCAATGAAGGGTGTTTTTGGACAGCGAAGTGGGATATGTGCTGAAGTCATGGTGTTTACAGAGGGTACGTTGGAATATGTGCTCAATGAAGAGTGTTTATGGAGGGTGTGTTGTGATATGTGCTCTATGAAGGGTGTTTATGGAGGGTGTCTTGGAATATGTGCTCAATGAAGGGTGTTTATGGAGGGAGCCTTGGCATATATGCTCAATGAAGGTTGTTTATGGAGGGTGCCTTGGCATATATGCTCAATGAAGGGTGTTTATGGAGGGCACCTTGGGATATGCCTCAATGAAGGGTGTTTATGGAGGGTTCATTGGGGTATGTGCTCAATGAAGGGTGTTTATGAAGGGTGCCATGGGATTGGCTCAATAAAAGGTGTTTATGGAGGGTGTCTTGGAATATGTGCTCAATTAAGGGTGTTTATGGAGGGCGCCTTGGCATATGTGCTCAATGAAGGGTGTTTATGGAGGGTGCCTTGGGATATGTGCTCAAAGAAGGGTCTTTATGGAGGACGCTTTGGGGATATGTGCTCAAAGAAGGGTCTTTATGGAGGACGCTTTGGGGATATTTGCTCAATGAAGGGTGTTTACAGAGGGCGACTTCGGATATGTGCTCAATGAAGAAGTTACTTACCTTTGGTAACACCTTATCTGGTGGAGACAGGATCTAGCCACAGATTCCTTATCTTAGAATTCTCCCCAGGAGCCAGAATGGATCCGGAATGTTTTTCAGCAGTACCCCTGCGCGTCAGTACAGGGTGCTGTGCGACTCTGTACCGACGTCATCCACATATGTGACATCACCTAAGTCCATATAAGCCCTTCCCTGCTACCGTAACAAAACGCTGAGCCATCACAGAAACTGGCTGTGGAAACAGTGTGCCATAAAAGATAAATATCTATTTTCAATTAACAATTACAAAGTAGAGATGGGGAACAGTCAGAACAACGTAGGTAGAGCCACGCGTGTTCCGACTACGCAAGCCTAACCACACATATGCCGTGGTTAAGGCAGTGCGCAGTCTAGCTGCTGCAGCTGCTGGGCTGCACTCGGAAGCAGGAAGACCTTGGCAGAAGACGCGGTATGGTAAGTGGGGCTGGGTTTGGGGGTAGTTTATATGGTTTTGGGGGGTAGATACAGGGCTGGGGGGGTCGAGGGTCGTTTTTAGGGCTTGGGAGGGAGGGGGTTGTTTTCAGGGATGGGAAGGGGGGTCGTTTTCAGGGCTGAGGGGGTCGGGTAGTATTCAGGGCTGGGAGGGCAGGCATCGGGGGTGGGAGCGGGTCGGTGTAGTGTTAGCTAAGGATTAGGGTTTTAGGCCTTAGGGCAGGGGGAAGGGAATGGATAGTCGGGACAGTTTATAGGGCTTAGGGGATGGTGGGGTAGTTTTTAGGGCTTAGGGGATGGCGAGGTAGTTTCTAGGGCCCGGAGGGTTGGGGTAGTTTTAAAAATAGGGTTTATGGTTTAAGGCTTAAGGGCAGTGGAAGGGGTTGGAGTAGTTTTAGGGACAGCACGGGGTGGAGGTGTTGGGTAGTGTAAGCTAAGGGTTAGGATCAGCATGGGGTGGGAGGAGTTCGGGGTATATGGACCTCAGGGCCGGGGGGGGCATGTAGGGAGTTTGTAGTTTAGGGTGGGGGGAGGGTAGGGGAGTTGCGACCTTAGCCACGCATACCCTTTTACCATTCATGCCTTTACCACAAAATTGTATGGTAAAGGCATGTATGGTAAAGGAATGCATAGTTAAGGAATGCGTGGTTAAGGAATGCATAGTTAAGGAGTGCGTGGTTAAGGAGTGCGTGGTTAAGGAGTGCGTGGTTAAGGAGTGCGTGGTTAAGGAGTGCGTGGTTAAGGAGTGCGTGGTTAAGGAGTGCGTGGTTAAGGAGTGCGTGGTTAAGGAGTGCGTGGTTAAGGAGTGCGTGGTTAAGGAGTGCGTGGTTAAGGAGTGCGTGGTTAAGGAGTGCGTGGTTAAGGAGTGCGTGGTTAAGGAGTGCGTGGTTAAGGAGTGCGTGGTTAAGGAGTGCGTGGTTAAGGAGTGCGTGGTTAAGGAGTGCGTGGGTAAGGAGTGCGTGGGTAAGGAGTGCGTGGTTAAGGAGTGCGTGGGTAAGGAGTGCGTGGGTAAGGAGTGCGTGGGTAAGGAGTGCGTGGGTAAGGAGTGCGTGGGTAAGGAGTGCGTGGGTAAGGAGTGCGTGGGTAAGGAGTGCGTGGGTAAGGAGTGCGTGGGTAAGGAGTGCGTGGTTAAGGAGTGCGTGGTTAAGGAGTGCGTGGTTAAGGAGTGCGTGGTTAAGGAGTGCGTGGTTAAGGAGTGCGTGGTTAAGGAGTGCGTGGTTAAGGAGTGCGTGGTTAAGGAGTGCGTGGTTAAGGAGTGCGTGGTTAAGGAGTGCGTGGTTAAGGAGTGCGTGGTTAAGGAGTGCGTGGTTAAGGAGTGCGTGGTTAAGGAGTGCGTGGTTAAGGAGTGCGTGGTTAAGGAGTGCGTGGTTGTGGAGTGCGTGGTTGTGGAGTGCGTGGTTGTGGAGTGCGTGGTTGTGGAGTGCGTGGTTAAGGAATGCGTGGTTAAGAAATGCGTGGTTAAGGAATGGGTGGTTAAGGAATGCGTGGTTAAGGAATGCGTGGTTAAGGAATGCGTGGTTAAGGAATGCGTGGTTAAGGAATGCGTGGTTAAGGAATGCGTGGTTAAGACACATTCGTGGTTCAGGCTCCGTGGTAGAGGCACGTGTGGTTAAGCCATCCGTGCCTCCATCATACAACCAGTCCAAATGTATGGTATGCGAATACAAAGAAAGGGATCTTTTAGGCAAGATGGAAACAGTTCGCAGAACAGGAAGGACAGGTGGATCGGTAGGGAATCTGCGGCTAGACTAGGTCTCTACCAGATAAGGCGTTGGCGAAGGTAAGTAACTTGTTGATCTGATAGAGACGTCTAGCCATAGATTCCTTACCTTAGAATAGATACCCAAGCAATACCATCCCCGCAGGAGGGACTGCTAACTGATCAAACTAAAAATCCCTGAATAGAACTAGCAGGTCTATAATAAGGCAGGCGAGACTGGACACTTTCAGAAAGTTAAGTGAGCAAGAGTGTAAACTTCAACCTAAAAACTGTGACAAGAACAACAGGAAAGTAAAGTCATAAAGACGGAGAAAAGCACGGGAATAGAGTTACCCATGGTAGAGGAACAGAAATGTGTCCGTAGACAATATTCAATATAAATACAATACTAGGTCACCCCCAAGGTGGGATCTGACCCATGGTTGGCAGTGACTTGAGAACTCAAAGGCAACAGCCAATGCCACTCAGCTATAGGG
The DNA here is from genome assembly GCA_963921515.1 of Calotriton arnoldi. Taxonomy (NCBI): domain Eukaryota; kingdom Metazoa; phylum Chordata; class Amphibia; order Caudata; family Salamandridae; genus Calotriton; species Calotriton arnoldi. Next base: position 1,767,580 of record CAWUFW010001623.1, on the reverse strand, counting down.
CCTTGACTTAGAAAACCATTATGTAAGTAAAACGTACTCCACAAAACATGGAGAAAACAGGCCCAAAGCCGAACCCATGGGCAGCTAGGGCTCGGAGGGCCAGAGACAATAGTGAATGCGTTAGAGGCAAACCTGTCCCGAGAGACACTGAGAAAAGAACCTTAGAACAAATGCACAGTGGGGGAGCATGGGTTAATGCAACCACTGTAAAAATAGCGAAGACAAGAACAAGTATTGACAAGCGCAACTCTTGTGTTAAGAAAAAAATTCCAGAGACAGAACAACACCGATGGGATCATTCAATGCGTAGAATCCATTGAGGTGAAAAGAAGAGCCAGTGCATACATAGCGACTAAGTGAAGAAGAGACTGCAAGATGAGAATGAAGGGTACTCCACGTAAGCTATATGTAGGCCCTCGTTACGAAATGTAGCAAAACATATATAAAGATATACACACTATATATGCACTGCTATATATATATATATATATATCTACTGGCGGTCGCCAGTAGATCGTTATAGTTAGGACCTATTTTCCATAGGAAATCTGCAACATTCTATTTGAAATAACGTTGGCGCCGGTTGACGAATCTTCGCGAAGGTTTCCAACTTGTTGGGGCGCTCCGGTCCGCTCCTATCCTGAAAGTCTCGGGGTGATACGTGAAGCGGGGGCCGAGAAAAAAGGGGGGTCCCAAAACGTGTTTTCCCCATTCATATATATATCTGCACACCCGTATACATACATAGACAAAAACCTCCATGCATATAAATCGATGATCAAAGAAGCTATCACCTCGCTGAAGCTGAGAAACATAAGTAGTAAGGGTTGAGTGAAATGGTGAGAGAGAGAAACCAGACTATAACTAGGCCCAGAAGCAGATCAAGGTGAGAGGGCCTTACCCATGGAACCTAGAAAAAGGTATTGGGCCTTATCATCCAACGGTAAGGCATATCCGACAGAGCAGAAGCCGACTGAAGATCGGACGAAAGTAAAACACAGTCTCACAGGGACTAAATCCCCACAAGGGGAACAGTTCAAAAAGTGAACCAAGCAATGAAAGCCAAGCAACAGAAGAGATGCAAGCTAAAGAACAACAATTGTTGATTAGAGGAAAAAATGTCCCATAGGAAAGGGGGAGCATCCACATTACCGAAAGTATAAGGGCAACACTCCTACACCCCTGATTATACCACGGTAAATGGGTGAAGAAAACCCAGAATTGGTTTAAAGAAGTAAAATACACAAGAAAGGGGGGATATTCTTTATGAAGAAGAAACCCCAGCAATAAAAGAATGCATATGTGTAATGAATAACCCATGAGGGTAGGAGATTCGGACACTGCACAGAACAAAATAAAAAGAGTTGTCCATAGAAAGTTACCGAAGGGGACAAGCAAGCCAACAAGGAAACTAAGTGCAAGAGGACGAAACCATAATGTTCTAGGACAATTTCAAGTAACAAGGAATCCATCAAAAGGTGGATGAGCCATTATCACACAAAGAGAGACCACATAGTGACTTTGCAAGGCTGAAAATGTAGACGCCTTGATGCCATGCGTGTATGAAGTCTGAAAAAGGAGGTGTTAATGGCAATAAGGGACAAAGACTTGTCTGCAGGCAATAAGCGAGTATGACAGATGTCTTGACAGGAAAAGTCAGAGCAAGTACAGCGAGACCAGTGGTAGAAAAAAAGTCAGCACTTAAGTACTACCACATAATAAAGAATGTGGAGGAAACCACAAACAGGACGATCAGCAGGACTGAGGAAGAAAACACTTAAAAAGAATAATAAAGTGTACCCCGCTGAAGAAGAACGAGAAACTCGCTAAAGAAAGGACACGGAGAAAAGAATGTCGTAGAGGGAAATAATGGCAAGGCCTGTAACTTGAACAGAGTAGAGACCGTGGCACATGTCCCACTGCGCCAGTGGAAAGTTAAAGCCTTTGGCGAACAGAATTACACAAGAAAGGTAACAGAAAGGGTGCTCCCTGTATAGATCAAGGAGAAACAAGAGATGCATGAGAAAGGGATCTCATTAAACAAGCTATATGGCAACTCCACCAGGGGAAGAAAAGCGAGAGGTCCCTATAAGGGATACTAAACGTTATTTACCAACGTGAAGTGCCAGGATAAAAGGTTCCAGCAGTTAGGATAGACTACAACTGCCTCTCATAAGTAGTACGGAACATAACCTGTCATCGACAATGTAAGAAGGCTTAGAATAATACCTGCAGGAATACCACACCGGGTGTCACCAGTAGGTGGGATAGACAACCATTGACGTCGCCAAGGAATGTTCAATCGAGAGAGAAATGAAGGATCAACATCCCCCAAACAATCTGAAATGGGTGGATTTAGGGAAACAGACCGGAGCAAGAGAAGAGCTAAGCTTCTGTTCCACTCAGACTGCCGCGAAAACACCGCAAAGCAAAGTCGGCATGAGCACCGAAAAGGTGGGTGCCATCTTGCAACACAAACAGCGATCTGTATGCCAGCAACTTGCCACGATCTTCACGCCTGAAAGAGATCTGGGGCCCCCTAAAAGGATATGCGGCAACACCACGTTCACCTTCCACCTCACAACTGGAACAGGGGATAGTCCCCACGGGAGTGGGCTAGTCGGGAATATTTCGAATTTGGAGACGACTGACACATTGCTAAATAAAGACTCAGCACAGCTTAATGTTACGTTGGTACCCAAGTGTGGGAGAGAGTGCACTAGGGTTGGTGGGACGGGTGGACAGATAAGAGATGCCGTCTTTAGACCTATTTATAATAGCTGCCTACTCTGTATTGTATTAATTCTCTGTTTCTGGCTTCTTTTCTTCAATTGACGTGCATTATACAGTGAGCGCTCATAAACCATGGTATTGTATGTTTAAATGGTAAATAAAGTCTTTAAAAAAAAAAAGTGGGCGCCATCAAAAGGCATGTCAAGCAAAGTGGTCTGAACAGCCTCCAAAAAAGCAGAGGTGCGTAGCCAGGCACAACGACGTATCGCCACTGAAGAAGTCATAGCCCGCCCTACCCAATCAGTCTTATCCATCCCACATCTAATGATTAATTTAGTCACCTGTTGCCCACCTTAGATCAACTGCATAAGCTCGCTCTGAGTGTCGTCCAGAAGCAATGGCAGATTTGTCAAGGAATCATACAATGCATAGGAAAAGTGTCTAAGAACGAAAGATGTATTAATGGAACGCAAAGCAGAACTTGTGGAGGAGAAGATATGCCTGCCACAAGCGTCCCGTCTCCTGGAATCTCAGTTTGACGGAATATGAGGAAGAGAGTAGATATCATACGAGGCCGAAGCAGCCTGTACCATCAAACTATGAGGAGTAGGGTGCCAGAGGATACAGGCTGGATCACCAAGGGCCGGACGGTGTCTGTGAGATAAAGATTGATCCACTGGGGCCCCTGTATCTAGTTTAGCCCCGATCCCAACAAACTGTCAGTTAGGGAGTCGCTATGGGGAAGCACTGCCTCCACCCCTGTTTGGCCCCGATGGAGAACGACAATTAGGGGGATCAGTAGACCTTTCTACAGAAAGAAGAGTTTAATCCAAAATCAGAGCAACTCGCCTTAGCATATCAGCTAAAGAGAAGCATGCCTCTATAGTAAGGACCAGGAGGGGAAGAAGGCGCGAGGCTGGGTAAGACTCATCCACTAGCTTCACCTAGTTCAGTTAGCCAGCTAACCTCTACAGGAGGCTGAGCAGCATCAGATATGGGGTGCAGAAACCCCAATCTGTCCCCATCGCCTTCTAAACAGTGTTCCTCAGAAGGAAGAACATTGGAGGCGTCCACAAAGCGGAAGAAGGATGTCCAAGATAGGCGGCACCATTTGCTCCGCACTGGACGTCAACTGGCGCCAAGTTGGCGATACCTCGAAGTCGAAAAGGGGAAGTGGCATGGTGTCGATCGGCACCACTGATGTCGTCTGAGTTGCCTGATCTGATATACGCTGAAGGTGGGAACCCCAAAGTGCTGTGCACCGGCGCCAAGACAGTCGACCATCGAACCCGAGGGCCTAACAAGCACAGGGCAAACCCGCCGGCGTGGACACAGTAGAGGCATCTCTCACCTCCTTGGGGCCCAAAGGCGCTCCAGAGGAAGGTGAAGACCCAAAGATGGCATGCAGACAGCAATAATAAGCTCACATCTGGGTCAGAGTTGCCCCAGCTCCAGGGTAGACAGGGAGGCGGGGTTAACTCGTGCGCAGAGTCCTCAACCGGAAAACAGGAGGCGGCATGAACGTTGCAATCTCTGCGCTGTAAAGTCTGGGGATGTCGTGACTTCAACTACCTGCGTTGAGACGTACTGTGGGGCGATAATGGAGAGTGACGTCCATGGGAACGGCTCCCGGACTAGGCCCGCAAATGGACCATGTAGTGACTGCAAGAGCCGCGCCGACATGAGCTTCATCCGACGTTCCCACAGCGCCTTCCATCGAAGTAGACAACAGGAGTCGCACTCCTCGGAGTCATGGTGCTCCACAGAGTCATTGTGCTCTCCCTAGCACCACATGCAAAAGGAGTGAGGGTCATTGGATGACATTTGCCACCCACAAGGTTTGAACCGAAAAGCACACCGTTGCAATGATGAAACCGTCGAAGTAGGCCAAAAACGGCCTGAGGAAACCACTTCTCCAGATCTGCGTTGTAAGCGCGGAAAAGAAGAAACTGACGTCAGCACATCGTAAAGGGGCTTATATGGACTCTGGTGACATTGCATACGTGGACACATCGGTAAGGAGTCGCACAACGCCCTCTACCAAACCGCAGTGGTACTGCTGAAAACGTTTCCAGATCCAGTCTGGCGCCTTGGGGAGAATTCTTATGTCAGGAATATGCAGCTAGACGTCTCTATCAGATGAAAGGTGTTTATGGAGGGCGCCTTGGTATATGTGCTCAGTGAAGGGTGTTTATGGAGGGCACCTACGGACATGTGCTCAATGATCGGTGTTTACTAAGGGAGCCTTGGGATATGTGCTCAATGAACAGTGTTTACCGAGAGCACCTTGGGATATAAGCTCAATGAAGGGTGTATATGGAAGGTGCCAATGCAATCACATTTGCAGGAAATGGGCATTGTCGTCTTTAGTTCCAACACCAGCATTGCTTATGCATTTTGAAGTAATTGTAGTTTGTGCATGAGATACTTGGGTAGGCCCAAGAATAGAATTGCAATAATCTAATCTAGATCAAATCAGTGCATGAACCACATCTTATCTAGAGTCTACGGGGAGGAATGGCAAGATTTTCCTAATGATTCATAAAAGTGATTTTGATATGCTCTCTAAAAGACAGGTCAGGGTCTAACCAGATACTGGACTTGGGTGGCTGGAGTGAGAGGCATGTCAAAGGATTTTGGCGATTATTCATAGGACCAGAAGTGGGTGGGCCCAAAGACCACAATCTCGGTTTTGTCTTTATTAAGAATTAAGGAATTTGAAGTCATCCAATTCAATACCTCTTCCAGACAGCATCTGAAGTTTTTAGCTTTCTCTACGGGGTCTTTCTCTAATCCAATGATCAACTGAGTATCATACGCATACGAATAGAACACCATATTGAACGATTCCAGACGTTTGGTAAGAGGGGTCACTCCAAGGGTCATGAGGCTGACCTCCTGTTAAAGCCACAGGGACACAAGCTACAAATGCCTTCCCTGCAGCTGACCAGCTGACCAGTGGCAACTGGGCCTGTACTGGATCTGTGTTGGCCTCTGCCTGATACCCTGTTAGTCTATAAGTGCCTCCCCTGAGGTCCTGGGGGCCATTAGAGGTCTACTCCAGTGGTGGATTGGGACTTAAAGGCCTAAAGTCAGAAGGTACAAATCTTTCAGCAGGAAGAACATGGTATCCAGCCCATGCTCCATCAAGGTCCGTGTCAAATTGCACCTTGTTTCCGGTCCACCACGACCTTTGACCATCGCCATTGCTGCTTCTTGGCTCTATCCCTATTTAAAACTTTAAAAATGTTGATCTTTGGTTTTCGTTACAAGATTGTCATTTGTATTTTTTTTTTTCAAATTAAATTGTACTTTATTTTTTTAATTCGGTTAGGGTTTTTTTTATGTTTTTGCATTTAGACTAGTGGTTCCCCAACCTTTTAGAACCACTACCCACTTTTTAGAACAACAAACATTCCCAATCCACCTGCCTTTAATGGAGATGAGGCGGGAGATTCTCGAATGCAACTTAAGCATCAGGTGGAAGCGCTTTCCCATTTACAGACAGCACATTTTCCATTGAAAAGTTTGCCTCAATTTTGGCACTGGTTCGATCTGTATGAGACCAGCTTTGCCACGTTTGGTATGAAGAGGATTGAGACTGGTTCTTAAAAAATATGCTCTGGCACGAAAACATTTGACTGGGATAGGGATGTTTTAACTGCACTTTTCTAACATGATTGCTTGTGTTCCACACTGATGGAGCATGACTGGCCTCACTCGAAGCAGATGGTGGTGGGCTATGACTCTCTCTCTACCAGACAATTGTTTCAGAAAGAGGATGATTTTCACTCCAGTAGAACATGATGCCTAACCATCTTAGCAACTCTCCCAGTTTCTTCTACTGGGCGTGATTCGCTCAGTAGGAGGCACACAGGTGATGTTTCGCTGGTTGTTGCGCTCTTGTATAACTAACGTATGAGCATATAGTGAGTTGTGATGGACCTCTCACCAATGGTATCAGTAACGCTATTCGCACTTCACATATAAGAGGAGTTTCACTGTGTACTGTTGGGACATGTTGCACCTTCATCCCTCAAAGTCCCGTTGTCTCACCTTTTTTGATTGAGTCGAATTGTATGCAGGCTGTTGGTGCACTGTCTTTTCTTGTGCTCGTAAACCACCAGCATATATATGGCCACTGAGTTGTAATCAACTCGAATGATAACTTTCGTTGCCTTTTATTATACATAGATTTAAGAACCGGTAGTTCTTCCTGCCGCACAAGTGATCTCACTATTGAGGTGTCTTTTATCTACGTTCTTTGTAACAAAATAATTACCTACCTGTAGGAGTAGTTGTGCAGCTTGAAGAATTTTCTGGATTCATAGGCTGTGCATTATTCTGTCATCAATCAATCACGTGTTTGTTAAGCGCGACTACTCACCCGTAAGGGTCTCAAGGCGCTGGGGGGGCGGGGGAAGGGGGGTGGTGCAGGTTCCAGTCCATCAAGGAGGGGGTCTGTCGAAGAGCCAAGTTTTGAGGTTTCCGGTGAAGATGGGGAGTGATGTTGTCTGTCGGAGGTGGAGCGGAAGGGCGTTCCATGCTTTGGCCGCGAGGAAGGAGAAGGAGCGGCCTCCCGATCTGGTCTTTCTGGTGCGGGGGACCACGGCGTAGGAGAGCTGGGCTGATCGTAGGGTCCTTTGGGGTGCGTGGAAATTGAGTCGGCTGTTCAGGTATGCTGGTCCGGTGTTGTGGAGGGCCTTGTGTGCGTGGGTGAGGATCTTGAAGGTGATTCTAGTCTCGATGGGGAGCCAGTGGAGTGTGCGCAGGTGCTGGGAGATGTGGCAGTGTCTTGGCAGGTTGAGGACCAGTCTTGCGGCGGTGTTCTGGATGTTTTGTAGCTTGCTGGTGAGGTTTTTGTTTATTCCGGCGTAGAGTGCGTTGCCATAGTCTAGTCTGCTGGTGATGAGGGCGTGAGTGACGGTCTTTCTGTGCTTGGGGGGGATCCATTTGAAGGTCTTACGTAGGAGCCGGAGGGTGTGGAAGCAGGAGGATGCGACGGAGTTGATCTGGCGGTCCATTTTGAGCTCGGAGTCCAAGATGATTCCAAGGTTGCGTGCGTGGTCCGTGGGGGTGGGTGGGCTTCCGAGGGCGGGGGGCCACCAGGTGTCGTTCCAGGCGTCGGGGTTTGTGCCCATGATGAGTACTTCTGTTTTGTCGGTGTTGAGCTGTAGTCAGCTGTCATCTAGTTATTGGGCCCAGAACTTTCTCCTTGCATAGTAGTCCTTTCTTGTTTTAGTTTTTTTTGGGCATTGACGTGCCCCACTATTTGGTGATTGCTCCGGCCTTCCTGTGACGTTAGACGCCCTCCTCGTAAGTCCCCAGGCTTGATCGCCATTTTCAGATTTTTTTATGTGATGTCTGTATATTTTAATGTGGGTGTCCTTTGGTTGTATTCTTTTAAATGTCTCCTGTTTATTTGTCTTGCCTCATTTCCTGGGAGGGGGCAGGTCGTATGTGAATACAGAAAATTCTTCAAGCTGCAAAGCAAAACTACTGCTACAGGTAAGTAATAATTACGTTTTGCAGCGTGAATCTTTTCTGGATTGACATGCTGTGCATTGATTTTGTAGCTTTTTTTCAGTGTGGTGTTTGGGACGGAGATGAGGTTGAGCTTGTAAACGGATGTTTCAGTACTCTCTGTCCCACTTGTGCTTCTCCGTTTACCTGTACATCAATGCAGTAGTGGTTTGTGAACATGTATTGACAACTCTGTGGCTGCCATACATATGCTGTTAATTGAAACATTAGCCAGGAAGGCTCGTCACTCCTTTCTTTCTTGTCGAATGTGCTCTTGAATTTGTTTCTAGCTGCATGCCAGCTCTCTTTTGACATATATGAATTGTCGGCCATTTTGCGATAGTGTTCTTTGTAATTGGTTCTCCTTTGTTAATGTCTGCGAATGATACAAAGAGTTACTTTCCTTTCTGGATTGCTTTTTCTATGCAATACATTATTGCCCTACGGGCGTCTAGTGTGTGCGTGTGTGCGTGTGTGTGCGTGCGCGTGTGCGTGTGTGTGTGTGTAATGCTCTTTCTGTTTGAGTCTTTGGCTCTTGGGGGAAAAACTCGGTATCTGAAAAGCTTGGTTTATGTGGAAGTGGGATATGACCTTCAGGAGGAAGCATGGGTCAGTCCTTCGGACTACCCTGTCGAAGTATTTGCAAGTAAGATTCCTGCATGGTGAGTGCTTGTAGCTCGCTTACTCTGCGGAGTGACATCCTGACAGTTAGAAACGCATTTTTCAGTGTGATAAATTTCAAGGTGGCCTTAGGCAATGGGTTGAATGGTTCTCTTATCAGCTGTGTCCGTACCACGTTAAGGCTCCAGGTGGGTGTGGGCGCACTCCTTGGCGGCGCCATTCTTTTTGACCCCTCCAGAAACCTTTTGATTACTGGGACGGTGAAAAGACTGCTTCCTATGCATTCCCCTGTGTAAGCCACCATCGTTGCCAGTTGTACTTTTAACAATGAATACGTTAGGCCTTCTGCTGACAGGTGCGTAAGATATCTAATAAATGTAGCTTCACGAGTCCTCTTTTGAAGCACACCAGATCTCTGGCACCATTGTGTGCATCTTTCCCTTTGGGCTGTGTAACATTTCGTAGTTGTTGGTCTTCCTGCTTCACAGAGGACGGCCATTGCTTCTGTCTTCAGGAGCCACAGCATTAGACTCAGTTAATTCTTGGTGAAGAAAGTTTCCTCTTTGCATCGAGAGCAGATCTTGTGACACTGGCAGTTTCTGCATATTGTTTGCCATCTCTATTAGATCCCAGTACCAAGTTTGTCTTGCCCACTGAGGGGCTACGAGTGTCATCCGCGACTGCCTACATTTGTTGATCACTACTGGGATCAAGGGGGAAAGTGTAAGCAAATGTCCCTTATCAGTAGATTAACAGTGCGTTCCCCAGGGAGTGAGGGTATGGGTGCTTAGATGCGAAGTATTGGCATTTTGCGTTTTCTAGTGTTGCGAAAAAGGCTATTTCTGGAATTCCCCACCTTTTGAACACTTTCTCTATCACTGTGTGAGATGGATGCTTGTCTGCTTCCACCTTGGTGATGGTCACTGGTGGAGCTGGCATCATGAAGGGTCTTCCTGCCGTTACATTCGCTTTGCTCCACCATCCCATTTCCTCCTGTACTCTCTGCGTGACAACCACTAGATCTTCCAAACTCCCCGTCATCTATGACCGTTGGTTTTGGACCCACGCTTGGATCCGTCTCCTGTGATCCTCAAGCCTCTCCCTCCCGTGCAGCATCAGCAGGTCTCCCTGACTCTGCTGACCGGATAACTGTGTTGTACCCGTTCTGTCTGCTTCCAAAAGTTGTATCTAGTGTCATTGGTGCTGGCCTTTTCTGCCTGATTCAACAGTTGTTTCCTGTGCCATTCGTGCTGTTTTATTTTAGTTTACCTGTGCATTGTTGCTGCCGTTATGTTATTGTAGCCTCACTGTAATCTTTATTTGTCCTCCCCGTTTTTGCCGCTTTTTTTTTGTTGCAAAAGAGTCAGCGCTTCCTTGCTCCTGTTTCCCCACCTCCCCGCTCCCAGCATCCTGCCCAGGACCTACTTAATGGAGGTCACAGCGGGTGCACCGCCAGCTCGCCTAAGGCAAGCCTGTCTGCACCTGGACCGTGCCCAGCACTGGGAACCCTAGTCCTCTGGCTACCCACAGACACTCTGCCGAGGAGCTCAGAGCCCTGGACCCCAGACGCTGCAACAACTGCTGCCTCGCATCGCCGTTGTCTCTTCACCTGCAACTCAGTATTGCCCGCCCTCACAGAAACCAGCACCATACCCACTCAACCGCTCCAGAACCACTCCTGGGCCTCCTGCTCAACACCCGATCACAGTGCAAACAGCACCAAAATCTGTGACACCCTCACGTCTTCATTACAAAGACCTGGCTCAACCCCTCCGCCACCCCAGACATCACTACCACAACCCCCAACAGATACAAGATGATACACTAGGACCGCACCAACAAACACAGAGGCGGCATCATCCACAGAGAAACCATTCACTGCAGCACCACCAAAGACGACACTACACCAATCATGGAGCACCTGAACTGCCGGCTCCAAACTGATGACAGAACGACCACGAGCAGCACCCTTGCATACAGACACCCTGGGCCCTCACCCCAGCTTCTGCAATGCCGTTCCCCAATTCATCGCCTCACTCGCCATAGACTCCAACCACTACATCTTCCTCGGCGACTTCTACTTCCACCTCGACGAAAACACCTCCAGCCTTCTGGAAAGCCTGAGCAACATCAGCCTCACCCAACTGGTCCCCGGCCCCACGCATAGAGCAGGACACACGCTTGACCCAATCATTATGGCCTGCGAGAGAGTCAAGTACAGCCATGCCACCGAACTCACCTGGACCGACCACGCCATTGTTCACTTTACCATCGCAGGAGCACCATGCACCATCAACAGAACCCCCAGCTCCTCCCACCGCAGCTGGAACAAAGTGACAGAGACACAAAGGACAGACGCCCTCAACACCACCCATCATCGAGCAGGCCTTCAAGTACTACTCTACCTGGATCACCATATGCACCGACAGTCACCCCCCATCAAGTACTCCGAGACCTGGAGATCAACCAAACAAGCCTGAACTCAGGATCACAAAACTGCAAACATCTAGAGAGATGATTGCGCACCGGCAATGATCCAACAGACTGAGCCACCTTCAAATCAGCCTTCGACAACTACAATCAATGCCTAAAAAAACTTGAAAAAACGCGCCTGGCAGATCACCTCAAACTTCCTCCAACCACAGCAAGGAACTTTTCATCATCATGCTGCAAAAACATAATCACAACTGGACCCCTGTGTTTTGTCTTCTTTGCAATTAATTTTGGTCCGATAAATAAGTGAGTAACTCTAGGTTCTCTCTAAGACGCATAAGAAGGTACCATTTATAAACGAGTCCCACAGGACAACTGTTCTATGAATACAAACCTACCGTGGTCCACGTGGGACGATAGGGGTGTCCTTGTTATTTAAACACATTACATTCTGTTTTACTGACAAAACTATATAGCACACAATGACGTGTGGAAATCAGTTTCTGTGAATTTTTATCATTTGTGCATCAGTGTCTTGATTGGTTTTGACTCTACTAAAATTGCTTCCAGCACAATTACCCCCCCCAAAAAAGTAGTCAATTTTTGCTTTCCTAACCGCTGGATGCAAACAGTGTATTTACAGGTATTTACATTTTGTGTATCTTACATTGCCACATAATTCACTTTAAAAACTCCTGTCACTCGCTTCTGGCTGGACTGTTCCCATGAGGAGCAGGGTCATATGGAACCAAAAAATTGCACATGGCAGAGTCCAAACTGAGGTGGCATGGTGAGGAAAAGAATGATGCGTTCGGATGCTACCCCGAGCCATTGCCAGCGGTTAGACTAAGTGCAAGCATTCCTCCCATCAGATGCTGGGTTTCAAAAGAATAAAGCTGCCTGACATTTGATCTGTCTTTGAATCACCGGCAAATGTGAGAAGTTAAACACAGAATTTATAGGCATCTATATTTATTGCTGTGACTTTCTCGACCCACCAAACCAACTGACCCACATTTTGGGAAACACTGATTTAGACTTTATTGAAGTTTTGGAACTGCATTAATACATTACACATTGCCCCAAGTTAAGCCTTTGCCATTGCTATCAGGGGTTTAGCGGAGGTTAATTTAGGAATATTGAGGGTTCACCCTGACCAGGCTTGAACAAGAGTTGTGATTATTCCTTGAGGGGGGTAGTCATTCACCCCAAATAATAATCCAGATACTTACACACACTGGAATTCCAAATGTGGTGGAAGCGGACTTCTCAATTTGAGACTGGTGGAGCATTCCCCAATGAGACCCCAAGACTAGACTACTTCCTCCTGTTGCATTTTACTCCAAAAAGATGCTCCCCACAGAATACAAAAGCACCATCATGGAGAAAGAGCCAATAGCCTTTAGCGCAACCTTCTAAAAATGGAGGCCTTACCTCCTAGGGCTCCACAGTACCGTCGACAAAAGACCACAAAAACCTGAAGTTTCTGTGCTCAGTACGGACAGCGTCTCCCAGACAAGAACGCTGGAACTTCTTTTTCAGGGAGTTGGGAATTTGTCATTACGCATCAACCAGGAACAAAAACTTCTTGATAAGGTCTGCTCTGCCCCTGTTCAGATCTATCATAGCTGCAAGATCTCGAAAACAGCATTCAAGACGTCTGTGCCTCAAAAGAGGCCTGGTATGTACCTACCCCAGGCTTAGGCCAGAAGACATTCCACTGGTGTCATTCCACAACTCTGGTAAGACATTTAGGAGCATAAAACTCTATCCAGTCAACACTGGTTTGGTGGGAAATCCAGAGTAAAAATGCACAGGCCTTTGTCCAGAGAATGCATGCTTTTATGACGCGTGTAGACTCGGAGAGCAACATTTGCAAGAGAGTGAGAGTAGGCCACACAATGAGGTTTGCATACTGTCAGCAGTACCATCAGATCCTGGGCCACAGGATGTCTTATAAGAAATGACATGGAAATCCCACTCAAAGAGCTTGGAAATCTCTGTAAAGAAAGAATACTGAACCCTCTTAAGATGGTCGCAAGTAAAACCCATCAGGAGAACCTCTGGTTTGCGGAGTAATATCTTGTGATGTTTGCAGCGGTAAATGAGGCGTGAACTCGAGTTCCTCAGCGCGGAGGGATCACTATCGTCCCTTTGCACTTGTGTTCCCCATCACAAGTGTCGTCACTCTCCGTTACCAATCACATCTTCATGCGCCTTCAGCTCGGGACCTTTTCAGACTTCTTTTCACAGCAGGGATTTCATTGCATTTGTGCCTGGGCTGAATTAACTGTGACACCTTCTGTAGATATTTCACTAAAAGAGGTTACAAATTATTTTTTAAAGAAAAGATGGTGGGTCAATCATTGACTGGTACCCAGAACAACTAGTAATAAGGACCGGTGTGTGACAGAACATTAGTACATTGGTATGTAATATACCAGTGCAGTTATAAGTCAGTTATTGTAAAACCTAAAAAGGAGTTGCATGTGAACTTCTAAAAAGATAGTCTTATTGCCAACTATTACGCGAAGTTTAACATGTACTGTTACCTTAAGCTCTGTGAGCTGAAGAAGTCTAGAAAGATGCCCAGGAGGGTAGACCTGCTGACCGGAAGGAGCAGCGGAGCAGCGGATGTCTCTCCATGATCCCAACATCATCTCCCTCCAGACATCTTACTCGTTATAGTAAGAGTGCTGGAGGCGGCATCTGGCAAGCGTTGTGCATATTACATCCGTCTGTCCTCCGCCTACCATCTGCAGAACGATGGACAAGCGGCACTTGCCAATGTCATGTTGGAACAGTCCCTAGAACGCTTGCTGACCACCAGTAACACAGACATGGTAGAAGACCTCAGTCTGCCTGAATCTGGTTACAACGCAACTCATTCGGCTAATGCGACTTCACCCTTCTATTGCCGGTCTGGGTACCACCTGAAATGCCTCTAGTGCAAGTACAGTGGAAGAGCCAGGCACCCCTGTGAAAGACCACCATCAGCATCTTCAGGACATTTTGGAACAAGCTAAGACAAATCTTCAAGAAGCCAAGATCGCTTACCAAAAGCAGGCAAACACCGACAACCTGCATTTCAACACCAACCTGGAGATCAGGTCTGGTCAGCCACCAAGCAGCTATGGTTACAAGGGCCAAAAAAGTTACAACTATGATTTTAGGTCCCTTTGCCATAGGACGTAAAGTGAACCCAGTGCCAGCTGAGTTAGCTCTGCCCAAGGATCTCCCGGTACATCCCATTTTTCATGTTTGGTTGGTCAAGCCGTGAAGTGAACACAGGAGACCTGATCCTCGCCTCCGATACACAAGAATGGTCATGTGGAACGTGAGGTGAAAGCTATTTTAGACTCCAGGCGCACCAGAGGATGATTGTTTTACCAACCAGGCTGGAAAGGACAGAGCAGAGGATGGGCGCTAGGAGCAAGCTGGGTGCGTCCATGCTCCACATTCCGTTTGCCTATTTCATTCATCACCCAGAGAAACCACAGCTTGTTGGGTGGTCATTCGTGGGGGGGAGGTACAGCCGTGGCTTGTCACAGGTGCTAGCTCCCACTCACCTCTGGTCCTGGCATTACTGGTAACCGCTTGTTCACAGCATCGCTTCTCAGGAGGTCATCCGCACTGGAATGACACGAGTCCTGCCGTCCAGGATTGTGGCCTTCACACGTGCAGCCCAACTGTTGCCCCCATGATCAGCAGTCAATCCCGTCGCCATGTGAGCAGGGACCGTATGTCGCTTCTAAGTGGAAGACTACAGCAGGATTCACGGTTCCCCAGGATCAGAGGATCTACTGCAGGATAGGAGGATCCCAGTCTATAAAAGCTGCGAACAGGGCGTGGCCAGGTGGCCGGCTTAGCTCCCTATTGATGAAAGGAAGCCTCCGCTTGGGCTGCTCTTTAGCTGTGTCGCTGGCTCTCCAGTGTGGTTACCTTCACGCAAGACATCGAGGAAGTCTTCCCAGAGGTTTTCTGTTTGCGTCGCATCTTGAAATTTCTTCTGAAGAGTCCTTCGAATTTCTTGTCGTCGCCTAGTGCTGGCTTAAGATTACCAATAGCTACTCAGTCCCACAATCCAAGCTAATTGCTTGGATTGTGGGACTCTAGCTGGGCCCACGTTCTGTCCCCTGCACCCACGATCTGGGATTCTGCCACACTCCAAAGTGGTACCGCAACAATAACAACTATCTTATAAGCCTCGGCAGTGTTACATGAATATCCTGTGTGAACGTTTGTTTCAGATTGGTGTCTCAAGTTGTAGAGCATTTACAACTATTTTAAGATGCAAGAAAAAGACTAGTGTGAAAGATTTGTTTCGCTTTAGCAAGATAAAGCTTTTTCTGTTCTGTTGAATGTTTACCATGGTGCATCAGTTACCAGAGTAAATCTTGTTCATGTCTCATTACCTGTAGAATTTTATAATTTATACAAAATCCATGTACATGGGGGGCGTGGCCAAGCGGTCCACAATGGCGGACACGCTCTAAGCGAGCTCCGGTGGCCCGCTCGTAATTCTGCTTTCATCCTGCCTCATCAGCCTGCTTCCTACCCTCAATCTCATGGCATTCCTGTCCTCCATGCCCGCATCACCCCGAGGAGGCAGCTGGACCCCGATCGTGGCTGAAACGGCGAGGCTGCGACAACCGGCCGTCGAGGCCCGGGCTCACGTGGCTTCACGGATTCTCCTGGTCTGATTGCCGGTCGAGCTGGGCAGTGCCCGGGAGCTGCCCGACTGAGGCGGCAGACAGGCAGCGGAGACATCGGCAGTGGGCCCTGAGGCTGGAGGGTAACGCTGTTTGCCTGTGCGGCGCCGGGGATGCGTGCGGTGGGCCTGCAGTCGGGTGCGGCCTGCAGCTGAAGCTGCTGAACATCTGCTTGCCCGGCGGCCCCTGGAAACCGGCTGTGTGATTGTCCCAGAGTGGGGGCCAAGGCTGGCGGCGGCCTGTATTGAGGTGAGCTGCAGTCATGCGTGGCGCAGCGGAACTGTGATCTGGTTGGGGGACGCCGCGCACGGCAGACTTATTGGCCGGTGACGTTGGATCCCCCATTTTGGACTACCACAGTCTTCCTGACGCTGCCGGCGCCCTGACTCTACCTCATGTCTCCTGGAGTGCGGCAGCTCCTTGCGACCTCAGAGACCCTGGGAGCTCCCTCTTTCCTCCTCCTTCCTCCCCTCTGACTACGGGCTGAAATCCTAGCACCCAGAAGACACACCGCAACCCGCCTCCCTGGACTACTGGTGCCCGACCCCTCTCTGGTGCTCCAACCACGGATTAGATTGGGATACAGGGCAAATTGCTTGGCACTGACCCTGCGGCCCTGACGGAGGTGGTGGCCTCCTTGCTGTCTGTTGTGGCCTACATCTCATCTGCGTGGCACGCGGGCCTGGCCCTTTGCTGCTCTGGGGCCTTGGCAGAGTGGACAGCTGCGATCTGCATTGCCCTTTACCTGTGCCCTACATCCTTGCAGCAGTGACCCTTCCTGAGTACTGCATACATGTGTCCTGACCTCTCTGGTTGGGTGGCAGATAGATCATTTCCTATACTCGCCTTCTGAGACCGCATCCACGCGGGAGCTCCGCGACGCTGTTGGAGAGGGCACTCATTAGGGGGGTGGACGGTGGCTGCACGCAGAAGCGGCCGGGCTAGGTTCGGTGCAGCCAGTGTGTGGCCCACCATCACGCCTGCCTCCTGACCGCCTTCAAGACAGACAACGTCCAGATCAGCAGCTGCGGAGGACCCTTCGCTCCTCGGAAACAGCACTATTATAGTTACACACACTGAAAAAGGGAAAGGTCAAGACACTAGAAACCTGCACCAGTCAGTCTAGTATTTGGCAATTAGGAACAACGGCATGGTGCAATAAGCCAGGAACGTGACCTTCCTACGTTCCCACTGATTGGGAAGCCCAAAAATCCAAAGAACAAGTTTGGCTCTGCACTCAAATATTATCATACATTGTTATTCATAGTAATTTTATATCCAAGAGTTATGATATCACATAGCAGTCAACAATCCAATGTTGACTGCTATGTGATATCATAACCCTTGGATATAAAATTACTATGAATAACAATGTATGATAATATTTGAATGCAGAGCCAATCTTGTTCTATTATAGTTACAGTCTACGACGAGCTCGCCATACGTGCCGACCCCTATCAACCTACACTACTAATACTTGGAACTGACTACTGTCACCGAAAATGACCCGTGATAAGCTGCAGGGTACCAAGCAGAGCACGCTGGATCAATACGCCGGGGTGCAGGCGGCAGAGCAGGCGGCCCGACCTCTACCGGCCCAGACAACGCTGCACTGATGGTGGCGATAACCCAGTCTCGGGACGCCTTGGAGGCCAAAATTGGAGCAGTGGCGTCGGATGTCATGCTGATCAGCCAGGATCTCCGCAAGGAGGTCGACCGGATAACAGAAGCCGAGACCCGGATATCTGCGATGGAGGATACAGTTACATCCCTCCAAAAGAGGGTATCCTCCTGGGAATCCATCACGAAGGGTATTGCGATTAGGGCGGAGGATGCAGAGGGCAGAGCTCGGAGGAATAATCTCCGTTTCGTGGGCTGCGAAGGCAACAACATGGAGCAATTCCTTACCACATGGCTTGCGGGATGGATCCCTCAGTCGTCTTTGTCCCAATGCTTTATTCTCCAGCGTGTTCACCGCGCCCTGATGCAGAAGCCTCCGCCCGGGGCCAGACCACGGCCCATTATTGTCAGGCTCCTCAACTTTCATGATAGGGATGCCATCCTTGCGCAGGCCAGATTGGCTGGCAAACTTCACTATGACTCTCATCCCATTTTAATTTTTCCAGACTACACGAGACTGGTGCAACAACGCCGACAGTCATTCATGGCCGCGAAGGCCCGGCTCCGAGACTTGAAGATCCAGTATGCCCTGCTATTCCCAGCTCGGCTGCGGGTTATTTATAAATTGCGTACGTTGTTCTTTGATAACCCCGAAGAGGTTTTTGCCTGGATGGACGAGAGGCAGAAACTTAAGCCGCACACTCCGCCGTCTATCGACTCAGTGTCGTCCTCTGGAGAGGCCACGCGGAAGACTGTCAAAACTAAGGAGAAATAGGACCGTAGATCACGCTCAAGGCGCCGCTCCAAATCACGGGGGCATCTAGCTCCCGATTGGATAAAGACAAGCATGAACGTACACAGTCACACAATGGAGACTGAGGGTCGTGAGTACGATATCTGTTTGGCTGATGAAAACATTCCAGGGCCTCCGTGTGACTTTTCCCCCCATAACTCTTCTCTCAGTGTCTGAGAACTTTATCTATGCATGGGGACAGTTCAATGGGGTTCCATTGGTTTGGGGTAATGCCCTGCCCCTGTTGGAGCAGAAGTAGGACCACAACCGCGACAGATACTTCAACTGTTATGAGGTATTGGGTGGGAGGGGATGGATAGGGGTTTGACTAGTTATGTTGTGCCATTTTTTTTAATGCCTGTAATTTTCATGCCATGCGACAAGCAATGTTCTATATTTATTCTTCACGCCATATGTTAGACCCCGCTGGTAGACTTCAAATAGTTAGCTGGAATATACAGGGGCACTGGACAAGATCAAGAGAGGGGCGGTCCTTCGACAGGCCAAACGTGCTTCAGCCGATGTCCTGCTACTGCAGGAAACTCACCTTTCAGGTTCCAAAGCGCCATGCCTCTCTCGATTTGGCTATATCCAGGTCTTCCATGCTGGATTCCCCAGGGGGTCCCGTGGGGTGGCGGTCTTTATTCATCGGAGAGTCCCCTTTACACACACTAAAATATGGTCTGACCCCCAGGGTCGATATATAGTTGTGATTGGTATGTTATATGGGGAGCTTGTTACATTTGGTAGTGTTTATGCGCCCCCCCACCCCCATTGTCTGAATTGTTCGTGGAGTGCCTGACTAGAATGATGTTAGAGATACCCAGGGGCCTCTCTATTATAGGTGGTGACTGGAATGATGTCTTGATATTGGCTCAGGATAGATGGAGATCGCGTGGAGGGCCGGAGCTACTCAGCGAAACGCGACTACAGTCACTGGTGCGAGATATGGGCTGGGTGGATACGTGGCGACATTTACACCAGACAGTGCAAAGTTATACATACTACTCTAAAGTACATGATTCATTCTATCGTTTAGATTACATATTTATACCGACCGCTTACTATTATCGAATTGCGGCGGCGGATATCTTACCTAGAGGCCTGTCAGATCACTCTCCAATAGCGTTGACATTGTGGCTGGACATAGCCCTTCCTTCCGACGGCGCCTTTCGACGTTGCATCTTCATGATCCACAATATAAAACCTACATACATCAGGCTATTATGGCTTATTTTACTGAAAATTTGGGAACAGTGAGCTCGGCGATGACCATCTGGGAGGCTATGAAGCCAACCCTTAGAGCCGCAGACATATCTTTTTGCGCCGCCCAACGGAAAAAGCGCCGGGAAACATTGCTCCAGGCAGAGGCTCAAATACTTGATTTAGAACAGCGGAGTCGAGATGTAGGCGGTAGGCAAATTCGCCGCCAGCTCCTTTCCGCACAAAAAGCACACGCTAACATTCTGCGGGATGAGGCCAGATAGGCTTGGCTGGCCTCACGCAGCCGAATATTTCAGTGGGGGGACAAGTCGTGCTCTCTCCTACATCGCCTATGCCAGCGGGCGACTCACCCACTAACACCACCTGGTATTCTGGGTGAGGTTGGCCAAAGGCTGACGGACCCAGCCCAGATCGCGTCTAGCTTTGCGACATATTACGTCTATCTATATACCCCTAACGATGTGCTACCTGAATCAGTGATTAACCGCTTTATAGAAGACTTACCCCCCAAAGCCCTGTCCGATACGACATGCGCGGAACTAGATGCCCCCTTAACTGAGTGCGGCCCTTGCAGACTTCCGCACGGGCAAAGCTCGGGTCCTAACGCCTTCCCATGTGAGTTTTACAAGCTCTTTCAGTCCCAGTTCGTTACTCACTAACTGGAGGCGGTGAACGCGGCCCTCGAGGAGGGGAGACTCCAGTCGGATTGGCGACATGCCGAAATTGCGGTATTCCTTAAACCCGGCTGACACCCGGATCAACACTCATCGTACCGTCCCATATCGCTGCTGAATGTAGAGGCAAAACTTTTGGCCAAAGCCCTTGCTAATTGTATTCTCCCCTTTATGTCTGACCTAGTTCATCCAGACCAGGGAGGCTTTATGCCTCACTGGGCCACCCGACAATATCAGACGGGCCCATAACGCAATAGCAGCGATGGACCTTCTGGACGGCCTGGCAGCGTTGCTGCTGGCCGACAGATAGGGCATTTGATTCCTTGGGGTGGATGTACCTGTTTGCTCTCCTGCAGCATCTTAATATTGGGCCACGTCTTTTGTCCTATATTCAGCTGTTATATACAGATCTCACGGCTTCAGTTAGAGTGGCAGGTGCGGTCTCGGAACCCTTCTCTATAGGCCGTGGCACTCGCCAGGGGTGCCCTCTGTCCCCCTACTTATTTGCACTGGAACCACTGGCCTCATGGGTCCGGATTGACGCACAGGTTAAGGTATTTGAGTGGCCAGGCAGGATATCGGATCTGATCGCCCTGTATGCAGATGATGTCCTTTTCTTTATATCAGAGCCGCGTCGAACGGGGCCTCGGTTGCTCCGCATAATGCAGATATTTGGTGAAACCTCAGGATTATATATGGACGCCCGGAAGTCTATACTCTGGCCTCTGCGCGGGAGCTCCGAAATGGGCGCATGGGCTGCAGACGTCACGATGACCACAACAGGATTTAAATATCTTGGGGTCCATCTGGCGTCCTCCCAATCGGTGTCATGGGATAAAAACATCACCCCTACCTGGCTGCGCACCCAGGCTGAGATGAAGTCATGGACACGTATGCCCCTTTCCATATTGGGTAGATCGGCGATTTTTAAAATGGTGTCACTCCCTCGCCTTCTCTACCAGCTGCAGAATCATCCCTTTCAAATACTGCCTGCCTGGTTCCGGCAGCTCAATTCCAGACTCAGCCGGTTCCTTTGGAATGACCAGACCGCTAGAGTCGTGCTAAAAATATGCTTTCAGTCTACCCACTGTGGGGGGATAGCGACACCGGATATTCAATCATATCATGCAGCATCTCACCTCTTAGTGCTAAACGACTGGTGGTACGGAAATAGAAATGACCAGGCGGAACGATGGCTCATGGGTAGCACCCTACCACACTTGCTCCTACATGCCCCAAGAGAGCTCCGGCAGCTCCTGCCTGCTACACGGGTGGCCTTTGGAGCATGGAAGCAATCGCTGCGCAGAATGGGATGGTGGGGAAAACTGACAAGAGAAACGCCTCTTTGGCAGAGTGGTCTTATGCCACAGGTATCTACCTTCTCTGGGTTTCGGGACTGGGATATCATTGGTATCTCCACATTGGGGGACGTGATGCGCGGCACTGTTCTGAAGTCCTTTCAAGACCTCCAGAAGGAATTTGAGATGCTGCGTACTCAATTCTACACGTATTTGCAATTTTGCCACGC
This sequence comes from Calotriton arnoldi, assembly GCA_963921515.1. Lineage (NCBI taxonomy): Eukaryota > Metazoa > Chordata > Amphibia > Caudata > Salamandridae > Calotriton > Calotriton arnoldi. The sequence goes on along the minus strand of CAWUFW010001623.1, from coordinate 1,745,719 downwards.
TCCAACACCATACATAGCGACCCTGAAATCTATCCCAGAGTTTAACCCGATAGAGGCTAAGGTCTCTATGGGCGATTTGGGAGACCACAAGACTGCAAAAATATACCAATCCCTAGTAACGAATCTCTCTACGACCCTAGACTCACTCGGGAGAGATGGCAGGCTGACCATGGTCCACTAGAGAACGACAACTGGACGGAGATATTAGAATCCTCGCGGGGAGCCGCAATAGCGTCACACCTCAGATTCATTCAGTTTAAATATATACACTGTGCTCATTTCACTAGATACAGGTTGTGGAGGGCAGGACTGATAGCTTCCCCTACATGTCTCCGCTGTGACAATGCGGAAGGTACGTTCATGCACACTATTTGGGAATGCACTGGACTCTACAGATTTTGGTTTGGGGGTCACGACCTGTCTGTCAGAAGTACTGGGGTGGGAGATACCCCTGTCCCCTAAGCTTGCACTACTGCATGTCACCGAAGAGATTGGAGGAAATCTGTATAAAAGACATCTATTATTCTTAGGCCTTACTCTGGCCAAAGGCGATATAGCCAGGGCATGGAAAGACCCAGCCCGGCCCAAACTGGGAGCATGGAGGGCGAGTCTAGATTGGTGTATGAACATGGAGCAACCTATATTAAAGGCACGAAGTTGCCCGCAGAAACATTTCAAAATCTGGAAACGCTGGGCAGATTTTCGAGGTCTTATTTTGGAACCCCCTCCACCACGCTGTACTGATGCTGAAATCCCTGGATGATAGATCAAGGGGGCGCGAAGTGATACAGGGACCTACGCTATATAAGAATTGGCTTGCAAGGTATGTTGAACAGATAATTGTATTGTACATGGCACACTTGGTTATAAAGTTATGGGCTGCTGTTTACAAGCCCGAAATGTTTATTTACTTATTTTGTAAATGTTATATGAAAGTCACCAGATTGATTCTTATAATTCTGACCAGAACAAACTGTATTTCTCCTACTCAAGATGCGACGGTCTTATCTGCTGACTTAATAAAACTGTGTTTTATTTTTTTATTTTATTTTTTAGTCCTCATTTATACACAATATGCTTTAAATTCAAGAAAGGGGTATATCGACCAAACCAAGTTATCAAGGTGTTATTTATTCCCGGTCACTCCACTAGGGAGAGAGAGATAACTTTTATCTCCGGGTTAACAGATTTAACTTCTTGGTAGGGAGGTAACGCCTAATCTTGATATTTCAGACAGGTGCTTTCCCTTTCTGAGATACTGGTGGACCCGCCACCTAGCATCTTCCTTAGCATATTCTTAATCATTGGACCGTATAGGCATAAAGGTAGAGAAAGTAATAGAAGAAATGAAAAGAGGAGTGAAAAAAAGACAAAACCTTCTACACGTGTAAGAGTAACATAATATTCAGCGTGTTATAGACTATGCTAATTTCTCCACCCATTCATCCCAAATTTCAATAAAACTTTTGAAAGAAAAAAAAAAAATCCATGTACATGGGAAAAGGAAAATGCTACTTACCAGTATGCATCTGTTCTTGGCATGTAGAGCTGCAGATTTGTATACTTTTGCATAGATCGCCATCTGGTGTTGGGCTCGGATGTTTGCACTTTGTTTTTGTCTTGGAAGAAGTCTTTGTAGTCACGAGGCAGGTGACTCCTCCTTAGGTCGACAGTGCGCATGGGCATCGGCTCCATCCCCAGATTGTTTTTGCATGCAGGGTTACGATGGAGTAGTGAGAAGTAGAAAGATGTCCATGTGTAATGTATCTAATTAAAATAGTACTGGAACAGATAGAGGTATCTGGGGAGGCGGGTGGGCGTATACAACTCTGCAGCTCTACATGCCAAGAACAGATGCATACTGGTAAGTAGCATTTTCCGTTCGAGGCATGTGAGCTGCAGATTGTATACTTTTGCATAGACTATACAGCAGTTACCTCCTTAGCGGTGGCTACCTGTATCTGTTGCAGTAGTTTGAAATAGTGTCTTTAATACAGCCTGGCCCACACTAGCTTGTTGTTTTGCCTGCACGTCTACACAATAGTGTTTTGTGAAGGTGTGTGGTGTAGCCCAAGTTGCTGCTTTGCATATGTCATCTAGGGGAATGTTCCCTAAGAATGCCATAGAAGCCCCTAGTTTGCGTGTGGAATGGACTCTAGGGGGAATGGTTAATGTGAGTTTGGCTTTGATGTAGCATATTTGTATGCATTTAACAATCCACCTTGCAATCCCTGCTTTGGATATGGGATTACCCTTATGAGGTGGGGAGAAAGCCACAAAGAGTTGTATGGTTTTCCTAAAGGATTTTGTTCTTTCAATGTACTAGAGTATTGCTCTTTTAACATCTAAGGTGTGTAGAGCTCGTTCTGCCACCGAGTCTGGTTGAGGGAAAAACACTGGAAGTTCAACAGACTGGTTGAGATGGAAGGCAGATACTTTGGGTAAAAATTTTGTGTTAGTCCTAAGAACCACTTTGTTATGATGAATTTGTAAAAATGGTTCTTGTATGGTTAATGCCTGGAGTTCACCAACTCTTCTGAGAGATGTGATAGCGATTACAAAGGCCACTTTCCAAGTGAGGAACTGTAGTTCGCATCTGTGGAGAGGCTCAAAAGGGGGACCCAGGGGCGTGGCCGAGCATGATGGCCGAGCGGACGTGATCCGACTCGGCTCCCGCTCCACGCCGACGAATTGAGTGTTTGGCGACTCGCTGCACGCTCCAAAACAAGCGCTATTGATCCCGGAGCTCAAAGCGCTGCCGTGAGGGCTCGACGGCATCGTCTTCATGCAACGATGAAGCTGTTTAGGACCCGCTAGGGCCGAACGCGAGTCTCTACAAAATGGCGGCCGCCTGAGGATCATGGCGACGACGGACTGCCGCGGGCTCCCTCCCGCAAGAGACCAACGGATTCCTGTGCTCCAGACTGTGACCCTGCGGACACTTTGCGGCTCGCTACCTTGATGCGGTAAGCTGACGCGCCCGCCGCGGAGCACTGCGGGCCCGGGGGGGGGGGGCTCTACAGCCGGCGCTGGGGGAGCCGCGAGTGAGACGTGCTGCTGCATTCAGGAGCAGTAGAGCGATAGCTGGGGGTCAAGATGGGTGACTGAGGCAGCAACGACCCAGGGGAGATGACCCACACGGAGCACAGGCAAAATTCCAGCATTTCTCGGCCTCACGCCTGACCACAAGATGGAAACCTATACCTAAACGCAGAACAGCGGGGCACAGGGCGCGCACAACTGAGGACTTTTTGCCGTGGTCTATACGAGAGTGCGCCCCTCCTGCACAGAGACACGTAGCTATCGATATCCTCCTAGATTACTTGAGCCCCTTGATGCGACCTGGTCTCTCTGCGGCTCTCCTGGGGGGGACCCCCTCCCGGCTCCTGTGCCGCCCAGCAAGGCATGAAAGACCATTGCAGCCTTGACGCCAGCCTACACTAAAAGTGTTCGCTGCAGTATATACAGCAACTCCCGCCCTCCATAACTGCCGCTGCCACACACAACGCGAAGGGCACAGAGGAGCCTGCACCTATGCCGCCAAAGAAGGCACCGCCACCACCCAAGGTCACCAGCTTCTTCCACCCCTCAGACAAACGACAGCCGCTCGATCAGGGAGATTCTCCGAGCGACATGGCCCTCACCAAAGACTATTTGCTTTCCTCACTGCGCGATTTTAAGGCTGAACTGCGTGCTGAGCTGAACCAAGACATGAAAGCCTCTATCGACCAGCTCCAGACGGATTTGACCACGCGCATGTCTACGCTTCAACAAGATGTCGTCTCAGTGGGCACGAGAGTGGTGGAGCTGGAAACACAGACCCAGGGGTTGGAAAAACATGCAATGGAGACCCACGACAAACTGCAGGACCTTCAACATCAACTCCAACTGGCCCAGTTGAAATCCGAAGATCTTGAAAACAGGGCCCGGCGAGACAACATACGGATCCGAGACCTGGCAGAAGGAGCGGAGGGGCCAGACCTTGAGGCGTTCCTTGAGGGCCTTTTTGCCGAGGTGATCAGCCCACATCAACTCAAATTTAAATTAGACCGTGCACACCGAGTTGGAGGAACAAGCAGTGGAGACAGGCGACGGACCCGCGATGTGTTAGTTAAATTCCACTCCTTTAAGGTCAAGGAGACAGTTTTGCAGGAGGCCAGAAAAAAGGGAGACGTCTCCTTCCAAGGTCACAAATGCACTCTATACCAAGACCTGGCACCGGCAACACTGGCACGTCGACACCAATTTCGACCTCTTACGGCGAAACTTCGAGAGGATCACGTGAAGTACAAATGGACATATCCGTTTGGCCTAAGCTTTGATCACGACAATAAATCCCGCCATATCACTGAGCTCAATGAGGGCCTCCGCCTGCTGGGCCTCCCCCTGGTTTCGGAAGATCACCTGCCAGGGCCGGGGGGGGGGGGCTCCACAGGGGGGCCCCAGTGGTCCACGAGCTCGAAAGGGGTCCACAAGTGACAGCGGAGGTGACAATAATGGCTTTATGTTTGTTTGGACACTGGGGGACCTCAGCCCCTCCTCAGACGGTCAGATTACGGCCCTCCTGGGCTTTGTGGAATAGGGGCCAATGGCGCTATCCAGTAGAGATGGGGACATCTGCAAACTCGATATAGACTGAGAAAATGGCGAATTCTCTTTTTGAACACTCCAGAGAGGCGTGCTGGGGAACTTCGGCTTCGACCTCCACCGGCGAGCCCAAAAGGGCGTTACCGTTGACAGTCAGAGCATTACATCTCTCCGACTCTTACTGATGTTGGTGTTGTTGAGGATTTTCTTTTTGGTTCTGGGAGGGAGAGGGGTTCTATTTTTATATGGGTGGTGGATGGTGAAGATCGAATGTTGGGTTTCTGATTACATATGTCTGCAGCACAACCACGGGATATCGCGGAGATTAGAGAAGCAGGACACAGTTTACACTAGCGCTCGGAACATTGGGGATGTCTCGACAGGGAACACGTCTAAACGCGAAGCAGGGGGGGGGGGAATTCACGTAGCTAGGGGGGTCACAGTAGCTTCATGGAACGTTAAAGGACTAAATTCACCGCTTAAACGCCAGAAGGTATGGAAATATATTATTGACCACCACTTTGACATTGTGGCTCTTCAAGAGACACCTTTAAAAAGGGAGGAGGAGACAAGGCTACATCACAAACAATACCCACTTATTTATAGATCCTCAGCAGGGACAAAACAGTGGGGGTGGCCTTACTTTTTCATACAACGACCAAATTCCAGCCACAAGCGGTTCACGCAGATAAAGACGGTCGCCTAATCATGGTAAAGGGCATATTAAAGGGGAAACTATGCACCTTTGTCACAGCCTACGCCCCTAATCTGGGCCAACCCGCCTTCCTCACTACTCTCTTAAACCGAATCGGCGAATTTGCAGAAGGACCGACTATTCTCATGGGGGACTTTAACCTCACCTGGCAGGCAGACCTCGATAGTACACATACCCATAGGGCCCTAACGCACTCCTTCCCTAAGGCGATAAAACAGACAATACACGACCTGGGTCTCAGGGACGCATGGCGCACACTTTATCCCACGACTAAAGATTACACCTTTTTTTCCCCATGTTCACCGCACCTATTCCAGGCTAAACTATATTTTCACTAGTCCGAGTTTATTGGGCTCCTTACAAGAGGCAAAAATCTTCCCGCTTTCTATCTCAGATCACTGCCCAGTTTCGATCTGCCTTAGATGGAGTATCGCAACTCCTAAGAACGCTAAATGGTATTTCCCAGCCTCCCTCACACGAGACAAATTGATGCGAGACGCTCTGCGAAGTTCGATCACTGACTTTTTTTAAACTTAACTCTCCACAGGACACATCAACTTTTAACAATTGGGATGCGTTCAAAGCAGTTATAAGGGGCAAATGCTTAGAGCTTAACGCTACCCTCAACAGACAAAGAACTAAAGAAGAAATTGCCTTGGAGGCGGAATTAGACATAGCAGAGAAAGCACACAAGAGTACTCCTACTAGGGAAACGCAACGTAAACTCACCGCCCTGAGAGGGAAACTCAAAGCGATCTATAATAACAGAGCAGAGTATACCCTCCTGCGGCTCCGCCAAATTTCCTACACACAGGGCAACAAAATCGGCACACACCTAGCGAGGCAATTACGGGAAAAGCGGGAACGGGAGTTCATTGGGAACATACAAGATGAGGGCGGGTTGGAATCCACAGATGCGGGAAAGGCTACAGTTTTTAAGAAATTTTATGAACGTTTATACACGGGGGAACGCCTGGATCTCACAGCACAACACTATTATTTGCAGGCACTGACTTTCCCAAAGGTCACTCAAAGTCAGAATGACAACCTTGCAGCTCCCATCACTTCCGGTGAGGTTTGTAAAGCAATCAAATCACTCAAGCCCAACAAGGCCCCGGGGCCAGATGGCTTCACTGCCCTCTTTTATAAAACCTTTGCAGCTGACATTATTCCCCACCTTACGCACCTTTTCAACAAAATGGCAGAGGAGACACAGGTAACACCCTCGATGGCTGAAGCGGTTATTACAGTGATACCTAAACCCGGAAAAAAGGCTCACTTATGCGCCTCCTATCGCCCTATTGCCCATTTAAATTTGGACGCAAAGCTATACTCGGCCATACTAGCCGAACGACTCAACAAACTATTGCCAGATCTAATTCACCCGGACCAATCAGGTTTTATAAAAGGCAGGCAAACCCACGATAACATTAGGCGAACTGTACACCTGATTGAGAAAGCGTCCAAACGTAAAATACCTGCGGTACTCGTGGGGCTGGACGCGGAGAAGGCCTTTGATAGGGTGGATTGGGCCTTCCTTTTTACCACTCTTAAACGCTTTGGCTTTGCAGACAAATTTATTAACATGCTTAAAGCCAACTATACTACACCTCGCTCCCGAGTGCAGGTTAATGGCACGCTGTCTGATTTCTTCCCCCTTAATAGAGGGTCAAGACAAGGGTGCCCATTGTCACCATTATTATTCGCTCTGAGCATCGAGCCCCTCGCAATCTATATTCGGGAGAACCCCCAGATAACGGGGCTTCCCTTCAGGGGAGACGATCATAAAATATCGCTTTTTGCGGATGACATTCTCTTGTACTTAACTAAACCGGCGTCTTCCCTCCCAACGCTGCAACTGGAATTGACCAGGTTCGAACAAGTGGCGGGTTTCAAAATTAACTTGGACAAATCCTTTATCCTCAACCTTACACTACCGACACCTGACGCGGATACACTGAAGCAGTGCACCCCCTTTCAATGGGCAAAACGTTCCCTTCAATATTTAGGAGTACAGCTCACATCAACCGTAGAGGGACTTTACAGGGCCAATTTCCCTCCTCTCCTCCACCAACTACAGGGCGACCTTAAGCGATGGAAGCCATTGTTCATCTCGTGGCTAGGCCGCATACACGCAATTAAAATGACACTGCTTCCAAAACTCCTATATCTCTTCCAAGCGCTGCCTATACAGCTCGATAGGGACCTCCTCCCTAAACTGCGGACCCTATTTACTCGCTTCATCTGGCAGGGAGGACGAGCACGCCTGCCGTTCCATGTGTTGCGGTGATCAAGAGATGAGGGAGGCGTGGGGCTACCTGACCTTGGCCTCTACTACAAGGCCGCACAGTTCAGGATTGCGACAGAATGGTCCAAGAGGGCATCTGAAAAACATTGGTTGCACATGGAGAGAGCCATTGCGGGAAGGTCGATATGGGATCCACTGTGGAAACCCAAACAAGATAGGCCTGCCAACGCCTATATTAGCACCCCCACATGGACCGTTTTGAAGGTCTGGGACTCCGTATCTGGAGGAACTGAATGGACCACGTTTCCCTCACCACACACGCCGATACACTTCAATCCGGCCTTTCCACCAGCTCTCTGTGAGGGTCCCTTTGACGCATGGAAGGAGGGGGGATGTCTCATGCTGCAGGACCTTTTTCACAACTATGATATACTGACTTTTGCAACATGTAGGCGGGAATTTCACCTAGGCCCAGAAGAACACTATCACTATCTCCAACTTAGGCACTGGGCTCTCACACCTCAGATCCGCGACGCGGCCACACAGGAGAAGACCACGTTTGAAAAATTTGTTCAAACAGCCGTCTCTTTTAAGGGGGCGATATCTTCCCTCTATAAGCTCCTACTTGCTTCCACTCACTCACCGAGACCTAAATACATGGACGTATGGAAGGAATAACGCAAAGAGACATATCAGACAGGGAATGGGCCAGTGTGTTGTCAGACACTGCTAAATTTAACCACTCCCTAGAACTTCGAGAGGCTCATCTGAAAACCATGATGGATTGGTACCTCTACCCATCCAAGCTTAAGAGAATATTCCCGAACACATCTGATCTATGCTGAAGGGGTTGTGGGCTCCTTGGCGACTTTCGACATATATGGTGGGACTGCCCCGTGCTTAGACCCTTCTGGGAGGAGATACTAGCTCATATCAAAACCATGCTGGGCTACCCCATACCGACTACTATTGAAGGAGTGCTCCTGGGCATTCAGGACCCATCTCTGATACACCAAACCAAATCAGACAAGGCTATTTTATGGTCCTGCCTAGGGGCGGCCAAAATTGCCATCGCTGCAGCTTGGAAGAAAACAACGGCCCCCACCCTGTCGATGTGGCAAGCACGGCTCTGGAGGATACTCTGTCTAGAGAGAGTGACGGATATCTTCAGAGACGATTACAAAAATTTTGAATATAAGTGGGGACCTCTAGTTTCCTATCTGACCCAGGGACTACCACTAGCAGTGTGCCCGCCCTCCATTAGAGATGCACCTCTTTCAGTTCTAAATCACAGACCACTAATCCTATAGTATAGCCCTACGAGACCCGTCCTGCCGGTCCCCTGGAGAAAACGGACCTTCCCCACACTGAAGCTTATACCCTCGCTCTAGATCCACGTACTCGACGCATTACTCACATGACACCACCACCATTCTGTTTTTCTTGTTAAGGGGGAGGGGGTTTCCTTTGGTTAAGGTTGTGTTACCCTCCATGTTGGTAGGGTTTAATTTGCTAATGGTCTCCAAGCAGAAAGGTGAACTGACTATTTGTGCTAATGTTACATGCTGCATACCATGCCTTTAAACTTTACGAAACTGTGTTAACACCGTCGCACCTCAATCAGACAATGGTGTTGGGCGTAATGCTAAGAAAGACAGTCACCTCCTCAAGCTCGTGTACGATATGTATTCTTTCACCGAATGCGCCAACTACAGACTTTTGTAATGATAAAGGATATATTCTGCTGATACACGATGTTAAACTCGATATTGACCATACTCAGGTTTGCGGATAATACGAGAACTATAATGATTAGGACGAAGCGGACGGATCACCTGAAAGACTCTGTAACCACGAATTAGCCCCATAACAGCAATATCTGCAGCTCTCTGGGAAATTTATTATCTTACATGTTGTGTATTATTATGCAAAAATTTCAATAAAAATATATTTGACAAAAAGGGGGACCCATGAGTCTGGTAAGGACAACGTTTAGGTTCCACACCGGAGAGGGTGGAACTCTTGGTGGAATTATTCTTTTAAGTCCTTCCATAAAAGCTTTGATAGCGGGAACTCGAAACAAAGACAAGTGTTGTCTGTTTTGTAGATAGGCTGCTATGGCAGCTAGATGTAGCCTAATAGATGTATATGCTAGGTTACATTGTTGTAGATGCAAGAGGTAACAGATGATGTTCTGAATGGAAGCATCTAGTGGGTTGATTTTGTCGTGTGTACAATAAATGACAAATCGTTTCCATTTTGCTGCATAGCATGCCCTGGTGGTAGGACGTCTAGCCTCTTTAATAACGTTCATACAGTCTGGCGGGAGGTTAAGGTAGCCAAACTCTAAGATCTCAGGTGCCAGATCGCAAGGTTGAGTTGATTGGGATCTGGATGTCTTATCTCTCCATGGTTCTGAGTGAGAAGCCTGGGTGAGAGGCGCAGTTTTTGATGAGGAACTACTGATAGTTCCAAGAGGGTTGTGAACCATGGTCGTCGGGTCCATGTTGGAGCAACGAGGATCATTGTGAGGGAATGCTGTTTGAGTTTCCGAACCAGTAACGGAATGAGTGGGAGAGGCGGAAAAGCGTAAGCAAATTTGCCTGACCAGTTCATCCATAGCGCATTGCCTTTGGACAATGGGTGTGGATACCTGGACGCGAAGTTTGGGCATTTTGATGTGTGGCGAACAGATCTATTTCTGGGTGTCCCCATATATGAAAGAATGGAAGAACTTGAGGATGAAGCTCCCATTCGTGGATCTGTTGTTTTTGACGGCTGAGCAGATCTGCGATCTCATTGTGTACTCCTGGGAGGTGTTCTGCAAGGAGATATATCTTTTGCGGAATGGCCCATCTCCACATGCTTTGAGCTAGGTGTGAAAGCTGTAGGGAGTGCGTACCCCCTTGCTTCTGTATGTAATACATGGCTGTCATGTCTGTACGGACCAGGACAGCTTTCCCTAGGAGGTGTAGTTGAAACGATTTCAACGCTAGGAAGATTGCTAATAATTCCAGGTAGTTGATGTGGAATCATCTTTGTTGAGGGGGCGGGGGGGTCCAGATACCCTGAATGGTATGGGTTTGGAGATGAGCTCCCCAGCCGGTGAGCGATGCGTCTGTTAGCACTGCCTGTGGGACCGGGTTGAGGAACGACCGCCCTTTGGAAAGGTTTTGAGTGTTCCACCACTGCAGAGAGCGATTGGTGCGGTCGTCTACCAACACCAGATCTGTCAGCTGACCTCGAGCCTGGTTCCACTGACGTGCCAAACACTCCTGTAAGGGACGCATCTGGAGTCTTGCATAAGGGACGAGGAGAATGCAAGAGGCCATCATCCCGATTAATTGCATGAACACTCGCGCTGGTAGTGAGTGTTGAGGCTAAAATCTTTGGACTAGAGCTTTGATAGTGCTTATCCTGACTGGATTGGGATATGCTAGAGCTTTGGAAGTGTTTATTGCAGCCCCTAAGTATTGTTGTATGCTGGACGGTTGGAGATGGGATTTGTCGAGGTTTACTGTGAATCCCAAACTGTGAAGTAGTTGAATTGTGCTGTGTGTATGTTGGACACAGCTGTTGTGTGATTTCGCTTTTATGAGCCAGTCGTCCAGATAAGGGAAGACATGAATGTGCTGTCTTCTTAAATGGGCTGCCACCACTGCGAGGCATTTGGTAAAGGCTCTGGGTGCTGTGGTGACTCGGAATGGGAGAACTTTGAATTGGTAGTCTTGACCATCTACCACGAACCTGAGATTTCCTGTGAGCGGGATGAATGGGAATATGGAAATAGGGGTCCTTTAGATCTAGAGTGGAGAGAAAGTCGCCTTGCTGAAGTAGTGGAAGCACCTGTTGGAGAGTGACCATGTGGAAGTGGTCTGATTGGATGTAAAAGTTTAGTGGTCTGAGGTCTAGTATAGGCCTCTGAGAGCCGTCCTTTTTTGGAATTAGAAAATAGAGGGAGTAGACACCTGTGCCTTGATGAGGCACGGGAACTGGCTCTATTGCATGTTTTTGTAATAGTGCAAGAACCTCTTGTTTGAGAAGCGTTAGGTGGTCTGATGACATTGGACGCGGTCTGGGAGGAATGTTTGGAGGGGTAGAAGTGAGTTCCAGGCAATAACCATACTGGATAAAATCGTCTTACCCACTTGTCTGTTGAGATGGAATTCCAGACAGGCAGGAACTGTGAGAGACGTCCCCCGACAGGAGTGGGATGATCGGGGGGAAGCGCAGGAAAGTCATTGCTTGGTATTAGGGGAGCTGCGGGTGTTATTACCCCTGCCTCTGCCCTTGTTGTTGTTACCCCTGTAACCTCCCCTAGAGTATCCTTTGGAAAAGGAGCTCCGATTGGGGCTTTTGTAGGATGAGGATGGGTGTTCTGGTGTATTTGTTTTTGAGCCTGCTCTGTAAAAGGAGCGTCGAAAGGAGCCTCTAGTAGAAGATGACTGCAAGGCTCCCATAGACTTAGCGGTCTCTGTGTCCTTTTTGATCTTTTCTAAAGATGTGTGCACTGCAGGGCCAAAGAGGTGCTCGTGGTCAAAGGGCTGATTAAGGATACTGGTCTGCACTTCTTGTTTAAAGCCGGATATCCGGAGCCAGGCATGTCTGCGAGGTAAAACATTAGTATTTACTGAGCGGGACGCGGTGTCTGCTGCGTCTAGCGCACACTTGATGGATGTGTTTGTGATTAGTTTGCCTTCCTGTATGAGGTCATTGGCCTTGTCCTTGTATTGTTGAGGTAGGTGTTGAATGAGCTTTTCCAGCTCATCAATAGTGAGCCCTGTCGTATCTTGCCAAGAGGGCTTGTGTGTTGGCTATTTTCCAATAGGTTGCAGCTTGAGACGCCATACGTTTGCCTGATGCGTCTAATAATTTAGACTCCTTGTCAGGAGGTGGGGTGTCACCTGACCCCTGAGAATTTGCCCTTTTACGTGCATTAGCTACGACCAGGGAATCTAAAGGGAGCTGACCCTTAATGTATATGGGGGTCACTGGGAGCTGCTTTGTACTTTTTATCTATTCTGGGGTAAAGAACCCTAGCCCTAACCGGGTCTTTAAACACTTCTGGAGCGTGTTTAAGTAGACCTTTCAGCATTGGTAGGACATGTGATGATTTTTGTGGTTGATCAAAGGTCTAATAGAAAATCGTCCTCTACAGGGTCTGAGTGTAAATTTACCCCGTGGTATGTTGCGGCTCCATCTATTAGTTGGGCAAAACCTACATTGTCGTCTGGTGGGGATGGTTTTGAGGGATAAAGATCCGGGTCGTTGTGTAAATCAGGATCGGTATTATAGTCATGCCATGGATCCGGATCCTGTGGTGGATCATCAGTATCATCAATATCTAATGGGACTATATTGTCATCCCCCTGCCCATCCCCATGTCCATCATCACTATCCTCTGGTTGTGGTAGTGGGAAAGTGCGTTCTGGAGAGTGTACTGGAGAAATCAGTAAATTAGGGTTAATGGGTGGAGGAGGAGGTGAAGGAGGTGGTGAAGTATTAGTGCCCATGTGTATCTTCTTTGGAGGAACCGGTGAATATTGCAAATGTTCTTGTTTCCTCTTTGTAGGTGGTGTAGTAACCATATGACCAGTCTTTGGGTGTATACGGATGGTTGTCTGTTTTGGATCTGGGACAAAAAGTTATTCGGATCCAATGCTCTTCTTCAGTGCCAAAGCTTTTTCTTTAGAAACAGTCTTTGGCTGTTTAGGAACAGTGTCCGGTTTAGAAGCTTTTTCCGGCTCCAAAACCTTCGGTGTGGATTGTTTCGGCTCCGGAGGTTTTTGTTTCGGAGGTTTAGCTGTGGAAGATTTTTCCTTTGATGGTTTCGGCTCCGAGGTCTTCGGTGTCGAAGTCTTATCTGGTTGCTTCGGTGCCGAAGGGTCCTTTAGCTGTTTCAGTGCCGAATGTTTTTCCGGTGCCGACGGAGGAGGGCGCGGCATCTCGGAGGGCTTAGTTTTTGGTGCCGAGGGTGTTTTTTCGGGACAGAGTGGCTGGCTCGAGTCAGAGCCGGAAAGCTTGTCTTTGTCTTTTGTAGCCGGGCCTGAGGGCGGGGCGTCCGAAATTTTTGTTCGGTGTGGACCTGGGCCCTGAGGCGAAGGTGTTACCGGAGCCTTTGGTATGGGCTTGGGTAGGGCAGGGCAGGGGTCTCGGTAATCATGGTCCGCTGAGCTGGGGTGACTTCGGCGTCGGAGTCATCTGCTTCGGAGACAGAGACCTGTTCCTCCTGTTCTTGCGGAAGGCTGTTGGGGCCTGGATGGAAGATGTCCGGAATGGAACCGGTTCCTCGGGACATCTCGTGGCGTCGAGCCCGACGATCACAAATGGTCTTCTTGGACTTGAACAATAGACAAGCCTCACAGTTGTCCTCTCGGTGTTCTGGAGAGAGGCACAGATTACAAACGGAGTGTAGGTCCGAGTGTGGGAATTTAGCACCACACTCTGGACATTTCTTGAAGGTAGTCTGTTCCATGGACTTCCGTCGTTACCGGCGGGGTAGGCCCAACGGCCCGCGTCGAAGTTTTCTTCGAGTGTCGAGGGTGCGCGTCGAAAGGAACGCGATCGAGACAATCCCGTAGAGTAATAGTGATTGCGCGTAGAAGGGAGGGGGGTCTGATAACGACACCGACCCGGAGCGCAGCAAGTCACATCCGAACCGGATGGCGGAAAAACACAATCTGGGGATGGAGTCAATGCCCATGCGCACTGTCGACCTAAGGAGGAGTCACCTGCCTCGTGACTACAAAGACTTCTTCCAAGACAAAAACAAAGTGCAAACATTCGAGCCCAACACCAGATGGCGATCTATGCAAAAGTATACAATCTGCAGCACATATGCCTCGAACCTGTATTTTAAGTTGATGCAATAGCAGAGAGTAACAGTAGATTTGGGTTCTGTTCAGTATTAAAAAGTGTAAAGACTGCAGAAGATCCAAGAAAACCTCCACCCGACACCAGCTATGCAACTAAAGATGCGTCTTGTGTGCCTTCTCTCTTAACCCTACTCCACTTCCTCCATCTTTGCAGTCGATGCTGAGCGCAGTCTTGGATGTGTTCAGCACCGTAGATGGGGCGAAGTGGACTCGTGGGTTGCACCGTAGATGGGGCGAAGTGGACTCGTGGGTTGCACCGTTGATAGGGGCGAAGTGGACTCGTGGGTTCCACCGTAGATGGGACTAAGGGTACTCCGGGGTTCCACCATAGTTGGGGCGAAGGGGACTCGTGGGTTCCAGCGTAGATGGGGCGAAGTGGACTCGTGGGTTCCAGCGTAGATGGGGCGAAGTGGACTCGTGGGTTCCAGCGTAGATGGGGCGAAGTGGACTCGTGGGTTCCAGCGTAGATGGGGCGAAGTGGACTCGTGGGTTCCAATGTTGATGGGGCTAAGTGGACTCGTGGGTTCCACCGTTGATGGGGCAAAGTGGACTCGTGGGTTCCACCGTTGATGGGGCAAAGTGGACTCGTGGGTTCCACCGTTGATGGGGCAAAGTGGACTCGTGGGTTCCACCGTTGATGGGGCAAGATGGACTCGTGGGTTCCAGCGTAGATGGGGCGAAGCGGACTCGTGGGTTCCAGGGTAGATGGGGCGAAGCGGACCAGTGGGTTCCACCGTAGATGGGGCGAAGCGGACCAGTGGGTTCCACCGTAGATGGGGCGAAGCGGACCCGTGGGTTCCACCGTAGATGGGGCGAAGCGGACCCGTGGGTTCCACCGTAGATGGGGCGAAGCGGACCCGTGGGTTCCACCGTAGATGGGGCGAAGTGGACTCGTGGGTTCCACCGTAGATGGGGCGAAGTGGACTCGTGGGTTCCACCGTAGATGGGGCGAAGTGGACTCGTGGATTCCACATCGCTCACATCTACAGGTTAGTGGTGACTTGAGTCGGACTCAAAGCACAAAAGTCCATTTTTAGGCTTCGCTTTTTCCTTACTGTCCTTTTGGTTATGTTTATAAAGACAAGCTAACAAAGTTCAGCAAATTAAGTCTTAGGTTAAATGGAGTATTTCTCTGTATTCAAAAATGTAGTTTTAAAAAAAAAAAAAAAAAATCATTTACATAAACAAAAGTTGAAATGTTGCCAGATACGGGACGGGAGTGATCAAGTGATTAGGACTTCAAGATTTCAATAATGAACAAGGTTATTAGATCTTCACAACTGACAGGACTGTAGTAAAATGAGTATGCATTTAATCTGATTCCCGTGAGATGTCAATCAATCAGGGGTTTGTAAAGCGCGGCTACTCACCCGTGAGGGTCTCAAGGCGCTGATGTGACGCTATGAGGACCACTTGGTATTCAGTCCCCCTCTGAAGATCCGGCGTGGCCAGGATACATTTCTGACTGCGGCAGCCGCCGTCCCTCCTGCTGGTCGGCTAAGAAATGCCTCAAACCCCATCCCGCCCTCCCACCACCCAACTACTGCACACCATTTCCCAGCGGCGGGGCTGGCTGGGTTCCAGATTTTTGTGCCTCCCGGTGCCTTTATAGCCCCCTTGCAGCTCCCGCATTGCGGGGTAGGGGCGGCACCTGGGCCAAGGGTGGGTCTGTGCACGACCGTCAGAACCTGGAGGAGGCTGGGCCACCCCTCATAGCCTGACCCCAGCCTAAGGTACTGTGCCCACCTCCCCGCTCAGCCGCTCCCCCTGTGCTGCCTGCTGTACACCTGCACAGCCGCTCCCCCTGTGCTGCCTGCTCTCCCTGCCCATGCTGCAGCTCCCCCTGCGCTGCCTGCTTTCCCTGTGCTGCTCTTTCACCAGCACTGCCTGCTCTCCCTGCCCATGCGCTGCAGCTTCCCCTGCACTGCCGCTCTCCCTGCTCCTGCATTGTCTGTTGTCCACGCCGCTCCCCCTGCTCTGCCTGCTGTCCCTGCAGTCCCTTTGCTGCCGCTCCCTCTGCGCTGCCTGCTGCCCCAGCGCTGCCGATCCACCTTCGCTATCTGCTTTCCCTGCCCCTTTGCTGCCACCCCCCCTGATCTGCCTGCTGTCCTTGTGCTGCCACTGTCCCTGCATTACCTGCTGCCCCAAACCCTGCGCTGTCTGCTGTCCCTGCGCTACACCCACCAGTGTAGTGTAGTTCCTATTTCCCTAATAGGCTCTGCGCATTGGAATAATATAACCTATAGGTTTGACATAGGACTAAGGTCGGTATGTCCCTATCGAGTATATTAAACTTAATTACTTGTGCCAGCTAGCTCAGAGGCCACTAGAAACTCCTTGAGAACAAGGGAGTAGTTTCTGGCAACCGAAAAACATGACTACTTTGTTTCCCTTTAGAATCGGAACACGTCTCAGAATCGTGGAAACAATAGATAACAGTTTCACTCAGTCAATCGTGCATGCTTAGTTTCTACAGAGTTACACAGAAAGGAAAGACGGGCGTTTCAATAAAAAGCGTTTTATTGAACAATCTTGTTTCTCGTGTAAGAGACATGTGCTGTTATGATCACAAGACAGTATGCAAGATAAATAATGTACAGCGTAAGCAGTAGAAATATATAATACTGCGCTAGCATTATCTTTTAGCATATATTCACGTACGTAAATAACATGAGCTAAAAATGCGAGTACTCATACGAAGCGTCTCTAAGCTAGTTCTACCCGAATGTACCTAACCTGGTGTAGGGAAAGGTAGAAGTAGGTGGAGTATTCTCTAGTCTGGTATACTAAGAGTATGTTAAGTATAGTATGCCAAGTATAGTATGCCAAGTATGGTATGCCAAGAGTCCCTCTAGGTTCTAGTCAGCTCCATACCTTGAGAATGAGAGAGGTGGGAATCTCTTGCCGGATCTGGAACTCTAACACCTTGCGAAGGGAGTCAGAACACTGGAAGCTGGATTCGTCTGCGTGCAGGAATGACAGTGTCTTCTCAGTGCGTCAGGCCGGGATACGGGCTCCTCTGAAGTCGAGGTCTCCTCTAACTTGCTTGGGCAAGGGAAGGTATATTTATACCTGGTAGGTGTCTTGGAATGTTAGCATTGACGTGAAGTCGGACAGAGGAAGACGTCAGGAATGAACCCTTAAGGTATAACGGTTCATACATAATAGATGAGTTCTTGGAGAAATCAATAGTCCTGTGCTAGGGGAACTCCCGAAGCTTAAGGGTCTGGTTTCTAAGAACTCATTGTGATGTTGGGGTGGACGGATGTCGGTGACCATGCCTGTATTTGGAGTGCACGGTTAATGCCTAAATAAGGACAGGGATTCTATGCCTATATAAGGGCAATGCGAATTGTGCCTATATAAGGACATGATTCAGGAAAACCTATATACGGACACCTAAAGCGGAATACAACACCCACTCCACTTTCGATTGAACGATAATACTAAATGCTAAACATTGAAATGCTAAACATAAAATTGAGTACCACATATTGCTAAAAACATTTCTAAAAGCATTTTAAAAGAAGCTCAAAACTGTTGAAATGCAATAGGTACTGTACATATAAAGCATCGTATTCATTCTAAGCATATAATGGAAGTAAAATGCAACGTGAATGAAACAAATATATACATATGACGAAATGGTCAAAATCAAAGCCATTGCATATCATGGAATTAAATGAAATGTTAGACAAGTAAGGTGACAATGTGTCCCTGGAAGTATTCAAAGAAGTCCGTTTTATAAGACTAGTTCTACTGTAAGCAGATTGTTCATTTGCCATGTCTCTTCTATTGAAAGAAAAGAAAAAAAAAATTCTAAAAGAAAAAATTCAATTTCTGGGAATAGTTCCAAGTTTTGAAAATATGAAGGCCAATTTTCATTGTTGCCCTGGTACACTGTGAGCCGAATCAAAGTCAGTGTACGGGTCTGGCGTAAACATTAGATCATCTATTTCCGTAGCCAAAATATCGTCTACCGAAGTTGGTGACATTTGGAACACCTCGTTCAGAAGGTTAATTGCACAGAGATGAGAAACATCACCGTCAGTAGAAGAAGCAATGTTCGCGTCCGTTGTTACCTGTGTGCCCGTTGATCCATCTCGTACCTCAGCAGCAGCCGGAAGCGTCTGTGAGATCTCAATGAATGCCGCCATCAGGATTGGAAGCCTCTGGGGACAACACACAGCATGGGCCGTTATCGGGTCCAGCAGAGTATCGATATCCGTTGGCATGACTGATGGGAGTGTTAGACAGGTGTCTAGCACGCATTCTTCACCGCAAAACAGGCAGCGTAGAACAGGTAAGATGCAATCTTGCCAGATTGGTCTGAATGACAGGAACCACGTTGTATTAAGTTCCCGTGAGACGAGGCATGCCCAAAAGCTGTACTATTCGCTCACGGCATTTCCGTTCAAGGAGGGCTCTCTCCACATCGCTCGGAGTGATGTTGGCGAAGAGGCTTGCCATAGCGTAGGAGGAATAGAAACAGAATTCCTGCAACAAGTGCTAGAATTAACGGCACACCACCAAACACCGAATGTGCAAGTTTGGGATTATTCTGAGGACAGCCTGGAAAGGTGCTAATAGTCTGGAACAGATGGTCTTAAATACATGTACAATTCCGCTTGTATCTGACATATTAAAGATACGTCCTATCATTTCTACGAAATGTATAGGGCAGTTTGTACGAATTAAAGCTTGTATCTCATCCGAAGTCCTTGCAATTTGTAGATCATAGGTTTCTTTGGCCGAGGTCAAAGGCACCGATTGTTGTATAAGCATGGCTTTCATTCTGCTTAAAGTATCAAATCGTATAAAAGACATTCAACGAAGGCCATAGAGGCGACTCCCTGACTGTGTCTATTGGGGCAAACAATACTTGCATACAGCAAGTGACCCTGGAGTTGACTGTTACTAGATATGGGATGCCTGGCAACATGCCACAGCAACTCTGATCATTCAACATGAGGTAACTCCCATTAGAAAGTTGGCCAAACGTTGGATTAATCACAGCAGCTGGTGTACCTTGCTGGTGGCAGGACAAATTTGCCACAGAACCATTACAAGCCCCGTGTAAAGATATGTCCGGACAAATCAGTGAACCGCTCAGTGCACTTTCACAGTGTGTACCGCTCAGAAACACTTCACGATCCCCACTCCAACATCTATAGGTGTAAGGTAAATTCCAGGATGTCTTAATGTATTCTTTACCCAACGTTTCATATTTGCCTGCTTGCATCTGTTTAAGGCAATACTGAAACTGGAAAGTAGTCACAGGTAGACTAATTTTGCCATGAATAAGCCATTCTGTAGCCGGTTTATCTGCCACTGTGAATGGTAATTTTTCAAGTTTTTCAATGCTCAGTACTGTATACTTTGCTCCCCTTTGTGCCAGTTCGATCTGTTTATCAGTTAGATTGTATTCTGCAAACAGAGCCGTTGTGTTGATAAAACGCCAAGGCACATAGCCCGCACGCAAAGATTGCAGCGTCCAGCTTAACATAATAGAACGTAACTGAGATTGTCCTTGTTGTAACATGGCTAAATCTTGTTCCAGTATGTCGATAGCAGAGGATACAATACTGTCCAATGAATAAATTCTGGAGGACAAAGTGGTTAACCCATTGTCGACCACAGAGAGAGTTTTCTCTAAATTAATACGATCAAGTTCACGTATTCGTTCTGCGGCCTCCATCTGTGACACCTTCCATGCTTCATTATAAGCAGCATAAATGCCGGCATATATGAAACGTTTTTGACGCGGTTTTCTTGGTCCAAGCAAGAATTCCCTAAGGTCTGCGTCTTCCTTAAGTAAAGATAAGTGTTGTTTCACATCCTTAAGTGTAGATTTTTGCAGCCAATCGAGGCATAATTTTCCTACACTGTATGTTGTTACTACCCCCGAATGCTGTCTTTGGACGTATCGTGGGTCTGGCCTGTGAATAGTAAACCCCTGTGTTTTATTCAGGAATCTCTCTTGACAGTTGTTTGTGTCTGTGGGCCAGATCAACCATTTTCTCCAATCAGGATTTGTTCTGTTGAGTTGTAGTATGGTATCAACTGTAACCGCTGCCTGTGTATTGTTATCACTTGCAGGTGTTGGTACAGAAGGAGTTTATGTCTTTGATCTTGGCTAACCCAAGGCAAGACGTTTGTTGGACCGTGACATTCAAAAACATTATTTGTTGAGGGACGATACAGGCTCTAAATAAAGCTTCTATCCCCTGCACTTGCCAGTCTTTAGTACCCAAGACAGATTTTGTGTCTATTGCGTTTTTCCACAAGTTGAAACCCTGTCTAGACAGTTGGGCAATAAATGCTGCAGAGTAAATCTGTTTTGTATTATTTAACATAATTTTCAGTCCTGTTTTGTTTACATTTTTATAGTAAAATGTTTCTGGATCAGATGTATTGTATCCTGAAAAATATGGAAACTTAACAAATGTTTTTGAACTACCTTTTGGTGCTGTAGGACAATGCTCCCATTGGTTAAACAAACACATTTCTAGGTGTTGCAGATTTATGCAAAAAATTATGACCATAGTGGTTATAGCAATACAGCTGTTCATAGT
The DNA here is from genome assembly GCA_963921515.1 of Calotriton arnoldi. NCBI lineage: Eukaryota > Metazoa > Chordata > Amphibia > Caudata > Salamandridae > Calotriton > Calotriton arnoldi. The sequence goes on along the minus strand of CAWUFW010001623.1, from coordinate 1,724,719 downwards.
CTGATGAACCCTCTAAATATTCATTTTTAGAAAATGCAGCAGATTTTTCTAGGTCAAACATGTTATTTACAGTTTCAAAGTCCCAATCATCAGAATAGGAACTGGATGAAACAAAATCACTTAGTGAGATCTTAAATAAATGTGGAATGTTCAAATGTTCCGTCGGGCCAAAAATATCGAAATCTGTTTTGTCCCACACTATACCATCCTGTATAGGAACGGCTGTGATGTTCACTGCAGACAAGTCTCTCGTTTCACGATGGGATGATTTGTGAGGTTTTAAAAGTAAGTTCACTTCTTTTCTTTCAGTGTCCAAATGGATGTATTTGCCATTTATAAGCACGCTCATAGTCATAACCAAAGCTAGCCAAAGCAGGAAGAAAAATATTCCAGAAATAATCCATAGTTCAATCCATGGTGAAACCAGATAAGTCTTTTTCAGAAAATGAAGAAAGTCTTGTACTTGCTGTTTAAAAGTTTTAGATGCTGGCGACGTCTCGGGCTCACTCGGATCCTCAGAAAACGTATCAAAGTTAATGAAATAGCCAGAAGCAGTTCTGTCAATTGTTGGAATTGCATCAGGATTTGTAGAAATCGCTGGAACCAGTTGATCACTTGTTACATTGGTGTAGACAGGTGTATTTGGACAAACTGTTTTAGAGTTTCAAGAGGGATGAGTTCCATTGCATTGTTGCTCAGTCCTTCATCTGTTACTGCTGAATTCTCGATGGTTATCAGTCTTTCAGTCTGAACCTCTTGGATAGTAGCGAGAGGAGTGTGTCTGCTACTAGGTCGGAGTCCACGAGGCCTACTATTTAGTATTGGCCACATACTGTGGTTTGATGAGGTCGATGGACACAAATCTTTTCTCCTTTTTACCAGCAAGGGGCGGCAGAAGTACTGTTCTTGTTCAGTGTATGGCTAGGACAGGTACTATTTGTCTGTAAGAAGGTCCAAATTCCTTCTTGTCCGCAATTTTCTCTGACTAGATCCCCAACTTTTGGAATCCAGACAGGCCTTGCTGGGACCGCCGGTTTTTCCCCAGTGGTGGTTGGCTGCAGGAATACGTTGCTTTGTTTCGATCTTAGTTCATTTAGATCCTGTAAAACAGCCAAACGATCTTTGATATCAAAGGGTTTATTTTCCACCACTGTGCCACTACATTCTAGATGTGGCACCCACATTCTTATCCCAAATAGGACCTCATATGGAGTGGCCCCCCCCCCCCCAAGAGAAATTCTTGGCAAATTGTTTAATGAGCGTTGGACCCCATAAAGATGTTTGACCCACCCATCACCCGAACCTAATACCCTAGCTGTTATAGACTGCTTTATGTCCCGGTTTTTCCTTTCCACAACAGAATTTCCCTCAGGATGAAACGGAGAGGAGTACCGCAATGCAACGCCCAGACTGGGCATGGCTTCTTTGTAAGCTCGAGAGCTAAACGCAGGGCCCTGGTCAGAATGTAGCGTGCCTATTGCGTATGTGCCGATAAAGACTCGCAAATCTTTTATAACAGTTCGAGCGTCATCAGAGCGCTGAGGCCATATCCATAGGAACCTTGACTTAGAATTTGTGGGATTGCAGTCGTCCACAAGGACGCCTGTGCATAGATAGTCTAATGCTGTCTAACAATGGTGTCTGTCCCTGGCAGGCTACTTCGTAGCATGGTGTCTGGTGGCGTTCTGCATCACGCTGTATTTTACAGTCTATGCAGTCATTGATGAAGATGTGAATATGTGTATTCATTCCAGGCCACCAGTACATCTCTTTTAATGTCAATATTGTGTTCGAGATCCCTTGATGTGACAGACCCTCCCCCAGATGTGCTTCATAAATCAAAGCTGCTCTACGTTCCATGTTTGGAATTACCCTATCCCCCACTCCAGGGATTCGAGCAAAAGGAACGTTGTTCGCATCAATTACATAAGAGTACTTGAGTGGAAACTTTTTTGGTAACGCTGCACCACTGCCTTTGCTCGTAGCATTGACAGCCAACATTATCTCACTGTCTATTCTCGTTTTTGAACGAGTGATCGCAGCTACGGAAGCCGTCTGAACAGCCCCCTTAGCCAATGAATTCCCTGCAACGTGAACGCCATCACGTTGAAGACTCAGTGTGTGTATCACGTGAGCCTTTGGTAGTTCGTTTTTTTAACTGAACTACTTGTTCCCAAAGCGTTTTATGCTTTATTGTGCCACCTTTTGCATCTTTGAACCCATTTTCAAGCCAAGTTTGCATATATTCATTATACGACTGCACACAGTAGAAAGAATCGCACACTATTAGCGTGGGGAATTCTCGATCTGTACTTTCAAGTGCCAGTTTGAATGCTTGTAGTTCAGCTCGCTGAGCTGTGCAATCTCCTAGAGATTGGGTTTTTGTGACCATAGGTCTGAAGATACCATCTCGCATGCGACCTTTAACGATTGCACACGCTGCACTGTAAGCTTGCTTACTCCCTGTTGCGGGTTGTGCGGATCCGTCAGTGTAAATTATGAATTCATACTGATCGAGAGGCAGAATCTCAGTGGGCAGAGGACATTCATGTTCATATTGCAGGAACGCTTGTGTTTTTAAATCAGGATCAAAAACATATTCAACATCTGTTGCAGCAAGAGAATTAATCCATTGTATCCATCTAGGATGTAATGCTTTAGCATTTGGGATGCTCGCTTTTGTTACCGCCTCTAAGGCCGGTACTGGGGTTACGACAATAATGCGTTTCCCTTGGGCTAGAGCTCTTTCTTTCGCTACAGCGGTTTGATCTGCTGTCAGTATTTTTTCAGTTGAAGTGAAGCGCATTTCTGCTTGTGTATACAAATGTGATTTGTATGCAATTGGTACTTTTTCACCCTCATTAAATGTTAAGTAGGTGAATCCGCATTGACCCGAAATTATTCGGATCACTAAGTTGCGTTGACTTACGCGTGTTTGTAAGTGATTTGTTGCTAACATGTTAGCTTGGAGTGAACGCAAGATTTCTGTGTGTTCATGTGTCCAATTTTTGATTAAAAAATCAGGTTTGATTAATGCGTAGAGAGGTTTAACCCTTTCTGCGTAGTTTAGAATGTAAGTTCTTCCAAAATTTAGGAAACCCAGGATGGATTGTAAATATTTCAGCGTTTTAGGAGGTTGAAGCAGCGCACACCTTTCTAAAAAGTTAGCTGCCAAGCTCTTGCCTTCACTTGAAAGCTCATATCCTAAAAAGAGGACATTGAGATGGGCAATTCTGGACTTTTTGAAGTTGAATTTATAGCCCTCAGAGGCGAAGCCCAGTATAATGGTGCTCACCCTGTTCAAGTGTTTGTCCAGGTCATCGTCTGTCAGATAGATGTCATCGACATATGACAATGCCTCATTGTCATAAATTTGTAGTAACTCCGTTACTCTCACTGAGAATAACCCCGGGCTGTTCTTGAACCCTTGTGGGAGTCGACAAAATTGACGCTGGGTCCCCATTATCGAGAAAGCTGTTAAGTACCAGCTTCCAGGTGCTATGTTTTGACAAAAGAAACCATTTGAGATATCCAATGTGGTTTTTTATTTTTTACGCACGTTATTCATTAATGCTGTACTGTGTGCATTTTGCACCGCAAAAGTTTTAGAACAAGTGTTTAAGTGTCTGTAATCCAAAACTAGACGATATGTATTGTCTGGTTTGGAGACAGGAAACAAAGGATTGTTCATTGAAGAGGTGCATGTTTCAATCACCCCTTGGTATTCAAGATGATCTCAGATCTCCCTGACCTGTTTTTTAGCTTCTTGCTTTATTGGGTACTGCCTCTGTGCAGTAGGTTCATTTTTTAGATGTATTTTATGGTGAGGCGAGTCCTCATCCCATCCTACATGATTTTTGTATAATGCTGGGGCCTGGGCGACTGCCCATTTCCTGGCATAAGTATATTTGAGGTGGTTGGAGAAGGCAGGCATAATAATGTCTTCACCATGTGGGCACTCCCTGACAAATTGTGGTGGCCAGTCTTTTTCTGCTAGAAGTATGTCATAGCCCCTTGAAAGTTTTTCCCAAAAGAGTGCCTTCACCTGTCTAGGTATGTCTCCCTCCATCCGGAGTGTTATTTCATATAACTTTTGTGGAGTACTAACCCTGGTGTCTACAGTCTCAACTGTAATGTACTCATTCAAGTCCACTATCTCCAGAAGTTCCTTCAGGTTCTGGCGAGTTATTGTGACTTCTGCTGCACTGTCCAGCATTGTCTGAGCCCATTCTCCGTTCTTGAGTTGTGTTCTCAGTATCCTCGGCATGTCTGACCTTCAGACCTGCTACCTTCTTTTTTGAGAATTGAGGTTTTGATTTATTTTTCGGAACGTGTTTGTCGTCTGTCGATTTCACGCGTTCTTCTCTATGTTCTGACCGTCCTCTTCTTTCCGATGTCTGTGACGAGATCTGAAAGGTACGAGAGGAACGTGTATCAGTATCTTGATACCTGTCAGGCTTTTTTAAATTATCCCTATTCCTGAGGTTATACCTCCTTTCCGAGTGCTCCTTTTGAGGAGACCTACCTCAGGATTGAGAACGTTTCTTGTTTCAATTTTGTTTGTTAGTTTCCCACTTCTTTTTAGAAGATGTAGGAGTTTGTTTAATAGAGTCCTTCTCAGGACTTTGATAGTTTCGGCTTCAATGGTCTTCCACCCAAACTATCTCTGCCTAATTCTGCATAAGATTGTTCTATTATTCTGGGTAGTTCTGTTTGATGTTCTGTAACATCGAATTCCCTTAATCGTTGGCGGATCGCCACTGCTTCTGCCTCCCCTTTAATATTAGATAATATTATTGTTGAGACCTGGTTGAAATTTTTCAGTAATTTCATACCTATATTCGGAGCAGGCTCTGCCCCGTATTCGTTTTGAATTTGTTTCAGGACATCTGGTATTACTGCAATTGACGGAACACCATGTGTTTTAGTAGAGATGGCAGCAAAGACTGAGCCCCAAGTGGTGCAGTCTTCCAGTTGTGGTGTGATCCCCATTGGTAAACAGATGGTTAGGATTCTGTGTTTCTCATAAGGGCTAGTATTTGGAAATACTGCTTCTATTTGAGTAATTTTTTGAGCTATCCAGAATGGAATTTGCTCACGTTTTGTGGGCATTTTTCCCATGACTGCGTATAGAGTCTGTGGTGTAATTTTTAGTGTATTCCCCTGTTGAGGAGTTTGATTTGGAATGGTTAATGGTGGTTGGACTGTAAAAGTCCGCATGACATATTGGACTAATTGTCTGTAGATTTTGATCAACTCTGTAAGTTGAGTAAATAGTTCCTCGTCTGACATTATATCTAGGTCAGGATGAGGAGTGTAGCCGGCTAGAATCGGCCATGTTGCTCCTGGTCTACCTAGTGGACCGAGCCTGGTAATGTTTTTGTGATGTTTTAGGGCGCCTTTAAACCAGAGCTGATGCTCCTGGTATGTTAGTGGAATTTCAATATCCTCGAAAGGAATATATTCCTCTGGTGGTTCATCTTCTTTGTAGAAGTGAAACAGTCTTGTAACTGGATTTGATTCTGGGAATACTATCCATGAATAGAATACCTCTGTCTGAAAAGATTTGTGTGCCTCTATCACGAAAACTGCTCTACCGCCTCTTGGTGGAAGGCCATGTTTTTATAAGTTTTAGAGTGATGGCTCTTCTTAAGTTTGGATGGATGTCTATAACACCCTCCTCGGTTTCAATTAAACCTGTAAAGTTAAAAGCTGTTACGACTGGTTGAGCCGCAGCTCCACCGGTGTTGGTGGCATCGTCCCAGTTTACGGACATTTTGTTTTTTGAAAAATGTAGAACAAGTTTCAAGGAAACAAAAGATAAGGTGCACAATATTTTGGAACACTGTATCCTTCAACGTTGAACAAACCAAACAACTAATATATAGGGTGCTTCCCTATTTAGCTTTTGGCGGATATTTTAACCCTACCCATTCCAGACGTCTTATGCTGAGAAAAGCACGACTGAGTAACTCAGTATCTAGCGTTAAATTACTGCCTTGCCCCACGTTGGGCGTCATGTAGTGTAGTTCCTATTTCCCTAATAGGCTCTGCGCATTGGAATAATATAACCTATAGGTTTGACATAGGACTAAGGTCGGTATGTCCCTATCGAGTATATTAAACTTAATTACTTGTGCCAGCTAGCTCAGAGGCCACTAGAAACTCCTTGAGAACAAGAAGGGAGTAGTTTCTGGCAACCGAAAAACATGACTACTTTGTTTCCCTTTAGAATCGGAACACGTCTCAGAATCGTGGAAACAATAGATAACAGTTTCACTCAGTCAATCGTGCATGCTTAGTTTCTACAGTTACACAGAAAGGAAAGACGGGCGTTTCAATAAAAAGGGTTTTATTGAACAGTCTTGTTTCTCGTGTAAGAGATATGTGCTGTTATGATCATAAGACAGTATGCAAGATAAATAATGTACAGCGTAAGCAGTAGAAATAAATAATACTGCGCTAGCATTATCTTTTAGCATATATTCACGTACATAAATAACATGAGCTAAAAATGCGAGTACTCATACGATGCGTCTCTAAGCTAGTTCTACCCCAATGTACCTAACCTAGTCTAGGTGTAGGGAAAGGTAGAAGTAGGTGGAGTATTCTCTAGTCTGGTATACTAAGAGTATGTTAAGTATGGTATGCCAAGAGTCCCTCTAGGTTCTAGTCAGCTCCATACCTTGAGAATGAGAGAGGTGGGAATCTCTTGCCGGATCTGGAACTCTAACACCCCGCGAAGGGAGTCAGAACACTGGAAGCTGGATTCGTCTGCGTGCAGGAATGACAGCGTCTTCTCAGTGAGTCAGGCCGGGATATGGGCCCCTCTGAAGTCGAGGTCTCCTCTAACTTGCTTGGGCAAGGGAAGGTATATTTATACCTGGTAGGTGTCTTGGAATGTTAGCAATGACGTGAAGTCGGACAGAGGAAGACGTCAGGAATGAACCCTTAAGGAATAGCGGTTCATACATAATAGATGAGTTCTTGGAGAAATCAAGTCCTGTGCTAGGGGAACTCCCGAAGCTTAAGGGTCTGGTTTCTAAGAACTCGTTGTGACGTTGGGGTGGACGGATGTCGGTGACCATGCCTGTATTTGGAGTGCACGGTTAATGCCTAAATAAGGACAGGGATTCTATGCCTATATAAGGGCAATGCGAATTGTGCCTATATAAGGACATGATTCAAGAAAACCTATATACGGACACCTAAAGCGGAATACAACACCAGGACCACCAATGAAGGCCGACACAGCCAACAGGAGCAGCAGATGCGCCGCCAGTGCACCGCCAGTTAGACAATGCTGTGCCAGGACCCCTGGCTCTCCCACCACCCGACGGTACACCGCCAAGGAACTCCTGGATGCCGAAACATCTGCGTCTCCTCCTCCCCACTATCTACCAAAGGACCCTTCACCTGCTGACACTGCCACTTCTCCTGCAACACAACCTATTAAAGATCCAGCACCACTCCTGCTCACAAGACCAAGAACACCCCGCAACTGCTCCACTGTATCCTGCTCAACACCCGCTCCCTCTGCAAACATGCCACAGAAATCTGGGACACCAGCACCACACTCACCATGGACGCTGCCTTCATCACCGAAAAGTGGCTCAACCCCTCTTCGAACCCCATCCCCACCGCCATTCCAGAAGGCTACAAGACCAACAACAAACAAGGTGGAGGCATCGCCATCATCTTCCAGGAAACCATAAGATGCACCAACAACGAATCCACGCCTCGCATGAAACACCTCAACTTACTACTACAAACTGATGCGAAGACCACGATAAGAGGCACCGTCGCCTACAGACCCCCGGGATCCTGAGCAACATTCTGTGACGTCATCCCCAACCTCATTGCCACCCTAGCAATCGACTCTAACCACTATGTCCTACTCTGCGACCTCAACTTTACACATCGACAACCCCAACGTCGCCAACTCCATCGCCCTCCTGGAGAACTTGAACAACATCAGCCTCACCCAACTGGCCACTAAACCCACGCACAAAGCCGGACATACACTCCACCCAATCTTCACCTCCAGCGACAGAATCAAATTCAGCCACACCACAGAACTGATGCCCAGCACACCACAGCTAAAGCAAGGTCACCGAAACTCAGTGGTCACAGGCCCGCACCACCTCCCAACCCGAGGTCTCAAAAGACCTCGACCAGGCCATCCAGAACTTCGCCGCCTGGATCACAGACAGCACTGACAGAGTTGCCCCACAGAAACCTACAAAACCTCCAAACATGGCAGCTGGTATACCCCAAAACTCAGGACCACCAAGCACAACTGCTGGAGAAACGATGGCACACCAGCAAGGACCCCACAGACAGAGCAGGTCACAAAACAGCCAAGAAAGCAGCCATCACCACTCGCAACAACTCCGTGGCTAACCACACAAAGGAACTCTTCAAAATAGTTAAAGAATTCTCCAGTCTAACTACCACGGAGAACACCTTCCACCCGTCCCAAGGATTCTACTACACCCTCTCAGACTACTTCCACAGCAAGATCACCAACATCTACAGCAATTTCAACCTCCAACCTGGCACTCTCAACCCAAACAACCTCAACCAACCAGCGAACATCAGCCCAACCATTACCACCAGGTCTCCGTTCATCGTCCTGACCACCTCAGCCATCATGTCTTCCATCCACTCCGGAGCGCCCACCGACCCCATGTCCCCACCACCTCTACAACCTCACAACGAACCCAATCAGCACGCAACGCACCAGCATCCTCAACAACTCCATCTCTACAGCATCCTTACCGGACAGATGGAAACACACAGACGCCAGACTGCTCCTAAAGAAAGCCTTAGCCGACCCCAGCAATCTGAAAAATGATTGGCCGATCTCCCTGCTCTCCTACCCAGCCAAAGTACTCGAGAAAGTCATCAACCAGCAGCTCACCGAATTCCTGAAACAAAACCACCTACTGGACGCCTCAATATCAGGATTCCGTGCCAACCACAGCACTGAGACCGCACTGATTGCCGCCACAGACTACATCAGAACACTCCTCAACCGCAGAGAAACTGTGGCCCTGATCCATCTCCATGGCATTCGACACCATCTCCCACAACACCCTCATCAACAGACTCTACGACATAGGTTTACAGCAAGACGCCTTCAAGTTGATCACCTCCTTCCTTGCATGACGCACACAGAGCATTCGACTGCCTCCCTTCACCTCTGCTCCCAAAAACATATGTGGCGTACCACAAGGATCATCCCTCAGCCCCACCCTGTTCAAGATCTATATGACCCACCCCTCGCAGACGTCGTCAGATCCCACTGACTTAATATAATCTCCTATGCAGACAACGCTCAACTGATCCTCTCGATCACCGAGGACCCCTCCATGCCAAAGCAAACTTCTGCAACGCCAACATAGCCAAATGGATGAGTGACCACTGCCTCAAACTCAACTCCGACAAAACTTAAGTACTGATCTTCGGGAAGAACACCTCCGCATGGGACCACAGCTGGGGGCAAGCAGAACTCTGACCTACACCCACACCGCCCGACCATGCACGCAACCTCGGCATCATCCTTGACAGTCAACGGACCATGAAACCACAAGTCAATGCAGTTGCCTCCTCCTGCTTCCACGCATGCTCCGCAGAATCTTCAGATGGATCCCAACCAACACCAGAAAGTGTCACTAAGGCCCTCATGCAGTTGCGGCCGGCATGGCTTGTGGGTGGGGGGCAACAGGAACAGGAAGCAGGCAGCCAGGCTCCCTCCCCAAAGCCAATCACAACGATGCAATGCAGTGTTGTGACATGGCGCTCAGCCAGGGGGCTGGAGGGGTGGGCATGTTCTCCATGCAGGATGCAATGCAGGAGTGGGCAAACCGCTCATCCCCTGCCCTAATCCGTAAGCAGGGCAGCCCCGCCTGCCAAGGAAACAAAGTTATTACCATTTTATGTTTTTGCTTCTCGCACTGCGAGAAAGCAGTAGGGCGACGCTCCTCCGCCATAGTGGAGCCGCCACTGCCCTCATGACCAGCTGCCGCGACTATGGCAACGCCCTTTATGCCGGTATATCCACCCAGCTCCTCAGAAGACTCCAGACCATACAGAACTCCGCAGCCAGATTCATCCTGAACCTCCCCAAACAAAACCACATCGCCCCCCACCTGAGACCTACCATGGCTCCCCATCCAGAAGAGATGCCAGCTCAAGATCGACTGAACTTCAACCCTCTAGACAACTGCGCTCCTCTTCACTCGCCCTCGCACACACTTCCTGCAGCAGGGACAGCCGCAGCAGTGGCCACTCCTACATTGCTGCCAAGAGTTGGACCTTCCCCTTCAGCGCCATTCAGCACCCCCGCTGGCAGACTTCAGAAAGACTCCAGACCCGGCTCTTCGACGGGGACAAAGCACCCAGATACCCCTAGGGTTGATATTGTTACGCTTTACAAATGCTGATTGACTGACATTATGTTTGACAGCAAATATCCATATAGCCCAGTAACACTTCCAGATCTTGAGCTGGAAAGATTAAATTGTGTCCCATTCCAACGTTACCTACCAGCCAACATATAAGTACATGGTTGAACAAATTATGAGCTATAGATGCACAAATTTTTTCTTCATTCTGTTGATTGATGAGTATGTGCTGCTGCCACGCTGAATCTGGAATAATTGTAGCCCGATATTTCAGACAAACAGTTCAAGTGTTCGGATGAGGCATCAGCTTACTGTGTATAGATAGGGTCCTGCTGGATGATGGATCAAAATTCAAACACAGAAATGTCACATGGGAGACTCTGCAACTCGGAACCACAAACATAAGACTGAGGGCCTGATTTAGATCTTGGCGGACAGGTTACTCTGTCACAGCAGTGACGGATATCCTGTCCGTCGAAATATAAATCCCATAATAAACTATGGGATTTATATTTCAGAGGGTGGGATATCCGACACTATTGAGACGGAGTAACCTGTGCGTCAAGATCTAAATCAGGCCCTGGATCTAAAGAAGTCCAGATAGAACATTTATGACACGTAAATGAGTAAACGCGACCTTAGACTACAATTCCAAAGTCCGTGTGATTTATTTCACTTTTCTTTAGGTTTTTGAAAACAAGATTATGCCATTATTTTCATGTCATATGTCGGGCAACACTTTGTTTCAATAGACATTTTCGTATAGTGTCAAGTATATCACTCAAAAAAAAACCTGAGTTTTCAAGAGACTTTTTATTTTATTCTGTACATACATGAACATCTGTACAAAATCTGACCTGTCATACTATGTAACGCTACCTAAAAATAAAGTAAAACATATGTACAGACAGGACCTGGAAGCAGCGTAGTGTTAGTCAGGTCGGGAATGCTATTTCATTGGTCTGTTTAGTATTTCCCTTGTCATGACGATGCTATGAGACGGAGGACAACCCGAGGAGGTACTAGAGTCCCAGTTCCCGTCTTCTCAGAGCTGAGAGGACATGAGCGGATCCAACCTTGCACTGGATGCAATACTGACAGCATATGGACGGGAACGTGAGCACTTGATCCAGGCAGGTGAAGAGAAGGCTCGTCATCCAGGGCTCATCCCCAAAATAGCAGCGTCAGACATCAAATCCTTTAGCTTGTTAATAAAGTGCAATTCTGAAGTCTTTTTTTTGTCACATCACAGAATTAAGTACATTGGAGAAGCAACACTTAAAAATGTTTATCCGGGCTTTGGGATAAAAGGAAACTCCAGCTTTCAGAAAGGATAGTGGTTATGAGGTATGAAAACAGGATTCTTGGGCAAGGGTATGAGGCTGGTTAGGAATCAGCAGAATGATAGAAGCTCCAGTGACTCAGAGAACACAACGAAGAGTGGCACTGACAGATACAAGGTGCGCCCTCATCCAGGAAAACATTTTTCACTTGAACAAACAGGAGAGCCTTAAAGACATGGCTTTTAACTGGCATATACATGATGACCTTTGTGGCTCACTAGGTGTGTATGGAGAAGTTTTTTAATTTGTGACATGAATTCGTGATCCCGGGTTAGGTGAAAGATTTGCTGCAGGAACAAGAACCTCTTCTGAAGGGAACGATGTGCATTTCCTAACCATAAACAACCTACTGGTGAGTCTGATAGGAAAACTGGTGAGAAACAGGAGGGGATGGTGTATGTAAGTAAGACATAGTGGACATTAATTTTTAGAAAAGCCTGCCTGCGAGAACCCACACCGGCGCATGTTTGGTAAGAACTGACATGCTTTCGCTGCTTAGTCTAGAGGAGGGTTGTGCAACAGAAATTTGGACATGTGTGCACTCTGCTGCTTCGCCCTGCTCAAGGGAGAAGGTAGGTCTTACAGAAAAATGAATGGAATGAAAACACAAAATACAGGGCTTTGCTGTGAACTATTGGGGTTTGTGGGAGAGGGACAAGCAACACAATTTGGAATGTGGTGGGTGCACCTGTAAAGTGAAGTGCAAGAGTTTATGATTGGGCCTTATGGAGTTCTACAAATACAATTGAAGATACTGGAGTAGGGAACTTGCTCAGCTGTGCAGACAAATAGTTCTCCTCATCTTAGGCTCTAGAGGGAACAGACAAGGCTAAGCTGGGGAGGGGTGTGGGGTTCGGTAACATGTTGGGACGGCAGTGTAGATACCATGGTGTTTACCATCTACTTGCATCTACTACACATCTTAACTGAAGTGACTTCTGTCACTGAGCAGATTTAGCAGAAGACTGCACTTCATGTGCTAGACTTCCACATCTAACTTCATGTGAAGACGTATCTCAGTTTAGTCTTCATGCCTTGGTGGCTCAGAGGAACTAACTCCACTCCACCTTCGGTTTTGTAAAGCATGAATGATCCAACACCTTCACCAAGAGTCCTCCTGCATGTTCAGTAGTCTCTGCCCAACCCTCATCACACGCGTATCTAGCATCCTAGAAGGAGAAGCACCTTCCCTTTGTAGACTTCACAAGCACCATCTCCATCCAACTCCAGCACCACGCATTGCCCTTATACATTTTTAGTGCCTAATGTATCATACATTACTAAAGGAAAGTTCCAAAAGTGCCTCACTTCATCTCTAGAATAAGTTGAATCTTTGGATGTTTTTGAATAAAACGACTTTAGTGCGTATGATTATGTTAAAACTGTGTTTTCAGTGCTTGGTACTAAAACGTACCCATCAGATTCAGTGACAACGCCCACATTACATTACTGGATGAGGGGACACCTGTGAAACTAAGGGGGGAAGTCCTCTGTGACTGACTTACTACTTCTAATTCCTGCCACCAACTGAGAGGATAGAATTCAACTGATATTTTGAAGGTTTTTATTTGACTGGAGAGATTGCTGATAATTCACCTACTTATCAGACATTCAAGAACGCAGGAATTATGGCAGCAGCACATCGGGCCACCAGAGAGGTCATTAAAGGTTTGGTAGCCGGAGCTGGTGCCAAAAACTCTATTTAATAGTGTCATCATTTAGAGGCACTGGAAGGCACCTACCTGTAAAATCTTCAAAAGGACCCGCCTCATCTGACCAATCTCATTTGAGTTTTCGTCTTACCCTCCTACCAACATTCAGAGACTACCGTGAAAGCATCCAGCTGAATCAGTAGATATTGTGAAGGAAAATACATTATTCTGCCCGTAAAGGGTAATTATGCCCCACACAGGCATTGTTCTCCCCTTTCCATAATACCTCGCCACTCTTGCAAATGTGCCTGCTGATGCTGTCGCACACACCCAAGATGGGCTTTAACAGTGCAGCAGTAATCCGGTGTGCTGCCAAAGTGTCATTTTATCCAGCCTTTCTGTCATATATTCTCTTTAAAACTGATTATCACAGTTTACCCACATTTCTTCGCTATTAGTTATGTCTTTGTAATAAATGACCTGCCATGATTACAGTTGTCCACTATTTTCTTTTTTTGCCACTTCTGTGGGCACACTGTACTTTATAAATAGGTGTTTAATGTTGAGATGAACATTTTTCTCATCTACAATCAGAGGCACCCCAAAATTGTTCCTCGTATGGGCAGTTACAAATCTCATTTAGGGAGTTCCCAATGGGGGTAAAGTATTCAAAGTAATTTCTACATTTGCCTGGGGAGCCTGGGGGAAGGGTAAGATAAATATAACATGTATGGGACATGCACAGATATTTACATACAATAGATCAAGGGAACTCAGTCCAGAGTTGGTGTTATCCCGAGTATCTTGCACGTCTGATGTTCCTGGGCCTACTCAGGCCTGGACTGAGCCTCATTTTCTTCTACCTATTTTACTGCTCTCTGAATTCATTTTCCAGCTCGGTGATCGGCGCTACAGTAGAACCGTGGGACGCTGAATGTCTGACAACACAGGTACCAGTCCCCTCCAATGGGATCACTGTCGCAAAGACTAGTGTTTAAACCCAGCCCAGCCCGCAAACCCATCAGTCTCAATGGCACGAAAAAGGCATCAGGCAATAAAGGAGGAACATGTGGGAATCCCCAAACATAATATGAACATCCAGCTATCCAAGCCAACAGAGTATGTGCATGACAAGGGAACCCCACAGGACACCGAGCACACAACAGAAGCTTCAGCCCACACTGCACTCCCAGTAGAGTCATTCAGCAACCAACGGAGCAAACGCCTCCCTGGAGAGCGTGAATCACTGTTGTGTGCCTGATACACTCAGTACCAGCGTCACTGGAAAACTCTCCTCCTTCACAAGATCTTTATCACAAGAGTGGGCTGCTACCAGACAAGCAGAGGAGGGTAGAAAAGCAGCTCCTACCTGGAACAGGCATGTCACTGCGGAGACGAGTGCTGCTGACAGGGGTGGAGGGGCGATATACACATTGATCCTGCAAAGTACCAAAGTCATCAGTGACTGGAGGAGAGGAGGAAAGAGCAGGTCAAGAGTAGAACCGAGGCTGGTTAGGCACTCAACGGAGAGGGACGGAGAGAGAGGTCAGATTTGGCAGAGGATGGGCGCAGTGTAACACAAGGGAGGTGCTGCCCCATACTTCTACTTACAAGTGCATGTCTAGAGGTTCTACAAGGGAGGGACGAGTAGATCTTCCATTCCCAATAAAGGGATCCAGGATTCCTACTTTCAACCTATCCCGGTGTCAATATGAGCATGGCAAGAATGCAGACAAACTACATAAGACAGGACACAAAGCAAGAGTCAACAAAAATAGAAGATGGACGCTGACAGAGAAGCCCACTAGCACGAGCCAATGAGGGACACCAAGGAAGGCAAGACAGAGGGAGCCAATGAGGGACACCAAGGAAGGCAAGACAGAGGGAGCCAATGAGGGACACCAAGGAAGGCAAGACAGAGGGAGCCAATGAGGGACAGGATAGAAGCTCGTCACAATCACTGGCCGAGAGGTCACTTCCTAGTTTGACGGAAGGAGTGCACTGTGTCTAGATTTGTTTTGTCAATTTTGATAGCGGAATGGGGACTGCACTGCCCCTGGCTGTCTCGAAGGCACGTCAGAGCGTCTCCTGGCTAGCAGTGAGGAATTCTTCTGCTCTCTTATGAGATTCTAAAGCTTTAATAGTGTAGACGTCCTGAGGCAGCTCAGATTTCCTGCGCATCAACACTTTCTCCTTCTTAATATCCTTCAGCATCTATAAGGCAAAGAGAGAATCAGTGAGTGAGACAACAGAACTAAGAAAACAACATACCAAGGCCATATCCTTCCCAAATAAAAATAGTATATGCTGAGCTCAGAAAATTGAAAGTAATGCACCTTTTGATTACAGGCTCTCTGCTGGGGATAGCTGTCATCTGGTAGTCAAATAGAAAAACGTTGAGTACAGATCTCGGGGTTTTTACAAAAACAAGGGGCAGATCCTGCTAACGATTGAGGGATAATTTACATGGGCTACGGCATTTGGTTCAATCTCTTGGGTAGCTATGCTGCTAGACAAGGAGAGAGAAATACCAGTTCCAAGCGTGAATGTCTTTTAAAACGCGATCCATTTTGTCTAATTATACGCAGTCCATACCCATTACACTACACTTAGTTTAAAAGAGGTTTTGAACTGTTACGAAGATTATCGTAAGGCGCCATATTTAGAGGCCACATTGATTAGTCTTAGGCAGCTCGTTAAGAACATCAAAGAACTCTGAGAGTTGGGGTCTTGATTGAGTTCACTTGTGCCCCATACACCTGAATACGATGCTCTGTAAAAGGAAGATTCAAGAGGAGGAAATGATCGCTCTCGTGAACTGTAGGCATTTGGCCACCCTACTACTTCTGCACATCTAACTTACACGCTTCTCTTTTTACTAGTGTCATGGGCAGGCAAGAGTCCAGGCCAGACTATTAATACAAAATACTGGTGTCATAACACAAAACAAACCAAATACAAAAACTCAAAGCATGCATCAGAGGATTATATTAGACTAAGTGCCGAAATCACACTGTGTAGGATGGCCTCTAAAGGTGAAAATGTAAATGCCATTGTTTTACCCGGTGTACATCAAAGATTTACAAAAGGGATATTAAAGATGTACAGCGACTGTTAGCTGTCGACAACGTCACCAGTGCTGTACTCTAGTTACAATGCATATAGGAAGCTTGTCTTGAGGACAACTCCGTCTGTAAATCGATCCAAGCGCAGCAGTAACTTGACATCAGTTGTACAACAGCTTTAATTGCAGAAATCACATTGCAAAATCCTTTTACTGTTTGAATGCAGCAGAAGGGCAGCTACAAAGTTTCTGTAATCGCACAAACATGGGGGGGAGGGGAAGAGTACATTTACTTGCCTGTAACAGTGAATCTTGTGCCTAAGACTTGCCAACAACAGACCTTATTAGGACCAGTTATTTACTCCCAGGGTCGCTCACAGTTTCTGATACTGTCCAATCTCACCCCATTCCTTTTAGGGAGTCTCACGAGTGTGAGGACGGGCAGGAGGAACTTCAATGCTAACGATCCACGCTATACTCTACAGGGAGCAGTGACTGGCACTTGCACTGTGCATGGGCGCTTGGGGTGTAGATACGAAGAGTGACCGATGGCTCTTGTGCTAGACATAGGCACACTTGCCAACAAACCCGATTCAGGTAGGAGACTTCGTTTTTTGTTTTAAAGCCAAAAATGGCTTTATTTTACCTATCTCCGTCTGAAATTGCCTTAGCTTCAATGTATATCAACAGGAAAAGTTGTGCCCCGATTTTTTCTTCAAAGATTTTCCTTTTTCGTGTTCCAAAATGTTGACATTTATGCGTAGGGCTCCTCTTCCTCCTCTCAGGGGCTCCTCTTCCTCCTCGCAGAGGGTCCTCTTCCTCCTCGCAGAGGGTCCTCTTCCTCCTCGCAGGGGCTCCTCTTCCTCCTCGCAGGGGCTCCTCTTCCTCCTCGCAGGGGCTCCTCTTCCTCCTCGCAGGGGCTCCTCTTCCTCCCCGCAGGGGCTCCTCTTCCTCCTCGCAGGGGCTCCTCTTCCTCCTCGCAGGGGCTCCTCTTCCTCCTCGCAGGGGCTCCTCTTCCTCCTCGCAGGGGCTCCTCTTCCTCGTCTCAGGGGCTCCTCTTCCTCGTCTCAGGGGCTCCTCTTCCTCGTCTCAGGGGCTCCTCTTCCTCGTCTCAGGGGCTCCTCTTCCTCGTCTCAGGGGCTCCTCTTCCTCGTCTCAGTGGCTCCTCTTCCTCATCTCAGGGGCTCCTCTTCCTCATCTCAGGGGCTCCTCTTCCTCATCTCAGGGGCTCCTCTTCCTCATCTCAGGGGCTCCTCTTCCTCATCTCAGGGGCTCCTCTTCCTCATCTCAGGGGCTCCTCTTCGTCTCAAGGGATCTCTACTTCATCGTTCTCGATTATCAACAGGTGGTCCAGACTGGTCTGAGGTCACTGATCTGTGTTCTGCATTATCTGAATGAGAGAGTGATTGTGTAATAGACACATTGGGCAACAATTATGTGAGTGGAATGAAAAACCTCCTTGGAAGAACCATAGCCCCTAACAAACCTAGCATTGATACTATTGTTTCGACTACCAAGTCTCTTGGTTTCCAAGTGTGTTCTGGTGAGTGAAGGCGGCCTAGAGGTCCTCGGAGGTGAAGCAGCCGCGTTGACAAGCAAGAGTCTGGCACAGGTCTTGCTGATGGGGCTATGTCTGACAAGGTGCTTGTTGAAGAGGGATCGAAAGATACGGTCACCAGGAAGGGTCTAGCTGGAGGTCTCATCGACAATGTGGTCTATATTAACTGTCACCAAGTGGGCACAGTCGTTAACGCAAAGGTTATCGACATGCATGCTGTTGTGAACTATTCTTGAGACTTAAGCTTTATGTCAGAGACTGAGGATTCACAACTGCCACTTAAAGGTAAGCGCATTGGACGTATGGAAGGAGTCCTGGACCTTCACCCCTCAATCCTCCATATTACACTACTCCACAAGCTTCCATTCTGTGAGAATGTTTTTTAAGTTTTAGGGGGAGCACTTCAAATTAACTTCCACTGTAAAGGAATTTCCCCCTTCCTAGCTTACAAAGACTGTCGAAAAAGGCTTACACTTTTAAGGATTCTTTGAGGCCCATGTACTGGATGGAGAGGCGTTCTTCAGAATGTATTCACCCGAGACTAAGGCACGTGGCTGAAGAGGGACTTTCTCTCTTCAGTGGATTGTTGTCACAGTGAAGATTCAACACTGTTCCCCTCTTTCAAAGGCAGAGCACAACGCTGCAGCTGATGCTAGAACAGGCTTTAAGCTCTGGGGATCAACAAACAAAACAAAAACCTGCCATTCGAGTAGCGGGAGCTGGCTGCAGAGCAAAACTGTTTTCCCTAAGCATTTATTTTTATACAAATGTTTTCAAGTTGGAAATAGGAGATAAAAGAGCAATGGACTTCAGGGATTCGTTCACACCTGGCACACAATCGAAAATTGAAGGATGGCGGCTTCTAGTTGGGGTATAGTTGTGAGCACAGCCACCCCATTGGATAAGTGCTGCTTTAGAAGCATGCATTTCAATACTGCTACTGTTAAATATAAACCAGCAATTTGAAGTCTGACAACAGGGAAGGATTTCAAGCTTGCAAATATAGGAGATCCTACACATTCATCTTATGGTGATGGTACTTTTCTACCAAGTGTCTGAACTTTTGGTTTAGTACCTCATCTTAACACAATTTCATGTTTTGTGTTTGTGGCGAGTGTGATGGCAAATATAGTCCAAAGGAGGTCATACGCGTAAATCTTCATACCGAAGGGCCTGTAAGCTTTGAGGAGAGATTTCTTTTTGGCCGCCATATCAGCTGTGGTTTGATGCCCTCACCTGCTCCAACCGCCCCCCTTCCCAAACAAAACAAATGAGGAAAAATTAAAAAAGGTTTATCAACTTCCTAGAAAGTCTGAGTAACAAAAGATCAAAAGCAAAAGATTACACAAATTGTTTTCCAAGCCAGAATAGAATTTCACGGAGGAGAAACTGAGGATTCCCTACTTTCACTAAATGTGCGGCAGAAAAATCTGATCACTAATGGATGAGGAGTTCGGCGTCTTTCTACCTTGTTGGCAGGAGTCTGAGTAATATGAGTTGAATGAGTGTGTATGCGCCTGGTCTGTAAACACTGACTATAGAGGGCTCACAGCCGGTCGAAGGTGAAAAACTCAAGTATGCGAATGCATGAAAGGTCTAGTGCTGGAGAACCAGGGTTACAAGTCAGCATCAATTCCCAATACACAGAGTCTGAATTTGGGCACAATTAATACAGGGCGCCAATCCAAGTCTAATTAGAGATTTGTCTACATCGTATGTTGTGGTAAAATGATCACGGTAGAGTAAACTTGCTTCAAGGATTAGTCCTTGGAGAGGATGGACAGGGAACACAGAGTTAGTTTGTACTGGAAAAGCTGGCAAGGGATTTTACCCTGATAAATTACTCAAACTCACCTAAACAACATTCTTTAGTGCATACATGGAAAGAACTGTGTGGACGCTTCATGCTATTCTTAAAAAAAACAAAAGGGCCAGAGGACAGATCATATATGACTCTAGAAGATGATGGTCCATAAAACACCACAGTTGGAGGAAAGTGCAAATCTCACTGACAAAAAAAGTGAGGAAATGGTGACTGTACTTGGGGAAGCCGTGTGGGTACACCAAGCTAGAGCACCAGCCATTAAAATAATAGCAGCGATACCACCCATCACCGAAAAACAGAGGACACTTCATGTCAGCAGCTGCCGCATAATATCCATGAGGACACACTGCCTGTGCCAGGCACTACTAGTGAACAGAGAGACCTGCAACACCATGCATACAACAGGAAGTTCACTTCACACGACCCGATGCCCTACTACAGACACAGTGAGAGGTCACTCCATACTACCGGACCCTAATAAAGCTTCTTGCGCCCGATACACCGGGACAGAAAAAGTGAAACAACACTGCATGCTGCCAGAGTGACAAAAGTCAGATATCAGTCATGACGCATCAGTGAGGCAGTACACAGTTCCTGATGAACTGAAAGAACACTGTTAGTAGATGCACTAGGACAGTATGTGCAGTAAGATACCTTGAAGCACAATGACAACACAGTGAGAAATGTGCCATGCTAGTCTTTGGAAGCTGTCACTTCAAGGTACAGCGAGAGGCCACAGAGAAAGAACAGAATATGCTCCTTTCCATACCTGGTGAGCAAGGCACAGACTTGCACTAAGAGGATGGAAGGCGAGGGTTCCCTGGGAAGCTGTACTGGGACTATGCAGCTAGATGGCGAAAGATGAAGTGCAATGGATGTGGGCAAGCAGGAGGAGAGAGAGAGAAGGAGATCCTTTGCTGACCTGCACAGCCTCGGTCTCCATCGTCTTCTTCAGTAATTGGATGTCCTCTGCAGTTGGAGTGTCTGTCTCCATGGCGTAGAAGAGAGGCAGCGGTGGGGGTGCATGATACATAGGGTACTACAAGAGGCAAACCCAAAGAGGAAGGTTAGCTTGCAAGTCTCTCTACAGAAAATCGTCTCAGCAACCACAGTACGGGAGCAGAGGCAGCTGCACTTTGTATGCTTCGCTTGTATGCGATTTCATGGAACACCATTACTGAGAAACCAATTCATCTAAACTGTTTAATGAAAACCTTCGGAAGGAATGACATACTGTTTCACAGAAACCAATTCATAGTGTCTCCTTTTGTTCGAAATTGGCTTTTGATGCTTATTTTGTAAGGTGTAAATGCAATGGTTGCAGGTCTTACTTTCAGAAACACTTTATTTCAGTGTTTTTCTTCAGGGGACGTTATTATGGATTGATATTTTTACAATGTCAAACAATTACTTCGGATGCTTTTAATTCCCCCGACCCCTCACAATCCCCAAATACTACCCATCCCTGCCTCCTAAACACCCCATATCACCCATAAACTCCATGCATTCTTAACACTAAAACCTCTGAGCACTCCTAAACTACACCCATTCCAGATACCTAAAAATCCCTTCTATGCCTGAGCTTCACCAATCCCTGACCCTTAAAAACCCTCATCACATCTAAATATTACCCATCCCTGAACCCAAAAACCCCTCAATAGTCCTAAACTGCACCCAAGTTTATTCTAATTTGTATTTTCCGCTAAAATGACCTTTCCTTTAAAATATTTCCTTTAATTTTCGATGTAATTGTATTTCTTTAAAATTGGTTTTCCATGATTTGGTTTCCTCCAATGTGGTTCCTCAGTTTTCGCTTTCCATTAATTCACATACATCAAACTCCCACGCTCCAGGTGCCGAGCTCAACTGCAGACACAACCTCGCACCAACTGCCTTGAGAGTTGGAAACTTGTAGGTCTGCAGATAGCACAGATCTGAGGGGCCAATCTGGAATGGGAGCGCACCAACCCCACACCCTCTTTCCAACCCTACAAAAAACTCCAACTTCTGGGTTACTGTGCTAAGTACCTCTAATTCTTCCATAGAATATTTACAGTTGACATTTTATCTGGTCTCTGAAGGACATTCAATCTAGTATCAAATGCTAACATTGGTCAAAGGAGTGAACGCAGTTGAATGCAAACAGCTGAGCTGACCTTTCAGGACTAAGCAGATGGTAATGGCACTCACCTGTAACAATGGGTCTTCAACATGCAGGACTATTACAGGTGCCATAGACGCAACAGGGACAGTTTGTACATTTCATAAGGCTATATAAATATGTTAAGCAGGACTGTTGGCCCAGCAACAGAGGAACTAGTGCGAACAAAAGAACTGTTTTTGCTAATCATTATTTCTGTATGGAGTATGCTTCCTTATCTGTAATGAAGAGTACCACGACCTTTTTCTCTTTCATACTAGGTGTAAATTCGGTGAATCATTTTTAAAGGGTTACGTGTTTTGTGTTAGCCTCTCTCTTTTTGAAAATCTCCACTCCCTGAGCTCAGTGTGTGTGACCTTAGACTGGGACTGCTTTCAAACAAGCTCATAAAACTCAAGAGCACAGTGTGGAAGAGGTGTAATCGACCCCTTATAACAGATAGACCTCTTCCATCCACCTACCCTTACCATGTGTTATGAATCCTTTAAGGATGAAAGAGGCAGGGACTGCTGGGCTGAAATGTTGATGGGGTGACAAAAGGATGCGAATGAATCTCTACAATTCATAATTAAGGGAGTAAATGTGTTTCATTAATTTAATTATCTGTGAAACACTGGATGGACGGAGGTCAGAGAAGCAAACTGAACAAAAGAGCAGTCTCGAGGGATTTCCTGAAGCTCTGATGATTGGGCATTTGCAGAAAATGAAGGGGGTGCATCCCATTCTTTAGTGGACTCTACCCAAACGATCACCCCATGGGCATTCTCTTTTGAAATGGAGAAAAATGAGCCTGGCAGTAGAAAAAAAGCCTGAATGTAGCTGAGCCAAGCTAGCAGAAGGCATGATTATCAAGACAGTTCTGAACAGAACTTTTTTCTCTATTAGTAACCAATACAGCTGTATCCAGAACGGAGACGTGCACAGAAGTCTGTGGGCTAAAGAATGTGTCAACGGCCCTGGGAGCAGCTGCATCCTGCACACCAGTCCTCTCGGTTAATTACAACATTGCTGTTTGATGACATTTGCGGGGTGCCTTGCACATAGTCGTTAGAAGGCTTTAATGGAGCCACAAGAGCACCAGCGAGAGAGCCACGGGTACTCCATAGTGTTCACAGTAACGTTCGCCCCCCTGTCCAAATACTTCTATAATACTTCAGACCAGCACTGACCCGGTTGCCAAACACTCCCAATAGGGACAGTCTTGACGAGTAAAACACACAGCTGAGGATGTGGAATGTTGGGCTAACAACCCCTGGTTCTAAACATGCACAGAGATGAGGATGTGGAATATTGGGCTAACAACCCTTAGTTCTAGACATGCACAGAGATGAGGATGTGGAATATTGGGCTAACAACCCTTAGTTCTAGACATGCACAGAGATGAGGATGTGGAATATTGGGCTAACAACCCTTAGTTCTAGACATGCACAGAGATGAGGATGTGGAATATTGGGCTAACAACCCTTAGTTCTAGACATGCACAGAGATGAAGATGTGGGATGTTGGGCTAAAAACCCTTGGTTCTAGACATGCACAGATATCAATCAATCAATATTTGTTAAGCGTGACTACTCACCTGTGAGGGTCTCAAGGGCTGTTGGGCTAACGTCCCTTGGTTTTAGACATGCACAGAGATGAAGCTATGGGATGTTGGGCTAACAACCCTAGATTCTAGACATGTACAGAGATGAAGATGTGGGCTGTTGGGCTTCATCGCAGATGACACTGTCAGCACACTGTTCCTCTTTTCTACCTCTCATCTGGAAGGGCCAAATAACGGCCTGAATTCCGCTCCGGATCTGTGTTGCAAGCGCGGAAAAGAAGGAACTGACATCAGCGCCTCGGCGGAGGAGTTATATGCACTCTGCTGACATCACATTCGGGGACTACGTCACTGCATAGTCGCTCGACGCCCTCTGTTGGCGCACAGAAGTACTGTGGGGAAAAACGGTTCTGGAACCAGTCTGGCGCCTGGGGAGCTTCTAAAGTAAGGAATCTGCGGCTAGAAGTCTCTACTAGATTAAATGTTTTGCATTGTTTCTCTGTGTAAGCCTTACTGCTCCATGCCACCGCTACCCAGTGTTGAGCTGAGGGTTTCACAGACCAAAGGGGTGGGTAAGCATCCTACACGGAGAGGTCGCACAACCACACCAAATAATAATACCCCAGCAATCTGTTCATGGTGGAGAAAAACAAACCTCAAGGACTTAACTGGTAAACCGCCACTACAACATGGAGGGCATCCACCTCCTCCAAGGCATTCTACTCCTGGAGGAACGGATGGGTGTTTGGATCTGAAGGACGAGTACCTCACGATCTCCATCTTCAAACCACATTGAAGGTTCTTACAGTTGATATGGACACAGTACGTCTTGGAGTTCAAGATGCTGTCATTCAGTTTCATCAGTGCCATGGTGCTTTACTAAGGTTCTAAAACCGGTCTCAGGGCATTCGCCGCATTGTTTATTTGGACAATACTCCGTTGATGGACCAATCCCGCTCCAGACAAATGCAGCACCGGTCAACAACACACTCTCTCTCCATAAGGGCTTGGGTTTGGTCAACTGAGAAATCTTCTGGTTCCTCAACAGGTAATGCCGTGTAGTTCCTATAAACCTATATAGGATCTGCGCGTTTAGACAACATAGACTGTGGGATTGGTGTTTAGACTGATTCCAGACACCCCCACCGGGTATGTTCGCCTGTATACCTAGCTAGCTCACAGTGCCACTGTAATCTCCTCTTACAATGGAGAGAATAGTTCTTGGCAACTATCGAACATGACAACCCTGTCCCATCAGGGATCGTGGAAACAGTCCAGTACTTTTCGCTCAGTCACTCGTGCTCACTTTGTCTCAGAGAGATACAAAAAATAAATGGTGGGGACGTTTTGAGTAATCATTTATTGAACCAGCGTCATTCTAGTGTAAAATAGGTGTGCTGAAACAACCATAAGACAGAAACAGATATAAATGATTATAAGCACCAACAGAGTAAAAGGATGGTAGATTCCTACCATAGTGCTAAAACAATGAATAAAGGCAGGTATATAAATACATGACAGTAATAATGCGCACTCCTACGATGTAACCCTAACTAGACGTACCTAAGTGTACCTAGCATGTACGTAGGTGTAGAGCCAAGAATCCCCCTAGGATAAAGCCAACCCCATTACCTGAAGTGAGAGACTGTGGGTCCCCGTCTTGGTCTGGAGATGGACACCCTGCGAGGGATGTCAGACCACTGCGAGCTGGAGTGTCTGCGTGCAGGAACCTTACAGTCTCGCGTCAGTGTGTCAGCATGGAAGTCTTTCTTCTCCTTTCCTTGCCTCAGCAAGGATATGGTGTTTATATACCCAAAGTGGTACCCTCAGGGGATCTACCTTGTTGTGTCATGTCGGACTAGGATGACGGAAGGAATGACCCTTATACATAGTTATTATGCAGGAGATGGTAGTCCTGCTGAGATTCCAAGAATCCTCATGCATAATGAATGAGGCTAGTTTTTCGGAGAAAACCCCACGTCCTTTAAGCAGTATCGTAACTAGGTAAAAAGTCAGCACCAAGAACCGTTATGTAGTGAAATAGCAGGGGAAATATAGGTGAAAGGTTTGGTTACTACCTGAGCCTATATCGGGGTACCTGTATGAAACATAACACCCTCTCCTCATCCGACTGAACGACATACTAAAAGACTAAATGTACTTCTAATATACGCAGACAACAAATAAGTCCATAAAAATGCGTAAAAAATGCTAAATTTCTAGCATAAGCTGTAGAAGTCTATTAAAATATGTTCGTATATACGGTCCGAACAACTGAGTGCCTGAAAGCCACGCTGTTCAGCAAGAAAAGCATAAAAAAGCGTTTTTTGTTTTAAAATTCCAAGTTTGATTGTTTTTTTAAAAAGGCCACATTTTTCCCAGCACACGACGAGCCACATGTTTGTGTCCTGTGTGGGAGACGCAACATCACTGCTGCTTGCCATCGCAGACGACGGTCCCTGCAACACCTCACAGATCAGGTCAAATCGAGCACAGATGATCCACAGCCGATGCTGGGGAAGCCTGTACGATATCCACGGCCTGCATGCCTGTAGAGGAGCCGATCTCCGTTCCAACAGGAGCTCAAGCGTCCCATGGTGGCTCTAAGAATGCAGACATCAACATGGGAATACGCGGAGGACACAGCAGTACATGGGCCGTTAATGGGTCCAGTAAAGCATCCATGTCCGGTGGCGCAACCGATGGAAGCGTTAGACAGAGATCCAACACACACTCTTGTCCGCAGAACAGGCATCGGAGGACAGGCAGAACACAGTCAATCCAGGCTGGTCAAAACGATAGGAACAAAGACTCGCTTAGTTCCCGAAGGCGAGGTGTGCCCAGATGGATTATTATGCGATCACGGTATCGGTGCTCCAAGAGCGTTTTTTCCATTCTCCTTGGCGACTGGGATGTCCATTGCGTAGCAGAAAAATTACAATAAGGATACCTGCCGTTAGTAACAGGATTAGTGGAAGTCCTCCAAAAATGCTTCCGAATACGGAGTGTATGAAGGCTGGAATCACTCCGAAGACTGTCTGAAAGGTGCCTAACAGTCCAGAACCTATGGTCTTAAATAAGTGTGCTATACCCTTCATATCAGACATGTTAAAGCTACGTTGTACCATTTCTGTGAAATGGAAAGGGCAGTTTGTTCGTACAAGTGCCTGTATCTCAGCTGAGGACCTTGCGAACTGAAGATCAAAAGTCTCTCAGGGGGAGGTTAAGGGCACGTTTTTCTGTAAAAGCATGGCTTGCATTCGGCTCAGAGTATCAAACCATATAAAGGAAACATTCAACGAAGGCCGTAACTGCGCCTCCCTGACTGTGTGGGTCGGTGGACACAATACTTGCAAATAACAAGTAAATCTGGAGCCTACAGTGACAAGATATGTGATGCCTGGAAGCATCCCACAACAACCTTGATCATTCAGCATCAAGTAACTCCCATTCGAGAGCAACTTGAATACCGGATTAATCACGGCAGCCAGGGAACCTTTCAAATGGCAAGATAAGTTTGCAACTGAACCGTTACAGGCCCCGTGAAGCATGATATCCTGGCAGATGAGAGATCCACTTAGAGTTCTCGCAGTCTGTACCGCTTAGAAACACTTACATGCCCCCACTCCTGCATCGAAATCTGTACAGCAATTCCCAAGATTCCTTGATGAATTCCTTACCCATTTCTCCATATCTGCCTCTTGTTGTTCTAGGCAATACTGAAACTGGAAAGTCGTGACCGGTATCGTTATATGGCCATGAATTAACCATTCTGTGGATGGTGACTCTCCCATAGTGAAAGGTAATTGGTCCAGTTTTTCAATATGCAGCATTGTATATTTTGCTCCTCTTTTTGCCATCGTTATCTGCCTCCTAGTTAGATTGTATGCAGAGAACAGGGACGTACTGTTGATAAATCACCAAGGCACATAACCAGAACGCAATGATTGTAGGGTCCAGCTCAACGACATTATAGAACATAACAGACTATCCGTGCTGTAGTATGGACAAATCCTGTTCTAGTATATCTATAGCAGAAGATGCAATGTTGCCCAGTGAATAAATCCTGGATGTTAATGTGGTCATAACATTATCAACCACCGCTAAGTCCTTTTCTATGTTAATTCTGTCAATTTCACGAAGTCTCTCCGCAGCTTCCTGTTGAGAGATTTTCCAAATTTCATTATAAACAGCGTATAAGAAACGTTTGACGTGGTTTTCGGGGGCCTAATAAAAAATCCCTTAGATCCACCTCATCAGAGAGCAAGGATAAGTGCTGTTTCACCTGGGACAATGTCGAGGTTTCTAGCCAATCGAGGCATAACTTGCCAACACTGTATGATGTCACCACCCCCGGATGTTCTCGTTGTACATAGCGTTGGTCCGGCCTATGGACACTAAACCCTTCGGTGGTACCTCTGAATCTTGTTTGACACCTATTTGTGTCTGTAGCCAAACTAACCATCCCTTCCAATCGGGGGCTGATGAATTGTATGAAACTGTATGTATGATGTCATCTACTGTATCCCCACCATATGTTGAAAAGTTTTGCCTCCCCTCAAAGTGTAAAGGAAAGGGAATCCGAGGTGTGTTCAAATCTTTGTTCTTGGCTAGTCCAAGACAGGAAGTCTGTTGCACAGTATCATTAAGAAAGATGATTTGCTGCAGAATGAGATACGCTCGAAATAGTGCCTCTGTTCCCTGAACTTTCCATTCCTTTGAACCCCAGACTGATTTTATGTCTATAGTGTCCTTCCATAAGTCAACACCCTGTTCAGACAGTTGGGAAATAAAGGATGCAGAGTAAATCTGTTTGGTGTTAACATAATTTTCTGTGCAGTTGTAGGTACAACCTTATAGCAATATGAGGTCGGGTCTGAAGTGTTATACCCTGAAAAATAAAAGAATTTCTGTGCAAACGTTCGTGAACTACCTTTCGGTGGTGTTGGGCAATGTTCCCATTGGTGGTATGTAAAAACATTACGTGGGATTCTGGATTTATGTAAAAAGTGATGACCATAATGTTGGTAACAGTACATTGTGTTGTAATCAGTTGTGTCCTTTAACACTTCAATACTTGAAAATGCAACGGATTGTTCTAAATCAGACAACATATTATTTACAGTTTCAAAATCCCAATCGTCAGAAAATGTACTGGAGGTAATGATATCATTTAAAGAGATTTTAAATACATGAGGTATTTTCAAAAGTTCAGTGGGACCCAATACATCATATGAAACTCTGTTCCAAACTATACCATCAGGAATTGGAACAGCTGTAATGTTTACGAAGGGCAGGTCTCTTTTTCCACGATGTGATGATGTATGACGTTTTAGGACCAAGTTCACATTTGATACTGCAGAGCGTTCTGGGAGTTAGTTTCCATTCATGAGTAAGCAAAAGACAGTCACTAGGCCAATCCAGAATAGAAAAAACTGTATTCCAGTTATTATCCAGAGCTGTAGCCATGGTGAGACTAGGTAAATCTCTTTCAGAAAAATGTAAAAATCATGAAGTTGTTGTTTATGGGAAACTGGAGCTGGCAGTGATTCAGGTTCACTGGGATCGAGAGAGAAGGTATCAAAATCGATGAAGTAGCCACATGCAGTTCGATCTATTTTTGGTAGCTCAGCAGGTTTTGTTGAACTGGCAGATGTCCCTTGTAGAGGCATATTGATGTAGATATCAGTGATAGGCCAAATTGATATTTGTCTTTCATTTGTGTTTTGATGTTCTATTTCAATAGGAACGAGTTCCATTTCCTTGTTGGTGAATCCATTATTTTGTATTGGTGGCTCTTCAAATGTTATGAGTCTTTCTGTCTGAACTTCCTGTATGGTAGTGAGAGGAGAGTGGCGGCTACCCAGGAGCCCACAAGGCCTACTATTCAGTATCGGCCACATAGTGTGGTTTGATCAGATTGGAGACAAATCTCTTTTCTTTTTTGCTGGCAAGAGGCGGAAGAAGTACCGTTCTTTTTCCTTCTACAGCCAAGACAGGGACATGCTTTCTGTATGATGGCCCAAATTCTTTTTTGTCCACAATCTTTTCACTGACAAGATCCCCGACTTTAGGGATCCAGGCAGATCTTGCCGTGACTGATTTGGCTTCCCCAGTGGCGGTGCTTTTTACTTGCATGTTGCTTTGTAGTGCCCAGAATTCATTGAGGTCCTGTAAAACAGCCAAACGTTTATTGATGTCTAATGGTTTTTCATCCGCCACTGTGCTTTCACAATCGAGATCACGTACCCACATTCTCTTCCCAAATAGGACCTCGTAAGGAGTGACACCTCCTAGGGAACTTCTTGGCCTATTGTTAAGGGCTCTTTGGACCCCGTATAAGTGATTGACCCAACTACCACCCGAACCTAATACTCTTGCTGTTAAAGATTGCTTTAAGTCTCGGTTTTTCCTCTCCACGACCGAATTTCCCTAGGGATGGTACGGAGAGGAGTACCGCAATGCAACAACCAAACCTCCCATGGCTTCCCTGTAAGCCCTAGAGCTAAACGCGGGGCCACGGTAAGAATGTAATGTGCCAACTGCGTATGTCCCTATGAAGACTCGCAAATCTTTTATAACAGTTCGAGCGTCAGCCAAGCGCTGAGGCCATACCCATAGGAATCTAGAGCATGAATCCACTGCCACCAAGATATACTTGTAAGCCCCATTCGATTGTAGGGGGCCGGAGTGGTCCAAATAGACACAAGCGAGTGGTCTGTCTGATATTAGTAATGGTGTCTGCGCTGGACGTGCTACGGTGGAACCCTTCATCTGCTGACAGATGTCGCAATTTAGGACAAAACTCTTTGTTTAGTTAATCCTGGCCACCAATAGCGTTGCTTCAGTAAAGAAACTGTTGCTGTAACTCCTGCGTGTGCAAAACCCAGACCCTCGTGTGCAGCTAGAATTAAACCTAATCTGCGATCCTCGTTTGGTATTACTCTATCCCCCACTCCTGGAATCTAAGCATACGGAATGTTATTTGCATCTAACTTGTAGGAGTATGAGTGGAAAACCTTTTGGTAAGGCTGGGCAGTTTTTGCTTGAAGCAATGACCACTACCATTATGTGTCCATCTGTTCTCGTGCTAGAACAAGTGATTGCAGCTACGGCAGCAGTTCGCACTGCCCCTTTTGCGGCTTCATCAGCCAATGAATTCCCTTTAACGTGAACGCCATCACGTTGATGACTCAGCGTGTGTATCACGTGGGCTCTTGGTAGTTCGTTTTTCAACTCAGCTACCTGTTCCCAAAGTAATTTATGCTTAATTGTGCAACCTTTTGAGTCTTTAAACCCATTTTGACCTCAGTAGTGAAGATATTCATTGTATGACTGGACACAGTAAAAAGAATCGCACACAATCAGTGTGGGGAATTCTTGATACGTATTTATTAGTGCCAGTAACAGGGCTTTTAATTCTGCCAGCTGCGCTGTGCAGTCTCCTAGAGACTGTCTTCGTACTGCTAGGATGGAACTTGCCTTCCTGCATACGACCCTTCACAATCACACACGCGGCGCTGTATTGCTGTTTACTTCCTATGGCCAGCTGAGCAGATCCGTCAGTGTAAATAATATATTCATACTGATTTAGAGGCATTATTTCATTCGGGAGAGGATATTCTTGTTCGTATTGCAGGAATGCATGTGTTTTAAGTGTAGAGTCAAATTTGTAATCTACATCTGTTGCAGTGAGAGAATTAGCCCATTGTATCCATCTTGGATGTACAGCTTTAGCATTTGGAACGCTTGCTTTTGTGACAACCTCTAAGGCCAGTACTGGAGTTACGACAATTATTCGTTTCCCCTGAGCCAGTGCTCTTTCTCTCACTACAGTAGTCTGTACTGCTGTCAGAATTTTTTCTGTGGAAGCAAAACGCATTTCCGCGTTTGTGTACAAGTGTGATTTATGTGCTATAGGATCCGTTTCGCCTTCATTGAAGGTTAGGTAAGTGTACCCGGATTGAACCGCTATAACACGGATCACCAAATTTGTGGTGTTTACACACGTGTAGGTGTTTTGAAGCGATCATGTCAGCTCGTAAGGAACGAAGGATATATATGTGTTCCTGTGTCCAATGTTGAACTGAAAAATCAGGTCTTCTTAGGTCGTAGAAAGGTTTCACTTTCTCTGCGTAATCTAAAATGTAAGTTCTGCAAAATTCAAGAATCCTAATATGGATTGTAAGTTTTTCAACAATTTAGAAGGTTTCAGCAGCGCACACTTCTCTAAAAATTAGCTACCAGGCTTTTCCCTTCACCTGAAAGCTCACATCCCAAAAATAGGACATTGAGGTGGGCTATTATTGATTTTTTAAAGTTGAATTTGTAGCCCTCAGAGGCGAACCCCAAAATTATATTGCTCACCCTGGTCAAGCGATCCTTTAAATCATACGTCAGATAAATATCATCTACATAGGACAATGCCTCTTCATCCAAATTCTGAAGTAACTCTGTTAACCTAGCTGAGAACAACCCAGAGCTATTCTTATACCCTTGGAGGAGTCGACAGAATTGACGCTGAGAATGCTGTCAAATATCTGCTTTCAGGCGCTATATTTTGGCAGAAAGAGCTATCTAATGTTATTTTGTATTTTTTCCACACAATGTTATTCATTAATGCGACACTGTGTGCATTCTGTACTGCAAATGTTTTTGTGCATGTGTTCAGATGTCTGTAGTCTAAAACCAGACTATGAATTATCGAGTTTCATTACGGGAAACAAAGGATTATTCATTGAAGAGGTGCAAGTTTCTATTACACCTTGGTATTCAAATTGATCTATGATCTTCCTGGCCTGTTTTTTCGCTTCTTGTTTGATTGGTGTAGGAAGCTGGCTCTGTATATACTATACCAAAGTGAGGTATAGTGTGCACAGAGTCCAGTGGAACCCCAGAGGTAAGCAGAGTAAAGTTAGATAGCACCTCACTCTCTATTTGTGGTAGTGTGGTCGAGCAGTAAGGCTTTATCAGAGGACAGTGTTAAGCATTTGCTGTACACACTCAATCAGCAAATGAATTCACACACTCAGACTGAACTTCAGACCAATTGTTTTTGTATAAAAATATTATTTTAGTTATTTTATTTTCTAGAGCCAAGCAAGCCTGGCACAGGTAAGTGATAAATACTTTACAGTAGTAATGCAGTTTGTAAATAGTTTGAGTTGCAATTGTAAATGTACTCTGATTTGATTACAGTAGTGTTACTGATAATGCAATGCTTTTCAGACTACAGTACATATACTTTGTATAGGATTTTTAGTAAAATTACAGGTAAGTTACTTTTGAGATTACTTTTCTTATACAGTGCAGTATGCCTGGATACTGCACTGGGACATTTCCTGAAAACAGGTAAGTAAAAGCGTTTTTGTTAGTTAATACAATTTTAAAGAATTTCTTTAGGTTTTCCAACTCCAAACTTAGAAACATTTCATAGAAAAACAGTCAAAGTTACCCTATGGAGGAAAATAGTGTTATCGGTTTTAAGGTAAGTACTTTGTTGTGGGCGCTGGTGTTCTGGGGTTAGACTCAGGGGTCCCCCAGGGTCAAGGATGCACTCTTGTTACACACTCAGCGGCACTAGGGCGGCCGGGTGCAGAATGCTGACGCCCAATGTTATCCAATGGGGGATAGGGGGCCTCCGGTTGGTGGCTGCTGATGATCAGGCCACTGGGTTGTGGGAGCAAAGCTCCTGGACTTAAGCTCAGGGCAAATGGGGGTTTAGGCCAGTACAAAAGATGCACCCTCAGCGGCACTGGGGCGGCCGGGTGCAGAGTGCGGTTTTGGCGTCTGAAGCCCTGTAGCTTTCAATGGGAAGTCTCCGGTTTGCAAAAGCACTGCAGGCTCGGGGACGAAGGTCTACTGAGTCGGATCTTCTTACCAGCTCCTAGTCGCGGTTGGGGGGACCTTCTGGTTTGAGGATGCAGGCGTCGGTTGGAGGCTTGAGGCAGGTCAGGGCTCGCCGGATCTCGGGTCAGGATCGCCGGGGGGGCTCCTCTTGGTGTTGGGCCACTCGAACTCTGGCCGTCGGGTGCAGAGTGGTGAAGACCCGCAGATCCTTGCGGAGCTGGAGTCTGTTGTTTGAACAAATCTGGTGTTCACGGGAGACAGAGTCTTTGGGATTGAAGGCAGGCAGGTCTTCTGGGTTTCTCGAGGTTGCTGGCTGCAGGACACACCGGGATTTCGCAGGAGCAGGTTCAAGGTAGGGACAGGCCGGTAGGGCTGGGGCCAAGTCCGTGGGCGTCGTCCTCTTGTTCGCTTCGGCAAGGCTGTTCGGTCCTTCTTTTCTTCATGCAGGTTCTTGTCTGAGGAAGCAAGGTTCAGGGGTGCCCCTAAATACTAGATTTAGGGGCGTTACAGGTAGGTAAAAAGGTTGGGACCAATGGGTCCCCTCCCTGGGATGGGTACACCCCCTATTATGCCACCCTCCAGTGGGAGGGGGGCATAAGCCTTTCCCTGGTTGGCTGGGTCCCCCCATCTGCAAGATGGCGGGGACTGAGAGTTGTGCTTCACCTTGCCTCCCCCACCTGAGGGGTGGAGTTGGCAGAGGTGGGCACACCTCTCTTCCTCACTTGTTTTTCCCGCCGGTTCTCCCGCCCAAAGTGGGGGTCAGAACCAGTGGGGACCAGTTGCTGAAAGCAGCACGTGTACTGGGGAAGCTCACAAAGGCGGCAAGCCCTTCAAGCTTCCCCTTCGTGAACCCTGCCCATACTGGGGGAGGAGGCTTGGCACCTCGTCCCAGGATGTGCATTGTTTCAGGCCCCCGAGAGCAGCAGGCTCTCGACCCAGGGGTCCAGAAACATGTCTGGTGGTGGCAGCTGAAAGCAGCCACTCAGCCTGGACACTAGTGGTAGGTCATTGTTCAGGGGGCAACTCTAAGATGTCCTCTGTGTGCATTTTTCATTAAATCCCACACTGGCTTCAGTGTGGGTTTAATGTGCTGAGAAGTTTGATACCAAACTTCTCAGTTTTCAGTGTAGCCATTATGGTGCTGTGGAGTTCGTAATGACAAGCTCCTAGCACCATATACTCTTAATGGCAGCACTGCACTTAAAATGTCTAAGAATGGACTTAGACACTGTTGCGGTACAGTGCTCATGCACCCGTACTCTCACCACTGGTATAGTACACCCAGCTAGAGGGGTGACTGATCTATGCCAGGGCAGTGGGTTGTAGGCATGACACAGGGATGTGTGCCATGTCGACTCTTCACTTTGTTCTGCACCAAAATACGCAGACTGCAAAGGCAGTGTGTGAGTGTAATGGTACAGGGCCTCTAAGGGTGGCACAATAAGTGCTGCAGCCCTTAGAGGTCTTCCCTGGTCACAGTGCCCTGGGTACCTGTGGCACCATTTACCAGGGGCTGACGTGTGGCCAGAGATGACAATTGGGTTTTGTTTTTAATGCAGGTTTAGGGAAAGAACATAGGCCCTGGGCACCTGATTGGCAGGAGCCCATGGCACACTCAGTCAAAGCACATCAGCAAAAATTGGGGGCAACCATGCAGAAAGAGGGCACTTTTCACAATTGGGTACTGTCTCTGTGGAGTTGGAGTAGTTTTTACTGGGATTACATGGTGAGGTGACTCAGCATCCCACCCAACATGGTTGCGATATAATGCTGGAGCAAGTGCTACTGCCCACTCCTGCTCGTATGAATGTTTTAAATATACTGGAACGAGGTCAGAAAAAGCCGGTAAAATTACCATTTCTCCCTGTGGGTACTCCATAACAATTTCAGGTGGCCAATCTTTTTCAGCCAAAAGGATGTCATATCCATAAGTCAGGTTCTTCCAAAAGAGACCTTTAATTTTTCTGGGTTTGTCCCCCTCCATTTGGAGTGTTATTTCATGTAACCTATGTGGGACACTTACCCTCGTATCAGGTGTCTCCACCGTGATATGTTCATTCAACTCCGCTGTCACCAGAAATTCCATCAGGTTCTGGTGAGCTATTGTTACTTCTGCTGCCCCGTCTAGCATCGTCAGAGCCCATTCCCCGTTCAGAAGTTGAGTCCTCAGAATTCTGGGCATGTCTAACTTTAAGACCTGCTACTTTCTTCTTTTTAAATTGAGGTTTTGATTTTTGTTTCTCTTCTTTTTTGGAAGTATAGTCTGAAGCGCGTTGCGTGTCTCTGGACTTTGTACATTCTTCTTGTCTGTGTTCTGACCGTCCTTCCCCCTTGGAGTTTTTTGATGAACCCTGAAATGAACGAGAGGAACGTGCATCAGTATCCTGATGCCTACCACGTTTTTTAATGTTATCTCTATTCCTAAGATTGTAGCTCCTTCCGGAGGGCTCCTATTGAGGAGACCCACCCCTCGATTGTGACCTATTTTCTCTATTCTTTTGTTCTTTATTATTATCCCATTTCTTCTTGGAAGAATCAGGTGCTTGCTTGGTGTTATCTTTATCAGGACCACCCATGAGTTGAGGTTTTGTTGCTCTAGCTCCCAAATTATCTCTACCTAATTTGGCATAGGTATCTTCGATAATTTTAAGTAATTCATGTTCTTGTTGTAAAGGAGTGAAATCCCTCAGGCATTGGCGTATTGCCACTGCCTTCCCTTTTATGTTAGCTAATATAATTGCTGATACCTGGGCAAAATTTCCTAACAATTTCATCCCTAAGTTCAGAGCAGGTTCTGCTCCATACTCATTCTGTATTTGTCTTAATACATCTGGTATTACTGCTATTGAAGAGATACTATGAGTTCTGGTACATATGGCAGCGAAAACTGTACCCCAGGAGGTACAATCCTTTATCTGGGGAGCTATACCCATTGGCAAGTAGATTGTTAGCATCCTGTGTTTTTCTTGAGGGCTTGTGTGTGGAAACACTGCCTGTAGCTGTGTTATTTTTTGAGCTATCCAGAATGGCATTTGCTCACGTCTAGTGGGCATTTTACCCATAACTGTGTGTAGAGTTTGTGGAGTTATTTTAGTTGTAGATCCCTGAATTTGTCCTGTAGGTGTAGCACTTGTTGGCTGAACTGCAAGTGTTCTCATCACGAACTATGTCAGGTTTCTGTAAAGTTTCATTATTTCTTTATGAAGTGGACGCAAGTCTGCTACTGGCATTGTGTCAATGTCTAGATGCAGTGTGTAAGCCGCTAGGACTGGACAAGTTGCTCTATCTCTTCCGAGCGGACCGAGTCTTACTTTATCTCTTGTATGGGGAAGGGCGCCTTTAAACCAGTTTATGTGCTCCTGGTAGGTGAGCGGAACTTCAATGTCCTCATACGGACAGTATTCATTTGGTGTTTCATCTTCAGTATAAGAATGAAATGTACTTGTGCGTGCATCTGCTGGTGGGAATTTAACCCATGAATAGAATACCTCTGTTCTGTATGATTCGTGTGCCTCAATCATGAATGTTACTGTCCCACCCCTAGCTGTGACTCCATATTCTGCTAGTTTTAAAGTGAGGGCAGTTCTGACATTTTCTGAAATGTTTATTTTGCCTTCTTGTTCTCTTTCCTCTACTGCGTCCGCACGTTGTGCTGGCGCAGTGGCGTCTTAGTCAACCATTATTGAGAAAAAAGAAGAAGCTTCAAGGAAACTGAGATAAGGTTTTATACACAACAGGGAACTATTTGTCCTTCAAGCTTTATAAACCTACAGCCAATAAATAGGATTTTTGCCTACTCCGCTGTGGCGGATAGTTCCCTTCCCACTCCAGACGTCTCTGATGTGAGTAGGGGTCTCTGAGAACAGCACAACTGAACTACTCAGATTTGACCGTTAAATAAGTACCAAACCAACGTTGGGCGCCATGTCGTGTGGTTCCTATAAACCTATATAGGATCTGCGCGTTTAGACAACAGACTGTGGTATTGGTGTCCAGACTGATTTCAGACACCCCCACCGGGTATGTTTGCCTGTATACCAGCTAGCTCACAGTGCCACTGTAAACTCCTCTTACAAAGGAGAGAATAGTTCTTGGCAACTATCGAACATGATAACTCTGTCCAGTCAGGGATCGTGGAAACAGTACAGTACTTTTCGCTCGGTCACTTGTGCTCACTTTGTCTCAGAGAGATACACAGAATAAACGGTGGGGACGTTTTCAATCAGCATTTATTGAACCAGCATCATTCTAGTGTAAAATAGGTGTGCTGAAACAACCATAAGACAGAAACAGATATAAATGATTATAAGCACCAACAGAGTAAAAGGATGGTAGATTCCTACCATAGTGCTAAAACAATGAATAAAGGCAGGTATATAAATACATGGTAGTAATGTGTACTCCTACGATGCAACCCTAACTAGACATACCTAAGTGTACCTAGCATGTACGTAGGTGTAGAGCCAAGAATCCCCCTAGGATAACGCCAACCCCATTACCTGAAGTGAGAGACTGTGGGACCCCGTCTTGGTCTCGAGATGGACACCCCGCGAGGGATGTCAGACCACTGCGAGATGGATTGTCTGCGTGCAGGAACCTCAGCGTCTCGCGAAAGTGTGTCAGCATGGAAGTCTTTCTTCTCCCTTCCTTGCCTCAGCAAAGATATGGTGTTTATATACCCAAAGTGGTACCCTTAGGGAATCTACCTTGCTGGGTCATATCGGTCTAGGATGACGGAAGGAATGACCCGTATACATAGTTATTATGCAGGAGATGGTAGTCCTGCTGAGATTCCAAGAATCCTCATGCATAATGAATGAGGCTAGTATTTCGGGGAACCCCCTCTCCTTTAAGCAGTACCGTAACTAGGTAAAAGGTCAGTACCAAGAACCGTTATGCAGTGAAATGGCAGGGGAAATATAGGTGAAAGGTTTGGTTACTACCTGAGCCTATATCGAGGTACCTGTATGAAACAACAGTAATAACCTTTTTGGGATTCCAGACTTGGTTAAGTCTACTCTGTCTTCCGGCAAGGAAAGTAGCGAAGATATGTTAGGAACTGAGAAGAACATTAGCTAAATCCACAAAGTCTTTAAGACTGATTGCTCATATAATGGGTCTCTTGTCATCTTCCATTCAAGCGATCTTTCCACGGCCGATCCATAACAGGGCCCTACAGAATTTGAAGGTGTCTCATCTGAGGAAAGGCCTTTTCCTATAAGGGGACAGGTCTCATCCTGGAGGGAGGAACTTCGCTGGTGGCTCACATGGAGGCCTGGACTGGCTGGGCTATCTTTATGTCCCAGCCAGACAGTAGGATGGGAAGCCTGGTGTGGAACACTCTCTACCGGCGGAAGACGGTCAGAGAGAACTGAATCTCCACACGAACTGCCTAGAGCTCCTGGCAGGCTCGTTCGCAGTCAAGTGCAGGACAAAGAAGGCAGATGCGGTGTCACCCTCAAGATCGACAAAATCTCCGCTGTGAGATGCATCAACCATCTAAGGGGGGAAAAAAGTCCGGATTACTGACAGATAATAGCAAAGAACCTTTGGCACTTTCACTGTGCACACTACCCGTCAGTAAAAACAGAATAACTTTCTGGAAGAAGCAACAAAGTAGCAGATTGGCATTCCAGGCACCTGCAAGACTCGAGTCTGTGGAAGCTGGAACCGAAAGTCTTTCAGTGGCTGAACAAAGATTGATCCCCTTCTCACTGAAAACTAAAAGATATAGGTCCACTTGG
This sequence comes from Calotriton arnoldi, assembly GCA_963921515.1. NCBI lineage: Eukaryota > Metazoa > Chordata > Amphibia > Caudata > Salamandridae > Calotriton > Calotriton arnoldi. Next base: position 1,685,571 of record CAWUFW010001623.1, on the reverse strand, counting down.
GGATGTTGGGTCAGTTGATGTATGCAACAACTCCTGGATACTGTGGGGTACCAAATGTTTCATGTCCTGAACTGCCTTTCGGAACTCGCCACCCAAGGTTTAGCTTGCAGGTCTGTAAATAAAATTTCTCTCCACCATTTCAGGAGGCCACTTTTCCATAGATGGTTTCCAATTGGGAGAGCACCCTTGGGCCAGAAACCTGCTGAGGGGCATAGGAGTCTCATTGCCACTTGAACCAAGGTATTCTAAATTATGGGACGTGGGCAGTCTTGAATCTTTCCTTATTATGGGCGGAAAACATATATCTGCATAGAAGGGAGATATTAGGTATGTTGGACATGTTGGTATGTCTGGTCTCGTGCAGGATAGTTGCTGATATGAGGGCTCTGGATATTTCAGGTAGGGTTTTTTATGCCGGATGGAGTTACCTTATCAGTATACAGAAGGACAATAACAAACTCAAGGTCTATTTCCTACCTAGTTTTTAGGGATTCTCCGAAACTTTGTATGGTTGAATGTCTCCAGGCTTACGTAAGCATGACTGAGGAGGTAAGACCTCAAGGGGAACGACAACTACGAATTTCACTCAAGAAACTGTTTACAGCGGTTTCCTCTCCCACCATTGCTCAGGGTTATGCAGGAAGAAGGCATAGATACCAAGGGCCGGATTCACAAAGGCAATCTGAGACAAAAGTCTAACTTTACAACTTTTGGTATTCACAGAGGTCATTTACGAGTCGTATCTTTACATTCGCACCCGAGCCATAATCTCCAGCCTGGGTGGAATCTCCGCACCCGGGCCGGAATCTACAGCTCAGGCCGTATGAGGTGTAATCAATGGTCCGGAATGCAATTTTTACAAAAAGGAACATAAGGAATGTGTGATAAATGGTAGAGGAGGTCATGAAAATAAGTTTGGGCAGGGAAAAGGGTGTGGCCGGACACTACATCACATCCCAGAAAAGTTTGCTCCTTTGCATCATGGTACATGCAGTGCACAATTTGCGCTCCCTTCAGTGTTGACTGTAGTGTTACTCCAAACTTGGGTCTAACACCACAGTCAACACTAAGGGGAGCATAAATTGTGGACTGCATTTACCATGATGCAAAGGAGCAAACTTTTCTGGGATGTGATGTAGTGTCTGGCCACACCATTTTCCCTGCCCAAACTGATTTTCATGACCTCTACCATTTATCTTGCGTTCCTAATGCTCCTTTTTGTAAAAATTGCGACCAAGGCCATTGATTATACTTCATCCGGCCTGAGCCGGAGATTCAGTCCTGGGTGCCGAGATTCCGGCACGACTGCAGACGTAAAGATACACCTCGTAAATGACCTCTGTGAATACCAAAAGTCATAAAGTTAGACTTTTATCTCAGATTGCCATTATTAATCGGGCCCTAAGATTTTCGCGGCCCACTCGACCAGGGTAGCAATTGCTTCCTGTGCATTTAAGATAGGGGCAAGATTAGACTACATACTGAAAGCAGCAGACTGGTCCTCTGATTCCACATAGACATTTTTATTTCAAACCTTTGATGGATATTGCCTTTCTAGTGGTAAGTAGGCTTAGAACATGCATAATCCTCATTTCCGGTCCCGACAGCAAAAAGGATTACTAGCTATCATGAACGAAATTTCCAATTCTATTAAAGACACGGAGGAAAGGAATTATTCCTTCTTTGCTTTAACAGAGTAATCTACTCACCCAGTCATAGGGTCTGATGGCAACTTAATTTGGAGTCAATAATTCAGTTATGTACAGGAGTAAGTAATGATGTCTCGGCCTTTTACTGGGATTGTCGCACGGTTTTGTTGACCCGTCATGGGATTAACTGGTTGAAGGTCGGATTTTGATGTCTGTCTTTATTGGCTCAAACAGGAAATGAACACAAAACGGAGTAAAGATCTGGGGTTTAACCATATGGCTGCGGCCACAGGAAGAAAGAGGGGATGTCACTGGAGGGGTGCTTCATGGGATTGACAGGGCTGTCGTGGTGGAATGGTTTCTTCTTCTTTTCACATGTTACTTTAAATGTAGTTTTCATTGTGATATTGGATGGTAATGCTGCTGTAGAATAAAACAAATGGAAGATGTATGCATAGCCCTTGCCTCTGTGTCCTTAACAGAATTGAAACTTTCCTTCATGATAGCTAGGAATTGTTTTCTTGGTCTACTGTCCAAAGGGATGTCTAGAAGAGATCATTTATTTTACTCAGCAGCCAGGCCCAAACGTTCAGAGACCCTGGGCTGTGGTGCAGAAAGGGCTGCTGCAGATGGAGAGGCAGAGTAGAGAGTTAAGTCCAAGATGAGCATAAACGTGAAGAAAGGTCCATCAACTAGAATCTTACTGAAAACCTTCAGGATAAGCGGAAAAAGGTGGTAAAGCTAAACAGAAGTCATGGGCAACGCCATTTAAAAAGCACTGAAAAGGCATTCCTTCACGATACACGTTGCCAATATCTCCCAGCAACATTTTCTGATCCTTTTTTGTCACAAGAGATCCGAGCTTTGTCTATTCAGCTGAGGCCGATTGAGTTGCCTATCAAAGAAGTCAGAATGTTTAGTTGTGCATATCGGCCCCCTCAAATCTGATGGTCTGTGTTCAGCCAGAGGCTGTGCTCACTAGCCAGGTTTTCTAGTTGCTGAACTTCTGCGGAGAGGACTGGGGGATTTCTCCCCTCCTCGCATTTGTAACAAGGAGGTCACATTGTCTGTCCCAAACAGAACACAACTACTTTCTTCTGAGAAGGGTACAGTCCTCTCACGACGGCCATGAGTTCCAAGATACTGATGTACAGGTCTGTTACCTCCCATGACCAGTGCCTTTTGTAGACAGATCTAGATTCCAGCACCTACGCCAATGAAATATCCAGTGCTGGAGGAAGCAGCGACGGGAGAATTTGGGTGAAGAGTTGGAATTGTAGAGAGGGTTATGTGAAGGGAGAACTGTGCACAGGGTTGGAATAGAAAGGAGGACTGAGCAGAGGGCAATGTGACGGGAGAGATGTAATGAGGAGAATTTGAGCGCAAAGGAGGATGAGGGGGGGAGCATAGAAGAGGAGGTGTAAAGGGAGAGTAATGCGGAGGGAAGGGAAACAAAGAACAGTTTGCATAAGAAAAGAGATGAAGTGAGAGTATAAATAAAGGAGGATATGTAGGTAGAGGACACAGACGATGAAGGCAAAAGCGTACAAAGTAGTGTGAAGAGGGACTGATGTGAGCGTGAAGGGAGTGTGAATGGCGTTGTGCAGAGGGCAATGTGGCTTGAGCTGTAATAAAGAGGATGTGAAGGAAGAGCAGGACTGAAAGTTGGAATAAAGACTGTTCGCAAACACCGTGTTACATTTACCTGAGGGTTTAATCGGGCAAGTTCTTCTATCTTGTGCCACATTTCTTCTCGCTCCTTTACTTTAAATTTTCCTCTGGAAAAGAAAAGATTGAAATATTGACTTAGTGCTGTGCTACAGAGACATGACTGTACAACTGCGAGATGACAGAGAAAGCTATCCCATACATGGGCTGCTCCGTGCCAAGTGCCGCAGTGGAGGCAGCTGTACAGAGGCTGCTGCCTGCAGAGGAGGTCCAAGCAGACGCTCATGCAGGACACTCATAAATCCAGAGGAGTAGAGCCTCCAGTTAAATTACAGACTAAGCCCTGCAACGCAATTCAAACCCAATGGCAGGCACCTTTTAAGCAGGCCACAAAGACCAACTTTTATCAGGAGACAATGGCGATGGGTAGGTGCAAAGTGAACCTGGAAAACAACATTCGGTGACAGGAGAACTGGAGAAAATGGGTGAGTGAGTAAAAACTACAAACTAGCTTCACCTGTTTGGGGATAGTCCACAATCGGCTCCCAAAACATTTAGACAGGAAACCTGTATTTTAAACAACAATTTTATGGAAGAGCAAACGTGCACGTTATCCTAAGGTTCAAGTCACAGCAAGTAAAGGGTACTTCCTCCCTTCCCACAGCCTTTATGTTGTTGGCCTTCCTTATAAAGAAAAAAAAAAGTTCTTTTTTCAAGTGTCACTTTAGTGAACGGCAATGCTAGTTAAGGGAATGAGCGATAGGTCCTGAAATTTAAGCAAAGGACATTTGACTGGAAAATGAAAGCTATATGGTGCTTCTGTAACAAGGCTGTACGGTGAGTGAAAACTACTGTGTTGATTCCAGAAGCTGGCTCGTTCCCTCATGCTTGCAGAGTCAGTGAGGCAGTTTTTGAAGGAGCAATAGAAAAAGAATACACTTAACAGAGGGAAAACTAAAGAATACCATGGTAGAAGGCTTAAACCCGACACTGGCGGTGGAGAAGGAAACGGATGGTTAAATTTGGAAATGAAAATAAATTAGGCAGGCCTCATCCAGGAAGGTACCTGTCCTGGAATCGCATTCTAAAAAGTAACACTTTTCCAAAGTGCTTACTGATCTCCAGGAAGCAGCCTTGCAAAGGTCGATTTTAACAATTCTCATAAGGACAGTAGTAACTGCCTTTGCCCTGAAGCAAAAGGCATTTGGTGGGCAAGAGCCCCTTTGCCTTTTGATAGAAAGTTATTATACCAATAAGTATACATCTAATTCCGGTCTGTTTTGAGGAAGTCAAACGAGTGAAGAGGAGAAGCAACAAAAACTCATTTGAAAGACTGTGGCTTTCTCCAAATAATGTCTTACGATCCTCAATGTGCAGATGCTCCATTTGTGCCAACTAGATGTATTGAAAAGGGAAGACTAACAACATTGAGAAATGTGAAAAGGGAAGGACACATTGATACGCTGGAATAGCAGCTAAATGAACATCTACAGCCCAAAACTGAAGATCATATTTTCCCAAATACAGATAAGGGAGTCACATTTCCTGCTGCTGAGTTCACGCATTCACCTGTTTCTCCAGCCACCAGAGGGAGAGCCTGCTCCAGCAAAGGCGTAGGAAGATCTTGTAGAAGGACACATCACTTCTTAAAGGATCTTCAACAGAAAATCTGGCCTGTACGGAAGTCTATTGATTGGCTGGACAAGGTGAGTCTGTACCAATGAGATGATCTTCATTGTGTATTGTTTCAGTTGAACAATTTACTTCAAAGCTTGGGAAAATTCCTTGACCAGATTACGAAATCAGTGTTCCCTTCGAAACTGTACTCCGTTTGCCTGGATGCACCATTTTAGCCTTTTGGGTTTGTTTCAATAGTGAGTACGTTTATATCTGTTGAGGCCTAGCTTGTGAACAAGTCTGACAGAACCTGTTAAGAAAACACTTGTGTTCTTTCAAGGCGTGTTGCTGAGCTTGTATTCATTCCAGTTCTTAAGTCCTAGTAAGTGGGCTGCTGAAATGCTGGTACGACTTGATAGCGCCCAAATACTCTTTACTTTTCTGAAAAGATCTATTTCGTTCATCCTCCTCACTGATTTAATACACAGTGGTGATGAAGTCACCCAGTCGTTACAGAGTCATATGATATTACGACTATTTTCGATCCTTAGCTCTTACTAACTGATGTGATGATGTCCAATGAATCAAAAGGTCTCAGCCCTCCACAAATGCATGTCATGACGGTTAGGCATGCCGACATTTTGAAAAGATGCTGAGGCACCGTCCTCTGGCACCACTAGAACAGGGATTGGACTGCTGCCTCGTCATCAATGTCTATTTTTCCTCCATTTACGTTGTTTGAGAACAATGGTCCGGGATTCTCATATTGGTCTCATCTCTAATCTTGTGTTTGGAAATGTTCTAGTACCCGGGCCTAAGAGTCTGAATAATCAGGGTTAGCAAAAACACAAGGTGTAGGAAGCTGGCTCTGCATATACTATACCAAAGTGAGGTATAGTGTGCACAGAGTCCAGTGGAACCCCAAAGGTAGGCAGAGGTAAAGTTAGATAGCACCTCACTCTCTATTTGTGGTAGTGTGGTCGAGCAGTAAGGCAGTATCAGAGGACAGTGTTAAGCATTTGTTGTACACACTCAGTCAGCAAATGAATTCACACACTCAAAGACTGAACTTAAGACCAATTGTTTTTGTATAAAAATATTCTTTTAGTTATTTTATTTCTAGAACCAAGCAAGCCTGGCACAGGTAAGTGATAAATACTTTACAGTAGTAAATGCTGATTGTAAAACAGTGCAATTGTAAATGTACTATGGTTTGACTTACAGTATTGTTTCAGAGAAATGCAATCACTTGTAAATACAGTACATAGACTTGAATGGGATTTTCAATAAAATAGCAGGTAAGTTACTTTTGGATTACTTTTCTTACTCAGTGCTGTATGCCTGGATGCAGCACTGGGGCATATCCTATAAACAGGTGAGTAAAAGCGTTTTTGTTAAATCGTACAATTTTAAAGAATTTCTTTAGGTTTCAAAACTCCACACTTAGAAACTTTTTCAGGAAAAAGTGTCAATGTTATCCTATGGAGGAAGATATGGTTATCGGTTTTTAGGTAAGTAATCGGTCTTTGGAGTTGAGGTTCTGGGGTTAGACTCAGGGGTCCCCCAGGGTCAGTGATGCACTCTTGTTACACCCTCAGCGGCACTAGGGCGGCCGGGAGCAGAGTGTTGAGGCCCAATGTTATCCAATGGGGGATAGGAGGCCTCCGGTTGGTGGCTGCTGGCAAGCAGGCCACTGGGTTGTGGGAGCAAAGCTCCTGGACTTTAGCTCAGGGCAAACGGGGAAACAAATTAGCACCAAAGGTGCACCCTCAGCGGCACGAGGGCGGCCGGGTGCAGGGTGCTGTTTCGGGGTCGGATGCCCTGCTGTTTCCAATGGAGAACCTCCGGTTTGCAAAAGCACTGCAGGCAGGGAGACGAAGGACTTCTGGGTGCGATCACCACTTCGAGAGCTAAGTTGGGAAGTTAGGGGTTGGTTGGGCACCGTCGGTTTGAGCACACAAGGCCGTGGGGCGTCGGGTGCAGGGGTGCCTTTCGGGGTCGGATCTTCTTACCAGCTCCTGGTCGCAGTTAGGAGGGCCTTCTGGATTTAGACTGCAGGCGTCGGCTTGAGGCAGGTCAGGGGTCGCCGGATCTCGGTTCAGGATCGCCGGGGTGACCTCCTCGTGGTGTTTGCCCACTCGAGCTCGGGCCGTGCACGGCGGGTGCAGAGTGGGGCGGTTGAACAAATCCGGTGTTCACGGGAGAAGCAGACTTTGGAAGTGAAGGCAGGCAGGTCCTCCGGGGCTTTTGAGGTTGCCGGCTGCAGGACACACCGGGATTTCGCAGGAGCAGGTTCGAGGGGGAGACAGGCCGGTAGGGCTGGGGCCAAGTCATTGGGCGTCTTCCTCTTGTTAGCTGCTGCACGGCTGTTCGGTCCTTCTTTTCTTCTTGTTTCTTGTCTGGATCTGAGGAAGCAAGGTTCAGCGGTGCCCCTAAATACTAGATTTAGGGGCGTTACAGGTAGGTAAAAGGCAGGGACCAATGGGTCCCTTCCCTGGGGGTGGGTACACCTCCAATTATGCCACCCTCCAGTGGGAGGGGGGCATGTGCCTGTCCCTGGTTGGCTGAGTCCCCCCATCTTCAAGATGGCGTGGACAGAGTTGTGCTTCACCTCGCCTCCCCCACCTGAGGGGTGGAGTTGGCAGAGGTGGGCAACACCTCTCATCCTCACTCGTTTTCCCCGCCGGTTCTCCCGCCCAAAGTGGGAGTCAGAACCAGTGGGGACCAGTTGCTGAAAGCAGCAAGTGGCCTGGGGAAGCTCACAAAGGCGGCAAGCCTTTGACGCTTCCCCTTCGTGAACCCTGCCCATCCAGGGGGAGGAGGCTTGGCACCTCGTCCCAGAATGTGCATTGTTTCAGGCCCCAGAGAGCAGCAGGCTCTCGACCCAGGGGTCCAGAAACATGTCTGGTGGTGGCAGCTGAAAGCAGCCACTCAGCCAGGACACTAGAGGTGGGTTAGTTTTCAGGGGGCATCTCTAAGATGCCCTCTGTGAGCATTTTTCATTAAATCCCACACTGGCATCAGTGTGGGTTTAATGTGTTGAGAAGTTTGATACCAAACTTCTCAGTTTTCAGTGTAGCCATTATGGTGCTGTGGAGTTCGTAATGACAAACTCCCAGCACCATATACTCTTAATGGCAGCACTGCACTTACGTCTAAGAATGGACTTAGACACTGTAGGGGTACAGGGCTCATGCACCTGTACCCTCACCACTGGCCTATTGCACCCAGCTAGAGGGGTGACTGATCTATGCCAGGGCAGTGGGTTGTAGGCATGGCACACAGGGATGTGTGCCATGTCGACTCTTCACTTTGTTCTGCACCAAGACACGCAGCCTGCAAAGGCAGTGTGTGAGTGTCCGGGTACAGGACCTCTAAGGGTGGCACAATAAGTGCTGCAGCCCTTAGGGGCCTTCTCTGGTCACAGTGCCCTGGGTACCTGTGGCCAGAGATGCCAATTGGGTTTAGGCTTCAATGCAGTTTTAGGGAAAGAACATAGGCCCTGGGTACCTGATTAGCAGGAGCCCAGGGCACACTCAGTTAAAGCACATCAGCAATTCAGCAAAAAGTGGGGGCAACCATGCAGAAAGAGGGCACTTTCTCACACAAGGGAAATGTAATAAAGAAATCAACAAATTGTAAACTTCCCAGAATGCAATTCTCTCCTTCGTTAAGGAACATGGCTGTAAATGTTCCACCAATACAGATAAAGTGATGAAGGCCAAGGTTGGAGCAAACAGCACAAGGGGTAGAGATTTGGGGGCTTCGGCAGAATTGTGAGAAACTGGCGCTCAAAGGATGGTAGAAGAAGCAGCTCCACCTCCAAACGGCAGCTTTGGAACTCAATCGGAGGTCCAGCTCCAATGAAACCGATGGCAGATGCTACCTTAAAGTATGTTCCCAGAGGCCTGGCTTCTATTAGGAACCATCGATAGACCCAAGTGGACATTAGTTCTCAGAAGGCTAGAAAACTAAATCAGCACAGAAACTGTCTTCCAAGACAGCGGTCTGGGCCCAGAGGCAGCTTCAAAACTGAGAAATATGATGGGAAATGTAATCCAAGGCCCTAACACACAGGCAAGGAGACAAATTAGGAAAACCCTCACACTTGAAGTCCTGGGAATATCTGCTACTATAACACACCCACTTCCATATGATTGCAGACACTGTCTTTACAAGTAGTACCCAGGCATGGAGTGGGGACTCTCGGGATACTACACACATTCCAGACTCCAGCGTAGACATACAGGAAGTTGGGACTCACAAGATACTACACACATTCCAGACACAAGCTCAGACAAGGAGTGGGGACTCTCAGAATACTACACACATTCAAGACACAAGCTCAGACAAAGGGAGTGGGGACTCACAGAATACTACACACATTCAAGACAAGCTCAGACAAAGGGACTGGGGACTCACAGAATACTACACACATTCCAGACACAAGCTCAGACAAAGGGAGTGGGCACTCACAGAATACTACACACATTCCAGACACAAGCACAGACAAGGGAGTGGGCACTCACAGAATACTACGCACATTCCAGACACAAGCTCAGACAAAGGGAGTGGGGACTCACAGGATGCTATGCACATTCCATACACCAGTTCAGACATGCAAGGAGTGGGACTCACAAAATACTACACACATTTCAGACTCCAGCTCAGACTTACAGGGAACAGGGACAGACAGCATCAAATACACATTCCAGACATCAGCTCAGACGTACAGGGAGTGGGGACTCGCAGGACACTACACACATTCCAGACTCCAGCGTACATAGACAGGCAGCATACTACCCACATCCTGATCGAACGACTCTTAGTATTACACAAGAATGAAGACTCTGTTTTTGAAAGGAGTAGTACCCAGGCATGGAGTGGGGACTCTTAGGATACTACACACATTCCAGACTCCAGCTCAGACATTCATGGAGTGCGGACTCACAGGATACTATACATATTCCATACTCTAGCTCAGACATACAGGGGAACAGGTATATAAGGATACTACACCCATTCCAGAAATCAATCACAGGGGTTTATAAAGCGCACTACTCACCCATGAGGGTCTCAAGGCGCTTCCTGGAGGGGGGGTGGGGGGTGCAGCTCCGGTTCAGCGGAAGAGCCAGGTCTTGAGGCACTTCCTGAAGGTGTGCAGAGTGGGGGAGCGTCTGATGCTGACCGGGAGCTCATTCCAGGTCTTTGCCGCGACGTAGGGGAAGGCTCTTCCACCTGCTCTGGTTCTGCGGATGCGTGGGGTCTCAGCCAGGGCGAGGTCGGCGGAACGGAGGTTCCTTTTGGGTACGTGGAAGGAGACTCTTTCGTTGAGGTATTTGGGTCCGATGTTGTGGAGGGATTTGTAGGCGTGGGTGAGTAGCTTGAAGGTCACTCTTCTCGATGGGGAGCCAGTGGAGGTCTCGTAGGTGCTGGGTCATGTGCTCGTGTCGTGGGGTTCCGAGGACGAGTCTGGCTGCGGTGTTCTGGATGGTTTGGAGCTTGTGTAGCAGAGTTTTGTTGATTCCGGCGTAGAGGGCGTTGCCGTAGTCCAATCTGCTGGTTATGAGTGCGTGGGTGACGGTCTTTCTGCATTCGGGGGGGGGGGATCCACTTGAGGGTCTTGCGGAGGATGCAGAGGGAGTTGAAGCAGGTGGAGCGACGGCGTTGATCTGGCGGGTCAAGGTGAGGGAGGAGTCTAGAATGATGCTGAGGTTCCGGGCGTGGTCCGTCGGGGTGGGTGGGTTTCCGAGGGCAGGGGCCACCAGGAGCTGTCCCACGCAGTGGGGGAGGGTCCGAGGACGAGGACCTCTGTCTTCTCCGAGTTGAGCTTCAGGCAGCTGTTGCTCACCCAGGCTGCAACGTCTTGCATTCCTTCTTGGAAGCGGAGTCTGGTGTCTTCGGGGTTATTCGTGAGGGAGAGCATGAGCTGGGTGTCGGTCGGCGTAAGATACTATGCTGAGCCCATGCTGGCTGACGATGGCGGCGAGGGGGGCCATGTAGATGTTGAAGAACATGGGGCCGAGCGAGGATCCTTGGGGTACTCCGCAGATGATCTCAGTAGGTTCGGAGAGGAAGGAAGGGAGTCTGATCCTTTGGGTTCTGCCAGAGAGAAAGGAGCGGATCCAGTCGAGGGCGGTATCCCCGTATACCGGCGTCGTGGAGTCTGGCTGCAAGAGTCCGATGGGAGACTGTGTCGAAGGCTGCGGAGAGGTCTAGTAGGATGAGGGCCGCAGTGTGGCCCTGGTCGAGTAGCATGCGGATGTCATCGGTGGCGGCAAGGAGGGCAGTCTCGGTGCTGTGGTTGCTGCGAAATCCGGACTGGGAGGGGTCGACAAAGTCATTCTCTTCGATGAAGGTGGTCAGTTGGGTGTTGATGAATCTCTCTGTGACTTTGGCTGCGAAGGGAAGGAGAGAGATGGGCCGGTAGTTTTTCAGGTCCGTTGAGTCGGCTGATGGCTTCTTGAAGAGTGGCCTGACCTCTGCCCACTTCCAGACGTCGGGGAAGATGCCAGAATCGAGGGAGGTCCGGCCTAGTTCGGGTGCTATGGCGGTGGCGGCTCTGTGGTAGATGTGCGGTGGGCAGGCGTCCGTGGGGGCTCCCGAGTGGGTGTTCTTCATGGTCGTGGTGACTTCTTCAGTGGTGGCAGGTTTCCAGGTGGTGATGGTCGGCTGGTTGTCGGTGGTGGGAAGGGGTGCGGTGTCCGGAGTCTGTTCGCTGAAATTGTCGTAGAGGGCCTTGATTTTCAGGTGGAAGTAGGAGCTGAGCTTGTTGCAGAGGTCTTGAGAAGGAATGACGTCCGTGGCTTCGCTGGGGGGTTTGGTGAACTGCTGTATGACGTTAAAGAGTTCTTTTGCGTTGCTTACGTTGGTGAGGCTCTTGTTCTTGATAAAGGTCCGCTTGGTGGCCCTAATGCGCTGGTGGTATTCATTCACGGCGTTCCTGTAGTTGTTCTGGTCTTCGGTGGTTTTCCTGTTCCTCCAGAGTTTCTCGAGGCGCCTGCAGGAGCGCCTGGCTTCTTGGAGGTCGGTGGCGAACTAGGCGGCCTTCAGGGAGCGTTGCTTGACGGGGTGGCGGAAGGGTGCGTGCATGTCAGCGCAGCTGGCGATCCAGCGGTGTAGTTCTTTGGCTGCGCAGTTGGCGTCAGTCGTGGCGGAGGGGGGGTCGTGGACGAGGGTCGTGTTGAGGTGTTTCTCTGTGATCTTGCTCCAGTTCCTCCGTGGCGGGTTTGGGTGCGGTGGTGGTGTTGAAGGTGAAGTGTACTCAGTGGTGGTCTGTCCAGAGGGGTTGTGTGGAGTGGCTGAAGTGGATGTTTGTCCCTCCTGCGAAGATGGGGTCCAGGGTGTGTCTGGCTCTGTGGGTGGGGGTGGTGACAAGCTGCTTTAGTCCGAGGTTGTCGAGGTTGTCAAGGAGGGTGGTGGAGTCGGGGTCACTACGGTTGTCGAGGTGGAAGTTCAGGTCCCGAATGAGAATGTAGTCCGTGGAGGCCATGGCATGGGGTGCGGCGAGGTCGGCAATGGTGGTGGCGGCAGAGGCGCGGGGTCTGTAGACTAGGGTCCCGCGCAGCGAGGTTCTGGGGCTGGTTTGGATCTGGAAGTGGAGGTGCTCTGTGTTGGAGAGGGGATCATTCGTGCTGGAGGTGGAGAGTCGAAGGGAGCTCTTGTGTACGATGGCGAGTCCTCCTCCTGGACGGTGGGGGCGGTCCTTTCTTTGGATCTTGTATCCGTCGGGGATGGCGGTGGCGATGTCGGGGGCGGAGGTGGCGTTGGTACATGTTTCCGTGAAGAAGGCGACGTCTGGCGAGAGGGTGTCGAGCAGTTCCAGATCTCTACGGCGTGTCTGTGTAGGGAGCGCACGTTGAGGATGCACGTCAGGGCTTTGGTGGTACGGGTGTCCGGCGTGGGTTCAGCGGTGGTGGGGGCGCGGTCGGTGGTGAAGGATTGTCGGCAGTGTAGGCAGGAGAACTGGCCGTGGGTGGTGTGCGGCGTCTATTTCTGGCAGTTGTTGTTCCTTCCGGGGTTGAGTGCGAGGAGAGCGACGGAGTTGTAGTGCAGGGGGGTCGTAGATCCAGGGGCCCTGGCGCTGGCCGCGGTCGGGCACAGACGGGCTTGCCTTTGGCGCGACCGCACAGCGGCCGCCATTAAGTAGGGGAGGGGGGCGGTACGAGAGGCTAGGAGGCAGGAGCGGGGGCTGTGCAGGGGGGCGGGGCCGCAGGGGCGGGAAAACCAGCGGAGAATAAATTAATTAAAATAAAAGGGGCTACTGTAAAGAGGAGGAACCTAGCGGGGCAGTGCAGGAAATAAGGCAGAGAAATTAAAAATTAAAATAAAGGCACCAGGCAGGCGGAGACAGGCGCAGCTCCGATGCAGGCAGGAGTCAGACTGCAGGCATGAACCTTCACCAGGAGGAGGGCTCAGCACTGCCGCGAGGCGTCGGTGTTGCGGAGCTGCCGGGGAGAGTAGACACAGGCCAGAGGTCCCGGTCTTACTCGCGCTCCTCCACAGCGGCTGCCATTAAGTAGGGGAGGGGGCGGTACGAGAGGCTGGGAGGCGGGAGCGGGGGCTGAGCAGGGGGGAGGGGCCGCAGGGCAGGAAAACCGGCAGAGAATAAATTAATTAAAATAGAAGGGGCTACTGTAAAGAGGAGAAACCTAGCGGGGCAGTGCGGGAAATAAGGCAGAGAAATTAAAAATTTAAATAAAGGCACCAGGCAGGCGGAGACAGGCGCAGCTCCGATGCAGGCAGGAGTCAGACTGCAGGCGTGAACCCTCACCAGGAGGAGGGCTCAGCACTGCGGCGAGGCGTCGGTGTTGCGGAGCTGCCGGGGAGAGAGTAGAACCAGGCCAGAGGTTCCGGTCTTACTCCAGGAAACCAGGTTAGACATGTAGGGAACAGGGACACAGGGTACCACAGCCATTCCAGACACCAGCTCATACATATAGGGAACGGGAACACAGTACTACACATTTTTCAGTCTCTAGCTCAGACAAACAGGGAACAGGGACACAGGATACTACACACATACCAGACACCAGCTCAGACATACAGGGAGTGCGGACTTACAGGATACTATACATATTCCATACTCTAGCTCAGACATACAGGGAACAGGGACACAGGATACTACACGCATACCAGACACCAGCTCAGACATACAGGGCGTGGAGACACAGGATACTACACACATTCCAGACTCTAGCTCAGACGTATAGGGAATGGGGACACAGGCTACAAAACACAGTCCAGACTCCAGCACAGACATACAGGGAGTGGGGACTCACAGGATACTACACACATTCCAGACTCCAGCTCAGACCTACAGGGAACGGGAAAACACAGGATACTACACCCCCGACCTTACTAAAAAATAAAGAAGTTATTCTCTTGCATATATAAAGCACAAGGACAATCATTCAAAATCACTTGATCTCCAATATGTTGAGGTTACACATTCATCCAACAACAACCCGTTTAAGTCCCCAACACCCACAGACAGAACAGATGGGTCAAAGACTTGAAGCTTCCCACACTTCATGACAAAGAAATGACAACTAGGTTGTGAGAACCACTGCACAACAGCCCAAGACATGCAAGTCTTGTAACCTCCTTACCCTCTTGCCATGCTTGTCAATTCAAAATAACTCTCAACATTTATGCGAAACCATGACACAGAACCCACTGGCTACCTTCAACAAAGGGTTTCCCCATCATCCCACATCCCACCCTCCCCCCAAAAGAACAAAACACAAAAAAGTTTAACCAAACATCACCTCAACTCATAATAACTGTGATCAGACTCCAACACAAAACCTGTCATCACAACTACACTCCTACACAATATACCCAGCTATCCACATCACTTTACTAAACTACACAGCACAACAAACGGACACCTTCTCCATTTTCCACAAGGACAACACATTCACACACAAATGTGCAGGCCAGCACTGCAGGCCCTTTAGAAACTGCCCCCAGAAAACGCATGGACATCTTCCAAAAGCAATGACAGCTTCCAGTAGACGCATACTTAAAAAAAATAGTCTAGAAAAGCTATAACTCCAGACTAGGTCAGTAGGTAAAGTACACACCTACAACACACTAGAGCTATGTCAAGCATTACCATTCAAACACAGAGTGAATCTATCATATGCAAACGAACAAGTCACTTACCTTCAGCAACACTCTTTCTGGTGGATACTCCAACTGCAAAATTCTTACCTTTAGCCTATCCCAAGGCACCAGACAGAATCAAGAAGATTTTTCAGCATAGCCTTGCGTGCCAGTAGGTGGCTCCATGTGGACCCGCTCTGCCCCAGAAGTGCCGGCGGGAGCCGCAGAGAAGCTCCACCCAAGCACACTTTCACATAGTCCGTGCCTTTGGACACAGAGCTCAAAGGATCAATTAATTACGCCAGAATGCTGAGTAGGAAAGTGGGTTTCTGTTGCAGTAACCCCCCCCACTTTTTGCCTGATAACTGATGCACTTTTCCTTGGTGTGCCCTGTGTCCCTGCCAATCAGGTACCCAGGGCCTGTGTTCCTTCCCTAAAAACTGTACTAAAGCCTAAACCCAATTGGCATCTCTGGCCACAGGTAAGCCCCTGGTAAATGGTACCCTAGGTACCCAGGGCACTGTGACCAGAGAAGGCCCCTAAGGGCTGCCGCACTTATTGTGCCACCCTTAGAGGCCCTGTACCTTGACACACACACCCTGCCTTTGCAGGCTGAGTGTCTTGGTGCAGAACTAAACAGAGTCGACACAAACACACTGCCCTGGCATACCTCAGTCCCCCCCCTAGCTGGGTGCACTATGCGAGTGGTGTGGGCACATGTGCATGAGCCCTGTGCCCCTACAGTACCCAGGGCCATTCCTGAGCACTGTAAGTGCAGTGATGCCATTAAGAGTATATGGTGCTGGGAGGTTGTCATTACGAACTCCACAGCACCATAATGGCTACACTGAAGACTGAGAAGTTTGGTATCAAACTTCTCAGCACATTAAACCCACACTGATGCCAGTGTGGGATTTAATGTAAAATGCACTACAGAGGGCATCTTAGAGATGCCCCCTGAAACCTAACCAACTACCAGTGTCCTGACTGAGAGGCTGCCACACAGCAGACATGTTGCTGGACCCCTGGGTAGAGAGCCATCCGCTCTCCTGGGCCTGCAACAATGCACATCCTGGGACGAGGTGCTAGGTCTCCTCCCCCAGGATGGGCAGGGGGAGCTTCAAAGGCATTCCGCCTTTGTGAGCTTCTCCAGGCCACTTGCTGTACTCAGCAACTGGCCCCCACCGGTTCTGACCCCCACTTTGGCGGGAAGACAGGCGGGAAAAACAAAGGAAGGGAAGGGGGTGTGCCAGCCTCTGCCAACCCCACCCCTCAGGTGGGGGAGGAGAGGTAAAGCACAACTCCGGGCTCTCGCCATTTTGAGAATGGGAAGCCCTACCCAATCAGAGCTAGGCTCCTGCCCCCCTCCCACTGGAGAGTGGCAGGATAGGTGGTGTACTCACCCCAGGACAGGGACCCATTGGTCCCTGCCCTTGCCCTACCTGTAACGCCCCTAAAGTTAGTATTTAGGGGCACCCTGAACCTTCCTTCCTCAGATCCAGCAACGACAACAAGAAAAGAAGAACAAGGACCAAACTGCCGTGCAGCCTGCTAACAAGAGGAAGACAACTGACTTGGCCCCAGCCCTACCGGCCTGTCTCCCCTCGAACCTGCTTCCTGCGAAATCCCGGTGTGTCCTGCAGCCAGCAACCTCACAAACCCCGGAGGACCTGCCTGCCTTCACTTGAACCGCCTGCTTCTCCCGTGAACACCGGATTTGTTCAAAACCAGCACCCCTGGCACCAGCCCGGGATCGCGAATCCAGCCCACTCTGCACCCGCCGAACCCGGCCCGAGCTCGAGTAAAAAAACACCCAGAGGTGGTCTCCCCGGCGATCCTGACCTGGAATCCAGCGACTCCTGACCTGCCTCAAGCCTCCAGACGAAGCCTGCAGCCTCAGTCCAGAGGGTCCCCCCTACCGCGACCAGAGCGGGTAAGAAAAATCCGACACTAAAAGGCACCCCTGCACCCGACGCCCCACGGCCTTGTGTGCCCAAACCCAGGGTGCCTACCTAAGCCAAGACATCTCAACTTACCCCTCCAAGTGTTGGTAGATCCCAGGAGACTCTCGTTTCCAAGCCTGCAGTGTTTGTCCAGTCCGGAGAATCTCCATAGACTTCAACAGGGAACCTAACGCCATAATAGCCCCCTGCACCCAGCCGCCCGAGTGGGTGCGCTTTTGGTGCTCACTTGCTTTCCCCTTTGTGCCAAGTCTACAGCCAGGAGCTTTGCTCCCACAACCCAGTGGCCTGCTAGCCAGCAGCCACCAACCGAAGGCCCCCTATCCCCCATAGGATAACATTGGGGCCTCAACACTCTGCATCCGGCCGCCCTAGTGCCGCTGTGGGTGCAACAAGAGTGCATCACGGACCCTGGGGGACCCCTGAGTCTAACCCCAGAACCTGGACTCCCACAGTCAAAAACTTACCTGCAAACTGATAACTTGTTTTCCTCCATAGGATAACATTGGGTATTTTTCTCTGAAAAAACGACTAAGTGTGGAGTTTCAAAAACTAAAAATATTGCTTAAAAATTGTGCGTTTGACCAAAACGACTATACTCACCTGTTTGCAGGAAATGTCCCAGGACTGAATCTAGGACCCAGTCCTGAGGTTAGAAAAGTAACGCGATAATTACCTACCTGCATATTACAGTAAAAGTCAATGCATTTCAATGGACTGTTCGAAAAAGTTTCTAAGTGTCAACTTTTGAAATCTTGAAATATTCACTAAAAATCGTCCGAATATCAAAAACGAAATTACTCACCTGTTCTCAGGAGAGATCCCAGTGCTGGATCTAGGTACCCAGCACTGATTAGAAAAAGTAATCATAACTGTACTTACCAGTAACTTGAATTTCCTTTTTGCTGAAAAAGTTTCAAAGTGTCGATTTTGCAAACTTACAAATATTAGTTAAAAATCGCCTGTATAACGAAAACACATTCTTCCAACTGTTTACAGGAGATGCACCAGTGCTGGATCCAGGATCCAACACTGAGTTAGAAAAAGTAACAATAACCCCACTTACCTGCTAAGTGAATTTCCTCCCATAGGATAACATTGGTGATTCTATGTGAAAAAGTTTTTAAGTGTCAACTTTTAAAATACAATAATATTCCTTAAAAATTACAACTGTAACCAAAACGTTTCTACTCAACTGTTTACAGGAGATGTCCCAGGACTGAATCTAGGATCCAGTCCTGTGGTAAGAAAAGTAATCCATAAAGTAACTAATTGCATTTAACTAGAAATTCACATTGAGCTGAATGTATTATGGGGTTTGAAATTGTGTTGCCTATTGCAACAACTGTAACTATTGTATTCAAAAGTCTATTGCCCATTTGAAAAGTATTTAACTAAAGTAACTCATTCTGAGAAAGTATATTTTGATACCTATTGGTGGTTCTAAAATAAAACTATATATTTTGATACAAAACCATTGGCCTAGAGTTCAGTTCTTGAGTGTGTGGCTTCATTTGCTGACTGAGTGTGCACAACAAATGCTTTACACTGTCCTCTGATACTGCCTTACTGCTCGACCAAGCTACCACTTTAGAGAGTAAGGTTATATCTAACTTTAGCCTCTGCCAAACCTCTGGGGACTGTGGACTCTGTGCACACTGTACCTATTTGGGAACAGTATATACAGAGCCACTTTCTTACATGCAGTTATATAATTTGGAACCTTTTTAGACGAGGAGAGGCTATTCCATACAATGGGGAGGCGTGAGGAGGGTGAGGAATCCGTGTTTAGAGTATCCACCAGAAAGATTATGTTACTTACCCTGTAAGCATCTGTTCTTGGCATGTAGTGCTGCAGATTCACATGCTTTGCATACTCCTGCCATCTAGTGTTGGGTCTGGATGTTCGCAAGTTGTTTTTCTTCGAAGAAGTCTTTTCCAGTCGCAAGGTAAGGTGACTCCTTTCGGTGAAAGTGCGCATGGGCATCGACTCCATCGTTAGATTGTTTTCCCGCAAGAGGGTGAGAATGGAGTTTAAGTGTAAATAAAGAGATGTCCATGCATAGACTGTATAGCAGTGCCCTCCAAAAAGCGGTGGCTAACCAGTGGGCGATGCAGTTGTTTGAAAAAGTGTACGCAGAACTGCCTGTCCTACATTAGCTTGTTGTCGTGCTAAAACATCCACAAAATTGTGCTTTGTAAATGTGTGTGGTGTCGACCATATAGCTGCTTTACAAATGTCAAGTATGGGAATGTTGCTTAAGAAAGCCATAGATGCCCCTATTTTACGAGTGGAGTGTGCTTTAGGATGTATAGACAAAGTCCTTTTGGCTTTGAGATAGCATGTCTGGATGCATTTAACGATCTATCTAGCAATGCCTGATTTTTAAATGGGCTTTCCTATAAGAGGGGTGCAAACGCCACAAAGAGTTCTTTTGCAGAAGTCTTTTATCCTGTCAATATAATACGTTAATGCTCTTTTGACATCTAGTGCATGAAGTGCTCTTTCTGCCACAGAATCTGGTTGAGGAAAGAAAACAGGTAGTTCAACCGATTGGTTGTTGTGGAAATGGTACACTACCTTTGGAAGGACTTTTGGATCAGCACGAAGAACCACATTATCCAGATGAAGCTGGAAGAATAGTTCTTCTAAAGTTAGTGCCTGCAGCTCACTGACACGCCTTAGTGAGGTGATGGCAATTAAGAAGGCAACCTTCCAAGAAAGAAATTGGAAGGGGCTATTGTGTAATGGTTCAAAGGGTGGAACCATAAGTCTTGTGAGAACAATATTAAGATTTCACTCAGGTGCAGGAGGGACCCTGGGTGGTATTACTCCTTTAAAGCCTTCCATGAAAGCTTTAATAACCGGCACTTTGAAGGAGAAGTGAGGCCTGTTTTGAAGAAAGGCAGCCACTGCCGCAAGATGTAGATGAACGGAAGTGTAAGCAAGGCCTGAGCGTTGTAAAAGCTAGAGTTAAATAATGTTTTGTAAAGATGTATTGAGTAAATCAAGTTTCTAGTTATTACTGTGTAGCAAAGGGCCCCTTTTTGCATGGTTACCCCCTAACTTTTTGCCAGATAACTGATGCTAACTTGACTGAGTGTGGGTCCCTGCCAAACAGGTTCCCAGGGCCCGTGTTCTTTCCCAAAACTGTACCTTTGTTTCCACAATTGGCACACCTCTGCGCCACATTTAAGTCCCTTGTAAACAGTACCCCTGGTACCAAGGGCCTTGTGACCAGAAAGGGCCTCTGAGGGCTGCAACATGTATTGTGCCTCCCTCAGAGACCCCTCACCTTAACACCCACACACTACCATTGCAGGCTGCGTGTTTTGGTGCAGACCAAACTGAAGAGTCGACATGGCACACATCCATGTGTGCTATGTCCACCAACACTACCTGTGGCATGGGTATGTTACCGCTCTAGCAGGCCTTACAGCCCTAAGACAGGGTGCACCATACCACAGGTGAGGGCATAGCTGCATGAGCACTATGCCCCTACAGTGTCTGAGCCCATTCTTAGACACTAAGTGCAGTGAAGCCATTTTGAGCATATGGGCTGGGAGTTGGTCAACACGAACTCCACAGCTCCATGATGGCTTTATTGAAGACTGAAGTTTGGTACCAAACTTCTCTGCATAATAAACCCAAACTGATGCCAGTGTTGGACTTATTATAAAATGCACTCAGAGGGCATCTTAGAGATGCCCCCTGAAAAATGACCAACTTCTAGTGTACTGGCTGACTGGTCCCCGCCAGGCAGCCATCACCAGACAGGTTTCTGACCTTATGGGGTGAGAGCCTTTGTGCTCTCGGAGGTCAGAAACAAAGCCTGCTCTGGGTGGAGGTGCTTCACACCTCCCCCTGGCGGGATCAGCAACACTTGGTGGTGAGTCTCAAAGGCTCTCACCTTGTGATGTGCTGATTTGGGCAGCTCCAACCAGTGGAGATACCCGCCCCACCTGTCCAGACCCTACTTATGGCGGCAGGACAGGTGGCAAAATTATTAAGCAGAGTAGGAGTGTCCACCTTGCCCTGGCACACCCCTAGGGACGCCAGGAACTGAGGATAACCCCTCTCTTAGAAATTCTCCATCTTGAATTGGAGAATTAGGCCCAATAGGAACAGGGATGTGCCCCTCTCCCCAAAGGGAGGGGGCACCCAAAGGGTGTAGTCACCCTAGGGGACAGTAGCCATTGGCTACTGCCCCCCCCCGACCGCAATAACACCATTAAATTTAATATTTTAGGGCTCCCCTGAACCTTGTTCCTCGGATTCGATAACCTACGAAGGACGGAAGAGCCGCGCAGCAGTGGAGAAGATGACAACTGACTTGGCCCCAGCCCTACTGGCCTGTCACCTCCTCCAGCGACCTTGCCTTAAGAAACCGGTGTGGCCCGCAGCCAACAACCTCCAAGAACCCAGTGGACCTGCGCTGTCTTCAACAAAGACTCTTGTCTGTCGTGGACACCGGATTTGTCCAGCCAAGAAACAAACTCAAGGACTCCGGATCCAGGCGGATCTGCGACACTTGCACCACTCTGCACCAGACACCCACGGCCCGAATCCAGGTGGCCCACCGACCCAGTGAAGTCTCACCGCGATCCTGACCTGAGATCCAGCATTGGACAACCTCTCCTGAACTCCCCCTCCACGCCTGCAGCCTTAACCTGAAGGGTCCCCCGGACCGGATCTGGTGGGAAAACCCAACTTCGAAAGACACTCCTGCACCCACAGCCCAACCGACTGAGTCTCGGGATCCCCCACTATCCAATTTACCTCTCCAGTCGTGGAATTCCTTCAGTCAACCTGCGGAACCCAGCCTGCAGCTGTTTTTCCCCAACCGAGGATCTCCATTGGTTTCAACGAACATCCCCCCCCTTCCTCCTGACGCCTCCTTTGCACTCTGCACACGGCCACTCCTGCGCCTCTGGTGGTGCAGTCTCTGTGCTCTCTGGTGGCCCCTCTAGTGCTGATCTTAACCCAGAGGGCCAGTGTCCCTAGCACGCAGGTACTTACCTGTAATCTTCGAGGTGCCCCCTGCCTCCATAGGATAACATTGGACCCAGTGACCTCTGCACCCGGCCGCCCCAGTGCCGCTGGTGGTGCACTACCTACCTTGGTCCGACCCTTGCCCAGTGTTGACGAAAACCCCTGTAGACTGAACTTCAAATCCGCTAACTTGCCTGTAAAAAACTCAACTGTATTTTGCCCATAGGATTGCATCGGTCTCTCACTGTACTAAGTGTGATCCTGAATACAAAGCATCTTCTACTGTACTGAAAATCATTTCTTGCACATGCAAAGTATTGTTTGATACAAACCTACTGCCAGTAACTGAGAGTATTGCATATCAGTCTACTCACCTGTAACTGAATTCAACTTGGTTCCTAGAAAAAAGTAACAAGTAATATTTTTCTACAAACATTGGCCTGGAGTCAGTTATTGAGTGTGGGTTCCTGCCTAGTATGAGTCTGTACAAGGCATTCACCAAATGCATTCACACTACCCTCTAATAAGCCTGAATGCTCAGTCCAGCTGCCACTAGATTGAGAGTAAGGTATTATCTAGTTAACCTCCTTTGGGGACTCACTGGACTATGCACACTGTACCTCTTTTTAGTATAGTAAATACATCTTTTCCATTTAGCTGCATTGCAAGCTCTAGGGGTAGGTTTACGAGCTTCCTTCAGAATGGTCACACACTACTGGCAAATTTAGATATCCGAACTCTGACTTCAGGAGCCTAATCGCAAGGTTTATTTCATTTGGGTCTGGATGTCTGATTACACCACTGTCCTGAGTGAGAAGATTGGGGTTGAGGCAAAGCTTCTCGTGTGAAACTACTGGAAGTTCGAGTAGTGTGGTGAACCATGGTTGACGAGCCCATTTGGGAGCTACTAGAAAGAGGGTGAGAGACATCTGCCTGAGCTTCCAAACCAGAAATGGAAGAAGAGGGAGGGGTGGAAAAGCTTAGGTAAATATTCCTGACCAATTCATTCATAGGGCATTGCCTCTGGATAGAGGGTGTGGGTACCTGGAGGCAAAGTTTGGGCATTTTGCATTCTCTGTTGTCGCAAAGAGGTCTATCTGTGGAAACCCCCATTTGTGGCCATATGGGATGAGGACTTGGGAGTGGAGTTCCCATTCGTGGACTTGTTGCCACATCCTGCTGAGAAGGTCGGCAACGTCGTTGTCCGAGCCCGGAAGATGTTCCGCTAACAGATGGATTTTGTGATGTACTGCCCATCGCTAAATGATCTGAGAAGCGTGACAGCTGTAGACCGTCTCACCCCCCCCCCCGTTGCCCACCCCGTTTTGTACCTAGAACATGGCTGTCATATGGTCCGTCCGGACTAAGACAATCTTGCCTGTGAGGGGAGGTAGAAATGCCTTCAGTGCTAGATGAACAGCTTGAAGCTCTAGGTAGCGGATATGTAAGTTCTGGTGTTTGGTGTCCCAGAGACCCTGAACTGTTAGATCTTGAAAAAGAGCAGCCCACCCTGTGAGGGATGCATCAGCTGTTAGCACGATCTGTGGAACAGGGTTGATGAACGGCCGCCCTTTTAACAAGTTTTGTGTGTTCCACCACTGCAGAGAGTGATGAGTGAGGCTGTCTACCAACACTAGATCCTGGAGTCAACCCTGTGATTGAGTTGTGCTAAACATTCTTGCAGAGGACGCCTGTTCAGCTCGCACGAAGCAGTATGGCTATACATGATGCCATCATTCCCAAAAGACGCATGAAAGTTTTGACTGTTAAGTATTGATTGGCTTGAAACTGTGGTCGCAGTGTTTGAAAATGTTGAATCCTGGCTGCATTTGGATAGGCTAAACCTGACTGAGTGTTGAGCATCGCTCCTAGATATGGTTGCAGCTGTGAAGGTTGAAGATGGGACTTTTGGAAATGGATAGTGAACCCCAGTTGATGTAGGAGGTTTATGGTAATCTGAGTGCGTTGATGACACAGAAGATGTGAACGGGCTTGGATAAGCCAGTCGTCCAGATACGGGAAGACATGAATATTTTGTCTGCGTAAATAGGCTGCTACTACTGCTAGACATTTGGTGAACACTTTTGGTGCAGTGGTGACTCCGAATGGAAGGACTTTGAATTGGTAATGTTTTCCTGCTATCACAAACCAGAGGTATTTGCGAAGTGCTGGGCGAATTGGTATGTGTAAGTATGCGTCCTATAAGTCTAGTGCCGACATGAAGTCGACCTGCTGTAGAAGTGGAAGCACCTGTTGAAGTGTGACCATATGGAAGTACTCTGATAGTATGTAGTGATTTAGAGGTCGTAGATCTAATGTAGGCCTTAGGGAGCCGTCCATTTTGGGAATTTGAAAGTACAGAAAATAAACCCCTGACTCTTGATGTTGTAAAGGAACTGGCTCTATAGCTCCTTTGAGTGAGAGAGCTTGCAGTTCCTGTTTAAGCAGTTGTTGATGTTCAAGAGTCTGAGGTGGAATATTGGGAGGACTGCTGATGAGCTCCAAGGAGTAACTATGTTGGAAAATGTCCAACACCCATCTGTCCGATGTTATGGACTGCCATAGGAAGAAGCTGCTGCACTCAACTCCCGACGTGTGGGATGATCAGGGTGAGGTTGAATGAGTCTGGCTTATTCCCGATTGGGTCATTACGGGTTGGTGTACCTGTGCCCCAACCTTTGAAGTTGTTAACCCTGTAGTCGCCTCTGAAGTAACCTCTAGATGGAGAGGTGTGGGACTGCGACCCGTAGGAAGATGCAGAGGCATCTGTAGATCTGGTCTTTGAACCTACTCTAAGTGGAGCAACGAAAGGAGCCCCTACGAGTGGGTGTTTGGAGTACCCCCATAGACTTGGCAACGTCAGTATCGTTTTTCATCTTCTCCAAGGCCTCATCTACTTGTGGGCCGAAGAGATGCTCCTGATCAAATGGGACGTTAAACAAGGTTTGCTGGACCTCTGGCTTAAAAGCAGAGATGCGCAGCCAGGCATGTCTCCTTAGGAGGACACTGGTGTTGATGTCTCTGGCAGCGGTATCCGCCACATCTAATGGAGGAGTTGGAAATTAACTTTCCTTCTGAGCCAGTTCTTGCCCTTTCTTTTTATGTTCCTCAGAGACATATTGGAGGAGTTCCTCCATTTCATTCCAGTGAGCTCGGTCATACCTTCCCAAAAGTCCTTCTGTATTTGCAATTCACCAAAGATTGGCAGATTGCGCAACAACTCTTACCGGACGCATCAATAAGCTTGTATTCCTCATCAGGAGGCGGTGAGTCAGCTGTAGTTGGTGAATTAGCACGTTTACATGCATTTGAAACGACGAGGGAATCTGGTGGAAGCTGGCCTTATATAAATATAGGTTCAGACGCTGCAAATTTATACTTTTTATCTACCCTAGGAGTAACAACACCAGGCAGGATTCAAATATTTCCAAGAATGCACCACCAGCGGCACAGGGGCAGCCGGGTGCAGAGGTCAAATTCGAGGTTGGGCGCCCAATGTTAACCAATGGAGACTGGGGGTACTCGAAGTTGCGCTGCTCACAGGTGAGTAATGTGGTGTCAGAGGTCGATCTTCTGGATTTAAGGTAAGCACAAGGGGGACCACAAGGCAGCACCGAACGTACACTCTTGGGTGCACAGGGGCGGCCGGGTGCAGAGTACCAACACAGCGTCAGTCGCCCAATGTTAACCAATGGGGGAGATCAGTCTTGAAGACAAGCTGCAGGCTCAGGCCAGGAGGCTGGGCGAAGAAAACCCACAGCTGCCCAGGTAAATGGAGATGCTAGAGGACGTAGGGATGCCGAAGGTTGAGTTCCCCAAGGCCCAGGGGCAGGGGTGTCCTTAGTCGTCGGAAACTCTTACCGGGCAGGTCGCGGTCAGGGGGAGTCTTGAAGTTGAGGCTGCAGGCGTCGAGGAGGAGTCCGGCAGGGGTCAGCTAATGGTGGACTCTGGCTTAGAATCACTGGGCAACCTTCGCAGGACGGGTGGCCCACTTGGGCTCAGGCCGGGGGCGTCAGGTGCAGAGGTGGATCCGGAGGAGAGAGTGCGGTTCCACAGGGCAGAGTTTTTTCTTTGCAGACGGTTTCTTCTGGACAGATCCGCTGTCCACTGGAGATTAGGAGACTTTCTTGAAGGCAGGTAGTCCTCCCAGGGTTCTGGAGGTCGCTGGTCTGTGGGCGAGTCACTCTTCTTCAGCAGGGTCTTTGAGGGCTGCAGACAGGCAGGCAGGGCTGCAGCCAAGTCAGTTGGTGTCTTCAGTCTTCGCTGCTGCATGGCTCTTCTTCGCAGGTTGTCAGAATCTGCGTTCAGAGTCTAGAGGAGCCACCTGAATACTAGATTTAGGGGCGTTACAAGGGAGTAACAGCTAGGGAACAATGGGTTCCTTACCTGGGGTGTCTATACTCACTAGTATGCCACCCTCCTGTGGGAGGGGGCATAGCCCTAGCCCTGATTGTATAAGTCCCACCATCTTCAAGATGGTGGGCATTGAAAAGTGCGCTTTACTTTGCCTGCAGCACCTGAGGGGTAGAGTTGGCGAAGGGGGGCACGCCACCTATTCTTCCTAAGTTTTAACACAGGTTCTCACGCTAAAAGTGGGGGGTTGAATCAGGGGCAGCCATCTGCTGCTAGCAGCAGAGTCTAGTGTTGCATTACAAAGGTGGCAGGCCTTTGAAGCTTTGCTCTAGCACTGTGCCCATCCTGGGGGAGGAGGTGTGACACCTCCGCCCAGGATGTGCTTTGTTTCTGGTCTTAGAGAGCAGGGGCTCTCGACATCGGGGTCCAGAAACATGCCTGGTGGTGGAAGGCTACTTAAAGCCAGTCAGAGACCACACTAGGCTTGGTAGGTTTTCAGGGGCACCTCTGAGGTGCCCACCGGGTAGATATTTTAATAAATCCCGCATTGGCATTATTGTGCGTTTATTAAGGGGAGTTGTTTGATACCAAAAACACCTGGGTTCAGGGAAGCCATCATGGTGCTGGGGAACTCTAGTTGTCAAGTTTCCAGACTATGTACTCTCTATGGCTTCCCTGGCACTTACAATATTAAGGAGTAGACTTAAATATTGTAGAGGTAATTCTGCTCATGCAGATATGCCCACACCTGAGCTATGGTGCACCCTGCCTTAGGGCTTGTAAGGGCTTTTAGAGCGGTGTCTTACCTATACCTTAGGCACTGCTGGTTGGCTGGCACACAGGCAGTGTGCCATGTCGACTTTGTCGTCTTTCACAGCACCAAGACATGCAAGCTGCAAGGGCAGTTTGCATGGCCTTGGTGAGAGGTCCCTAGGGGACCCTCTTCAGTTCCTATGCCCTAGGTACCAAGGGTACCATTTGCTAGTGACTTACAAAGGGCTGAAGTTGCCATTCGTGGTACAAATTTTAGGGAAGAAGCACTGGCACAGGGAACCTGGTTGGCAGGGACCCTGTGCACTACAATCAAAACCACATCATTTTCCAGGCAAAAGGTGGGGGGGAGTAACCATGTCAGAAGAGGCCCATTCTCACAGGGTCAATATCATAACTTGCCAGGGGTCTGGTGGTGGCATACCACAAGTGTCATCTCCCCCATCTATATCTGGGTCTGTATATGGAGATCTCTGCAGAGTAATATTTAAGGGATTCTGTGGTGAATGTGGTATGAAAGGCAAAGGTGGTACGTGAGATTGAGAAGGAGGAATAGCCAATAGCTTCTTGAAAAGAAGTTTGTCACTTAGCAGAAGTCACTGACGCAGTCTTTGTAATGATACGGCTAGTCTCTGAATGTATATGGATCCATTTTTGTTTTGGCTCGGGTCTTTCTTGTAATGTCTCCAAAAGTGGCTCCGGGAGCGTAGCAAGAGCAGATTTGGTTTTCGAAGTCTAACCAGTTTCAATTTTTGGAATCGGAATGGTCGGAAACGAAGAGGTGGGATCTCGGCTCGGTCCGGAACCGCAAGGCTTTCCATTTGCTTTCGGTGGCGAATCCAAGAGCAGGGCAGCCGAAGCGGATTCTAGGTGCCGACCATGGCCAGATGGCAGTTGCGGCCCAGAAGCCCTTTGCTTTATGGGTAAAGATTTTGGTGCGGGCAGGCGAGAGGTTTGGGTACTCACGGTACCTTGACAAGGTAGATCGTGCGACTCCAGATCGATCTCTAAGTCGAAGTCAGAGTTTCTGACCGAAAAGGCTCCCTCTTCTTCAGCCGCAGAAGCCTCAAAATCTTCCTGCTCTTGTTTGATATCTTCCTGCCCCAAGATATCAGGAGTGTGTTCGAACACCCATCTTTGCATTTCTTTGCGTCGTGCCAGACGGTCCCCCAAAGTCTTTTTCGATCGAAACGACCGATAGGCCTCACAATCTTCTTCTCTGTGCTTGGGGGACACACTAAGGTTGCATACCTTGTGAAGGTCGGTTCGCGGGTACTTGGAAATGGCACAGGGGCAGAATCGAAACAGAGTCTGTTCCATCAGCAGAGTATCATCAACGGAGTCGAATGGATGTAAAGTAGCCCAGACCGGTGAGGCCCGACAGCCAATAGTGAAGAAAGTCTTCAGAATTTCTATACACGAGGAAGGGAAAACACGTCAGAATCCATACAGACAAGGGTAAAGTGGATTACGCACTGAAAGGATCCCAAAAACAGTCTTGAACCGGAGCCACGTAACACACACCGAACGCTATGGTGGGAAAAAACCAATCTAACAATGGAGTCTATGCCCATGCGCACTACCAAGAGAAGGAGTCACCTTACCTTGTGACTCAAAAAGACTTCTTTAAAGAAAAACAACTTGGAAACATCTGGACCAGACACTAGATGGCAGGAGTAAGCAAAGCATGTGTATCTACAGCCACACATGCCTCGAACAGAGCGTTACCAAAGGTGAGTAACTTGTTCTTCTGATGGATACTTCTAACTACAGATTCCTCACCTTTAGAACTGATCATCCACCTGATGGTCTTTAGTATGAGGAATTTAAATAGCTCAGCGCTCTTCTGGGGTCCTAATGAAGCCATCCCTCCTGTTTTGAGGGTTGAGGTGGGGCAAACAACGTTGGAAGTGCGACGGACTGTTGTGAGAAAGTGCCCTCTTTCTGCATGGTTGCCCCCACTTTTTGCTGATGTACTTGACTGAGTGTGCCCTGGGCTCCTGCTAATCAGGTACCCAGGGCCTATGTTTTTTCCCTAAAACTGCGTTGAAGCCTAAACCCAATTGGCATCTCTGGCCACAGGCCAGTCCCTGGTAAATGGTACCACAGGTACCCAGGGCACTGTGACCAGGGAAGACCTCTAAGGGCTGCAGCACTTAGAGGTCCTGTACCTTTACACTCACACACTGCCTTTTCAGGCTGCGTGTTTTGGTGCAGAACAAAGTGAAGAGTCGACATGGCACACATCCCTGTGTGCCATGCCTACAACCGACTACCCTGGCATAGATCAGTCACCCCTCTAGCTGGGTGCACTATACCAGTGGTGAGGGTACAGGTGCATGAGCCCTGTACCCCTACAGTGTCTAAGTCCATTCTTAGACATTGTATGTGCAGTGCTGCCATTAAGAGTATATGGTGCTGGGAGTTTGTCATTACGAACTCCACAGCACCATAATGGCTACACTGAAAACTGAGAAGTTTGGTATCAAACTTCTCAGCACATTAAACCCACACTGATGCCAGTGTGGGATTTAATGAAAAATGCACACAGAGGGCATCTTAGAGATGCCCCTTGAAAACTAACCTACCTCTAGTGTCCTGGCTGTAAGAAACTGGCTCTATATATACTACACCAAAATGAGGTATAACGTGTATAGGGTCCAGATGACTCCAAAGGTTGGCAGAGGTTAAAGTTAGATAGCACCTCACTCTCTATTTGTGGTAGCTTGGTCGAGCAGTAAGGCAGTATCAGAGGACAGTGTTAAGCACTTGATGTACACACTCAGTCAGCAAATGAATTCACACACTCAAGAACTGAACTCTAGGCCAATTGTTTTGTATAAAATAAATATACTGTTTTATTTTAGAACCAAGCAGGCTTGGCACAGGTAAGCATGAAATACTTTACAGTGATAAGATGCTGAATGTTGAACAGTTTTAAAAAGCAATAGAAATTGTACTTGATTTGATTTACAGGGGATGCAGTAGGTTGCAACACTTCGCAAATGCAGTACATTGGAATGAATAGGCTTTTTCAGTAAATTGCAGGTAAGTTACTTTTCTAACTCAGTGCTGGATACCTAGATTCAGCACTGGGACATTTCCTGCAAACAGGTAAGTAAATACGTTTTGGTTAATAATATGATTTTTAAAGAATATTCTTAGATTTCAAAACTCCACACTTAGTCGTTTTTTGGAAGAAAAAGTGTCAATGTTATCCTATGGAGGAAAAGTAGGTTATCGGTTCATAGGTAAGTTATCGACTGTGGGAGTTAAGGTTCTGGGCTTAGACTCAGGGGTCCCCCAGGGTCAGTGAAGCACTTTTGTTACACCCTCAGCGGCACTAGGGCGGCTGGGTGCAGAGTGTTGAGGCCCAATGTTATTCTATGGAGGATAGGGGGCCTCCGGTTGGTGGCTGCTGGCAAGCATGCCACTGGGTTGTGGGAGCAAAGCTCCTAGGGTTTAGGTCAGGGCAAATGGGGATCCTGTTTAGCACAAAAAGTGCACCCGCAGGGGCGGCTGGGTGCAGGGTGCTGGTTTGGCGTCGGGTGCCCTGTTGTTTTCAATGGGGATTTTCGGTTTTGGTTTTCAGCTGCAGGCTCGGTCCAGGAAGACTTCCAGGAGGAACCAACAGCTGGGCAGGTAAGTTGGAGGGCTCGGGGACGTAGGTGCACCTTTGGTTCTCTTCTCCAGGGCGCAGGGCGGCTGGATGCAGGGGTGTCTTTTGAGGTCGGATTTCACCTTACCGGGCCACTCGCAGTTGGGGGGGTCTCCGTGCAGAGGCTGCAGGCGACGTCGGGGAGTCCTGGAGGGGTCAACCCGCGGTGGACTCGGACTCTGGAGCGCTGGGGGACCTCGCTGGGACCGATGGGCCACTTGAACTCGGGCTGTAGGCGACGGGTGCAGTGGTGGTTCCAGGCGTCGGGTTTCTTTTTCCTCAGCAGGCTCGGAGTCTGTCTTTGGAGTTTCTTTTGAACAGAGCTGCTGTTAGCAGGAGATTCAGTCTTTGTTGAAGGCAGTCAGTCCTCCCCGGGGTTCTGGAGGTCGCTGGCTGCAGGACAAGACGATTTTTGGCGCAGGATCTCTGGAAACTGCAGACGGGCCGGTAGGGCTGGGGCCAAGTCAGTTGTTCTCTGCAGTCTCCTTTGCTGGGCGTCTTCTTTCGTCCTTTTTCTTCTTAGGTTGCGGGAATCTGATCTCTTGGTTCAGGGCTGCCCCCTAAATACTGTATTTAGGGGGCGTTTTAGGGGTCTTGAGGTCAGTAGCCAATGGGCTACTGACCTTAGGGTGACTACACCGTTGGTGTGCTCACCCCACGTGGGGGAGTGAGCACAATCCCTAGTCCTGATTGCGGAGTGCCTGCCATCTGCAAGATGGCGAGCACTGGAGAGTGGGCTTCACCTCGCCACACCTGAGGGGTGGAGTTGGCAGAGGTGGGCACACCTCCTGGGCTGGCTAGTTTTTCCCGCCTGTCTTCCCGCCGAAAGGGAGGGGAGACAGGAAGGGGGCCTGCTCCTGATAGCAGGAGAGGCTGGGGGTCGCATTATAAAGGCTGCCAGGCCTTTGAAGCTCCCCTGCCACAGATGACTCTTCCTGGCCTGGGGGAGGTGTGAACACCTCCGTCCAGGAAAGGCTTTGTTTCTGGGCTCAGGGAGCGAAGGCTCCCACCCTAGGGGTCCAGAAACATGTCTCGTGGTGGCAGGCTGGTGTGTACCAGTCAGGGAACCCACCAGAGGCTGGTCGTTTTTCAGGGGGGATCTCTAAGATGCCCTCTGTGTGCATTTTTCATTAAATCCCACACTGGCACCAGTGTGGGTTTAATGTGCTGAGAAGTTTGATACCAAACTTCTTAGTTTTCAGTGTAGCCATTATGGTGCTGTGGAGTTCGTAATGACAAACTCCCAGCACCATATACTCTTAATGGCAGCACTGCACTTACGTCTAAGAATGGACTTAGACACTGTAGGGGTACAGGGCTCATGCACCTGTACCCTCACCACTGGTATAGTGCACCCAGCTAGAGGGGGTGACTGACCTATGCCAGGGCAGTGGGTTGTAGGCATGGCACACAGAGGTGTGTGCCATGTCGACACTTTGTTCTGCACCAAAACACGCAGCCTGCAAAGGCAGTGTGTGTGTGTGTAAAGGTACAGGGCCTCTAAGGGTGGCACAATAAGTGCTGCAGCCCTTAGAGGTCTTCCCTGGTCACAGTGCCCTGGGTACCTGTGGTACCATTTACCAGGGGCTGACCTGTGGCCAGAGATGCCAATTGGGTACAGTTTTGGGGAAAGAACACAGGCCCTGGGAACCTGATTGGCAGGGACCCAGGGCACATCAAGTCAAAGGGCATCAGTTGTATGGCAAAAAGTGGGGGAGTTACTGCAACAGAAACACACTTCCTTACACAAGCCCCTCCCCCCCCCCAGCCCAAAGGCCAGGAGACTCAGCCAAAGCTGGGAGAGTCTTCCTAGTCTTTCAGGCGAGGAAGAGCAGAGGAAGTGGTTTGGAAGTTGCAGGGCCTACTCTGCCTTACAGCCTTCTGTCCAGGTCAGCCCCTTTAGGGAGCTGGCCTGCCTCAACAGTTTCAGGACCTAATTCCCAATGCTCCTTTCCTATCTCTTTAGTGCCTTCACCCCATCTTTTTAGTTTGGGTTCAGAGGTGCCTACCTCTGCAATTTCTAACTTAGCTAGGGCAAAGCCCAGCTTACCCACAGAGGTTACCCACAGCTTGAGCAACCCCCCCATGACCAATAAGGTCAGGGGGCCTAACTTGCTATTTGGCAGGGGGCTAGGCCACCATGCCAAGGACAGTGCTGCCATGAAAACTAACACCCAGCAGAGGCTACTGACAGCTGTCAGTGCCCAGAACCACACCTTTAGCTCCTCACTGGTGGGTGAAGGGGCTACCTTACAGGCTTCTTTGGATTCTGGTTGCCTGTCTGCTGTTTTAGGGTGGGGGGGTCACTACACTTGGTAGGGAACACCCTTCTTCCACCCTCTGTTCTGCCAGCTGAGGAGCCACCAACTCAGGCTGGACAGTTGCCCGACTAGTCAGAGCTTTTTGTTGGCTAGGGGGAACTTCACCAGTGCCAATTTTGGAGTACTCCCTTACTGGGATGGAATCTCCCTGGCCCACTGGAACTGTGGCTAACAGTTGCCCACCTTTCCTACACTGTTTCTTCTTTTTCTTTTGGGGCTTAGCTGCACTAGCTGCAGGTTGAGCC
The DNA here is from genome assembly GCA_963921515.1 of Calotriton arnoldi. Lineage (NCBI taxonomy): Eukaryota > Metazoa > Chordata > Amphibia > Caudata > Salamandridae > Calotriton > Calotriton arnoldi. The sequence goes on along the minus strand of CAWUFW010001623.1, from coordinate 1,652,225 downwards.
CCCCCAGGTTTTTTGGGTGATGTCTGGCATTGGACCAGTACCTCTCTTTGGCTCAGACCAACCTCTGGGTGGTCATTCCCAAGGAGACAATCAAGGGGGAGGTCTTTACTGACTACCACCTTTCTCCATCTAAGGGATCCAGCTACTTCTAGGGGCACTACAGCCACAGGCCTAACAGTGACACCCCTGGGACAGTCCTTACTCTTTTTGTTTCCCCTGGGACATACTGGTTTGAGAGAACCAACCTGTCATGCACCACAGTGTGACTGGCACAGGTATCTCTCAGGGCAAGGGCTGGGATTCCATTCACCAGTAGGTGGTGGAAGTGTCTACTCCCCTCTGGAATCTCCAGCTTACCTTGTGGCCCCATTTTCCAGTTGAAGGCTATGAGGGCATCCTCATCTGAGGAATCACCCTCTAAAGCTACACTGGCAACCCCTGGAGTTACACTAGTCACCCCTGGAGCTGTACTAGGGGCTTTGTTTTTAGGACAGCTAGGGTCCTTGGTGTGGTGTCCTGCCTTTTGATAGTTGTGACACCATACTCTGTTAGGATCCCAATTCTTACCTTGGTGCACAAGTTACTACTTGTGTAACGATATATCTGTAAGAGACATTAGTTAATGATCGATTCCTTACCTTAGAATATCCCCAGGCGTCAGACTGGATCCGGAAAGTTTTTCGTTAGCAGTACCCCTGCGCGTCAGTAGGTGGCGTCGTGCGGCTCCGCGTCAGTCGCTGGCGTCGTAAGTGCCGAGATGACGTCACGGAGACTACCACCCATGCGCGCTGACGTCAGTTCTGTACACGACTTTCCGCGCCAGGAACGCAGAGCCATGCAAGAAACGGACCATTGGTGCTATGAAACTAGGGCCCTGAAAGGGATGACAATCCTAGAAATCAGTTCGCAGAACGGGGAGGATGGGGGGGCTGTTAGGAATCTATCACTAACTAATTTCTCTTACAGATATATCGTTACACAAGTAGTAACTTGTGCATCTGAAAGAGACACGTTAGTGATAGATTCCTTACCTTAGAATAGATACCCCAGCAATACCAACCCCGGTGGAGGGTCTGCGAATGGATCACACCAGAAAGTCACGGAGAACAGAACGGCCAAAGAAGCCGTCTCTCCGGACCTGACTGTCAAGGCAGTAATGCTTGGTAAACGTGTGCAGCGAGGCCCACGTAGCTGCCTGACAAATATCCTGCAAGGGGACGCCGCGTCCCAAGGCAGTAGTGGCTGCTGTCGCCCTGGTAGAATGGGCACGCAGCCCCACAGGAGGCTCCTTCTTAGCCAACGAGTAACAGGCTTTGATGCAGAGAACGACCCACCGAGAGATGGTCCGTTTGTGCACAGCCCGACCTTTTTTGGCGCCCGCGTAGCCAACAAAGAGCTGGTCCTCCACCCGGAACTGTCGAGTGCGCTTCAGGTAGAACGAGAGCGCACGTTTTGGGTCCAGACGGTGGAGCCTCTCTTCCTCTTTTGAAGGATGCGGAAAGGTGGTGGGCAAAGTGATGGTCTGCCCGATGTGGAAGGGCGTGACAACCTTTGGCAAGAAAGAAGGACGGGTCCTTAAAACCACCTTGTCCAGATGAACAGAAAGGAAAGGAGGTTTGGAAGAAAGAGCCTGGAGCTCACTCACTCTTCTGGCAGAGGTGATAGCTACCAGGAAAGCCGTCTTGAGAGTGAGAGGGCGCAAAGGACAGGAATGAAGGGGCTCGAAGGGAGCGCACATCATATATGTCAAGACAAGATTTAAATCCCATTGAGGCATAATGAACGGCACGGGAGGAAACGTGTGCGTAATGCCTTTCAGGAAACGGTTAACAACCGGAGATTTAAACAAGGAAGGCTGATCTGGAAGCCTGAGAAAGGCGGAGATGGCCGAAAGATAACCTTTGATAGTGCCCAGAGCAGAGCCCTGCTGGGCCAAAGAAAGAAGGAACAGAAGGACTTCGGAAAGAGGGGCAGAAAGGGGATCCACAGCCTTAGCTGTGCACCATGCCACAAACTTGTTCCACCTGCAGGCGTATACCGATTTAGTGGAGGGACGCCTGGCTGCCACAATGACATCACAGACTTCGGGAGGAAGATCGAAAGCTGTCAACTGTCGCCGCTCAATCTCCACGCATGGAGGCGGAGGCTGGACAGGTTCGGGTGGAGGACCGTCCCCTGCTGCTGCGACAGAAGATTCTCCCGAAGAGGCAGACGGATCGGGTGATCGAGCGCCATGTTGAGTAGCTCGGGATACCAGTATCTTCGTGCCCAATCCGGAGCCACAAGAATGACTTGGGCCCGGTCGCGCCGAATCTTCTTTAACACTCTGGGCAGAAGCGGTATAGGCGGAAAGGCGTACAACAGACCGCAACTCCACTCGCGACGAAAAGCGTCGCCGAGCGAGTGCCGCCTTGGAAATTCCAACGCGCAGAACTGATGACAGTGCGCGTTCTCTTCGGTGGCGAATAGATCTAACCAAGGCTCTCCCCACTGCAGAAAGAGACCATGCGCCACGTCGGAGTTCAGACGCCATTCGTGATCCATCAAGCACCGGCGGCTGAGTTCGTCCGCCCTGGCGCTCAGAGAACCTGCCAGGTGTTGAACCACCAAGGTAATGCCTTGACGTTCCAGCCAAGTCCAGAGGCGCAGAGCCTCCTGACATAGGGTCCACGACCCCACCCCGCCCTGCTTGTTGCAATACCACATGGCGGTGGTGTTGTCCGTGAACACCTGCACCACACTTCCCCGGACAGAGGGAAGGAATGCCTTCAGTGCAAGCCGGATCGCCCGAAGCTCCAAAAGATTGATATGGAGCCGGGACTGCGCCGGAGACCAGAGGCCTCTGATCTCCGCCTCTCCCAAGTGGCCACCCCATCCCAGGAGGGACGCATCTGTCACCACTGTGTGCTCCGGTTGGGGAAGGGAGAGGGATCTGCCATTGACCCAATCGCGATTCGTGAGCCACCACTGCAATTGTCGTGCAGTGCCCTCCGAGATCTGGACATGATCGGACAGGTTGCCCTGATGCTGTGCCCACTGGAACTTCAGGTCCCACTGCAGAGCCCGCATATGCCATCTGGCATGTTGCACCAGCAGGATGCAGGAGGCCATCAGGCCCAGGAGCCGGAGGGTCATCCTGACTGAAACCCGGGATAGAGGCTGAAAGATCGGAATCATAGCCTGAATATCCCGGACTCGCAGCTCGGGAGGATAAACCCGAAACAGCGTCGAATCCAGAACCGCTCCGATGAAGGGGAGCTTCTGAGAGGGACTCAGGTGCGACTTCGGCACGTTGATGGAGAACCCCAGCAAATGCAGGAGGTCGGCCGTAGTCTGAAGGTGGGTGACGACTGCCTGGGGTGAGCCCGCCTTCAACAACCAGTCGTCGAGGTAGGGGAAGACTGACACCCCTGACCTGCGCAGATGAGCTGCGACCACCGTCATCACCTTCGTGAACACCCGAGGGGCGCTGGTAAGGCCGAAGGGGAGCACGGCAAACTGAAAATGCTCCTGGCCTACCGTGAACCGCAGGTAACGCCGGTGGGCCTGCAGGACGGGGATGTGAAAATAGGCGTCCTGCAAGTCCAACGCAACCATCCAGTCGCCAGGGTCGAGGGCAGCCAAGACCTGAGCCAGAGTCAACATCTTGAACTTCTCCTTCCGGAGGAAGCGATTGACGTTCCTGAGGTCCAAGATGGGGCGCAAGCCCCCCTTGTCCTTCTTGGGGACCAGAAAGTAGTGGGAACAACAACCACTCCCTACTTCTGGCCCAGGAACACACTCGATGGCCCCCTTGGCCAAAAGGGCCGTGACTTCCTGCAGGAGAAGTGCCAAGTGGTCCCCCGACATGCGGTGGAACTGAGGTGGTATGGCTGGAGGGGTGGACTGAAAGGGAAGGGCGTAACCCTTGCGGATGATCTGCAACACCCACTTGTCCGATGTGATAGCGTGCCAGTGGGGGAGATGATGGCGGATCCTGCCACCCACTGGCGTGGGGTGCCCCCCAAAGCTCGGATTAGGAAGGTTTGGAGGCAGAAGCAGCGGGGGCGGAGGTGGACTGACCCCCACGCTGATTCCCAGACCCGCCCCTGCGGAAACCGCGTCCGCGTTGAGGCTGGTTCTGCACAGGCTTGCTGAAGGAACGTGCCTGGGCGCCCTTTCCGTGGCCACGAAAGGAACGAAAACCAGGAGTGGCTGGGCTTTTCGTGTTAAGACCTAAGGACTTGGCTGGGGCCCACGAGTCCTTAAAACGTTCCCGCGCACTGTCGGCCTTATCGCCAAACAGGCGAGTGCCATCAAAGGGCATGTCCATGGGCGAGCTTTGGACATCTGGCGAGAACCCGGTAGATCTCAACCAGGCGTGGCGACGAAGCGCCACAGTCGTAGAAATCGCTGTACCTAGTGAGTCCGCGGTGTCCAAACCACACCGAATGGCGAACTTAGCCGCATCTTTACCCTCGGCAACAGCCTGGGACAGCACAGCTTGGGTCTCTTCAGGACACTGAGGCAACACCTGTGCAACTGTATCCCACACCGCGTGGGAATAGCGGCCCAATAGGCAAGCGGTGTTCACCGACCGCAGCCCCAAGCTGGCCGAAGAGAACAACCGCTTGCCAAACTGCTCCAGCTTCTTGAAGTCCTTATCTGGCGGAGCTGTGGGGAAGGCACTCTGGGACGTCGAAGCTTGGATGACCAGGCTCTCAGGCGTAGGATGAGTGGTCAGGAAGGCAGGGGAGCCAGGCGATGACGCCTGGCGACGTTCTTATCCACAGGGGCCCCTGTGGCTGGCCGCGACCAAGTGCCCAGCAAGACGTCAGTGAGGGCGTCATTAAATGGCAGCAGGGGCTCCGACGAAGTGGACGCCGTCTGGAGCACCTCAGTGAGGAGGTTAGTTTTGAGGACCACCGTAGGGAGATCAAGGTTGAGAACCTCAGCTGCCCGACGGAGCACCATCGTGTAGGAGGCGCCCTCCTCCATGGTAGGCGGGGGAGAGGCAAACCCCGGGTCAGAGGAGACGTCGAGGTCGCCGGCATCCTCCAAATTGTCCGCCCAGTCATGCTCAGTCACTGACGAGCAAGAGGGTCCTCGGACCCCTCCCAGTTGTCCCCCACCTCCGCCGCCTGTGACACAGACCGCGGCGGCAGGGCAGGAGCCGGAGAAGGAACAAACGGCGTTGAGAACGGCGCCGGCCGGGGCCGGACCGGCGCCGTGTCCCAATGCGGATCCCAGGTAGGAGCAAAATGGTCCTGGAACCTGGGCAAGGGCGGGACAAATGGCACCCACTGCGGCGCCGGAGGCGGAGCCGAGGGTGGCGCCGGAGCCGGCAGCGATGGACCTTGTGGCGCCGTGGCCGGAGCCGACGGCGCAGGATCCTGTGGCGTCGAAGCTGGATCCGCCGGCGGCGGCGCCGCCGCCGGCCCAACAGGATCCTGACACGGGACCGCGGGGCCTGAGGGCATGCCGGCGGGAGCCCGAGGCCTAAAAAGGCGGTCCATGGTAGCAAGAAACTCTTGCACATCTGCGGGAGTCGCCGACGGACCCGGGTAAGGTGGGTAGGCCGCGGGACTCTCGAGCTCCGAAGGAGCCGCAGGGGCAAAGCCCCTGTCCCCCTCGTCCGCATCCGGGGACCGACAGGGGGACGTCGGAGAGCGAACATGCTTCTTTGACTTCTTTTTGGGTCGTCTCTTACCCGAATCCGAGGGTGAAGACTTGGAGCCCGAGGAGCAATGACTGTGGCCCCGCGAGCGTTCCCTGGAACGGCCCCTGGACTGGGAACGGCGCTGGGACGAGTGCCGGACCTCCAGCAGCTTCCGGTGCCGCTCCCTCAAGGCCTTCGGGGCCATGGCCCGACAGTCCAGACAGGACCGGGAGTCGTGGTTGGTCTCCAGGCAGTAGAGGCAGACATCGTGGGGGTCCGCCACCGACATATTGCGACGGCAGGCCCCACAAGACTTAAATCCAGGCATCCCTACTTGCACCAAGGAAACCAAAGCTTACAGGAGACAAAAGTCTCAAAAAGGGTAGTCAAAAAGTGACTAAGGTACGTGCTCTAACCGGATCTGTGCTTACTGGCGCGGAAAAAGAAAGAACTGACATCAGCGCGCATGGGTGGCGCCTAAGTAGTCTCCGTGACGTCATCTCGGCGCTTACGACGCCACCTACGGACGCGGAGCCGCACGACGCCACCTACTGACGCGCAGGGGTACTGCTAACGAAAAACTTTCCGGATCCAGTCTGATGCCTGGGGATATTCTAAGGTAAGGAATCTATCACTAACGTGTCTCTTTCAGATACCCTGTTTTAGTTTGTGAGGTGTCTTTGGGCCCACCCTCCTGGACAGGTTTTTGGGGGGCTACCTGGGACTCCTTACTTTTATCTTTAAGGGGTTCACTGTCTTTCCTCTGGGGAGGCTTTGTAACCTCTTTCTTTTGGCCACCCCAAGTGGACGTCCTAGTTACCCTTGTTTTGACCCAGTGGTCTGCCTTCTTTCCCAATTCCTGGGGAGAAAGTGGACCTAGGTCTACCAGGTACTGATGCAACTTTTCATCAATGCAATTACTTAATATGTGTTCCTTCATAAACAGGTTCTAAATTCCATTGAAGTCATGCACATTGTTTCCAGTTAACCAGCCACCTAGTGTTTTTACTGAGTAGTCTACAAAATCAATCCAGGACTGGTTTTGGGTTTTGTGAGCCCCCCTGAATTTAATTCTGTACTCCTCAGTTGTGAGTCCAAATCCCTCAATCAGAGTTCTCTTCATGAGGTCATAAGACCCAGCATCTGCCCCAGAAAGGGTCAGGAGTCTGTCTCTGCAGTTACCAGAGAACAGTTCCCAAAGGAGTGCACCCCAGTGTGACTTCTTCCCTTTTCTCATTTCACAGGCCCTCTCAAAGGCTGTGAACCATTTTGTGATATCATCACTCTCCTCATATTTAGGGACAATCCCTTTGGGGATTTTAGGATCATAAGATTGCTCTCTATCCTTATTATTTTGATTGCTGCCACCATTGATGGGTGCTAAACCCATCTCCTTTCTTTCTTTCTCTAGAGCCAGGAGTCTGGACTCCAGATCCAGTCTTTTGGCCAGCCTTGCTAAAAGGCTGTCCTCAATGTCCTCACCAGAGCCCGAGCCACCTGTGTGGCCTCTAGGTCCCCAGAGGTTGATTCTTGGAAGTAAGGGAACAGGGTTCCCTTCTTCCCTAGGAAGTGGTGGAGGTGGGCACCTTTCTCCATACTCCTCACCCCCTTCTCCCTCTGACTGGTCATCACCATTTTCAGAGGGGTGGGCCTTTGAATACTCAGCCAACAGCTCCTGGAGCTTTTGTTTGGTTGGGTGCGGGCCCATTGGTATATTTTTAAGTTTACATAAGGACCTTACTTCCTTGAAAGACAAGTGAAGGTAAGGGGTGAGATCAAGCTCCTCAACCATGTCCTGTATGTCATTATTATCTTCACTAATAGCTGGGTTCTGTTTTTGAGACATTCTAACAAAAAGTTCTAACCCCTCTACCCTTGACTATAGTGACTTTTTATTTTCTAAAATTCTAAAGGGACTTAAGCAAGGCCCTAACAAGACTTTTAGTAGTTTGGTAAAAATGCCAATTTGAAAAAATCAGAATTCTAAAGGCTGGGGTTAGACTCAGGGGTCCCCCAGGGTCAGTGAAGCACTTTTGTTACACACTCAGCGGCACTAGGGCGGCTGGGTGCAGAGTGTTGAGGCCCAATGTTATCCTATGGGGGATAGGGGGCCTCCGGTTGGTGGCTGCTGGCGAGCACGCCACAAGGTTGTGGGAGCCAAGCTCCTGGTGTTAGGCTCAGGGCAAAAGGGGATCCTGTTTAGCACAAAAAGTGCACCCGCAGCGGCGGCTGGGTGCAGGGTGCTGGTTTGGCGTCGGGTGCCCTGTTGTTTTCAATGGGGATTTTCGGTTTTGGTTTTCAGCTGCGGGCTCGGTCCAGGAAGACTTCCAGGAGGAATCAACAGCTGGGCAGGTAAGTTGGAGGGCTCGGGGACGTAGGTGCACCTCTGGTTCTCTTCTCCAGGGCGCAGGGCGGCTGGATGTAGGGGTGTCTTTTGAGGTCGGATTTCACCTTACCGGGCCACTCGCGGTTGGGGGGGGGTCTCCGTGCAGAGGCTGCAGGCGATGTCGGGGAGTCCTGGATGGGTCAACCCACGGTGGACTCGGACTCTGGAGCGCTGGGGGGACCTTGCTGGGACCGGTGGGCCACTTGAACTCGGGCTGTAGGCGACGGGTGCAGTGGTGGCTCCAGGCGTCGGGTTTCTTTTTCCTCAGCAGGCTCAGAGTCTTTGTTTGGTGTTTCTTTTGAACAGAGCTGCTGTTCACAGGAGATCCGGGCTTTGTTGAAGGCAGTCAGTCCTCCCCGGGGTTCTGGAGGTCGCTGGCTGCAGGACAAGACGATTTTTGGCGCAGGATCTCTGGAAACTGCAGACGGGCTGGGGCCAAGTCAGTTGTTCTCTGCAGTCTCCTCTGCTGGGCGTCTTCTTTCGTCCTTTTTCTTCTTAGGTTGTGGGAATCTGATCTCTTGGTTCAGGGCTGCCCCCTAAATACTGTATTTAGGGGGCGTTTTAGGGGTCTTGAGGTCAGTAGCCAATGGGCTACTGACCTTAGGGTGACTACACCCTTGGTGTGCTCACCCCACGTGGGGGAGTGAGCACAATCCCTAGTCCTGATTGCGGAGTGCCTGCCATCTGCAAGATGGCGAGCACTGGAGAGTGGGCTTCACCTCGCCTCCCACACCTGAGGGGTGGAGTTGGCAGAGGTGGGCACACCTCCTGGGCTGGCTAGTTTTCCCGCCTGTCTTCCCGCCGAAAGGGAGGGGAGACAGGAAGGGGGCCTGCTCCTGATAGCAGGAGAGGCTGGGGGTCGCATTACAAAGGCTGCCAGGCCTTTGAAGCTCCCCTGCCACAGATGGCTCTTCCTGGCCTGGGGGAGGTGTGAACACCTCCGCCCAGGAAAGGCTTTGTTTCTGGGCTCAGGGAGCGTAGGCTCCCACCCTGGGGGTCCAGAAACATGTCTCGTGGTGGCAGGCTGGTGTGTACCAGTCAGGGAACCCACCAGAGGCTGGTCGTTTTTCAGGGGGGATCTCTAAGATGCCCTCTGTGTGCATTTTTCATTAAATCCCACACTGGCACCAGTGTGGGTTTAATGTGCTGAGAAGTTTGATACCAAACTTCTTAGTTTTCAGTGCAGCCATTATGGTGCTGTGGAGTTCGTAATGACAAACTCCCAGCAGCAGACAAACTCTTAATGGCAGCACTGCACTTACAATGTCTAAGAATGGACTTAGACACTGTAGGGGTACAGGGCTCATGCACCTGTACCCTCACCACTGGTATAGTGCAACCAGCTAGAGGGGTGACTGACCTATGCCAGGGCAGTGGGTTGTAGGCATGGCACACAGAGGTGTGTGCCATGTCGACTCTTCACTTTGTTCTGCACCAAAACACGCAGCCTGCAAAGGCAGTGTGTGTGTGTGTGTAAAGGTACAGGGCCTCTAAGGGTGGCACAATAAGTGCTGCAACCCTTAGAGGTCTTCCCTGGTCACAGTGCCCTGGGTACCTGTGGTACCATTTACCAGGGGCTGACCTGTGGCCAGAGATGCCAATTGGGTACAGTTTTTGGGAAAGAACACAGGCCCTGGGAACCTGATTGGCAGGGACCCAGGGCACATCAAGTCAAAGGGCATCAGTAGTATGGCAAAAAGTGGGGGGGGGTTACTGCAACAGAAACCCACTTCCTTACACTGGCTGAGTGGCTGCTTTCAGCTGCCACCACCAGACATGTTTCTGGACCCCTGGGTCGAGAGCCTGCTGCTCTCTGGGGCCTGAAACAATGCACATCCTGGGACGAAGTGCAAAGCCTCCTCCCCCAGGATGGGCAGGGTTCACGAAGGGGAAGCTTCAAAGGCTTGCCGCCTTTGTGAGCTTCCCAGGGCCACTTGCTGCTTTCAGCAACTGGTCCCCACTGGTTCTGACCCCCACTTTGGGCAGGAGAACCGGCAGGAAAAACAAGTGAGGAAGAGAGGTGTGCCCACCTCTGCCAACTCCACCCCTCAGGTGGGGGAGGCGAGGTGAAGCACAACTCTCAGTCCACGCCATCTTGAAGATGGGGGGGACTCAGCCAACCAGGGACAGCAGGCACATGCCCCCCTCCCACTAATGGCATAATAGGGGGTGTACTCACCCCAGGGAAGGGACCCATTGGTCCCTGCCTTTTACCTACCTGTAACGCCCCTAAATCTAGTATTTAGGGGCACCCCTGAACCTTGCTTCCTCTGATCCAGACAAGAAACAAGAGGAGACGAAGGACCGAACAGCCGTACAGCAGCTAATAAGAGGAAGACGCCCACTGACTTGGCCCCAGCCCCACTGGCCTGTCTCCCCCTCGAATCTGCTCCTGCGAAATCCCGGTGTGTCCTGCAGCCAGCAACCTCAAAAACCCCGGAGGACCTGCCTGCCTTCACTTCCAAAGACTGCTTCTCCCGTGAACACCGGATTTGTTCAACTGCAACCTCTGGCAGCAGCCGGAGACTGCGAATCCGCCCCACTCTGCACCCGCCGTCCATGGCCCGAGCTCGAGTGGGCAAACACCGCGAGGAGGTCACCCCGGCGATCCTGAACCGAGATCCGGCGACCCCTGAACTGCCTCAAGCCTCCAGCCGACGCCTGCAGTCTAAATCCAGAAGGCCCTCCTAACCGCGACCAGGAGATGGTAAGAAGATCCGACCCCAAAAGGCACCCATGCATCCGACGCCCCACGGCCTTGTGTGCCCAAATCAACGGTGCCTAACCAACTCCTAACCTCCCAACTTACCTCTCAAAGTGGTGGTCGCACCCAGAAGTCCTTCGTCTCCCTGCCTGCAGTGCTTTTGCAAACCGGAGGCTCTCCATTGGAAACAGGGCATCCGACGTCGAAACAGCACCCTGCACCCGGCCGCCCTAGTGCCGCTGAGGATGCACCTTTGCTGCTAATCTGTTTCCCCATTTGCCCTGAGCTAAAGTCCAGGAGCTTTGCTCCCACAACCCAGTGGCCTTCTTGCCAGCAGCCACCAACCAGAGGCCCCCTATCCCCCATTGGATAACATTGGGCCTCAACACTCTGCACCCGGCCGCCCTAGTGCCGCTGAGGGTGTAACAAGAGTGCATCACTGACCCTGGGGGACCCCTGAGTCTACCCCCAGAACCTCAACTCCCACTACCGAATACTTACCTAAAAACCGATAACCATATTTTCCTCCATAGGATAACATTGACACTTTTTCCTGAAAAAGTTTCTAAGTGTGGAGTTTTGAAACCTAAAGAAATTCTTTAAAATTGTACAATTTAACAAAAACGCTTTTACTCAACCCATAGTACATTTACAATTGCACTGTTTTACAATCAGCATTTACTACTGTAAAGTATTTATTGCTTACCTGTGCCAGGCTTGCTTGGTTCTAGAAAATAAAATAACTAAAAGAATATTTTTATACAAAAACAATTGGTCTTAAGTTCAGTCTTTGAGTGTGTGAATTCATTTGCTGACTGAGTGTGTACAACAAATGCTTAACACTGTCCTCTGATTCTGCCTTACTGCTCGACCACACTACCACAAATAGAGAGTGAGGTGCTATCTAACGTTAACCTCACACAAATACCCTCACACACCTGGATAGGTGTCATGCTTCAACAGTGGGCTTTTGCTCCACGTCTGGCTGGCCCGACAGACACCCTCAATGGGGGCTCTTTACCGGAGATCTTTCATAAGCCTTGTGGTGAAGTGTGTGGTAAAATAGTACATTGGTGTATTTTAAGTAAATATGTGAAAGAGTGGGATAAAAATAGGATAGGGGGTACAGAAATATTTTAATGATTGGGTCCTACTGCCCATGTTAAAATATGTGGAACTAAAGATGTTTCAGGGCAGTGCCAGGCAACAAGGGCAACTCCTGTTGCTGTTTTCAAACTACCTCTTCCAGTGAAAGCCCTAAAGTTCTACAAGTATTATTGGATAGGCTTTAATGGTAGTGGGTGAGAGCAAAGGAGGCCTCCAGAGTAGCCTCAAAACTTCTGATACAGCTGCTGAAATTGCTGCACTGAGAGGTTAAACCTAGTGAATGTGCTATTGTGTGACTTCTCTTGAACTTTGAGAGCAGAATCTGTCTTTTAACCAAAGAGCTAGGACCCATAAAGGTATATCCATCAGGGAAGCTTGGACGAAACACAAAATTCCAGTCAGTAGATAAAACACTAGTTCCAATGCCCAGGCAACCAAATCTAGGGAATCTTGCCTGCAGCATACGCTCTGCTTGGCTGCATCCAGAGCGTCTTGATCAGTCTACAAAAAAGAGATCGTAGGCCGTCTGGAACAGAAGCCAGAAAGATTTCCATGAAGGGTATCGCAATAGAGAACTACCAAGCAAGAAGCATTTAAGGAATGCAGTGCTAAAATGCCTGAAGGGAATACCTCTTCGCCCATGGCATTCATCTGCTTTGCTTTCCTACCCGGAGTAGTAGAAGGGGAGGAATTAGGTTAAGCATACATATAAAGGCCTGTACCACCAAACATTTCGATGACGGATGCTGCGTTAGAAACTTAGGATTTCCAGGAGCAAGTCTGCGATGTCTGGCAACGAAACCGCTAATAGCCGGGGCGAACGATGACTTGTGCCACAAACCAAAATAAGGTCTACCAGTGTTTACGAAATGGAAAAATAAGCTCCAGAGCTGGAGGGCGTGGCTGTGGAAGTTCCGTAAGCAAAGTGGCTTTGGTAACTTCTGCAGCTCTGAGGATGGCTACAGCAAATAATACTCTCTTGGGTGGGAGGACCATTTAGAAGAAGCTCCAGAGCTAACTTTGGGTTTTGAAAACCCAACGAAGTCCAGCATCGGTGTAGCGAGAGGTAGTCAATTATCCATCTCCTCACCATCATCATCATGTGGAAGGAGCTTGGGTCCCTAAATGGCATCAGAATTGAAACCGAAAAATCCTTGATTCGGACACACCTTTGTCTTCCATGAAGCAGGGAACTAGAGATTTATCCTCAAAACAGGTCTCTACAGGAGTGGTGAAGCTCAACACTGGATGGTTGCCACCAGGCACAGGTTAAAGTCTATAGTCTTCTCATAAAACAACCATGGTAGACTGACAGATGTGAAACGGTAAATGTTCAAAGTCGAACAGAATAAGAGCAGAGCTCTGGATCTGCATCGAAAGACGTCGTGAAAAGGAAACCAATATCATCACCTTACATAGCAACTGAATTTAATGAAACTCGGATGAGCAGACCCTTTTGATTTTTGATTAAGGGTGCTGATTGAATAAAATGCCCAAAGACTGCATTGGGCCAAAACAAGCCAGGCAACATCTGTGGACCAGCAACTGGTTGTACTGCCTTTAAGTATTTAACCTTCAAGAAATTCTATGTCATCCAGTTCTGGACTGTCTGGAGGCAATCTACCAACCTCCAATTGAATTAGAGGACCCTCGATCAAATTTTAGTAGCAGTTGAGTGTCTTCGACGTACAAGGTTTTAAACCAAGTTTCCTAGCAACAGCAGGTAAAAAGTTGAAATAAGATAGGGTAGCACATATCACTTAGGAGCACCACAAAGTACCAGCTGCTCCACAGAACAAAAGGAAGCCAAGGACATGACTGGAGTCTGGCCTGAACCAGTTCAGCACTCTCCCAGAGGCCTAAACCTCTGACCTGGCGGACAACAATGTAATGATCGAGTAACATGAGCCATCCAGGCTCTAACGCAAGCAGAAAGCCTGTCAATCACATTGCCGCAAGTCATCTTATAACACAGGTCTGCCTTAGGACCCAGGCATAGCTCATGATATTGTATGTAAGGAAAGAGTGCGCTGTCATGTTTGCACATCAGCCCTTCTGGGGCCGGTCTCCTGTCTACCCCCATCTGTCAGGAGAGGTCTAGGGTAGATTTGCTCATGTGCCAGCAGGAAAGGATTATGTTACTTGCCCAGTAAGCATCTGTTCTTGGCATCTAGAGCTGTAGATTCACGTGCTTTGCATACTCCTGCCATCTAGTGTTGGGTCTGGATGTTTGCAAGTTGTTTTTCTTCGAAGAAGTCTTTCCAGTCACGAGGAAAGGTGACTCCTCCTTTCGGTGACAGTGCACATGGTCATCGACTCCATTGTTAAGATTGTTTTTCCGCAAGAGGGTGAGAATGGAGTAAGTGAGTGTAGTAAAGAGATGTCCATGTGTAGATAATGTACATTATGAGAACTGCAACTACAGGTGCCCGGGGAGGAGGGTGGGTGCATGTGAATCTACAGCTCTACATGCCAAGAACAGATGCTTACTGAGTAACATAATCCGTTCGAGGCATGTGTGCTGTAGATACACATGCTTTGCATAGATTATATAGCAGTATTCTCCCAAAGCGGTGGCTAACAAGTAGATGTTGCAGTTGTCTGGAAAAGTGTTTTTAGCACTGCCTGTCCTACATTGGCTTGTTGGCGTGCCAATACAACCACACAATAGTGTTGGGTAAATGTGTGTGGTGTGAACCATGTTGCTGCTTTACAAATGTCAGCAATAGGAATGTTAACTAAAAAGGCCATAGATGCCCCTATATTGCGAGTGGAATGAGCTCTAGGGGGTATAAAGTTATTTTAGCTTTTGCGTAGCAAGTTTGAATGCTCTTAACAATCCATCTTGAAATGCCAGATTTAGAAATAGGAATGCCTTTGAGAGGTGGTGTAAATGAAACAAGCCGTTGCTTTGTTTTACGAAAAAAATCTTTTGTTCTTTCAATATAATACAATAAAGCTCTTTTTACATCAAGTGTGTGAAGAGCTTGTTCTGTTACTGAATCAGGTTGAGGAAAGAACACAGGAAACTCAACTGATTGGTTAATATGGAAAGCAGAAACTACTTTGGAAAGGAATTTGGGATTGGTGCGAAGAACTACCCTATCTTTATGGAGCTGAAAGATGGGTTCTTCTAAGATTAATGCCTGTAGCTCATCAACTCTTCTTAATGAAGTGATTGCAATTAGAAATGCAACTTTCCATGAGAGAAACTGTAAAGGATACTTGTGTAGTGGTTCAAAGGGTGAACCCATAAGTCTTGTAAGTACCACAATTAAGATTCCACACTGGTGCCGGTGGAATTCTTGGCGGTCATAACTCTCTTTAATCCTTCCATAAAGGCTTTGATGACAGGAACTTTGAACAAAGACAAATGCTGTCTGTTTTGCAAATACGCAGCTACTGCTGCAAGGTGCAACCTAATAGATGCGCAAGCTAACCCACATTCCTGTAGGTGCAGAAGGTAACAGACAATGTTCTGAACAGAAGCACCTAGAGGTAGAATTTTATTGTTATTGCAGTAAACAACATTGTTTCCATTTTGCTGCATAGCAAGCTCTGGTAGTAGGTGTTCTTGCTTCCTTCAGAATAGTCATACATTGTGGTGGCAAATTTAAATATCCAAACTATGACTTCAGGAGCCAAATCGCCAAGTTGAGCTCCTTTGGGTTTGGATGCTTGATTTCTCCATGGTTCTACGTGAGGAGACTGGAGGTGAGATGTAGCTTTTGATGTGGAACTACTGAGAGCTCTAACAGGGTGGTGTACCACGGTTGACGGGCCCATGTGGGAGCTACTAGAATCAGTGTGAGTGATGTTTGCCTGAGTTTCCGAACCGGAAGGAGTGGGAGAGCGGAAAAGCGTACGAAAATATCCCTGACCAATTCATCCATAGGGCATTGCCTTTGGAGAGAGGGGGTAGGGAACTGGAGGTGAAGTTTGGGCACTGTGCGTTGTCTACTGTGGCAAACTGATCTATTTGTGGGTATCCCCATTGTTGAAAGTATGGAAGGAGGACTTGGGGATGAAGTTCCCACTCGTGTATTTGCTGAAGAGGTTGGCAATTTGATTGTTCGCTCCCGGGAGGTGTTCTGCCAGAAGGTGAATCTTGTGATGGATTGCCCATTTCTAAATTGTCTGAGACAGTCGTGACAGTTGGAGATAGTGTGTCCCTCCTTTTTTTTGTACATAGTACATTGCTGTTATGTTGTCTGTGCGGACTAGGACAACTTTGCCTGTGAGATGAGACTGAAAAGCTCTCGGCGCTAGAAATACTGTTAGAAGCTCTAGATAGTTGATGTGGAGAGGTCTGAGTTTGTCGTCCCAGAGACCTTGGATTGTGTAATGATGGAGATGTGGACCCCAACAGGTGAGAGATGCATCCGCAGTTAGCACGACTTGTGGAACAGGGTCAATGAAAGGTTGCCCCTTTGAACATTTTGTGGGTTCCACCACTACAGAGAGCAATGGGTGCGGTTGTCTACCAAAACCCTAGATCTTTTAATTGACCCTGTGACTGATTCCACTGATGTGCTAAGCATTCTTGTAGTGGACGCATGTGTAGTCTTGCATGAGGTACTATTGCAATGCACAACACCATCATTCCCAGTAGGCGTATGAAAGTCCTGGATGGCAAGGTTTGGTTGGTTTAGAACTACAGCAATAGAGTTTGGATATTGGAAATTCTGGCTGCATTGGGGAGGCTAGAGCCGTGTGACACCGAAGAAAGTGTTATCATGCGCTGCATTTATTATGATGCATCGGGGCAAACTGAGTGCTGGAGTGTGAGGCAGTGTGCGCCCACCCCCCTCCTAGAGCCGTGTGAGTGTTCAGAATGGCTTCTAGATTAGATTGTATCTGTGAATGTGAAGACTGTAGATTAGACTTTTGAATGTTGACAGTGAAACCCAGTTGGTAGAGTAGGTGTAGTGTGGTCTGAGTGTTTTGTAGACACATTTAGTGTGAGCTGGCTTTGATGAGCCTGTCGTCTAGGTAGGGAAAGAGATGAATTTGTTGTCTTCTGAGATGAGCTGTTACCACTGCTAGGCATTTTGTAAATACCCTGGGAGCTCTGAATGGAAGTACTTTGAACTGATAGTGTTTGCCTGCTATCACAAATCTGAGATATTTGCAATGAGCTGGATGAATGGGAATGTGAAAATATGCGTCTTTTAAGTCCAGTGTGGACAAAATAAAATCGCCTTGCTGTAGAAGAGGAAGACCCTGTTGAAGCGTTACCATATGGAAATGTTCTGACAGTATGTAGTGGTTGTAGGAAAAGTGGGTTTCTGTTGCAGTAACCCTCCCCCCCCCCCCCACTTTTTGCCAGATTACTGATGCACTTTTACTTGATGTGCCCTGGGTCCCTGCCAATCAGGTTCCCAGGGCCTGTGTTCTTTCCCCAAAACTAAACCCAATTGGCATCTCTGGCCACAGGTCAGCCCCTGGTAAATGGTACCACAGGTACCCAGGGCACTGTGACCAGAGAAGGCCTCTAAAGGCTGCAGCACTTGTTGTGCCACCCTCAGAGGCCCTGCACCTTTCCACTCACACACTGCCTTTGCCGCTGCGTGTCTTGGTGCAGAACAAAGTGAAGAGTCGACATGGCACACATCCATGTGTGCCATGCCTACAAACCACTGCCTTGGCATAGGTCAGTCACCCCTCTAGCTGGGTGCACTATACCAGTGGTGAGGGTACAGGTGCATGAGCCATGTACCCCTACAGTGTCTAAGTCCATTCTTAGACACTGTAAGTGCAGTGCTGCCATTAAGAGTATATGGTGCTGGGAGCTTGTCATTACGAACTCCACAGCACCATAATGGCTATACTGAAACTGGGAAGTTTGGTATCAAACTTCTTAGCACATTAAACCCACACTGATGCCAGTGTGGGATTTAATGAAAATGCACGACAGAGGGCATCTTAGAGATGCCCCCTGAAACTTGACCAACTTCTAGTGACCCGACTGAGTGGCTGCTTAGGCTGCCACCAACAGACATGTTTCTGGACCCCTGGGTCGAGAGCCTGCTGCTCTCGGGGGCCTGAAACAATGCACATCCTGGGACGAGGTGCCAAGCCTCCTCCCACAGGATGGGCAGGGTTCACGAAAAGGGAAGCTTCAAAGGCCTGCCGCCTTTGTGAGCCTCCCCAGACAATTTGCTGCTTTCGGCAACTGGTCCCCACTGATTCTAACCCCCACTTTGGGCGGGAGAACCGGCGGGAAAAACAAATGAGGGAGAGAGGTGTGCCCACCTCTGCCAACTCCACCCCTCTGGTGGGGGAGGCGAGGTGAAGCACAACTCCGAGTCCCCGCCATCTTGAGGATGTGGGGACCCAACCAACCAGGGACAGGCTCCTGCCCCCCTCCCACTGGAGGGTGGCACCATAGGGGGTGTACCCACCCCAGGGAAGGGACCCATTGGTCCCTGCCCTCTACCTACCTGTAACGCCCCTAAATCTAGTATTTAGGGGGCACCCTGAACCTTGCTTCCGAAGATCCAGCCAAGAAACCAGAAGAAAAGAAGAAGGACCGAACAGCCGTGCAGCCAGCTAACAAGGGGAAGACGCCCACTGACTTGGCCCCAGCCCTACCAGCCTGTCTCCCCTCGAACCTGCTCCTGCGAAATCCTGGTGTGTCCTGCAGCCAGCAACCTCAAAAACCCCGGAGGACCTGCCTGCCTTCACTTCCAAAGACTGCTTCTCCCGTGAACACCAGATTTGTTCAAACTGCAACCTCTGGCAGCAGCCGGAGACCGTGAACCTGCTCCACTCTGCACCCGCCGTCCACGGCCCGAGCTCGAGTGGGCAAACACCACGAGGTGGTCACCCCGGCGATCCTGACCCAAGATCCGGCGACCCCATACCTGCCTCAAGCCTCCAGCCGACGCCTGCAGCCTAAATCCAGAAGGCCCCCCTAACTGCGACCCGGAGCTGGTAAGCCGTTCCGACCCCAAAAGGCACCCCTGCACCCGACGCCCCACGGCCTTGTGTGCCCAAACCAACGGTGCCTAACCAACCCCTAACTTCCCAACTTACCTCTCGAAGTGGTGGTCGCACCCAGAAGTCCTTCGTCTCCCTGCCTGCAGCGCTTTTGCAAACCGGAGGTTCTCCATTGAAAACAACAGGGCGACCGACGTCGAAACAGCACTCTGCACCCGGCCGCCCTAGTGCCGCTGAGGGTGCACCTTTTGTGCTACTTTGTTTCCCCATTTGCCCCGACCTAAACCCTAGGAGCTTTGCTCCCACAACCCAGTGGCCTGCTTGCCAGCAGCCACCAACCGGAGGCCCCCTATCCCCCATTGGATAACATAGGGGCCTCAACACACTGCACCCGGCCGCCCTAGTGCCGCTGAGGGTGTAACAAAAGTGCATAACTGACCCTGGGGGACCCCTGAGTCTAACCCCAGAACCTTAACTCCCACAGACGATAACTTACCTTTGAACCGATAACCTACTTTTCTTCCATAGGATAACATTGACAATTTTTCTTCCAAAAAGTTTTTAAGTGTGGAGTTTTGAAATCTAAAAATATTCTTTAAAAATCGCACGAATAACAAAAACGTATTTACTTACCTGTTAGCAGGAAATGTCCCAGTGCTGAATCCAGGTATCCAGCACTGAGTTAGAAAAGTAACGTGAAAAGTAACTTACCTGTAATTTACTGAAAAAGCCTATTCATTTCAATGTACTGTATTTGCTAAGTGATGCAACCTACTGCATCCCCTGTAAATCAAACAAAGTACAATTCCTGTTGCATTTTCAAACTGTTCTACAATCAGCAACTTATTACTGTAAAGTATTTCATGCTTACCTGTGCCAGGCTTGCTTGGTTCTCAAAATAAAACAGTATATTTTTTATACAAAAACAATTGGTCTAGAGTTCAGTCTTTGAGTGTGTGAATTCATTTGCTGACTGAGGGTGTACATCAAATGCTTAACACTGTCCTCCGATACTGCCTTACTGCTCGACCACTCTACCACAAATAGAGAGTAAGGTTCTATCTGACTTTAACCTCTGCCTACCTCTGGGGTCACCTGGACTCTATACACACTATACCTCATTTTGGTGTAGTATATATAGAGCCAGTTTCCTACAGTGGTTTAACTCTTTTAGATCCAAAATTGGCCTTAAGGAACAGCCCTTTTTGGAAATTAGAAAATTAAGCGAGAAAACCCCTGAACCTTGGTACTGAAACGAGCTGGTTCTATGGCTCCCTTTTGTAAGCGAGATTGCACCTCTTGTTTGAGTAACTGCAAATGGTCTGACGACAGTTTGTGAACTCGAGGAGAATGTTTGGTGGATTGGAGGTGAGCTCCAGGCAATAACCATGTCAGATAAGGTCGATCACCCATTTGTAGGTTGTTATAGATTGCCAAATGGGGAGAAACAGTTGAAGGGGTTACAAACCGGTAAAAGACTTACAAATAGTGGAAAATACGTTTTTAAGGAACCTATCGTCGGTTCCTCAGTCCACTCCCTCATACATTATTCACCAAGAATTAGGCATTGGCTTTGTCTCTGATCTGATAGGGTTGGCCCCACTTGTATGTTGGCTAACGATCTGGACTAATCCAGAATTGGTGATTGTCCGGGATTGTCTATCTTTGGATAGAGTTAGTTGTATCCCGTGGCTACAATAAGTAAAGATGACATCAAAGAAATTAGGGCGCCTCGATCTCTTTGACTCTCCAGATAACATTAGGAAAGAGGACTTAACGTGGGTGAATTATTTTTTTTAATTTGATGTATTTAGAGAGAGAGAGGCGAGTGAAATAATGAAAGCCATGGTGAGAGCATACCTTTTGTTAAAAACATCTACATCGAACAAACCATACCTGAAAGTTTTAACAAAGCCTTACCATCGCTTTCTTTTAATCAGATTCCGTTTTAATCTCTTGCATTGTTTACTGGCCAAACAGCTGGGTTGGAGTAAGGTGAAAGATCTAGGCCATTGTACATGTGATAATTTCTCCACCCAGGACACTATGCATTTTATCATGTTTTGTGACCACTTTCACGATATTCGTAGAAAGTTTTTAGTGCCCATCTTAAAGGGAAAAGGTTTTACTCGGGTAAGGCCGGCATTATACCTGCAGATGCTGAATGACACATAGGAGATTTTTAACAATGCTAGTTTTTTTAGTTGCCGTTGTTAGGGAAAGGAAAAGAAGGCACTTCATGTCTAGTACTGTTGCAGCTCTTTTATAATCATGATGAATTTTGCCTTAAATGATTGCCCTTTTAAATGAGGAGTATCATTGTATGTTATGTGCGTAGAAAATTCGGCTTGTATGTCAGATTGTTCGTTCTCCTCAGAGAAATTACAGAGACATTTTAGTTTAGATTTTTATCCCTTAAATCTAAAAGTTGAAGTTTGTTTTAATGACTTATGAATTTGGTGATGAAATGTTTTATGGTGCCTAAGATTATTTTAGATGATTTCTTTTTTAGTGATGTGGTATAAGTTGTACGCTGTGTACTTTTATGGTTTTTATTAACCAAATAAAGTGGTTTTGACTGACCGTTGAAGTCTTCCCCCAACAGGTGTTAAGTGATCGGGGGAAGTGAGGGCAAGTCACTGTTTATTAGGGGAAGCAGTGTTACGTGGTGTGGCGCCTTTACCCTTACCTTTGGAATTGTTTCCTCCATATCTTCCTCTGTAGAAACCTCTAGAGGGAAAGGATTGATTGTTGCCTTTCTAAGAGGAAGTATTTGGGTCTGAGGATGTTTTGGACCCTGCTCTGTAAAATGAGCGGCGAAAGGAGCCTCTATTGGATGGGGACTGGAGCGTTCCCATAGATTTTGCCACTTCAGTATCCTTTTTAACCTTTTCTAAGGATTGGTCAACTACAGGACCGAACAGGTGTTCCTTCTCAAAGGGGGTGTTCAAAATGGATTGTTGAACCTCAGGCTTAAACCCCAAGATCCTAAGCCTCGCATGCCTTCTAAGGAGGATGCTGGTATTGATCTCCCTAGCTGCAGTGTCAGCTGCGTCTAAACCACATCTTATTGAGGAGTTAGAGATGAGTTTTCCTTCTTCAACTAAGCGCTGTGCCTTAGTTTTGTGTTCGTCTGGGAGATATTGGAGCAGTTGCTCCATCTCATCCCAGTGTGCCCTGTCGTACCTGGCTAGTAGGTCCTGTGTGTTTGCGATGCGCCAGTGGTTAGCAGCTTGAACGGCTACTCGTTTTCCCGAGGCATCTAGAAGTTTGGATTCTTTATCTGGGGGAGGTGCGTCCCCAGAGGTTTGCGAGTTAGCCCTTTTGCGAGCATTGGAAACTACTAGGTATTCAAGAGGTAAATGTCCCTTAATAAACACAGGATCTGATGGTGAGGGTTTATATTTTTTATTTACCCTTGGAGTTAAAATACTTGCTCGGACACGGTCTTTATATCATCTGCATGCCTCATCATGCCTTTAAGCGTAGCGAGTGTTTGACTTGACCTGTGTGTGGACTCAAGTGTTTAAAATAAAAAGTCCTCCTCTAATGTTTCTTTATGTAATGGCACCCCATGATACTCTGCTGCTCTGGCAATGAGCTTTTGATAAGCCGCATTATCGTCTGGTGGTGATGGCTTTGCAGGATAAAGGTCTGGCTCATTGTCTACTGGAGGGTCAATGGTGGAATCGTTCCATGGGTCTGCAGGCAAATGAGTATCATCATTACCCTGATCCACATCTGGATCTGTATGTGGAGATCCCTGAGGTGTTATGTGCAAGGGATCTTCAATTATTAACTGTAGAGAAGATGGTGGAGATGGAGAGGGTTGTGGGCAGGATAAACAGAGCTGGTAGCCATGTCCTTTTTCTTCTTTAAGGGAATCTTATCAGAAGTGTCCTCTGCAGGAAGCTTGTGTTTTGCAGGGGGTTTAGCCAAAATATGTCCAGTATCAGGATTAAAATTAATTTTCTTTTGTTTGGGATCCAATTCGGACATAAGAACGTCTAAAATTGGTTCTGGAGGCTCGAGAACATTGTCCTTGGATTTCAGCGTCGAAATCGACTTGTCTTTGGTAGTGGGCTGTTTCAGCTCCGAAGCATGTTTGTGTTTCGAAGCTGAGGGTTTCGGCTCCAAAGCATGTTTGTGTTTGGAAGCGGAGGTTTTCGGCTCAGAACCAGATTGGTCTTTGGAGCTTGATTTCGGATCCGAAGGAAATTTCGGGCGACTCGGTCCCGACCCGGAAGACTTGACGGTTTGTTTCGGTGCCGAGCCGAGAAGCGGGGCGTCGGAAATATTGTCTTGGTGCCGACTTTGGCCAGATGGCAGAGGTGGTGCCGCAGCCTTATGAGTTTTGGAAGAGGATTTAAGGGGCAAGGGGTCTTCGGTACTCACGGCACCCTGTCCCGGTGGCACTTCTTTGGACTCCAGATCGATCTCAAGCTCGGAATCGGACTCTGGAACAGAGAGGGCCTCTTTTGCGGCAGACGCTTCGATCTCTTCTTGGACGGATTCTTCCCCCAAGATATCCAGAGTGTGTTGGATTCTTTGGCGCTGCATCTCTCTTAGTCGAGCCCGACGATCGCGTAGAGTCTTCTTGGACCGAAACGACTTACAAGCGTCGCAGTCTTCCTTCTTGCAATCCGGAGGGAGGCACAAGTTACAAATTTGATGTAGGTCGGTACGAGGACATTTGGCGTGGCACCGAGGACAGAATTGGAATGGAGTCCGTTCCATCGGTAGAAGGCTGGACCGACGCGGTTAGGACCGATGGCCGCCCACGAGGTTTTCTATCGAAAATGGAGTTTTTCGAGCGATTCGATAAGCGGAGAATAGGGAAACGCATACAGCAACAATACCGTCGAGGATAGAGTGGATTGCGCACCGAGGGGAACCCTAAGAACGGTTTTCTAACTGGAGCGCAACAATACACGTCCGAACCTGATGGCGTAAAAAAACAATCTAACAATGGAGTCGATGCCCATGCGCACTATCACCGAAGGAGGAGTCACCTTACCTTGTGACTGGAAAGACTTCTTCGAAGACAAAGAAATTGCAAACATCCGGACCCAGCACTAGACGGCAGGAGTATGCAAAGCACGTGTATCTACAGCACACATGCCTCGAACATGCTCTTCTTCCATTAACCTGGCTGACCTACAACCAGTCAAAGCCTCATGTTTAGAGTTTCTAAAGACATCTCACTGTTCAGATGGGAGCCCTTGTTCTCAGGTTCTGCTAATTAACACTCACCAGGTAGCATAGTTCATTGCATGAATGTGGAGTGACATTTACATAACAAAGGCCCTCACTTACCCATTTACCTACCAGTTGTGAGCCTGAATCATCATCCATCCACGTATCAGCAGATGGCTGCCACATATTTGCTCCAGCAGAAGTCGTCTAGTGCCTCAAGTTTGTTTGCTCAGCCTGCCTCATATTCAAGCATCTACCAGCTGAAACCAGCCTCATGTTCACTCACCTATTAGCAGAGAACATTCTTATGTTTATTACCTACATGCAAAGGTTTGCTCTTATTTGATCACCTGCAGTAAAGACTGGTATCCTGCTCTCTAGCTAGCACTGTGGACCCACACCCTCCTCCCCTAGCAGCCCCCATGATGTCTACAATACTCACTTCTGTTTCTCAGCCTTGTACTGCTGTGTACAGTCATCAAACAGCTTCTGGTTCATCTCCATGAAGAGCTTCAGTGCATTGTAGATGAGGCCATGGATAGTTCTGTAAGGGACACAAACGAGCGAGTGAAGCACCAAGGCAGGGTATTATAGGCCCACGGGTGAGTGAAGCACCTAGGCAGGGCAATATAGGCCCACGGGTGAGTGAAGCACCTAGGCAGGGCAATATAGGCCCACGAGTGAGTGAAGCACCTATGCAGGGTATTATAGGCCACGAGTGAGGGAAGCACCTAGGCAGGGTATTATAGGCCCACGAGTGAGTGACGCACCTATGCAGGTTATTATAGGTCCACGAGGGAGTGACGCACCTAGGCAGGGCAATATAGGCCCACGAGTGAGTGAAGCACCTATGCAGGGTATTATAGGCCACGAGTGAGGGAAGCACCTAGGCAGGGTATTATAGGCCCACGAGTGAGTGACGCACCTATGCAGGTTATTATAGGTCCACGAGTGAGTGAAGCACCTAGGCAGGGTATTATATGCCCACGAGCGAGTGAAGTCCCTATGCAGGGTATTATAGGGCCACGAGTGAGTGAAGCACCTATGTAGGGTATTATAGGCCCACGAGTGAGTGACGCACCTATGCAGGGTATTATAGGTCCACGAGTGAGTGAAGCACCTAGGCAGGGTATTATATGCCCACGAGTGAGTGAAGCACCTAGGCAGGGTATTATAGGGCCCGGGGCATCATGCCGGTAGTAATAAGAAAGCGGACGTGAAACATTTCTCAGCAACTCATAACCTGCTAAAGAAGCAAATCATGGTCTAACAACTGCAAAAGAAAAACAATGGCCTACTTCCAACCATATCAGCTCACATCCTACTACTAACGACAAGAGCAAAGACAAAGGTCAAGAAACACAAGTTGTATCCAACTACTATAAAATAAAAAAACTTTTAAAAACAATTGCGTTTGTCGTGCAGCTACAAATGCCCTCACAAAATTACAGTTGCGCACACGTTCATTTGAATAACTTCAAAATTATCGACACAAATACATTTCACACTGGGTTGAAATAACATATTGGTGGTGAACAGTAAACCGCCAACACGTGTTCCATCCCATGTTAGTGTGCAGGCCTGGGGCTTTTTCATGGCTGCAGATACATTTTTAATTTTTAGAGAAGTCTGTTACTTCCAGCAATAGTAGTTATAGACCCCTTGTGACAAATGCAAATGGCACTCTACTGTATCCCTGCACGAAATTAGAGCTAGGGTATTGTGAAACACTCATGAGTGAAGTTCCGTTTGAGACAAACTGCGAATGGCACTCTAGTGTATCACTGCACTCGTGCACAAAATTTGAACTAGTGTATTGTGAATCACTCGTAACTGTGGTGCCACACTTCAGAAAGTGTACTCCATAAACAGAGAGCAAATATTATTGTTTTAAATAGGTTTTAAGATGCACACACATGCACGACCTGGTAAAGCGGGGAATATTGTGAGGCATTCCTTCTTAATCTAGAATAAGGGGAAGGGCACTCAAGAGTAGTGCTATGTGGAAAAGCTGTTGGGGAGAGGGACAGCATGGAGTACAAAATAAGCTCCTTACCTGTAACTGTGGCTCTCCAACGATTGACCTGCTTGAATCATTCCCGCTGTTGAAGTGCGAGTCTCTCGGTAATATAACAGCAGTACAAGGCACTGACGGCTGAAAAGGGCATAGGCAGAGCCTACTTCGTTAGCACTTCCACCTCATTCTAAGGACACAAGCTTCGGCCAATGAGGTTGGAGTCTCTCTGCCTCAGCAGTCTTTACACATCAGATTTATTAGTACAAGAGTGGGGGGAAAAACGTTCATACAATGCCTGCGGTAAACCTGTATTCTGGGAGGAGGGTGGCCTGCACAGGAATCTATGTTAGAACATTGGAATGTTGGGAGCTCCATTGAAGACAATGAGTGCTCTGTGCTTCTACGGGCCGGTAAAGGCCCGCAGAGCAACATTCCAATGTTGTTTTCACAAAGGCCTCTCGGAGCCCGAGGGGATTTAAACCCCCTCGGGCTCCGAGAGGCCTTTGTTTTATTTGTTAGAACATTCTGCCCTCTAGTGGCAGAATTTTCTAATAGCCTTATAGCCCGCCGTAGCTGGGCTATCCCGGCTATTAAAGTCCCGCTCCCTTGTTAAAGGCCCTCGCCTTTGGCTCGGGCCTTTAACGCTGGAGCGGGCCTTTAATAGCCAGTATAGCCCGCTACGGCGGGCTATAAGGCTATAATAGATACCAACCCCGGAGAACCGCCGTTGCAGATAACTTGTTTTTCTCCAGTATTGGATCTTTAAAAGATTCACATGCTTGTGTTGGAACAGTAAGCAGGGTTAACATTATAACTGATCATGTACAGCATGCGAGGATGGTGGGATAAAATAGACAGGCTCACCTTCTTTGACAAGATGACAGAACTGCCTGCCCCACAGCCATTTCTCAGTCTGCAACTGCATCCAGGCAGCAGTGTCTGGTGAAGTCGTGTCTGCTCCTCTTCTCCTCCCCGTTGCTGCTCAGCAGATCTCTGTCTGGTGAAGTCGTGTCTGCTCAGCAGATGTCCATGTCTGGTGAAGTTGTGTCTGCTACTCCCCGTTGCTGCTCAGCAGAGGCCTATGTCTGGTGAAGTTATGTCTGCTCCTCTTCTCCTCGTTGTTGGTCAGCAGATGTATATGTCTGGTGAAGTTGCGTTTTCTCCTCATCGTTGCTGCTCAGCAGATGTCTATGTCTGGTGAAGTTGTGTCTGCTCCTCCCCGTTGTTGCTCAGCAGTTGTCTATGCCTGGTGAAGTGGTGTCTTCTCATCGTTGCTGGTCAGCAGATGTCTATGTCTGGTGAAGTGGTGTCTGCTCCTCCCCGAAAAGACCCACAATAGGTGGGAGATTGTACAGCCCCCATAGATTTTGCTACTTGTGTCTTTTTTCATTTTTTTCAAGGGCCGTATTTACTTGTGGCCCGAAGAGTTGCTTCTTGTCAAATGAGAGATTGAGTACTGCTTGCTGTACTTTAGGTTTAAAACCTGAAACACAAAGCCAAGCATGTCTACAGTGAAGGCTGATATTCATGCCTCTTGCTGCAGTGTCTGTGGAATCTAGCGCACACTTGGAGTCATTAGTAATCAACTTCTCTTCATCAACAATTTCATACCCCCTGTGTTCCTCTGGGAGGTGTTGGAAGAGTTCCTCCATTTCGTTCCATGTGCCGTCGCAACGTGCCAAAAGCGTTTGGTTGTTTGCAATCCACCAGTGATTAGCGGATTGGGCTGCATCCAATTTCCCAGAGGCGTCAATACGTTTTGACTTTATCTGGGGGAGCTACATCCCCAGTTGTTTGGGAGTTTGCCTGTTTTCTAGCATTGGCTAGGAGTCTGGAGTTGTCATTTAATATATATGTAGGGTTAGATGGTGCTACCATATATATTTTTGTCAACTCTTGGTGTGATGATTCTTGCTTTGAAAATGGCCTTGAAAAATGTCGTCAGCATAACGTAGCACTCCTTTGAGCATTGGTAAATATGGAGACCCTTGTTGAGCAGTAGTGAGGATCTCAAAAAGGAAGTCATCGTCTATAGGGTCTTTATGTAATGGAACCTGGCGGTATGTTGCAGCTCTGGATATTAAGTCCTGATAAGCTGAAGCATCATCTGGTGGGGATGGGCGAGTAGGATGTGTGCTCCCTTGTGGCTCTATATCATGGACGTCCCATGGGTCCCAAACTTGTGTATCCTCTCCTATATTATCATCCTCATCTACTATAGGTGAATGTGGTGAGAAATTCCTCTCTTCAGATTGATGAAGTGCGTGGTGGACTGTGTGCACGCGTGGGGTGTTGTTGATGGAATTGGAGAGGTAGGAAGAGGAATGTGTAAAGGGCAAGTGGCAATGTCCTTTTTCTTCTTTTTAGGCATTGGAGCCTCAATAGTCTATTGAAAAGATAATTGTCTCTTTGAAGGTTGAGGAGTTGCAGGTCGAAGAATAGTCTTTTTAGTGCCGGGCTGAATTTGTAAAGTCTTCTGCCTCTGATCGAGCCGTTCCTGCATGGGTTCGAGAATGGGCTCTGGTGGAGTTTTCGGCCTGAAAGTGTAGCATTTTGGTGCCAGCAGATTTTTAGGTTTTGGCGCCAGTGTGGTCGGAGCCGAAGTAGCATGTCCTTTAGGTTTCGGTACCGAACCTACAGTCCCATTTGTCCGTGCCGAAACAGATTTGGAGGACGTGGAGGCCCCTGCTATAGGCCGATGTTGTAGTGCCAAGCCCGAGGGCGGGGCGTCGGAGTCTGAATTTCGGTGCACACCATGGCTTTTGTGCAGTGGCGGCCCGTGAGCAGTTTTATCGGTTGGAGCAAATTTTTGGGACTTTGGATTGGGGACAGGTGTACTCACGGTACAAAGCCTCTCTGAGGATTGTAGGACAACTGGATGTTGCTCGGCCTCCGTTTCGGAATCTGTCTCGTGGATGGAAACGGATTCTTCCTGGGAAGCTGAAGCCTCTTCTTCCTCACCCTGTCGACCAAATATGTTGGATGCATCGTCTGCGCTACATTTCTAATCAGAGTGTGCGCCGATCCCAAAGAGTTTTCTTAGATCGGAACGTTCTGCAGGCCTCACAGATGTCTTCTCAATGTACATGCGACAGACAATTTACAGACAGAGTGGAGGTCGGTGTGAGGGTATTTAGAATGACAATTGGGGCAGAACCGGAATTGAGTACATTCTATAAGCAGCTCATTTTTAGGT
This sequence comes from Calotriton arnoldi, assembly GCA_963921515.1. Classification (NCBI taxonomy): domain Eukaryota; kingdom Metazoa; phylum Chordata; class Amphibia; order Caudata; family Salamandridae; genus Calotriton; species Calotriton arnoldi. The sequence continues at coordinate 1,623,039 of CAWUFW010001623.1, read as the reverse complement.
CTAGCCTAGAGTAGCGCGCAAGCGCTGCTTCTGGCGAAGACTTTATGTAGTGGGCATTTGAAAGCTGACCAGACGCTCGTGCGTCATGGCCTTTTCCCTGCGGTTACCCGCACGGGCCGGCATGTGTTTCTAATTATCGTGCCCAGACGCGGGCGCGATAATTGGAAACACACGCCGGCCCGTGCGGGTAACCGCAGGGAAAAGGCCATGACGCACGAGCGTCTGGTCAGCTTTCAAATGCCCACTACACACCCGCTGCAGTATGGAGTGCATTTGTTGCACTGTGAATGGGTGGGTGTGTGTGTTATAAAGAGTAAACCCCATTCAACCACTATCGAAATAATAACATATTCCCTCGTGTTGAAGACTCCCGACATGATCGAAACGATAACTGCCTACCTCAGACAAACTCACGAAAAGCGTCATTTGATTTAACTAGTCTTATGCAAGGGTGCTTTGGAGGTGGCGTAACACAAAATGATACCCCACCCCCAGGATTGCAGATCGAGAATGGGGGGTCATGCCACAGATATCCAGTGACCTTGGCCTGAATTGGCTCCCTGAAGGGTTGAGCGGCCCCTGAAGGAGTGCCCCCCCCCACCCTTTCCGGAACGCAGACACTGCAGGGGCTTGTGTTATGCCCGTGGTGCTTGGTACTGACAGTGCTTCACAACTGGCATTTTCAAAACCAGTGACAAAATCTCTAACATGCCGTGCCATCACTCCAAAATACATCCAGTTCCTCTTTGCAGAGAAAAAACATTGCACGTTTCAGTTCCTCCTTGTGATCAGGAAATGTTTTGCGGTTTTTCACAGAGGCTCTCCAGACTAGAAATTCAAGTACCAGAGGCACGTTGGCCCCACAGACGAGTGTTTCACTGAGGCGAGGAGACGGTGGGCACACAGTACAGATATTACTTCTGACTGAAGGTACGGGGCGCGTTACATATTCTGATACTAGCGTCTTTACCTGGATTCAGTAAATACCGGTGATATGACGAAGCAGCATACCTGGCACGACAAATGTAATTTTAGTTGGAATACTAACCGAGCAGCTTCTCATTTGACATTACTTTTGTGAGTGAATCCGGTGCCTTTAGTATCACTGAAGACAGGATAATCAGAAGGAAGGACGATCGAATCTATGAATGAGAGCAGGCTGTGATAGTTGGAAAGAAGCACTCTATTTTGTCATACAATTTTTGCTGTAAACATTTTAAATTCTCTTTTCTTAAGTGGTCAGAAACGGTTAAATGAATGCTTGTATGACAAATAATGTCTAGGTCATTCTACTCACATGTAAATATATATATATATATATATATATATATATATATATATATATATTCACTGAAGAAAACCAAAGGTTAAAGTTATTGTTAGGTGACTGTCAGTGACAACAAAACTCAACAAGCATTGGCATAGCCAATAGGTCTCGCCTTTGGGACCTTATAAGTGTTTAGCCATGCAACAGTTGATGTTGTTGCACCAAGGATATTGTGCTGCATAACTAAATACTTATAAGGTCCCAAAGGACAGACCTATTGGCTATGCCAATGCTTGTTGTGATAGAGCTGTTCAAGTGGAAAAAGGCCCAGTAGGGCGTGGCCCGTAGGCCCTGGATGCGAGTTGGAGAACCCGAGGCGCAAAATTGTAGTTTTGCTTAGAATGCAAGGAGGATTACGCGATCAAAACAATACCACTGAGAAAGGGATCAACCGGCGAACGAATCAAAGGGAGCCCGAAAGGATCTCGAGCTGGAGCGTGAGAGACTATATCTGAACCAGTCGGCCCAAAAAACAAAGGAGACAATGCCCATGCACACTACCACAAACAGGAGTGTCACAACCTCGTGACTTGAAAAACTTCTTCGAGCAAAAACAACTTGTAATAATCCGAGCCCAACACTAGATGGCGGACTTATGCAAAACATGTGTATTGACAGCCACACATGCCTCGAACTTAAGCAATCCTGCATCCCACTGGTTGGATGTGAGCTACAGAGGACAAACTTTAGCGGCTTGGAGGCTGTTGCAGAAGGATATGAGGAGCTGGAAGACTACTGCCCCTGCTGACGTGTGATGTCTGCTGTGCCGCATATAAAGTCCAGAAAAGTTCGTGTCCTGCTACATCAGTCGCTGGGAAGGTTGCCACTGTCAATAGGCTAAACCCCTGCAATAGCCCCTAAACTTGCATAACTAATAAGGTAGTTATTAAGCAAGAGTCATTAACCCCTAAGAATAAACTTTAGCCTGGCTGTCTTAACCTTTCCAGCCCAAATTCACCTTTTCTCACAAGAGTCTACACACATCAAAGGGGATATCAATAAGTGATGCTTGAGCATATCCAGAAAATCCAATTAACCTCCTCCAGGGGTATCTTCGAAACACTGCACTGGTGCCAACTACTCAGGCTATGCAGTCCGTTGTGTACAGGCCTGTGTGGATAACTTAATTTTGCGGTGTACCGCCTATCATGGATTGTCTGAGCCAGAGAAATCACAAGGTCTGCTGGGGCTGCTGGCAAGATCTTTCTAGCCATGTCTGGTGGTCCCATAAGGCATGCATGTAGCTTCCTAACAGGCAGAATGTCTTTATGTGCAGCAGTGCAAAGCTGGTTGTAGAAACCACCAGTTTGTCAAAAGCATCTATCTGTTTGGATTCTTCACTCTGGGTATTTGGGCGAGAAGAGTTCGGATTAACTTTACTGGTCAAAGTCTGCACAATGAGATGTCCAGGGCAGGGTGCTTGGCGAGGAAATCTTGGTCAATGGGCGCAGAGTACAGCCTGGCTACTTGCAGACTATACAAGTGGACAAGAGCATAGTCAAAGCATCCATGAGGATCTCACCGAGTGGGAGTGAGGGCTACGAAGTAGCTTGTCCCATTTGGAGAATCTTTGCTGGAACATTCGTCTTACTCTCAAAGGAGGGAATCATCTGCCCTGCAAACCACCAGCCCAAATGAGGCACTTTCCTCCATTGGTGGCCCAAGTGGGAAGTCAAGCTTTGTTTCAGAAGAGGTGTCAAGACCACTGGCGTTTTGGAAGCTAAGGTACAAGTTGTCATCAGTATGATGAGGAGGAAGCAAGCCACCAACCTTTCCATCATCCATATTCTGGGGTGCTCCCTGCTCTGGTATAGGATCAGAGCCAGAAATAGAACGGAGTCTCTGCGCGCAGTAGGTTGCTTGGTACCTTGCCTACTTTCCAAGCATTTGTGTTTACCTCAAAAACGTCTTTAAAATCACGATGAACAATTCTTGGAGGAATTGATCATCAGTCTGCTAAAGAAACAGCAGTCCACTGAGATTTCTTGTCTCAAGTGACTCAAAGCACAGGAGTGCTCAGGACCCCACCTGGGAATGCAGATCAGATGTGGCAAACTGCTACTGGCACTTGAATGAATGAATGGATAAAGGGCACTTCTAGAGCGAGCAGCTACTCAAGAGAGTCCCGGAGCTACACATGTGAATTACCTCTTCTTAGTGCATTAACAGCCTGAGGAGAAGATGAGGAGAACTGCTAGAAACATCAGTGTGTGACTGAGCCCTTCCATTCCAGGATGGACGTGCAAGAAAGTAGTTAGCGTCTACACCGGTTGGCAAACAAAAGGGAAGAGTATACGCTGTGGTGAAAAGCTGTTACCAACTACAACAAGCTCTGACGACAGTTTCGACAAGCACTTTCTGGCCCTGCCACTAGGTGTAACGACTAAGTAAACAAGACCCCTACAATACAGGAGTGCTAGCACTTGTGAATATTAGACGAGCTCCTGATAAGAATTACTACAAGAAGTCTAGTTTCTTCTACTACATTGGAAAATGCAACATTGCAAGGGAGACACTTCTGCAAGAAAAATAAAAAATGCAAGCAGACCTGTGTGTGCGCCACACGGAAGCGGAGACAGGAGAACCATCATGTCCCTTTGTGCTTCAATGCAGGAAGGATCAATGCGACTACTGGGGAGGGAGAGCTGGGGTTTGTGTCCAAGACAACAGCCAAAAGAAAAGAAAAGTACATACTTGTTCCAGTGACTCTTGGAGTTCTTGTAGAGTGCAGGGAACATGATGGGCAGTATCCGGGCCGCATTATCACTGATGAGACTCATGATGTATTCGTTATTCCAGTAGTAGAGCGCCCTTTCTGCTACCTAACGAGAGAAAGCACCAGTAAGCATCAGTGAGCTGCTGTGTCCAAGTACAAATCAAGGGCTCCACAACACAAGGACGGCAAGGACACATTTTACAGAGAAACAAATACTTTCTAAGCTTCAATATTTCCAGTTAACACTCAGAATTTAGTCACTAACTAAAGGAGCAAGAAGCCCTCTAGAGAAATTCAAATGCCCAAATTGTTCATCAATAGCTCTTGTATGAGCCTCACCAAATACCCGCAAGAAGTAAAAGGCAGAAGTTACCCAAGCACCCTGAGCATCTGGACTGTCTCAAAATCCACAAGACGTCCTTTCCTGATGAACAGGAGCAGAACACATGCAATATCGTGGAAGGCTGAAGTCCGAGCACTAGCTAACATTTCCCTTCCCCACTTTATACCACCTTTGCCAACCGACAAGACCATCTATGCTCCCTTTACCTCTATGAAAAGGAGAGCACTGATGGAGGAAGCTGGCTCTGTATATACTATACCAAAGTGAGGTATAGTGTGCACAGAGTCCAGTGGAACCCCAAAGGTAGACAGAGGTAAAGTTAGAGAGCACCTCACTCTCTATTTGTGGTAGTGTGGTCGAACAGTAAGGCTGTATCAGAGGACAAAGTTAAGCAATTGTTGTACACACTCAGTCAGCAAATGAATTCACACACTCAAAGACTTCACTTCAGACCAATTGTTTTTGTATAAAAATATTCTTTTAGTTATTTTATTTCTAGAACCAAGCAAGCCTGGCACAGGTAAGTGATAAGTACTTTACAGTAGTAAATGCTGATTGTAAGACAGTTCAATAGCAATTGTAAATGTACTATGGTTTGACTTGCAGTATTGTTTCAGAGAAATGCAATCACTTGTAAATACAGTACATAGACTTTAATGGGATTTTCAATAAAATAGCAGGTAAGTTACTTTTGGATTACTTTTCTTACTCAGTGCTGTATGCCTGGATGCAGCACTGGAACATTTCCTGTAAACAGGTGAGTAAAAGCGTTTTTGTTAAATCGTACAATTTTAAAGAATTTCTTTACGTTTCAAAACTCCACACTTAGAAACTTTTTCAGGAAAAAGTGTCAATGTTATCCTATGGAGGAAAGGAAAATGCTACATACCAGTATGCATCTGTTCTTGGCATGTAGAGCTGTAGAGTTGTATACTTTAGCATAGATCGCCATCTGGTGTTGGGCTCGGATGTTTGCACTTTGTTTTTGTCGAAGAGGTCTTTGTAGTCACGGGATAGGTGACTCCTCCTTATGGTGATAGTGCGCATGGGCATCGACTCCATCTTTAGAGTGTTTTTCGCCATAAACGGTGATGATGGAGTTAGTAAGAGAATAGAAAAGGATGTCCATGTAATGTATCTAAATAAGATAACACTGCAACAGATAAAGGTACCCGGGGAGGTGGGTGGGCGTATACAACTCTACAACTCTACATGCAAAGAACAGATGCATACTGGTAAGTAGCATTTTCCGTTCGAGGTATATAAGCTGTAGATTGTATACTTTAGCATAGACTATACAGCAGTTTTCCTCCCTAGCGGTGGCAACCTGTATCTGTTGCAGTAGTTTGAAAAAGTGTTTTTAGTACAGCCTGGCCCACACTAGCCTGTTGTTTTGCCTGCGCATCTACACAATAGTGTTTTGTGAACGTGTGCGGTGTAGACCATGTTGCTGCTTTACAAATGTCATCTATGGGAATGTTCCCTAAGAATGCCATAGAAGCCCCTAGTTTGCGTGTGGAATGCGCTCTAGGGGGAATAGATAATGTTCGCTTTGCTCTTTGGTAGCATATTTGGATGCATTTAACGATCCACCTGGAAATTCCAGTTTTTGATATAGGGTTGCCCTTATGTGGTGGTGAGAAAGCTACAAAAAGTTTAGTTTTTCTGAAAGTTTTTGTCCTTTCAATGTAGTAAAGGATAGCTCTTTTGACGTCAAGCGTATGAAGAGCCCGTTCTACTACTGAGTCTGGTTGAGGAAAAAAGACTGGTAGCTCAACAGACTGGTTAAGGTGGAAAGCAGAGACGAGTTTTGGTAAGAATTTAGGGTTTGTCCTAAGAACCACTTTGTTGTGATGTATTTGCAAAAATGGTTCTTGTATGGTTAATGCCTGGAGTTCACCCACTCTTCTGAGAGATGTGATCGCCACAAGGAAAGCTACTTTCCATGTGAGAAATTGTAACTCACATTTATGTAAAGGTTCAAATGGGGGACCCATGAGCCTGTTAAGGACAATGTTTAGGTTCCACTGTGGAGAGGGTGGAACTCTGGGAGGAATTATCCTATTAAGGCCTTCCATGAATGCTTTGATGGCAGGTACCTTAAACAATGACAAGTGTTGTCTGTTTTGTAGGTAAGCAGCTATAGCAGCAAGATGTAATCGTATAGATGTGTATGCCAGATTACATTTTTGTAGATGCAAGAGATAACAAATAATGTTTTGAATTGAAGTATGTAGTGGATCGATTGTGTTATTACAGTAGATAACAAATCTTTTCCATTTAGCTGCATAGCACGCTCTAGTGGTGGGACGCCTAGCCTCCTTAATGATATTCATACAGTCTGGCGGAAGGTTGATGTAAGAAACTGGCTCTATATATACTGCACCAAAGTGAGGTACAGTGTGTATAGAGTCCAAGGGTCTCCAGAGGTTTGGCAGAGGTTAAAGTTAGATAGAACCTTACTCTCTAAAGTGGTAGCTTGGTCGAGCAGTAAGGCAGTATCAGAGGACAGTGTAAAGCATTTGATGTACACACTCAGCAAATGAAACCACACACTCAAGAACTGAACTCTAGGCCAATTGTTTTGTATAAAAAATATACTGTTATTTTATTTTAGAACCACAGGTTTGCATAAAATACTTTCTCAAGATAAGATGCTGTTTGTTGAATACTTTCAATGAACAATAGGCTTTAAATGCAATATGGCACAGGGGTTGCAATAGGCAACACAATACTTGGTATACTATAACATTGAGCTCAATGGGATTTTCAAGTAAACTGCAATAGAATTACTTTACGAACGTTTTTCTTACTCAGGGCTGGATCCTGGATTCAGCCCTGGTGCATTTCCTGTAAACAGTTGAAAGAAATCGTTTTTGTTACACAGGCGATTTTTAAGGAATATTTGTATGTAGCAAAAATCGACACTTAGAAGAATTTCTGGTAAAAACCAGGCAATGTTATCCGATGGAGGAAAATCAGGTTATCGGAAAATCACAGCTGTAATCACTTTTTCTAGTCAGTGCTGGGTACCTAAATCCAGCACTGGGATCTCTCCTGAGAACAGGTGAGTAATTTCGATTTTGGTATTCGGATGATTTTTAGTGAATATTTCAAAGTTCCAAAACTCGACACTTAGAAGAATTTCCAAGTGAAAACCAGTCAATGTTACCCTATGGAGAAAATGTAAGTTATCGGCTTTCAGGTAAGTACTCGGCTGGCAGAGTTAAGGTTCTGGGGCAAGACTCAGGGGTCTCCCAGGTTCAGGATTGTACTGTTGTTGCACCCTCAGCAGCACAGGGGCAGCAGGTGCAGAGTGAGTAGGCCCAATGGTAGCCTATGGCGGGCAGGGGGCCTTTGGTTGGTGGCTGCTGGTAGGCAGGCCACGCGGCTGTGGGAGCAAAGCTCCTGGTCACTTACTCAGGGCAAGTGGGGAAGTCGAACAGGGTAGTTGGTGCACCCTCAGCGGCACTGGGGCGGCCGGGTGCAGTGGGCTTTTGGGCCGTCGGGCACCCAATGGATTTCAATGGGAAAGCTGCGAGACGAACAAAGGCTGCAAACTCGGGGACGGTGATTCTTCAGGTGCGACCACCACTTCGAGAGGTAAGTTGGGAAGCTGTAGGTGGGGTAGACACCCAGGAGTTGGGCACAGGGGGCCGGGTGCAGGGGTGTCTTTAGGCGTCGGGAAATCTTACCCTCTGCTGGTCACGGTTGGAGGGGTCCCTGGTGTTGAGGCTGCAGGCGTCGTCAGGAGCGTCGAGGTGAGTCCTTGGGTGCTGGATTCTTGGTCACAGTCGCCGGGGGGACGTCCTCGTGGTCTTTGTCCTCTTTAGCTCGGGCCGGGCTCGGCGGGTGCAGAGTGGGCAGGATCCGAGGTTTCAGGCCGGGGCCTGGGGTTGCAGATGTTTGAGCAGAGCCACTGCTCGTGGGAGTCCCAGTCTTTGGTTGAGCAAGGCAGTCAGGTCCTCCGGGGTTTATGAGGTTGCTGACCACTGAAGACGCCGGGGTTTAGCAGGAGCAGGTTCGAGGGTCGACAGGCCGGTAGGGCTGGGGCCAAGTTAGTTGGTGTCGTCCTCTTGTTAGCAACTGCACGGCTGGTCTTTCTTCTTGTTGTTGTTTCGGAATCGGGATCTGAGGAAGAAAGGTTCAGGGTGCCCCTAAATACTGAATTTAGGGGCGTTACAGGTAGGTAAAGGGCAGGGACCAATGGGTCCCTTCCCTGGGGTGGGTACACCCCCTACTCTTCCACTCTCCAGTGGGAGGGGGGCAGGAGCCTGTCCTTGGTTGGCTGGGTCCCCCATCCTCAAGATGGCGGGACTCGAGGTTGTGCTTCACCTCGCCTCCCCACCCTAGGGGTGGAGTTGGCAGAGGTGGGCACACCTCTCTTCCTCACTTTGTTTTTCCCGCCAGGTCTCCCGCCCAAAGGGGGGGGGGGGGGGTAGAACCAGTGGGGACCAGTTACTGAGTACAGCAAGTGGTCTGGCGAGGCTCACAAAGGCGGTATGCCTTTGAAGCTTCTCCTTCGTGAACCCTGCCCATCCTGGGGGAGAAGGCTAGGCACCTCGTCCCAGAATGTGCATTGTTTCAGGCACGAGAGCGGCAAGCTCTCGACCCAGGGGTTCAGAAACATGTCTGGTGGTGGCAGCCTCGGCAGCCACTCAGTCAGGTCACTGGGAGTTGGTCGAGTTTCAGGGGGCATCTCTAAGACGCCCTCTGTGGTGCATTTTACATTAAATCCCACACTGGCATCAGTGTGGGTTTAATGTGCTGAGAAGTTTGATACCAAACTTCCCAGTCTTCAGTGTAGCCATTATGGTGCTGTGGAGTTCGTAATGACAAACTCCCAGCACCATATACTCTTAATGGCAGCACTGCACTTAGTGCCCAGGAATGGACCTGGGTACTGTAGGGGTACAGGGCTCATGCACCTGTACCCTCACCACTGGCATAGGGCACCCAGCTAGAGGGGTGACTGATGTATGCCAGGGCAGTGGTTTGTGGGCATGGCACACAGGGATGTGTGCCATGTCGACTCTTCACTTTGTTCTGCACCATTCACGTAGTCTGCAAAGGCAGAGTGTGAGTGTCAGGGTACAGGGCCTCTAAGGGTGGCACAATAAGTGCTGCAGCCCTTGGAGGCCTTTTCTGGTCACAGTGCCCTGGGTACCAGTGGTACCATTTACCAGGGGCTTACCTGTGGCCAGAGATGCCAATTGGGTTTAGGCTTCAATGCAGTTAAGGGAAGGAACACAAGCCCTGGGTACCTGGTTGGCAGGAGCCCAGGGCACACTCAGTCAAAGCACATCAGCAATTCAGCAAAAAGTGGGGGCATACCATGCAAGTAAGAGGGCACTTTCTCACACAACCCCCCCCCCCCAAAACGAAAGATGATGAGACTAACCTTGCCCGTGGGAGCTTCATTGTCTAAGTGGAAGAACCTGGAAAGTCCATCTGCATTGGCATGGGCAGTCCCAGGTCTGTGTTCCACTTCAAAGTCCATTCCCTGTAGGGAGATGGACCACCTCAAAAGTTTGGGATTTTCCCCTTTCATTTGCATTAGCCATCTGAGAGGTCTGTGGTCAGTTTGAACTAGGAAGTGAGTACCAAACAAGTATGGTCTCAACTTCTTCAGGGACCAAACCACAGCAAAGGCCTCCCTCTCAATGGCACTCCAACGCTGCTCTCTGGGGAGAAGCCTCCTGCTTATAAAAGCAACAGGTTGGTCTTGGCCTTCATCATTGGTCTGGGATAGGACCGCTCCTATCCCTAGCTCAGAGGCATCAGTCTGCACTATGAACTGCTTGGCATAATCTGGAGCTTTTAGAATTGGTGCTGAGCACATTGCTTCTTTCAGGGTGTCAAAAGCCTTTTGGCAACTAACTGTCCAGTTAACCTTCTTGGGCATCTTCTTGGAGGTAAGTTCTGTGAGGGGAGTCACAATGGACCCATACCCCTTCACAAACCTCCTGTAGTACCCAGTCAAGCCAAGGAATGCCCTGACTTGAGTCTGGGTTGTGGGAGCTTCCCAGTCCAGGATGGCCTGGATCGTGGGTTGTAAGGGCTGTACCTGGCCTCCACCAACAAGGTGGCCCAAGTACACCACAGTTCCCATTTGGATGCCTTGATAGTTAGGCCTGCAGTCTGCAGGGCTTTTAAAACCTTCCCAAGGTGGACCAGGTGATCCTGCCAGGTGGAGCTAAAGACAGCAATATCATCAAGATAAGCTGCACTAAAGGACTCCAACCCAGCAAGGACTTGATTCACCAACCTCTGGAAGGTGGCAGGGGCATTCTTTAAACCAAAGGGCATAACAGTGAACTGATAGTGCCCATCAGGTGTGGAGAATGCGGTTTTCTCTTTTGCTCCTGGTGCCATGCCAATCTGCCAGTACCCTGCAGTTAAGTCAAAGGTACTTAAGAATTTGGCTGCACACAATTTATCAACTCATCTGCTCTTGGGATAGGGTGAGCATCTGTCTTGGTGACAGAGTTGAGCCCTCTGTAATCCACACAAAACCTCATTTCTCTCTTTTCATCCTGTGGGTGAGGTTTGGGGACCAGAACCACTGGGCTAGCCCAGGGGCTCTCAGAGGGTTCAATAACCCCTAACTCCAGCATCTTGCTGACCTCAGCTCTGATGCTTTCCTTGACTTGGTCTGACTGTCGATAGATCTTGTTTTTGACAGGTGCACTGTCACCAGTGTCCACATCATGGGTACACCAGTTTGTCAGACCAGGGGACAGGGAAAAGAGCTTAGCATACTGTTGCAAGACTTGCTTGCAGTCAGTCTGCTGTTGGGCAGAGAGGATGTCTGAAAAGACAACTCCATCAACTGACCCATCTTTTGGGCTGTATGAGAGGAGGTCAGGGAGAGGTTCACTCTCTGCTTCCTGCTCCTCATCAGTCACCATCAGCATGGTGATGTCAGCCCTGTCATTGTAGAGCTTAAGGCGGTTCACATGGATAACCCTTTTGGGTGTCCTGCTTGTGCCCAGGTCAACTAAGTAGGTGACCTCACTCTTTCTCTCTAGGATAGGGTAAGGGCCACTCCATCTATCCTGGAGTGCCCTTGGTGCCACTGGCTCCAAAACCCACACCTTCTGCCCAGGTTGAAATTCAACCAGTGCAGCTTTTTGGTCATACCAGTGCTTCTGAAGCTCCTGGCTGGCCTCAAGATTCTTGGATGCCTTTTCCATGTACTCAGCCATTCTGGACTTAGGCCAAGCACATAGTCCACAATATCTTGTTTGGGTTCTTGGAGAGGCTTCTCCCAGCCCTCTTTTACAAGACAGAGTGGTCCCCTCACAGGATGGCCAAACAGAAGTTCAAAGGGGAAAACCCTACTCCCTTCTGTGGCACTTCTCTGTAGCGAAAAGCAGACATGGTAAGAGGACATCCCATCTCCTTTTGAGTTTCTCAGGGAGCCCCATAATCATGCCATTCAATGTCTTGTTAAATCTCTCAACAAGGCCATTGGTTTGTGGATGATGGGGTGTAGTAAACTTGTACTGCACTCCACATTCCTTCCACGTGTGTTTCAGGTAAGCAGACAAAGTTAGAACCTCTGTCTGAAACCACCTCCTTAGGAAACCCTACCCTGGTGAAGACACCAATGAGGGCCTTGGATACTGCAGGAGCTGTAGTAGTCCTAAGTGGGATTGCTTCAGGGTACCTAGTGGCATGATCCACTACCACTAGTATGAATTTGTTCCCTGAGGCTGTGGGAGGTTCAAGTGGACCCACTATGTCCACACCTACCCTCTCAAAGGGAACCCCCACCACAGGCAGTGGTATCAGGGGGGCCTTTGGGTGGCCACCTGTCTTGCCACTGGCCTGACAGGTAACACAGGAGCTGACAAACTCCTTCACCTTTTGGTGCATCTGGGGCCAGTAAAAGTGGCTAACTAGCCTTTCCCAAGTCTTGGTTTGGCCCAGATGCCCAGCTAGGGGGATGTCATGAGCTAAAGTTACGAGGAACTCCCTGTACCTCTGTTGCACTACCACTCTCCTGGTGGCTCCAGGATTGGGGTCTCTTGCCTCAGTGTAGAGTAATCCCTCTTCCCAATAAACTCTGTGGGTACCACTGACATCTCCCTTTGCTTCTGAAACAGCTTGCTGCCTCAGGCTTTCAAGAGTGGGACAGTCTTGCTGCCCCTGGCACAGCTCTTCCCTAGAGGGTCCCCCTGGGCCCAAGAGTTCAACCTGGTAAGGGTCAAGCTCCATGGGCTCAGTTCCCTCTGTGGTGTCCAAGTCCTCTCCCTGAGGAGAGGGGTTCTGATCCTTTAGCTGTATAGAAGCTGGTCCCCTAGTCTTCTTACCTTTTCTCTTGGTAGGCTGGGCCATTCTTTCAGGCTCCAACACTATTTCTTCACCCTGCCTTTTGCTCTGTGCTCTGGTTTTTACACACACCAATTCAGGGATGTCCAGCATTGCTGCATGGGTTTTTAGTTCGACCTCAGCCCAGGCTGAGGTTTCCAGGTCATTGCCAAGCAGACATGCAGCTGGTAGCTTTGGAGAGACCACTACCTGTTTCAGGCCAGTAACCCACCCCCTCCCCCCCAGTCCAATGTCACCATAGCCATTGCATGATTAGTGGTAACACTGTCAGCATTGGTGACTGGGTAAGTACGCCCAATCAAATATTGCTCAGGGGAAACCAGTGTGTCTTTCACCATAGTGACACTGGCACCTGTATCCCTCAGAGCTTCTATCCTAGTTCCATTGACCCAAGGGTACTGTAAGTATTTCTTTAAGGTGGGTGGCCACACAGCTACAGTGGCAAACTCAACTTCCCCCTCTGAAACTAGAACTGCTTCAGTGTGCATCCTGATTTGCTCTGGGCACACTGTTGATCCCATCTGTAGACTGGCTACACCAGGAGTAGCTGTACTTGTTGAACTAGGGGCCTTGTTGTGAGGGCAAGACTGGTCTACAGTTAAGTGTCCCAACTTCTTACAGTTGCTACACCAGGCCTTTGTGGGATCAAAGTTCTTCCCCCTATAGGGCTGTGGCACATAGGGAGTATTTTGGGACCCACCCCCCTGTACAGGTTTTTGGGGCCCTTTGGAAGACTCAGACTTTTTATCTTGGGGATTCTCACCACCTATCCCCTGGGGAGGTTTTGTAACCACTTTCTTCTGGTCACCCCCAGTGGTTGTCCTCGTCACCCTAGTCTTGACCCAGTGGTCTGCCTTCTTTCCCAATTCTTGGGGAGAAATTAGACCTAGGTCTACCAAATGCTGATGTAACTTTTCATTCGTGCAATTACTTAATATATGTTCCTTCATAAACAAATTGTAAAGTCCAGTAAAGTCATGCACATTGTGTCCAGTTAACCAACCATCCAGTGTCTTTACTGAGTAGTCTACAAAATCAATCCAGGACTGGTTTTGTGAGCCCCCCCTGTATCTAATTCTGTACTCTTCAGTGGTGAGTCCAAATCCCTCAATCAGAGTTCTCTTCATGAGGTCATAGGACCCAGCATCTGGCCCAGAGAGGGTCAGAAGCCTGTCTCTGCAGTTACCAGAGAACAGTTCCCACAGGAGTGCCCCCCAGAGAGGTTTCTTCACCTTTCTCATGTCACAGGCCCTCTCAAAGGCTGTGAACCATTTGGTGATGTCATCACCCTCCTCAAATTTAGGGACAATCCCTTTGGGGATTTTAGGATCATAAGATTACTCTTTATCCTTGTTATTGGTATTGCTGCCACCATTGATGGGTGCTAAACCCATCTCCTTTCTTTCTCTAGAGCCAGGAGTCTGGACTCTAGATCCAGTCTTTTGGCCAGCCTTGCTAAAAGGCTGTCCTCAATGTCCCCACCAGAGCCTGAGCCACCTGTGTGGCCTCTAGGTCCCCAGAGGTTAACTCTTGGAAATAAGGGTGCAGGGACCCTTTCTTCCCTAGGAAGTGGTGGAGGGGGTTCCTATCTCCATCCTCCTCACTCCTTTCCTCCTCTGACTGGTCATCATTTTCAGAGGGGTGGGCCTTTGAATACTCAGCCAATAGCTCCTGGAGCTTTTGTTTGGTTGGATGAGGGCCCATTGCTATGTTTTTGAGTTTACACAAGGACCTTACTTCCTTGAAAGACAAGTGAAGGTAAGGGGGGGGGGGGGGGAGGACAAGCTCCTCAACCATGTCCTGTATGTCATTATTATCTTCACTAATAGCTGGGTTCTTTTCTTGAGACAGTCTAACAAAAAGTTCTAACCCCTCTACCCTTGACTATAGTGACTTTTTATTTTCTAAAATTCTAAAGGGACTTAAGCAAGGCCCTAACAAGACTTTTAGGAGTTTGGTAAAAATGCCAATTTGAAAAAAATCAGAATTCTAAAGGCAATTTAAGAGTTCTGTCGTGTGATCAGATGGTAACCAAGTAGTCCAACAAATGCAAGTTTGTATCCCACCGCTGATCCACCAGTGTAAGAAACTGGCTCTATATATACTGCACCCAAGCGAGGTACAGTGGGTATAGAGTCCAAGGGTCTCCAGAGGTTTGGCAGAGGTTAAAGTTAGATAGAACCTTACTCTCTAAAGTGGTAGCTTGGTCGAGCAGTAAGACAGTATCAGAGGACAGTGTAAAGCATTTGATGTACACACTCAGTCAGCAAATGAATCCACACACTCAAGAACTGAACTCTAGGCCAATTGTTTTGCATAAAAAAATATACTGTTTTATTTCTAGAACCAAGCAAGCCTGCTACAGGTAAGCATAAAAATACTTTTCAGTCGTAAATTACTTGTATGAACACAGTTCAAAATTGCAGTGTAACTTGTACTGGTTTTGGTTACAGTTTTAAGTAAGCAGTTTGCAACACATTGCAGGTATAGTACATTAAATTGAATGGGCTTTTTAAGTAAAATGCAGTTAATTACTTTTCAGATTACTTTTGCTAACACAGGACTGGATCCTAGATTCAGCCCTGGGACATTTCCTGAAAACAGGTGAGTAAATGCGTTTTGGTTAAAGGTACGATTTTTAAAGAATATTATTGCATTTCAAAAGTTGACACTTCGAAACTTTTTCTCATAGAATCACCAATGTTATCCTATGGGAGGAAATTCACTTAGCAGGTAAGTTAGGTTATCAATACTTTTTCTTACTCAGTGCTGAATCCTAGATTCAGCCCGTGGACATTTCCTGAAAACAGTAGAAAAAATGCGTTTTTGTTATTCGGCTGATTTTTAAGGAATATTTGTAGTTTTCAAAAGTCGACACTTAGGATAACTTTCACACTTTTTCTTCCAAAAAGTTTCTATGAGGAAAAATGAGTTATCGGTTTCGAGGTAAGTAATCAGTCTTTTGAGTTAGGGTTCTGGGGTTAGACTCGGGGGGGGGGGGTCTCCCAGGGTCAGTGATGCACTGTTGTTGCACCCTCAGCGGCACTAGGGCGGCCGGGTGCAGAGTGTGGAGGCCCAATGTTATCCTATGGGGAGGATAGGGGACTCCGGTTGGTGGCTGCTGGCAAGCAGGCCACGAGGTTGTGGGAGCAAAGCTCCTAGGGTTAAGCTCAGGGCACGTTGGGGACCAAGTTAGCACCAAAGGGGCACCCTCAGTGGCTCTAGGGCGGCCGGGTGCAGGGTGACCCTTGACCCTGTTCCAGGCAGGTCGCTCCCCACGCCGCACAGCACCACCTGTTGTGCCCGTGTCCCTGAGCTCTCTGCTGCCGCTACTGCCGTGAGTTCGAGGCCCTCCTCCACCCGCAGGCTACCACCTGCGCCTCATCCCTGGTGGCCCAGTGGTAGGCCGTAGGTATCTGTGAGCTCGCTCTGCCCCTTTTTTTCCCTGTCTGCCCTGCTGTGATTTTGCATTCTGTTTTTGTATTGTAATCGGTTTATTCCTCCTTATTCCTTTTTGTATTGTTATTGTGCCCTTCTGTTAATTCCGCCCGCTCTGCTCTCCTGTTTCCCGCCGCTGCGTCCCCTGCGGCCCGCCCGCCCATTCGTCCCGCTCCCGCCTCCCAGCTGCTCCTCCCTCCCACCTCCCCTTGTTATGGCGGCCGCTGCGCGGTGAGGAGAGCGACCCTTGACCCTGTTCCAGGCAAGTCGCTCCCCACGCCGCACAGCACCACCTGTTGTGCCCATGTCCCTGAGCTCTCTGCTGCCGCTACTGCCGTGAGTTCGAGGCCCTCCTCCACCTGCAGGCTACCACCTGCGCCTCATCCCTGGTGGCCCAGTGGTAGGCCGTAGGTATCTGTGTGCTCGCTCTGCCCCTTTTTTTCCTGTCTTCCCTGCTGTGATTTTGCATTCTGTTTTTGTATTGTAATCCGTTTATTCCTCTTTATTCCTTTTTGTATTGTTATTGTGCCCTTCTGTTAATTCCGCCCGCTCTGCTCTCCTGTTTCCCGCCGCTGCGTCCCCGCCCCCCCGCTCGCCCATTCGTCCCGCTCCCGCCTCCCAGCTGCTCCTCCCTCCCACCTCCCCTTCTTATCGCGGCCGCGCCTAAGGCAAGCCCGTCTGCGCCCAGCGCCAGACCCCCTGGCCCCCGCGAACACCACGACACCCAACGCCGCTATGACGCCAGCACCCTCCACGCACTCAACACCGACCGATCACACACCTGCTTCCGGGCCACCCTGAAGCACACCCAAGGACCCCTTTCCTGCCGGAACTGCAGCTACACCAGCCTCCAAACCACCACCACGTCCACCGGGGTAGGACACAACTACCTCCGATGCATTCTACTCAACACCCGCTCCGCCCGCAAACACGCCATCGAACTCTGGGACCTCCTCGACTCCTCCTCCCCAGACGTCGCCTTCCTGACGGAGACCTGGATGAACCCCTCCTCGGCACCCGACATCGCCATAGCCATCCCTGACGGCTACAAGATCATCCGCAGGGACCGCACCAACGGAACAGGAGGAGGAATCGCCATCGTCCACAGAAACACCCTCAGAATCTCGACCAGCACCGACGACACCCTCAGCGCCGCCGAACACCTGCAATTCCAGATCCACACCGACCCAAACACCACCCTCAGAGGAACCCTCATCTACAGACCCCCCGGCCGCAGTTCAGCGACTCCATCGCCGACTTAGTCAGCACGCACGCCCTTGCATCCACGGACTACATCCTCCTCGGAGACCTGAACTTCCACCTCGAGAACACCAACGACAGCAACTCCACCACGCTGCTCGACAACCTCGGACTCAAACAGCTCGTCACGACTCCCAACCACTCCGCCGGACACACGCTCAACCCCATCTTCTCCGCCAGCAACCACCTCACCTTCAGCCACACCACCGTACTCCACTGGACCGACCATCGCTGCGTCCACTTCACCTTCGAGAAGCCTACCACGCACCACCGCACACAACGGGCCCCCCGCCGCAGCTGGAGCAAAGTCACCGAAGACCAGCTAGTCACCACCCTCGCCCGAAACCCACCAACGGACACTACCGACACCGACTCCGCCGCCCGCAACCTCAGGCAATGGATCGACAACTGCGCCAACACTCTCGCCCCGACCAAGAAACCCTCGAACAGACGCACCGACAGAAAAGCCATCTGGTTCACCGCCGACCTCCAGGCATCCAAGCAGGCCTGCCGTAGGCTCGAGAAGAAGTGGCACCACGAACTGACACCGGACAGCAACACAGCCTACAAGAGTGCCATCCGCAGGCACCACCAACTCATCCGAACCGCCAAAAGGACCTCCTTCAAAGAGCGCATCTACAACAACGCACACAACAGCAAAGAGCTCTTCAACATCGTGAAGGAACTCTCCAACCCCAGCTCCAACTCCAACGACATCCCACCATCACAAGACCTCTGCGACACCCTAGCCACCTTCTTCCACCGCAAGATCGCAGACATCCATGACAGCTTCAACAACCAGGCCCCCCCACCCCCGACAGACACCGGCACCTCAGACTCACCGCCCCCCAGCTTTCCTGGACCCACGTCAACGACACCATCAAAATCATGAACACCACCCACTCCGGCTCACCATCCGACCCCTGCCCGCACCACATCTTCAAAAAAGCAAGCTCCACCATCGAACCCCATCTCCGCAAGATCATCAGCAGCTCCTTCGAGACCGCCACCTTCCCGGAGAGCTGGAAGCACGCCGAGATCAACGCCTTGCTCAAGAAACCCAAGGCAGATCCCAAGGACCTCAAGAACTTCCGGCCCATCTCCCTACTCCCGTTCCGGGCGAAAGTCATCGAGAAGATTGTCAACAGGCAACTGACCTCCTTCCTCGAAGAGAACAACATCCTGGACCTGTCCCAATCTGGATTCTGCAGCAACCACAGCACCGAAACAGCCCTCATCGCCGCCACCGACATCAGGGCCATGCTGGACAACGGAGAAACCGCGGCCCTCATCCTCCTGGACCTTTCGGCCGCCTTCGACACCGTCTGCCACCACACCCTCCGCACACGCCTCCACAACGCAGGGATCCGCGACAAAGCCCTGGACTGGACCACCTCTTTCCTCACCGGCAGAACCCAGAGTGTCCGCCTCCCCCCATTCCGTTCTAAAGACACCAAGATCATCTGCGGCGTACCCCAAGGATCGTCCCTCAGCCCGACACTCTTCAACGTCTACATGGCACCGCTCGCCAACATCGTCCGATCGCACGACATCATCATCTCATACGCCGACGACACCCAGCTGATCCTCTCCCTCACCAAGGCCCCCACCACCGCCAAATCCAACCTCCACGAAGGAATGAAGGCCATCGCCGAATGGATGATGAACAGCCGCCTGAAACTGAACTCGGACAAGACGGAGGTCCTCATCATCGGATCCACCCCCTCTGCCTGGGACGACTCATGGAGGCCGACCGCACTGGGAGCTGCACCGACGCCCACTGACCACGCACGCAACCTGGGGGTCATCCTGGACTCCGCATTGTCAATGACCCAGCAAGTAAACGCCGTCTCCTCCTCCTGCTTCAACACCCTCCACATGCTCCGCAAGATCTACAGATGGATCCCCACCGGAACCAGAAGGACGGTCACCCAGGCCCTCGTCAGCAGCAGGCTGGACTACGGCAACGCTCTACGCAGGAACCTCAGCCAAACTCCAGAAACGACTACAACGCATACAGAACGCCTCTGCACGCCTCATCCTCGACATCCCCCGCCACAGCCACATCACAGCCCACCTGAAAGACCTGCACTGGCTCCCCGTCAACAAGAGGATCACCTTCAAGCTCCTCACCCACGCTCACAAAGCACTACACAACACCGGACCAGCGTACCTCAACGAACGACTCACCTTCTACACCCCGAACCGCCAGCTTCGCTCCGCTGACCTCGCCACAGTCCCCCCGCATCCGACGAGCGACCGCCGGCGGCAGATCATTCTCCCACCTCGCCGCAAAAACCTGGAACACCCTCCCCATCCGCCTGCGACAGACCCAGGACCTGCTGGCCTTCAGGAGACTCCTCAAGACCTGGCTGTTCGAGCAGTAGCAGCACCCCCGCCCCCCCCAGCGCCTTGAGACCCTCACGGGTGAGTACTGCGCTCTACAAATGTACTGATTGATTGCTGTTTTGAGGTCGGGTGCCCTGTTGATTTCAATGGAGATTCTCCGGGACAAAGAAACACTGCAGGCTCGGGGATGAGGATTTTCCAGGAGCTACCACCACTTCGAGGGTTAAGTTGGGCACCGCTGGGTTGGGCTCACAAGGCCGTGGGGCGTCGGGTGCAGGGGTGCCTTGGGACGTCGGATTTTCTTACCCGCTCTGGTCGCGGTAGGGGGGGTCCTCTGGATTGAGGCTGCAGGCGTCGTCAGGAGGCTTGAGGCAGGTCAGGGGTCGCCGGATCTCGGGTCAGGATTGCCGGGGGGACCTCCTCAGGGTATTTGCTTACTCTAGCTCGGGCTGGATTCGGCGGGTGCAGAGTGTGCGGGATTCGCGGTTCCTGGCTGGCACCAGAAGCTGCAGTTCAAACACGTCCGGTGTTCACGGGAGAAACAGCTTGGAAAGTGAAGGCAGACAGGTCCTCCGGGGTTTTTGAGGTTGCTGGCAGCTGGACACGCCGAGGTTTTGCAGGAGCAGGTTCGAGGGGAGACAGGCCTGGGGCCAAGTCAGTGGGCGTCGTCCTCTTGTTAGCTCTGCACGGCTTCTCGTCCTTCTCTTTTTCTTGTAGTTGCTGGATCTGAGGAAGGAAGGTTCAGGGTGCCCCTAAATACTAAATTTAGGGGCGTTACAGGTAGGTAATGGGCAGGGACCAATGGGTCCCTTCCCCGGGGTGGGTACACCCCCTATTCTACCACTCTCCAGTGGGAGGGCGGCAGAAGCCTGTCCCTGGTTGGCTGGGTCCCCCCATCCTCAAGATGGCAGGGACTCGAGGTTGTGCTTCACCTCGCCTCCCCCACCTTAGGGGTGGAGTTGGCAGAGGTGGGCACACCTCTCTTCCTCACTTTGTTTTTCCCGCCGGGTCTCCCGCCCAAAGTGGGGGGTAGAACCAGTGGGGACCAGTTGCTGAGTACAGCAAGTGGTCTGGAGAGGCTCACAAAGGCGGTATGCCTTTGAAGCTTCTCCTTCGTGAACCCTGCCCATCCTGGGGGAGGAGGCTTGGCACCTCGTCCCAGGATGTGCATTGTTTCAGGCCCCCGAGAGCAGCAAGCTCTCGCCCCAGGGGTCCAGAAACATGTCTGGTGGTGGCAGCCTCGGCAGCCACTCAGTCAGGTCACTGGGAGTTGGTCGAGTTTCAGGGGGCATCTCTAAGATGCCCTCTGTCGTGCATTTTACATTAAATCCCACACTGGCATCAGTGTGGGTTTAATGTGCTGAGAAGTTTGATACCAAACTTCCCAGTCTTCAGTGTAGCCATTATGGTGCTGTGGGAGTTCGTGATGACAAGCTACCAGCACCATATACTCTTAATGGCAGCACTGCACTTACAGTGCCCAGGAATGGACCTGGGTACTGTAGGGGTACAGGGCTCATGCACCTGTACCCTCACCACTGGCATAGGGCACCCAGCTAGAGGGGTGACTGATGGATGATAGGGCAGTGGTTTGTGGGCATGGCACACAGGGGTGTGTGCCATGTCGACTCTTCACTTTGTTCTGCACCAAGACACGCAGCCTGCAAAGGCAGTGTGTGTGTGTCAGGATACAGGGCCTCTAAGGGTGGCACAATAAGTGCTGCAGCCCATAGGGGCCTTCTCTGGTCACAGTGCCCTGGGTACCTGTGGTACCATTTACCAGGGGCTTACCTGTGGCCAGAGATGCCAATTGGGTTTAGGCTTCAATGCAGTTTTAGGGAAGGAACACAGGCCCTGGGTACCTGATTGGCAGGAGCCCAGGGCACAGTCAAAGCACATCAGCAATTCAGCAAAAAGTGGGGGCATACCAGGCAAGAAAGAGGGCACTTTCTCACAGATGGGCTACCTGAAGTGGATATGATTTTTCAGAGTTGGCCATCTTGGTGATGGCAAACTTGGGAACTCTCGGACAAGGCTATGCCCACTTCCCACAGGAAGTGGTCATGTAGGGTGTGTAGTGATCCCAGGGGCCAGTAGCCCAATGGCTACTACATTACACTACCCTAAATCCAGTATTTTCCAGT
Source organism: Calotriton arnoldi (assembly GCA_963921515.1). Taxonomy (NCBI): domain Eukaryota; kingdom Metazoa; phylum Chordata; class Amphibia; order Caudata; family Salamandridae; genus Calotriton; species Calotriton arnoldi. Next base: position 1,601,125 of record CAWUFW010001623.1, on the reverse strand, counting down.
CAAATTGCACCAAAGCCATCTCGTCCTGCTAGCTGTTGTGCCTCCCCCAGTCTGGGAGGACTGCCTGCCTTCAGCAAAGAACCAGGGACTGCTCTTCTGCATCTTGCAGGCATCCAAGAAGAACCGTGTGGACTCCGGACCAGCCAAAACCTGACGCCGCCAAGCACCACTGCATCCGAACCTCCCAGCCAGAGTCGAAGTGGGCCAACGGTGTAAGCATAGCACCCAAGCCCTCAGGAGATAGAGTCCACTTTGGTTTTGCCCGTGGTGAACTCAGACACCGCCTGCCACCTCTGTGTGCAGGCCCCTTCAACTGCGTGTGCTCTTGGACGAAGAAATTCAACACCTCAAAGACCCTCTGCACCCGGCCACGGAGAAGAGGACCACCGGTGTCTCCACGTCCCCTAGCATCGTAAGACTTGAACCCACTGTTGGTTCAGCCCGACTGGTCCTCCAGTCCAAACCTGCAGCCTCTTTACACAGACTGATCCCCACTGACTACCATTGGGCACCAGACGCTATATTGCAACACTGCACCCGGCCGCCATAGTGCAGCTGGAGGTGACCTGCTGGCGCTGCCTTGGACCTTGCCCCATAGTCACCTTAAGTCCAGGAGATTGGTTTCATAAGTCGCTGTACTCTAGTGTATGCCGTACTTGTTTTTCCTCCCATAGGAGGACATTGCAGCCTCTGAAAAATGCACAGTCGACTTTTTAAAAGTATCTCTCTTGTAAAACGTACTGATCTGATCGTATTGATTCTGGTGCCTAAATATATATATCTATAAAGATTTGTGTTATTTATATAAATTGGTGAGAATCTCAAGTTGTGTGTATCATTTATTGACTGTGTGCATATTTTGCAGATGTCCAACTCTCCTCTCTGATAAGCCTAAGGCTGCTCGAACACACTACCCCCTAGAAGAGCACCTTGGGATTGCTAGAGCAAGCCTCTGTCCACTGGTAAGAGAATACCTGGACTCTATACACAACATATTTTTTTGGTATACTATATAAAGAGACAGTTTCCTACACCGAATCTTCCTGAACTTTTTCATAACATGGGTTGGAGAGGTAGCGCGGGCAAGGCATACAAGAGTCCCATGCACCACTGTATGCGAAATGACTCTCCGAGGGAGAACCTTCTTGGAAACTCCAAGGCACGTTCTAGAATCTAGTTAAAAGATCCAGCAGGGTGATGCCCTGACGATTCAGCCACTTCCAGAGGTGCACAGCCGGCTGGTACAGAGCTCAGGACCCCACCGTGCCTTGCTTGTTGCAGTACGACATGGCGATGGGGTCTGTGAGAACCTGAAACAACCTTTTTATGGTAGGCAGGAAGAACTTCACCATAACCAAATCACCTGCAACTCCAGCAAATCAATGTGCAGGTGGGTCCATGTCAGAGATCAGTCTGCTGATCTCCACCTCTCCCACATGGCCGCCCCAGTAGTGACTCGTCCCTCACCAGCACCCACTCTGGATGAGTTAGGGAAAGGAGTCTGTCACTGGTTGAATTGCCGTTGAGCAGCCACCACTGCAGATCTTTTGCAGTCTGGATAATATCCGACAGGTTTCCTTGGCTCTGGGCCAACAGACTTCAGATCCCACTGCGGAGCTTGAATGTACCATCTGGTATAGTCGGAGAGCGGAAGAATGCTAGCTTGCCAAGAAGCCTAGGAGCTATCCTCAGACTCAAGGCTGAGGCTAAAACGTCGGAATCATAGCACAAATGTCCCGACCTGTAGGTTCTAAGTAAAGGCCCGAAAGCTCACCATATCCATAAGCATAACACACTGCCCTAAAATCAATATGTAAACACATGCAGTATGTGTACCAATATTTTTCAATGTAAATCTCAGTACACCACCCCAAGTAACAACATAAAAAGACAGTGTCTTTATAAAACTGAGGGCAGTGTGTTATTATTAGAGCCATTTGACTGTCTCCATGGCTAGTGGGGACCTCTTTCTTGTGTGTATGTCATATTGGTATATTGGCCCCTCCCCCATGGGTTATAACAGGATCACACCCCGTCAAGAATGAAACTATTCCACAAGTGAGCACAGCAGGTAAAGTCCTCTTTGCGGGCCCCTCCCACAGTGAGGTGCAAACGTGTGATATAGAGAAGGATAGTGTTACTTACCCAGTAAGCATCTGTTCTTGGCATGTAGAGCTGTAGATTCACATGCTTTGCATACTCCTGCCATCTAGTGTTGGGTCTGGATGTTTGCAAGTTGTTTTTCTTCGAAGAAGTCTTTCTAGTCACGAGGTAAAGTGACTCCTCCTTTCTGTGATAGTGCGCATGGGCATAGACTCCATTGTTAGATTGTTTTCCGGCAAGAGGGTGAGAATGGAGTAAGTGTAGAATAGAGATGTCCATGCGTATGTATATAAATAGGAAGAACTGCAACAACTACAGGTGCCAGGGGAGGTGGGTGGGCACGTGTGAATCTACAGCTCTACATGCCAAGAACAGATGCTTACTGGGTAAGTAACATTAGCCGTTCGAGGCATGTGTGCTGTAGATACACATGCTTTGTATATACTATAAAGCAGAATACTCCCAAAGCAGTGGCTAACCTGTAGGTGTTGCAGTTGTGTGAAATAGTGTTTTAAGTACTGCTTGGCCTACATTAGCTTGTTGACGTGCTAACACATCTACACAATAGTGTTTGGTAAATGTGTGTGGTGTAGACCATGTAGCTGCTTTACATATGTCAGCTACAGGGATGTTACCTAAAATGGCCACAGAAGCCCCTATTTTGCGAGTGGAATGTGGTCTATGGGGTATAGTCAAAGTCCTTTTGGCTTTAGCATAGCATGTTTGAATGCATTTAACAATCCATCTCGCAATACCAGATTTAGAGATAGGATTGCCTTTATGAGGTGGAGCAAATGCTACAAAAAGTTGTTTTGTTTAAGTCCTTTGTTCGATCTATGTAGTACAATAAAGCTTTTTTGACGTCAAGCGTGTGAAGAGCGCGTTCTGCTACAGAATCAGGTTGAGGAAAGAAAACTGGTAACTCAACCGATTGATTTATATGAAAAGCAGAAACTACTTTGGGAAGGAATTTGGGATTGGTCCAGAGAAGTATCCTGTCTTTATGTAGCTGAAAGAAGGGTTCTTCTAGCGTTAATGCCTGTAGCTCACCAACTCTCCTCAGAGATGTGATAGCAATGAGGAAAGCTACATTCCATGAGAGGAACTGTAAAGGGCATTTGTGTAATGGTTCAAAAGGTGAACCCATGAGCCTTGTGAGGACAATGTTGAGATTCCACACTGGAGCAGGAGGAATCCTTGGTGGTATTACCCTTTTTAAACCTTCCATAAAGGCCTTGATTACTGGAACTCTGAATAGATGTTGCCTATTTTGTAAGTACGCAGCTGCATGGTGCAAGCGAATAGACGTGCAAGTCAGTCCTGTTTGTTGTAAATGTAACAAATAAATGATAATGTTTTGCATAGAAGTGTCTAAAGGATTGATTTTGTTGTTGTTGCAATATACCGCAAATCTTTTCCATTTTGCAGCATAGCAAGCTCTGGTGGTAGGCTTTCTTGCTTCTTTTAGAATATTCATACAGTCTGGTGGTAAATTTAAGTACCCAAACTCTATGACTTCAGGAGCCAGATAGCTAAATTCAGTTCTTTGGTAGTTGGATGTCTATTTCTCCATGGTTGTGTGAGAGAAGACAGGAGTTCAGGCGTAGTTTTTGATGTGGAACTAGCGACAGCTCCAACTGGGTGGTGTACCATGGTTGACGAGGCCATGTGGGAGCTACTAGAATTAGCGTGTGGGATGTTTGCCTGAGCTTCCGAACTACCCATGGAATGAGCGGGAGAGGCGGAAAAGCGTAGGCAAATATTCCTAACCAGTTCATCCATAGGGCATTGCCCTTTGATTGCGGGTGGGGTACCTGGAGCCAAAGTTTGGGAATTTTGCGTTTCTGGCTGTGGCGAATAGGTCTATTTGTGGAAATCCCCACTGTTGGAAGTACGGAAGGAGAACTTGGGGGTGAAGTTCCCACTCGTGAATTTGCTAAGATCGGCAATTTGATTGTTTACTCCTGGGAGATGTTCTGACAGGAGATAAATGTTGTGATGGATCGCCTAATTCCAAATGGCTTGAGCGAGTGTTGACAGTTGGAGAGAGAGTGTCATGCCTTGCTTCTGCACATAAAACATTGCTGTCATTGTCGGTTCGGACTAGGACAGTTTTGCCTACGAGATGAGTCTGAAAAGCTTTTAGTGCTAGGAAAACAGCTAAGAGCTCTAGATAGTTGATGAGGAGTCTTGTGCTTGTTGCTCCACAAGCCTTGTATTGTGTGATCTTTGAGATGGGCACCCCAACCTGTTAGAGATGTGTCTGCTGTGAGTACGATCTGTGGAATAGGGTCGATGAAAGGCCGTCCTTTTGATACGTTTTGTGGGTTCCACAACTGCAAAGAGCGATGGGTACGGCCGTCTAACACTAGATCGGTTAATAGACCATGTGATTGATTCCACCGACGTGCTAAACACTCTTGTAGGGGGCACATGTGAAGCCTCGCATGGGGTACAATTGCGATGCAGGACGCCATCATTCCCAGTAATTGCATGAACACTCTGGCTGCTAATGCCAGGTTGGGTTGAAACTGTAGAATGGCAGTTTGAATATTGTGCATTCTGGCTACATTGGGAGAGGCTAGAGCTTTGACTGTCTAGAGTGGCTCCTAGGTAAGGCTGCATCTGTGTGTGCTGCAGGTGAGACTTTTGTGCATTGATGTAAAGCCCAGTCGATGAAGTAGATTTATTGTGATCTGTGTGTGCTGCAGACAGTTTTGGTGAGTGCTGGCTTTGATGAGCAGTCGTCTAGGTGGGGGAAGACGTAAATTTGTTCTCTTCTGAGATGAGCAGCGACTACTGCCATGCTTTTGGTAAAAACTCTGGGCGCTGCAGTCACTCCGAAGGGAAGCACCTTGAACTGTTAGTGCTTGCCTGCTATTGCAAATCTGAGGTATTTGCGATGAGCTGGATGAATTGGAACATGAAAATATGAGTCCTTTAAATCTAGGGTAGACAAAGTCTGCTGTTTGTAAAAGTGGGAGTACTTGTTGAAGTGTCACCATGTGAAAAGGCTCTGACAGTATGTAATGGTTTAGCTCTCTCAGACTCAGAATAGGTCTTGGGGAACTGTCCCTTTTGGGGATGAGAAAGTAGAGAGTAAACCCCTGAGCCCATGTACTGTATTGAAACTGGCTCTATTGCTCCCTTTAGTAAAAGAGACTGAACCTCTTGTTTTAGCAAGTGTGAGATCGAGGTGGATTGTTTGGGGGATTGCTGGTAAGCTCCAGGCAATAACCATGTTTGATAATTCCAAGCACCCATTTGTCTGATGTTATAAATGGGGAGGAATTGCTGAAGTCTTCCCCCGACAGGTGTGGTATAATCGGGGGGGGAAGCGTGGGCAAGTCACTGTTTGTTGGAGGAAGGAGAGTTACGGGGTGTTTTACCCTTACCCCTACCTTTGAAATTGTTGCCTCTATAACCTCCTCGGAAAAAATCTCTGGAGGGAGAGGACTGGTTGTTACCTTTGTAAGCTGACGTATTTTGATCTGAGGGTGCGGTTTTTAACCCACCTCTGTACGAGGAACGACGAAAGGAACCTCTGTTGGATGCCGTCTGAAGCGCTCCCATAGATTTAGCGACTTTAGTGTCCTTTTTAGGTCGAGCCTCGAGTAGCGCGCAAGCGCTGCTCTGGCAAGACTTTATGTTAGGGGGTTTCGAAAGCTGACCAGACGCTCGTGCGTCATGGCCTTTTTCCTGCGGTTACGTGCGCGGCAGACATGTGATTCCAATTATCGTGCCCACACGCGGGCGAGATAATTGGAAACACATGCTGGCCGTGCGGGGAAAAGGCCATGACGCACGAGCTTCTGGTCAGCTCAGCAGGCTGCCGCGCTCGCTCGCCCCCGCTCCTCTCTTGTGGCCCTGTCCTGACTTTCCCTAGCGTTGGACGCACTCTCAAGGATCCTTGTACTCGCAGTAGCGTTTGCATTTGAAACGCTTATCGCTCTATTTACTTCACTTAACCCCGTCCCCTTAGCGCTGTTATTTGTTACGTAGCGCTTTCCTCCGAGACTCGCTTGGCCCCTCCTAGCTGACTCCCCCCGTGTGCCTGACGCTTTATGTAACTAACGCGCGGCCGCGTTCTGTCTGTACTTCGCGGTCGCGTTCTTGACTGCATTCTAGACGTCCTTTTTTAAATTTATTACATTGTATCTCTATATACGCGCGAAGCGCGTTTCAATCTCTTGTTGTTTTGGTTCTGCTCATACGCGCGGTGCGCGTTTGAATTGCCTGGGCTAGAGAAACCATTCAGCCCTTGATAGTCTTTTCCCCTCCAATTGTTTTTGGACATTTGATGCAGCGATGATTCCCTGAGTTGTGTACAGAAATGTTACCTCCTTTGTTGGATCTTGACCACGGCTGCTGTTGCAAGTAAATGAGTATTTACCCGCATTTCCTAGAAGCAGTTTGGATCCCCTACAACTCCAAAGAGATGTCCAGCTGGTAGGTGATTACTTTGTTTTTGCAAAACAGGCATTGGGGGGGGAGTAATACCTTCTCATTGTTGCCATCTGAGGGAGGGGTAGTTTTTCATAGTTTGTTTTTTCTTTCTTTAGATATTCCACACTTCTTGCCTCCTGTTTTATCCCGACTCTGTGGAAACGGCTGGGGGAATTTAGAAGTGGTCGCTTCTTTGAGTTTATTCCCCACATCTCCTTGGAACAGTTCTCTTGTATGGTTGTTCTAGTATCACCATCTTGGTGCTGTCTTGGGGAGTGTGGGGGAATTCATCTTCGTTCCTGTGGATTGAGCCTTGTACCAGGTTACTGGCAACGGCAACACTCCCTCCCTACACCTCCACTCCCCCACTGCCCCTTCCTTGTTCTAAAAGTCCTCGTTCTTAGGTATATAAGTATTTAGAATTATAAATGGGTAAGTGTTTTTTTTTTTTCGCCAAGGTGTTCTGAGTGACATGAAATTAGCAATAAGATTGATGCTTGAGTTGTCTATGATGTCACTTAGGAGCCCTTGGTGAAAAACATCCCTATTATTAACTGTACCCCTTCTACAATGTTACGTTTTGTCTGCCCTCCAAAATCATATGCCCCCGCTTGCAATAGTTACAATAGCTACACAGGAGTAGAAGCATTATTGGGAAGGTATGCAGAACATGAAGTTCCTGCTTCAGCCCCCTCCCCTACCATACTCCCACCATCTCTCCTCTTTCCCACTCAAAATTTTTAAAATATACCTGGCCTCTTTCCTGCCTCCCACATTATCCTCTGAAATAACTCTCCCCTCTCCCTCCAAAACATGAAAACAATGCCTGGCTTCCTGTCACTCACCCCACCACCCTCTGCATATACGCTTCCCCCGCCAGATTAAAAAAAAACACCTTATCTCTTGCCCCCCACTTTGACCACCATCTGTGCCTTACCTCCTTCTCCCTGCCCAAAGCCATGCTCCCTGCTCTCACTGAGAGGAGAGAGCCAGTGCAGCACCGACAGCGTCTCTGTAAGAGCTACTCATCAGCGCAGCATATTTTTCTCTGTCAGTGCGGGTCAGCAGTCACTGCGTGGACAGAGATTGCTATGGTTTGCACATGCAGTCTAGCATCTGCATTCTTCTGCCTGCCTCGGGCAGTGGAGACCCCAACTGCTCCTGCGCCACTGACAGGTGCAGCTCTGGGGGGGGGGGAGGCGTATTTGGGGTGTTACACCCCCAGAAAAAATGTATTCTGTAGTAAAAAGTTGGGTACAAGTGCTTTCAGTCGGGTAATGTGAAGTGTCTGTGGGATTTCACCAGTGATTTTTACATGCCCACACTGACAAAAACACTCACTCTATCTGGTCTATGTTTTGAAGCCCATAAATGTTTTTGAAAAGCTTGAAAAACATTGCGTTTAAGAACCCCTAACAATCCTCTCTTTCCACTGCCCCTTAAGCCCCCCTCATGTCCTGCTTCTCATATAATGTGTTTTAATAAGATGTACCAGCGTGATTGTTGGAAAATCCGAAGCTTACACCCCCCCAAGCGTACTGACCAAGCTACACCGCTGACCACTGCACCCCTTCACTTGGGTCTCTGCAGACCCGGACGTGGCAGGGAAGTCAGTGGTAGCAAACACTTGCTCTGGTGAAGCTACAGGGTTAAAGCAATGAATAACCAAATTTCAAACCCGATTATTCACAAGTATTTTCTCTTCTTTTTACTAAAGACAGCCAAACAATATAATCCAGTACTTGTTTTGCTATGTTATAAATTTTATAGAGCGCGCAGCTGCCCCAGCATAGGGCGTCCCAGCGCTAAAATGCAACTATCATAGGCAGACCAGAGGACGCACAGAGAGACCAATTATGCACGAAAAGATAGGTTTTTATGGCTTTACGGAATAGCGCGTAGTCTTGGATACTTCTAATACTCACAGGGAGGGAGTTCCAAAGCTTCGTAGCGAAAGCACGAAAGGCAGTATGTGAACAAACTTCACATACTGTTTTCAAAAACATTCCCCTGTTTGTCAAACCTTTTTAAGCTAACTGAGCCAAAATCAACATGTTACATAAAAAATACATAACGGGTAACCTTTGTAATGTAGTTCTGTATTGCCATCTCTGGGTTCTAGTCACATTTACAAACCAATTGACCCACAGCCTCGTGGTTTATGAAGTCGCTAGAACGGACGTTCAAGCTTTGGAAAAAAATGTCCCTGTGGTCAGACTATAAGTGTCTGACCACACAGGAGTGGTAGGAGGTAGCCACAAGCATCAAAAACTCGATTAACAGATCATGAAAAAACGTAAAAACGGTGTGATTTGCGATTCAAAACGCAATTACGAGAGCTGACAGTTTCACTAGTGAATCCGTCCTGCATTTTGTAAATAATTACCATCTGGATTAGATTCGCAATTTTCACAAAGGGTTAAAAAACAAGCATTTGCAATGCAATAGGTCTCGCATTCACACGAGTTTAAGTTATTGCATTGTAAATGGCAATGCCTTTTTTTATTTGTGTTTTAAAAACCAAAACATAATTCAAAGGCATTGTCATTTACAATGCCAATAGCTCAAACTCGCGTAAATGCGAGACCTATTGCATTGCAAATGCTTGTTTATTTTTTCTAACGCCAGGTCAACACTAGGGCCGAATAAGTGTTCCTTATCAAATGGTGTGGTAAGGATGGATTGTTGGACCTCAGGTTTAAACCCTAAAATCCTTAACCAAGCGTGTCTCCTGATCAGAATGCTGGCGTTAACTTCTCTAGCTGCGGTGTATGCGGCATCTAGAGCACAACGAATAGAGGAATTAGAAACGAGCTTACCCTCATTCACTAAGTCCTGTGCTTTAGCCTTATGCTCATCTGGGACATATTGGAGCAACTGTTCCATTTCGTCCCAGTGTGCTCTGTCATATCTGGCTAAGAGGCCTTGGGTATTTGCAATGCGCCATTGATTTGCTGCCTGAGCAGCTATGCGCTTGCCAGAAGCATCAATTAGTTTGGACTCTATCTGGCGGAGGAGCATCTCCTGATGTCTGAGAATCTGCTCTCTTACGAGCATTCGATATGACTAGGGAATCTAATGACACTTGTCCCTTGATAAATATAGGGTCTGAAGGGGAGGCCTTATATTTTTTGTCCACTCTAGGTATTAAGATGCGTGCTCTGACGGGATCTTTAAAAATCTCATCAGCATGTCGCATCATGCCCTTAAGCATTGGAAGGGATTGTAATGACCTGTGTGTGGATGCTAAAGTCGCAAACAAAAAAGCTTCTTCTAGTGATTCTTTGTGGAGCTCTACCCCATGGTAATGTGCAGCCCTGGCCATGAGTTCCTGGTGTGACGCATTGTCGTCTGGAGGAGATGGTTTGGCAGGGTAAAGGTCTGGATCAGTATCACCTGCGGGATCCACTGTGTAATCTGTCCATGGATCTGTTGGAATATCCATCCCCCCATCATCATAGTCGTGATGAGATTGAGGAGAGTCCTGAGGTGTAATCTGCAAAGGATTCTCAGGTGGTGACGGAGGTGCTGGAAGTGGAGGCGATGGGATATGTAAAGGACTTGTAGCATCAGACTCTCTTCAAGGGGATTTTGTAAGTGTCCTCTGTAGGGAAGTGGGTTTCTGTTGCAGTAACCCCCCACTTTTTGCCAGACTACTGATGCACTTTTTCTTGGTGTGCCCTGAGTCCCTGCCAATCAGGTTCCCAGGGCCTGTGTTCTTTCCCCAAAACTAACCCAATTGGCATCTCTGGCCACAGGTCAGCCCCTGGTAAATGGTACCACAGGTACCCAGGGCACTGTGACCAGAGAAGACCTCTAAGGGCTGCAGCACTTATTGTGCCACCCTTAGAGGCCCTGTACCTTTACACACACTGCCTTTGCAGGCTGTGTGTCTTGGTGAAGAACAAAGCGAAGAGTCGACATGGCACACACCCCTGTGTGCCATGCCTACAACCCACTGCCCTGGCATAGGTCAGCCACCACTCTAGCTGGGTGCACTATACCAGTAGTGAGGGTACAGGTACATGAGCCCTGTACCCCTACAGTGTCTAAGTCCATTCTTAGACATTGTAAGTGCAGTGCTGCCATTAAGTATATATGGTGCTGGGAGCTTGTCATTACGAACTCCACAGCACCATAATGGCTGCACTGAAAACTGAGAAGTTTGGTATCAAACTTCTCACCATATTAAACCCACACTGATGCCAGTGTGAGATTTAATGAAAAATGCACAGAGGGCATCTTAGAGATGCCCCCTGAAAAACGACCAGCCTCTGGTGGGTTCCCTGACTGGTACACACCAGACTTCCACCACGAGACATGTTTCTGGACACCTAGGGTGGGATCCTTCGCTCCCTGAGCCCAGAAACAAAGCCTCCCCCAGGCCAGGAAGAGCCATCTGTGGCAGGGGAACTTCAAAGGATTTTGCAGCCTTTGTAATGCGACCAACAGCCCCTCCTGCTATCAGGAGCAGGCCCCCTTCCTGTCTCCCCTCCTTTTCAGCAGGAAGACATGCAGGAAAAACTAGCCAGCCCAGAAGGTGTGCCCACCTCTGCCAACTCCACCCCTCAGGTGGGGGAGGCGAGGTGAAGCCCACTCTCCAGTGCTCGCCATCTTGCAGATGGCAGGCACTCCCCAATCAGGATTAGGGATTGTGCTCACTCCCCCACGTGGGGTGAACACATTAAGGGTGTAGTCACCCTAAGGTCAGTAGCCCATTGGCTACTGACCTCAAGACCCCTAAAACGCCCCCTAAATGCAGTATTTAGGGGGCAGCCCTGAACCAAGAAAAGAGATTCCCGCAACCTAAGAAGAAAAAGGATGAAAGAAGACGCCCAGCAGAGGAGACTGCAGAGAACAACTGACTTGGCCCCAGCCCTACCGGCCCGTCTGCAGGTTCCGGAGATCCTGCGCCAAAAATCGTCTTGTCCTGCAGCCGGCGACCTCCAGAAACCCGGAGAGGACTGACTGCCTTCAACAAAGACCGGATCTCCTGTGAACAGCAGCTCTGTTCAAAAGAAACACCAAAGAAAGACTCTGAGCCTGCTGAGGAAAAAGAAACCGGACGCCTGGAACCACCACTGCACCCGTCGCCTACAGCCCAAGGTCCCAGCGAGGTCCCCCAGCGCTCCAGAGTCCGAGTCCACCGTGGGTTGACCCCTCCAGGACTCCCCGACGTCGCCTGCAGCCTCTGCACGGAGACCCCACCCCAACCGCGAGTGGCCCGGTAAGGTGAAATCCGACCTCAAAAGACACCCCTGCATCCAGCCGCCCTGGAGAACGGAACCCGAGGTGCACCTACGTCCCCGAGCCCTCCAACTTACCTGCCCAGCTGTTGGTTCCTCCCGGAGGTCTTCCTGGACCGAGCCTGAAGCTAAAAACCAAAACTCCCCATTGAAAACAACAGGGCACCCGACGCCAAAACAGCACCCTGCACCCAGCCGCCCCTGCGCCGCTGCGTGTGCTAAACCGGATCTCCTTTTGCCCTGAGCCTAACACCAGGAGCTTGGCTCCCACAACATTGTGGCCTGCTCGCCAGCAGCCACCAACCGGAGGCCCCTATCCCTCATTGGATAACATTGGGCCTCAGCACTCTGCACCCGGCCGCCCTAGTGCCGCTGGAGGGTGTAACGAGAGTGCATCCTTGACCCTGGGGGAACCCTTGTTCTAACCCCAGAAGCTCAACTCCAAAGACCGATTACTTACCTGGCAACCGTTAACTTCATTTCTCTCCATAGGAACCTATTTTCTCTGAAAAATCTTCCAAGTGTGGAGTTGATTTGTATGGAAACCTGAAAAACAACAATTGTGCAAAACTGATTTTACTTACTTTTCCTCTAGGAAATGTCCCAGTGTGATATCTAGCATATATCACTGAGTAGAAAAAGTAATCTCAAAAGTAACGTAAAAGTAACTCACCTGTAATTTTCATTGCAAAGTCGATACAAAGTATATGTACAGCATTTCACAGTATTGCATTACCAGTAATTCAAACTGTAACCATTTCAAAGTACATTCACAATTGCATTTCAAACTGTATATTTACTGCAAAGAATTTATCAACTTACCTGTGCCAGGCTTGCTTCGTTCTAGGAAATGAAATAACTAAAAGAATATTTTTATACAAAAACAATTGGTCTGAAGTTCAGTCTTTGAGTGCGTGAATTCATTTGCTGACTGAGTGGGTACAACAAATGCTTAACACTGTCCTCTGATACTGCCTTACTGCTCGACCACACTACCACAAATAGAGAGTAAGGTGCTATCTAACTTTACCTCTGCCTACCTTTGGGGTTCCACTGGACTCTGTGCACACTATACCTCACTTCGGTATAGTATATACAGAGGCAGCTTCCTACAAGCAATACACGTCCAAACCCGGTGGCGGAAAAAAACAATCTAACAATGGAGTCAATGACCATGCGCACTATCACCGTAAGGAGAAGTCACCTTACCTCGTAATTAGGAAAGACTTCTTCGAAGAAAAACAACTTGCAAACATCCGGACCCAACACTAGATGGCAGGAGTATGCAAAGCATGCGTATCTACAGCACACATGCCTCGAACATGGGTGTATCACAAACCCTTCACAATAGACGACCCAGAGAACAAGTTGAGATACAAATTTAATTGGCTTTGCCTAATTAGTCAACATTAGAGCGCATGTACTAAAATAAGCGCATACATCTAGGGGACACAAAAAAAGGGCGTGAGATTTGAATCGGTAGTGTTTTGGCTCGGTTGAAACATTGGTAAGGGGAAATTGGTGAAGCAGTCACCAAGCGGAGGAGAAGCAGAGTGAAACTAAATAAAACTGCAGCGACCTGCAGTGCTGAGAGGTATCTCTCACACATTGTTGGTTTCTCCTTTTTGGGAGACGCTCCACTGTGACTGCGCCTTCCAGCACTGAAGGTCGCTGCAGCTGTATTTAGTTTCACTCCACTTCTCTGCTCGGCGGCTGGTTCAGAAAATGTCTTGGCATTCCCTGGATGCGTGAGCTGATTTTGGTGCATGCTATCATCCTCTCGAGCTCATAGATATTAGGAGTCCCGATGATGATCCAGTTAGCAATAGGGATCGAAACACTGGCGACTAATTAAGCAAACCCAATGCAATTTGTATCTAAACTTGTTCTCTGAGTGTCTATTAAGAAATCTTTGTGATAAACAACTATTTTGCTAGATCATCGGAGTGTGTTACTCTTCTGAGCACCGAGCACAGGCACTTTGGCACCTCACTGTACATTGTGATTTATTGTTCAATAAAATTTGTAAATATATACGATCATCTAATCCTAAAAAATAACTATTTGATTTCGATGGCATTTTGTTATTCGGGATCCTTGTACTCTCTTCTTTAACTGGCACCCCAGGTCCTAGTGATCGAGTTTCCTTTGTTTTTTAGTACTGGATTCGTGTGAAGCATGTACATGTCCGCCCCCTCCCAAAGGCTCTGCTGTGACAACGTACCTGGAAGTGAGGGCTGGAGACGCACTTGGCAAGCTGCCGAAAGAGGGGTTCCATGACCTTCACAAACTCGGAGGGCTCGATGACATCCAGGATCTCTTCCAACTCGTTCAGGAACATCACCTCCTTGGGGCTGTGGGTCTTCGGCCAGAACTTTAGCAGGCCCCCTATGACCTACGGGGGAGGGAGGGAAGCAGCAGTCAGGCCAGGCACAGGCGTCCATACATGTTAACCTCACTTACATTTATTCATTAGTGATTTCATATCGCTACACACAGCAGACACATACTTTACAGGCTGTACTGCTGCGAAGCACTTTCATTCTAAAGTACTTAAGTCCTCTATGCATGTTTTAAACACAGTGAGGCTCTAAGACACGTCAGTATAAACAAAGACAAGTGTCAGAACAAGGATTGAGGAAAAGTGAGTGAAATACACATTAATTACCCATAACTGTTTTACAAAATCATGTGTGTTCAAAGATATTGTACACCCCGCAGCTAAGTGGTTAGATCTAGAATGCACTTTAGCATTCTTTTGAAACTGAAAACAGGGGGGTGTCTACGGAGGACGTGTAAACTGAGACCCCCCACTAGGTCTTTTCCCAGCCTGAGGAGGCGCATTTTTCCGCAACAATTGGATGCCTTTCTCAAGAAAGTGGTTTACTCTTTACTTTGTCCACTCTGGACTGTCCAGGCCTCTCCTCTGTTGTGTACAGAATGTTTTCATGGTTGAGAAGGATTAGATTACTTACCCAGTAAGCATCTGTCTGTTCTTGGCATGTAGAGCTGTAGATTCACATGCTTTGCATACTCCTGCCATCTAGTGTTGGATCCGGATGTTTGCAAGGATAAATTACTTACCTGTAATCCTAGTTCTCTTCCAGGGGTATACTCATCAAAGTCATAAGCACTGAATAGTCCCGCCCACGTGCTGGGACCCCGGAGCAATAACAAATTATATACATATATATATATATATACACACACACATTCATATAAAGGTAATATGCATATATATATATACATATGCAGCCTAAAAAACATATTACTGGGCTCAAATATGCCCAAAATTGCATTGTACATTTGTTTACATTTGAAATAATAAAGAAACATACACCATGAAATTTTCGTGATATAGAGAAGAAAACTGCTCTCAGATTGCTTTGAAATCATAGCCTTTATTTTCGAAGGTAAGAAGGCAAGATCAGAGGCAGATTAGCCTAGAGAGGCTGCATATAGAAACAGTTGGAAAAAACTGGCGCCGTGCCTTTAAGACCTCCAGGAACCTCCAGGCTCCCATCATGCCCCACAGGTGACAGTTAGGTCAGTTCTTTTTTCCGGCTGTGAGGATCCTGGAGCAATGAGCTCGTCAGTTAGTGGGGTTTTCTCATTAATTGTTGATCTAAAGTGAATTTTTTTATTTTCACTCAACGTTTTTAGTACTTGGGGTACTAAATCTTACAATTTTTCTGAATTTGGTCAATTTTTTCCTGTCAAAATGCCGGCCTTATTTAATAAGGGCCCGGCCTGTGGAAAAAAGATGGCTAAATCAGACCCACGCTCGGTCTGTATTGCTTGTCTACCTTAATCTCACAGACCAGAGGAGTGCTACCACTGCCAAATTTTTTCTAGAAGAACCCTTAGAGAAAGGGAGAAAATCAAACTGCATGCTAGTGCAGGAGAGAGAAAAATCAGCAAGTGGCCGAGAAGAACATCTTCGAAGAAGCCCTCCTCTCAAAAAGGTTGGAGAGCAAAGACAAGGGTGAGAAAAGGAAACACCGGTCCCATACACCTTCGGGGACAGATCAAGGCTCGAAAGTACCCTTGTGCTCCCCTTCAGCGTCGAAGTAGACGTCAAGGCACCATTCCCCGGAGAAGCGAACGACTTCAGGTACGAAGTCCCATCACAGGCCGACGTCGACACCATCTCGTAGGCGGTCCAGTTCTGTCTCGCCTATGACGGCGGGAGGCAGTCGCTCGATGTCGACATATCAACGTCGACAGAACAGCCCGCCTCCGAGAGGACCTGTAACGACGTCGAAGACACCGCCGACGTCGAGAGAGCCACAAGCATCGACGTCGACACAGAGGGGCTCGTCGCCGGTAAGACTCAGTCATTCGCCAACTGAGCGTCATTGCTTACGAGGAAGTCGCCGCCGAGGCACTCGGCGTCGAGGAGGTCGACGTCGAAGCATCCGTCACCGAGAGGGTCGACGTCGAAACATACGTCACAGAGAGGGTCGACGTCGAAACATACGTCACCGAGGAGGTAGACGTCGAAGCATCCGTCACCGAGGAGGACACTCCTTTGGGTTTGGGTGTCTGATTTCTCCACGGTTCTGAGTGAGAAGGCTGGTATTGAGGTGTAGCTTTTGATGTGGAACTACTGAGAGTTCCAGGAGTGTGGTGTACCATGTTTGACGGGCCCATGTGGGAACTGCCAAAATCAGTGAGCAATGTTTGCCTGAGCTTTTGAACCAGAAACGGAAGGAGTTGGGAGAGTGCAGAAAGCCGAAAGGCGGGGCTCTTCACCAATTGATCCCTAGGGCATTGCCTTTAGGAGACAAGGGTGTGGGAACTTGGAGGCGAAGTTTAGGCATTTTGCATTGTCCACTGTAGCCGAACAGATCTCATTTGTGGGAATCCCCATTGTTGAAAGTATGGAAGGAGAACTTGGGGATGAAGTTCCCACTCGTAGTAGCCTGCTGCCTTCTTCTGCTGAGAAGGTCGGAGATTTGATTGTTGACTCCTGGAAGGTGTTCTGCCAGAAGATGAATTTTTGGTGAATTGCCAAGTTCCAGATGGTCTGAGAGGGCGTGACAGCTGGGAGCAGCCTCACCCCCACCTATTTTAAGGTCTCGCCTAGCGATGCAGCGCCATGCGCTGCTCTGCGAGGCGAGAATCTGTTGTTGTCGCGACTCGCTTTAGCGATGCGGAGGACAGGACATGTGCACGCGTGATGGCGGAAGACAGAGATGTGCACGCGCACTGACTCGCGGCGTTGTCACAACTCCTGCCTCGGCACCATGCAGCGTGCACATCTCACGGCGCCCGGACGAGGCCATGCGCTGCACGCTCACGGCGTCTCTTTCGGGCAGCCGACGTGCACGCTCATGGCGTGTCCTTCAGCGTGCGCCTTTACATGTCTCCACCAGGGCTCAGTAGCGGGCTCTACAAAAATTGCCCCCACGATGGAGCGGCCCGCTGTCTAGCGGGTCCGCGCAAACAGATGGGCGCCCGGCAATGCACCCAGCCAGCCCTCACTCACCACGGCTGGTTCAGGAGGGCTGCCTCTCCTCGGGCCCGCACGCGCCGGGCTCTCCTCACCACCACCACTCGGGAGCCCCGCGCTTGCCTCTCGGTGCCATGCAGTCTGCCCGCTCTTCGCCCGGTCCCTCTGATGGGGCCGGGACTTCAGCATGGAGCCTGCAGGGTTCCGGACGCCCCCTCCGGCCGGTTCCTTCCCTGTTTCTTTGGCAGCCCCGCCCACGCCCCAACTTGAAGGCTGCCTGACCGTCATCTGCACCGGAAGGCATGGAGTGCGCCCCGCGATGTCGCCCTCCGTTGTTCAGCTTGTTGGAGTTCAGGTAGGAGCTGAAGGTGTCTTTAAACAGTTGCTGAGTGCGCCTCGGAGTGGTTGTTAAGTAGTATATTTCTACGACAATGCCATGGTCTAATACCAACGCTGATGGGCAACCCTCTCCGCCAATGCATAAAGCCATCTGGACTACAGGTTGCCCATAATTCAAAGGGCCTGTCAAAAAGTCAGTGCCTGTCTGGGTCTGTTTCTGTGTCTGTCTTTCTTTTTGTGTCTTTCTTTATTTTGTGCCTTTCTTTCTTTGTGTGTCTTTCAGCTCTCACCAGGCAGCTAAAGCTGTCCGTAGTCGAAGGCGATAACAAGCTTACTTGCAGCCTAAATAGAGTCACCATGAGTTACGCGAGTTAAAGCTATTGGCGTTAGCAAATGACAATGCCTTTATTTCTATGCTTTTCAAGCGAATACAAATATAAAAGGCATTGGCATTTGCAATGTCAATAGCTCAAGCCGCCGTAAATGCGTAGACCCATTGCATTGCAAACGCTTGTTAGATATATAGTACATGGATGTCATGTTGTCTGTGCGGACTAGGACAACCTTGTGTATGAGATGAGACTGAAAAGCTTTGAGTGCTAGAAATACTGCTAGAAGCTCTAGATAGTTAATGTGGAGACATGTGTGCTTGTTGTCCCAGAGACCCTGAATTGTGTAATTGTGGAGATGGGCACCCCCAACCAGTGAGAGATGCGTCTGCAGTTAGCACGATCTGTGGAACAGGGTCGATGAAGGGCCGACCTTTTGATAAATTTTGTGGGTTCCACCACTGCAGAGAGCGATGAGTGCGGCTGTCTACCAACACTAGATCTGTCAATTGACCCTGTGACTGATTCCACTGACGTGCTAAGCCTTCCTGTAGAGGACGCATGTGTAGTCTTGATTGAGGCACTATTGCGATGCATGACGCCATCATTCCTAACAGTTGCATAAAAGTTTTGGCTGTTAAGGTTTGATTGGCTTGAAACCGTAATAACAGAGTTTGAATATTGCAAATTCTGGCTGCAGTGGGGGAGGCTAGAGCCGCGTGAGTGTTGGGAGAGGGCTCCCCAGGATAAGATTGTATCTGTGAAGACTGTAGGGGAGACTTTTGTATGTTGACCATGAAACCCATTTGGTGGGAGTAGGTGTGGCGTGGTCTGAGTGTGTTCTAGACACTTCTGGTGTGTGCTGGCTTTGATGAGCCAGTCGTCTAGGTAGGGGAAGACGTGAATTTGTTGTCTTCTGTGATGAGCTGTTACTACTGCTAGGCATTTTATGAACACTCTGGGAGCAGTTGTTACTCCGAATGGGAGTACTCTGAACTGATAGTATTTGCCTGATATCCGAAATCTGAGATATTTGCTGTATGAGCTGGATGGACTGGAATGTGAAAAAGCATGCTGCCTTTTAAGTCTAGTGTGGACAAAAGCAAAACGCCTTGTTGTAAAAGCGGAAGCACCGTTGGGCGTTACCATATGGAAGTGTTCTGACAGTATGCACAGTGTTTAAACACTCAGATGTAAAATTGGTCTTAAGGAGCCGATCCTTACGGGCACTAGAGAAGTAGAGAGAGTATACCCCTGAACCTTGGTGCACGAGTAATGGAGCACTGGTTCTGTGGCTCCTTTCTAAGCGAGATTGCACCTCTTATTCGAGCACCTGTAGGTGGTCCGAAGACGGTTTGTGAGTGTGAGGTGGAATATTTGGAGGATTGGTGGTAAGCTCCAGGCAATAACCATAAGTCGGATAAGCATCCCATCACCCTTTTCGGATGTTATGGATTGCCAAATGGGGAGAAATTGTTGAAGTCTTCCCCCGACAGGTTTTAAATAATCGGGGGGAATGTTGGAGAAGGGGAGCTACATGCTGTGGCACCTCTACCCCTACCTTTGGAATTGTTTTCTCTATATCCTCCTCTATAGGGAAAGGACTGGGTATTACTTTTGTAAGTGGAAGCATTTGTGTCTGAGGATGTGGTTTTGGACCCTCCTCTGTAAAAGGAGCGACGAAATGAGCCTCTATTTGATGGGGACTGGAGCGCTCCCATGGACTTTGCTACCTCTGTGTCCTTTTTCATTTTTTCTAGGGATTGGTCGACTTAAGGGCCAGACAGGTGTTGCTTGTCAAAGGGGGTGTTTAAAATGGATTGCTGAACCTCAGGTTTAAACCCTGAAATCCTAAGCCATGCATGCCTTCTGAGGAGAATGCTGGTATTGAGCTCTCTAGCTGTGGTATCAGCAGCATCTGGAGCACATCTGATAGACGAGTTAGAAATGAGTTGCCGGGCGTGGCAAGATGGCAGCCCCGCCGGCGAGCGCTTTAAGGCTCCAGCCGGCAGGCCCGCTAAAATCCTTAAATATCCCTGCCATCGGGATATAGAGTGCCCGTCTTAAGTGATGGGCGTCCGGATTGATAACTGCCGGGCGGCTCGGCGGGCGCCTTTGCGGAGCGGCTGCCGGGTGAGTGTCGCCGAGGGCGGGCGTCCGTGGCGGCCTGGCTGCGGGGGCCCAGCGCCTGTTGAGGGCAGAAGCGTAGGACTGAGCAGAGGGACGACAGCCGGCTAGTGGCGGAGAGACATGCCGGAGTGCCAGGAGTTGGGCCGAGTGGATGTCTGCAGAGCCCTGAGGCGGAGTCCGGAGGTCTGCCGAGACCGGAGCTGTGGTAGGCCTCTCACGTGTGCAGAGTCGAGGACGAGTCCCGGGCCTGGGTGCAGAACTGCGCCGGCCGCGAGGCGGGTGGAGCGCTCGGTGCTGGACCAGGAGTGGCGCATACCAGAGGTGAGCCTGGAGGCCAGGGGGCTGGGGCTGGGCCCGGTGGCGCTGCGGCGGTGGCTCGCCCCCGATGAAGGGCCTAAGAACGGAGCAGGTTGGGGTCTGGAAGTGGTGGCTAGACCTCCCCCGAGAAACCGGAACAGCTGTTCCGTGGTGGCCGTCGGGGCCCCCATGCAAAGCCTGCACGCAGCTGAGAGAGCTTGGTCGCTGCGGGCACCTAGAGTGAGAGCGGCAGTGGCAGCGGGCCTGAAAGCCTTCGATGGGAGCTGGTGGGGTCTCAGGCGGCGGCTCGACCCCCCGCTGAAAAACCCTGCACAGCTGCTCAGGTAGTCTGTGGGGCCCCACGCATAAAGCCTGCATACGGCCAGATGCATAAGGGTAGCCTAAAGTGGGGTGGAGATACTCGCTGACCCACCCCTGCATCCAGCTCAGTGGAAGCGATAGCGCCCAAATAAGGGATAGCGCCCCAAATAAGGGGCTCAGAGGAGAAGTGCAGCTGGGACTGACAGACTGAGGCTCCCACTGGATTAGGGTGCAGCCCATTGGGGACTGTGCATTGTGGCGCTGGGCGCTAAAGCCGCCGTGGACACCGCTTGGCGGAGCACGAGCGATCACTGGGGCCGGGTGGCGCTTGGGCAACGGAAGCCGCCTGGCGCAGCTGACTGCGAGTTGGGGGCCCCCATTCAGACCCCGCACGAGATCCAGACTGCTCGGAGCTGAGCACGTGGAACTGAACTGAGCCCGCTAGACGGGAGCAAGTGCATCGCTGACAGGGAACATAAACATAAGGCAAGGACAGACCACAGAGGGGTCCAACAAACAAAGATAGACCAATTCACGGCCCGGGGCACGGGCACCGCGTCCGAGCCGCCGGGGCGCTGCGCAGGCCCCGGGCCGCAGAGCCCACGGGTGCGCAGATCCTCGCAGCCATAGGAGGTTTCCAGCCAGATGGATGCTCAAGACAGATCGGTGCAGTCTCGCTGGATGTGGGCCTGCTAAGGAGTTGACCTACGAACGGTGGCGGAGATCTGAGGCGGGACGAAAAAGTGTCAACGGTTGAGACGGAGGTCTACTCCCTACGGGCCGCCTGGCCAGACTGGCAGAGACGACCATATTGGAGCAGCGAGCGGAGGACGCGGAAGGGCGCTCCCGCAGATGCAACCTCCGCTTCGTGGGCTTCCCGGAGGGAGCGGAGGGACGTGACCCCGTGCTGTTTCTGGAGAATTGGATCAAGAAGGCTTTCTCTGCGAATACCCTTTCCTCCTGTTTTGTGATCGAGCGGGCACACAGGGCGCTGGCGCCCCCTCCCCCAGTGGGGGCTGCCCCCCGCACCATCATAGCTAAGATCCTTAATTACAGGGATCGGGACAGCGTGCTCCGGGAGGCCCGCCGCAGTGGCGATCCAGCATACGAAAACCACACTATTCGCATCTTCCCCGACTACACACGATCAGTCCAGCGGTTACGACTGTCTTTTGGCGGGGTGAAACACAAGCTCCGAGCCATGAACTTAAAGGAAAATGCTACTTACCAGTATGCATCTGTTCTTGGCATGTAGAGCTGCAGATCCTCACACTGTGCATTAGATCGCAATCTGGTGTTGGGCTCGGATGCTTGCACTTTGTTGTTGTCTTCGAAGAAGTCTTTTGTGGTCAGGTGATAGGTGACTCCTCCTTCGGACGATAGTGCGCATGGGCATCGACTCCATCCTCAGATTGTTTTTCGCCATAATGGGGAGTGATGGAGTTAGTAGAAAGAAAAAGGATGTCCATGTGTGTATATCTAAATAAGATAGGACTGGAAACACATACAGGTCCCGGGGAGGTGGGTGGGCGTGTGAGGATCTGCAGCTCTACATGCCAAGAACAGATGCATACTGGTAAGTAGCATTTTCTGTTCGAGGCATGTGAGCTGCAGAGCTCACACTGTGCATAGACTGTCACAGCAGTATCTCCCTAGCGGTGGTCGCCTATATGTGTTGCAGTAGTTTGAAAAAGTGTTCTAAGAACAGCTTGGCCCACAGAAGCTTGTTGCTTGGCTTGCACATCAACACAATAGTGTTTAGTGAAGGTGTGTGTTGTAGACCATGTGGCTGCTTTACAGATGTCTTCTAGGGAATGTTCCCTAAGAATGCCATGGAAGCCCCTAGTTTGCGTGTTGAGTGCGCTCTAGGGGGAATTGATAATGTGCGTTTGGCTTTTGGTAGCATATTTGGATACATTTAACGATCCACCTTGCAATCCCAGCTTTTGAGATGGGGTTACCTTTATGTGGTGGAGAAAAAGCTACAAACAATCGTTTTGTTTTGCGAAATGACTTGGTTCTGTCAATGTAATACATTAGAGCTCTTCTGACATCTAGGGTGTGGAGAGCTCTTTCTGCTACAGAATCTGGGTTTTGAAAAAACACGGGTAGTTCCACAGATTGGTTAAGGTGGAAAGGAGAAATTACTTTAGGAAGGAATTTTCGGTTTGTCCTGAGAACTATTTTGTTATGATGTATTTGAAGAAGGGCTCTTGTATGGTTAAAGCCAGGATCTCACTCACCCTCCTGAGAGAGGTGATTGCAATTAGGAACGCTACTTTCCATGTAAGGAATTGAAGTTCACATTTATGCAGGGGTTCAAATGGGGGTCCCATGAGCCTAGTAAGCACGATGTTAAGATTCCACACTGGGGAAGGTGGTAATCTGGGAGGTATGACCCGCTTAAGGCCTTCCATAAAGGCTTTAATTGCGGGGACCCTGAAGAGTGATAAGTGTTGCCTGTTCTGTAAGTAAGCAGCAAGTGCTGCTAGATGCAGACGTATAGAGTGAGTATGCCAAATTACATCTTTGCAAATGTAGTAAGTAGCAAATTATGTTTTGCGTGGAGTCCTGTAGTGGCTGGATATGATTGTTAGTGCAGTAAATCGCGAATCTTTTCCACTTTGCTGCATAGCAAGCTCTGGTGGTAGGGCGTCTGGCCTCTTTAATAATGTTCAAACAGTCCGGTGGTAGGTTAAGGTAACCGAACTCTAGGACTTCAGGAGCCAGATCGCAAGGTTCAGTTGAGATGGATTGGGGTGCCTTATCTCTCCATGGCTCTGCGTTAGTAGTGATGGGGAGAGGTGAAGTTCTTGGTGTGGGACTACTGATAGTTCCAGCAGTGTGGTGAACCACGGTTGGCGTGCCCATGTGGGAGCTACTAGGATCATTTTTAGAGACTGTTGTCGGAGCTTGCGTACGACAAGCCGGAATGAGTGGGAGTGGCGGAAAAGCGTACGCAAATCTGCCGGACCAATTCATCCATATCGCATTGCCCTTGGACTGCGGGTGTGGAAACCTGGCGGCGAAGGTTGGGCATTTTGCGTTTTGGTGTGTGGCGAACAGATCTATGTCTGGCTGGCCCCACATCTGGAAAAAAGGTAGAAGAACTTGTGGATGTAGTTCCCATTCGTGAATCTGTTGTGTCTGTCGACTTAACAGATCGGCAATCTGATTGTGAACTCCTGGTAGGTGTTCGGCGAGAAGGTATATGTTTTGTGGAATGGCCCACCTCCAAATGTTCTGTGCCAGTTGGAACAGTTGTGGAGAGTGTGTCCCCCCTGTTTTTGTATGTAATACATGGCCGTGATGTTGTCTGTTCGGATCAGGACGGCTTTGTTTTGTACCTGGAGTTGAAAGGATTTGATGGCTAGGAATATAGCTAGTAGCTCTAGATGGTTGAAGTGGAGCAGCTTTTGTTGAGTGGTCCACTTGCCCTGTGTTGTATGATCTAACAGGTGTGCTCCCCATCCTGTGAGTGATGCGTCTGTTGTTAGTACTATTTGTGGAACAGGCTCGAGGAACGGCCGCCCTTTGGACAAGTTTTTTGTGTTCCACCACTGCAGAGAGCGATGTGTGCGGCTGTCCACCAACACCAGATCTGTAAGTTGTCCGTGAGCCTGATTCCATTGGTGTGCTAGACACTCTTGTAGGGGACGCATTTGAAGTTTTGCATGAGGTACGATGAAAATGCAAGATGCCATCATGCTGATTAGTTGCATGAACACTCTGGCTGGGGGAGAGTGTTGAATTTGAAACTTTGTGATGAGGGCTTGTATACTGGCTATCCTGGCTGGGCTGGGATAAGCTAGAGCTGTGGAGGTGTTTATTGTGGCTCCCAGATATTGATGTAGATGGGAGGGGTGGAGGTGCGACTTGGTGTAGTTGATAGTGAACCCCAAGTTGTGTAGCGTTTGAATGGTCTGATGAGTGTGTTGGACACACCGATTGAATGATCTGGCTTTTATAAGCCAGTCGCCCAGGTATGGGAAGACATGTATGTGCTGTCTTCGTAGGTGTGCTGCTACTACTGCAAGGCATTTGGTAAACACCCTTGGAGCAGTGGCGACTCCGAATGGAAGGACTGTGAACTGGTAGTGTTGTCCATCGAGTACGAACCTTAGATACTTTCTGTGAGCAGGATGTATGGGAATGTGGAAGTAGGCGTCCTTGAGGTCTAGTGTGGCAAGGAAGTCTTCCTGTTGTAGTAAGGGAAGCACTTGTTGGAGAGTGATCATGTGAAAATGATCCGAATGTATATACTGATTATGGGGTCTTAGGTCTAGAATTGGCCTTAGGGTCCCATCCTTTTTGGGGATTAGGAAATACAGGGAGTAAACCCCTGTTCCCTGGTGTAGTACAGGGACCGGCTCTATGGCGTGCTTTTTGAAGCAGTGAGAGAACTTCTTGCTTTAAAAGTGTAAGATGGTTCTGCGGACATTGGACGCTGCTTGGGTGGTATGTTTGGGGGGCAGCTGTAAGTTCTAGGCAGTAACCATATTGGATAATTTGTCTCACCCACCTGTCTGTTGTAATGGAGTTCCAGACAGGTAGGAACTGTGCGTAGTGCGTCCCCGACAGGAGTGGAATGGTCGGGGGAAGTGGAGGAGAAGTCACTGTTTAGCAGCTGGGGAGGTACGGGTGTTGTTGCTACCTCGGCCTCTCCCTTTACTGTTGTTCCCTCTGTAACCTCCTCTAAAATATCCTCTATTGGGGGATGTTTGGGCGGTATTTTTGAAAGAAGATGAACTGTCTGTGTTGATGTTTCTGGAGGCTCCTCTGTAGAAGGAGCGACGAAAGGAGCTACGCGGTTGTGGAGACTGCAACGCTCCCATTGATTTGGCAGTTTCAGTGTCCTTTTTCATTTTCTCAAGGCAGTGTCTACAGCCGGACCAAAGAGTTGGTTGTGATTGAACGGCTGATTTAAAATGGTGGTTTGAACCTCCTGCTTTAAGCCTGAAATGAGCAGCCATGCATGTCTTCTGAGCAGTACGCTAGTGTTGACAGACTTAGCGGCAGTGTCCGCTGCATCAAGGGCACACTTAATGGACGCATTGGTGTAAGAAAGTGGCTCTGTATATACTGCACCCAAGTAAGGTTCAGTGTGCACAGAGTCCACAGTCCCCAGAGGTTTGGCAGAGGCTAAAGTTAGATATAACCTTACTCTCTAAAGTGGTAGCTTGGTCGAGCAGTAAGGCAGTATCAGAGGACAGTGTAAAGCATTTGTTGTACACACTCAGTCAGCAAATGAAGCCACACACTCAAGAACTGAACTCTAGGCCAATGGTTTGTATATAAAAATATAGTTGTTTTATTTTAGAACCAACAATGGGTGTCAAAATATACTTTCTCAGAATGAGATGCTTTAGTTAACTACTGTTCAATTGGCAATAGACTTTTGAATGCAATAGTTACAGTTGTTGCAATATGCAACACAATTTTAAACACAATTATACATTGAGCTCAATGGAAATTTCTGGTTAAATGCAATAGATTACTTTTTGGATTACTTTTCTAACCACGGGACTGGATCTTGGATTCAGTCCCGGGACACTTTCCTGTAAACAGGTGAGAAAAGCGTTTTGGTTATGGTAGTGATTTTTGAGGAATATTACTGTATTTCAAAAGTTGACACTTAGAAACTTTTCTGGGTAAAATTACCAATGTTATCCTAGGAAGGAAATACAGTTTGCAAGCAAAGTATGTTTACGTTACTTTTGTAATCCAGTGCTGGACTCCTAGGTTCAGCACTGGGACATTTACTTAAAACAGGTAAGTAATTACGTTTTTGTAGTTTGTACGATTTTTAAAGAATATTTGTATGATTCAGAAATCGACACTTAGAAACTTTTTCAACAAAAAGCAGGCAATGATATCCTATGAGAGGAATTTCCAGTTACTGGTAAGTACGGTAAAAATTACTTTTCATGGTCGGTACTGGACTAAAAGATGCAGTACTGAGGTCTCTCCTGATAGTAGGTGAGTAATTCGAATTCGTTACTGTTGTGATTTTTAAGCAATATTTTGGTATTTCAAAAGTGGACACTTAGAAGAAATTTCACAGAAAACCAGTCAATGGATCCCTATGTAAGAAAATTCAATTCGCCGGTAAGTTACTTTTAACGTTACTTTTGTAATCCAGTGCTGGACTCCTAGGTTCAGCCCTGGGACATTTACTTTAAAACAGGTAAGTAATTACGTTTTGGTAGTCTGTACGATTTTTAAAGAATATTCTTGTTTTCAAAAAGTCGACACTTAGAAACTTTTTGGAAGAAAAAGTGTCCATGTTATCCTATGAGGAAAAATGAGTTATCGGTCTCGAGGTAAGTAATCGGTCTTTTGAGTTAGGGTTCTGGGGTTAGACTCAGGGGTCTCCCAGGGTCAGTGATGCACTGTTGTTGCACCCTCAGCGGCACTAGGGCGGCCGGGTGCAGAGTGTTGAGGCCCAATGTTATCCTATGGAGGATAGGGGACTCCGGTTGGTGGCGGCTGGCAAGCAGGCCACGGGGTTGTGGGAGCAAAGCTCCTAGGGTTAAGCTCAGGGCACGTTGGGGACCAAGTTAGCACCAAAGAGGCACCCTCAGCGGCACTAGGGCGGCCGGGTGCAGAGTGCTGTTTTGAGGTCGGGTGCCCTGTTGATTTCAATGGAAATTTTCGGTTTTGGTTTTCAGCTGCAGGCTCGGTCCAGGAAGACTTCCAGGAGGAACCAACAGCTGGGCAGGTAAGTTGGAGGGCTCGGGGACGTAGGTGCACCTCGGGTTCCTTTCTCCAGGGCGCAGGGCGTCTGGATGCAGGGGTGTTCTTTGAGGTCGGATTTCACCTTACCGGGCCACTCGCGGTTGGGGGTTCTCCGTGCAGAGGCTGCAGGCGACGTCGGGGAGTCCTGGAGGGGTCAACCCATGGTGGACTCGGACTCTGGAGAGCTGGGGGACCTCGCTGGGACCGGTGGGCCACTTGAACTCGGGCTGTAGGCGACGGGTGCAGTGGTGGTTCCAGGCGTCGGGTTTCTCTCTCTCAGCAGGCTCGGAGTCTTTGTTTGGTGTTTCTTTTGAACAGAGCTGCTGTTCACAGGAGATCCGGTCTTTGTTGGAAGGCACGTCAGTCCTCCCTGGGGTTCTGGAGGTCGCTGGCTGCAGGACAAGACTATTTTTGGCGCAGGATCTCTGGAAACTGCAGACGGGGCCGGTCAGGGCTGGGGCCAAGTCAGTTGTTCTCTGCAGTCTCCTCTGCTGGGCGTCTTCTTTCGTCCTTTTTCTTCTTAGGTTGCGGGAATCTAAGGAAGGAAGGTCTCAGGGTGCCCCTAAATACTAGATTTAGGGGCGTTACAGGTAGGTGAAGGGCAGGGACCAGTGGGTCCCTGCCCTGGGGTGGGTACACCCCCTATCCTGCCACTCTCCTGTGGGAGGGGGCAGGAGCCTAGTCCTGATTGGGCAGGGCTCCCCATCTTCAAGATGGCGAGAGCCCGGAGATGTGCTGTCACCTCGCCTCCCCCACCTGAGGGGTGGGGTTGGCAGAGGGTGGCACACCCCTTTCCTCCCTTGGTGTTTCCCTCCAGTCTTCCCACCAGGATGGGGGAGGAACCGGTGGGGACCAGTTGCTGAGTACAGCAAGTGGTCTGGGGAAGCTCACAAAGGCGGAATGCCTTTGAAGCTTCCCCTGCCCATCCTGGGGGAGGGGGCCTAGCACCTCACCCAGGACGTGCATTGTTGCAGGCCCGGGAGAGCGGATGGCTCTCTACCCAGGGGTCCAGCAACATGTCTGCTGTGTGGCAGCCTAGGCAGCCCCTCAGACAAGACGTGGATTGTAGGTTAGGTTCAGGGGGTAACTCTAAGTTGCCCTCTGACGTGCATTTTACAGTAAATCCCACACTGGCATCAGTGTGGGTTTACTGTAGCTGAGGAGTTTGATACCAAACTTCTCAGTCTTCAGTGCAGCCATCATGGTGCTGTGGAGTACGTGCTGACGACCTCCCAGCACCATATACCTCGGAATGGCAGCCCTGCACTTACAGTGCCCAGGAATGGGCCTGGTACTGTAGGGGCACAGGGCTCATGCACCTGTTGCCCTCACCACTGGCATAGGGCACCCAGCTAGAGGGGTGACTGAGGTATGCACAGGGCAGTGTGTTTAGTGGGCATGGCACACAGGGATGTGTGCCATGTCGACTCTCTGTTTTGTTCTGCACCAAGACACTCAGCCTGCAAGGGCAGTGTGTGTGTGTCAGGGTACAGGGCCTCTAAGGGTGGCACAATAAGTGCTGCAGCCCTTAGGTCTTCTCTGGTCACAGTGCCCTGGGTACCTAGGGTACCATTTACCAGGGGCTTACCTGTGGCCAGAGATGCCAATTGGGTTTAGGCTGAGTACAGTTTTTAGGAAGGAACACAGGCCCTGGGTACCTGATTGGCAGGGATCCAGGGCACACCAAGGAAAAGTGCATCAGTTATCAGGCAAAAGTGGGGGTTACTGCAACAGAAACCCACTTTCCTACACAAGCCCCCCCAGCCCAAAGGCCAGGAGACTCAGCCAACGCTGGGAGAGCCTGTCTAGTCTTTCAGGCGAGGAAGAGTTGGGGAAGTGGTTTGAAAGTTGCAGGGCCTACTCCGCCTTATATCCTTCTGTCCAGGTCAGTCCCTTTGGGGAGCTGGCCTACCTCATCAGTTTCAGGACCTAATTCCCAAAGCTCCTCTCCTTGCTCTTTAGTGTCTTCACCCCATCTTTTAAGTTTGGGTTCAGAGGTGCCCACCTCTGCAAAGTCTAACTTAGCCAGGGCAAAGCCCAGCTTACCCACAGAGGTCACCCACAGTTTGAGCAACCCCACCATGACCAATAGGGTCAGGGGCCTAGCTTGTTATTTGGCAGGGGGTTAGGCCACCATGCCAAGGATAGGGCTGCCATGAAGGCTAACACCCAGCAGAGGCTGCTGACAGCTGTCAGTGCCCAGAACCACACCTTTAGCTCCTGTCTGGCAAGTGAAGGGGCTATCTTACAGGTCTCTTTGGGTCCTGGCTGTCTGCCTGTTGCTTTAGGGTGGGGGTCACTAAACTTTGTAGTGAGCACCCTTCCTCCACTCCTTTGTTCTGCCAGCTGAGGAGCCACCAACTCAGGCTGGACAGTTGCCTGACTAGTCAGGTCTTCTTGTTGGCTAGGGGGCTTTACCAGGGCCACTTCTGGAGTTTTCCCTCACTGGGATAGAATCTCCCTGGCCCTCTGGGACTGTGGCTAACAGTTGCCCACCTTTCCTACCCTGTTCCTTTTTACTCTTTGGGGGCTCAGCTGCACTGACTGCAGGTTGAGCCCCCCAGGTTTCTTGGGTGAGGCCTGGCATTGGGCCAGTGCCTCTCTTTGGCTCAGGTCCACCTCTAAGTGGTCATTCCCCAGGAGACAATCAAGGGGGAGGTCTTTACTGACTACCACCTTTCTCCATCTAAGGGACCCAGCTATGACTAGGGGCACTACAGCCACAGGCCTAACAGTGACTCCCCCTGGGACAGCCCTTACTCTCCTTGATTCCCCTGGGACATACTGGTGTGGGAGTACCAACCTGTCATGCACCACAGTGTGACTGGCACAGGTATCTCTCAGGGCAGTGGCTGGGATTCCATTCACCAGTAGCGGTGGAAGTGCTCTACTCCCCTCTGGGATCTCCAGCTTACCTCTTGGGCCCATTTTCCAGTTGAAAGCTAGGAGGACTTCCTCATCTGAGGACCCTTCCTCCAGAGCTACACTGGCAACTCCTGGGGCTACACTAGTCACCCCTGGGGCTGTACTAGGGATCTTGTTTTTAGGACAGCTAGGGTCCTTGGTGTGGTGTCCTGACTTCTGACAGTTGTGACACCATATTCTGTTGGGATCCCAACTCTTACCTTGGTACCCTGGTTTAGTTTGTGAGGTGTCTTTGGGCCCACCCTCCTGGACAGGTTTTTGGGGCTGCCTGGGACTCCTTACTTTTATCCTTAAGGGGTTCACTATCTTTCTTCTGGGGAGGCTTTGTGACCCCTTTCTTTGGTCACCCCCAGTGGATGTCCTAGTTACCCTTGTTCTGACCCAGTGGTCTGCCTTCTTTCCCAATTCTTGGGGAGAAATTAGACCTAGGTCTACCAAATGCTGATGCAACTTTTCGCTTGTGCAATTACTTAGTATGTGTTCCTTCATAAACAAATTGTAAAGTCCAGGAAAATCCTGCACATTATGTCCAGCTAACCAACCATCCAGTGTCTTTACTGAGTAGTCTACGAAGTCAATCCAGGACTGGGTCTGGGTTTTGTGAGCCCCCTGAATCTAATTCTATACTCCTCAGTAGTGAGCCCAAATCCCTCAATCAGAGTATTCTTCATGAGGTCATAGGACCCTGCATCTGGCCCAGAGAGGGTCAGAAGCCTGTCTCTGCAGTTACCAGAGAACAGTTCCCACAGGAGTGCCCCCAGAGAGGTTTCTTTACTTTTCTTATTTCACAAGCCCTCTCAAAGGCTGTGAACCATTTGGTGATGTCATCACCTTCCTCAAATTTAGGGACAATCCCTTTGGGGATTTTAGGACTCAGAAGTTTCCTCCCTATCCTTAGTTTTAGTATTGCTGCCACCATTGATGGGTGCTAAACCCATCTCCTGTCTTTCCTTCTCTAGAGCCAGGAGTCTGGTCTCTAGGTCCAGTCTTTTGGCCAACCTTGCTAAAAGGTGGTCCTCCTCACTAAGGCTATCCTCAGTGTCCTCTCTGGGACCTGAACCACCTAGGTGGCCCCTAGGTCCCCAGAGGTTTACTCTTGGAAATAAGGGTGCAGTGACCCTGTCTTCCCTAGGAAGTGGTGGAGGTGGGTTACCATCCCCATCCTCCTCACTCCTTTCCTCCTCTGCGTGGTCATCACCATGCTCAGAGGGGTGGGCCTTAGCATACTCAGCCAGGAGCTCCTGGAGCCCTTGTTTGGTTGGATGCTGGCCCATTGGTATATTTTTAGTTTGCATAAGGACCTTATCTCTTTGAAAGACAAATGAAGATAAGGGGTGAGGTCGAGCTCCTCAACCATGTCCTGTATGTCATTATTATTTTCACTAATAGCTGGGTTGTTTTCTTGAGACATTCTAACAAAAAGTTCTAACCCCTCTACCCTTGACTATAGTGACTTTTTATTTTCTACAATTTTAAAGGAACTTAAGCAAGGCCCTAACAAGACTTTTAGTAATTTGGTAAAAAATGCCAATTTGAAAAAATCAGAATTCTAAAGGCAATTTAAGAGTTCTGTTGTGTGATCAGATGGTAACCAAGTAGTCCAACAATGCAAGTTTGTATCCCACCGCTGATCCACCAATGTAAGAAAGTGGCTCTGTATATACTGCACCCAAGTAAGGTTCAGTGTGCACAGAGTCCACAGTCCCCAGAGGTTTGGCAGAGGCTAAAGTTAGATATAACCTTATCTCTAAAGTGGTAGCTTGGTCGAGCAGTAAGGCAGTATCAGAGGACAGTGTAAAGCATTTGTTGTACACACTCAGTCAGCAAATGAAGCCACACACTCAAGAACTGAACTCTAGGCCAATGGTTTGTATATAAAAATATAGTTGTTTTATTTTAGAACCAACAATGGGTGTCAAAATATACTTTCTCAGAATGAGATGCTTTAGTTAACTACTGTTCAATTGGCAATAGACTTTTGAATGCAATAGTTACAGTTGTTGCAATATGCAACACAATTTTAAACACAATTATACATTGAGCTCAATGGAAATTTCTGGTTAAATGCAATAGATTACTTTTGGATTACTTTTTCTAACCACGGGACTGGATCTTGGATTCAGTCCCGGGACACTCTCCTGTAAACAGGTGAGAAAAAGCGTTTTGGTTATGGTAGTGATTTTTGAGGAATATTACTGTATTTCAAAGTTGACACTTAGAAACTTTTCTGGGTAAAATTACCAATGTTATCCTAGGGAAGGAAATACAGTTTGCAAGCAAAGTATGTTTACGTTACTTTTGTAATCCAGTGCTGGACTCCTAGGTTCAGCACTGGGACATTTACTTAAAACAGGTAAGTAATTACGTTTTGTAGTTTGTACGATTTTTAAAGAATATTTGTATGATTCAGAAATCGACACTTAGAAACTTTTTCAACAAAAAGCAGGCAATGATATCCTATGAGAGGAATTTCCAGTTACTGGTAAGTACGGTAAAAATTACTTTTCATGGTCGGTACTGGACTAAAAGATGCAGTACTGAGGTCTCTCCTGATAGTAGGTGAGTAATTCGGAATTCGTTACTGTTGTGATTTTTAAGCAATATTTTGGTATTTCAAAAGTGGACACTTAGAAGAAATTTCACAGAAAACCAGTCAATGGATCCCTATGTAAGAAAATTCAATTCGCCGGTAAGTTACTTTTAACGTTACTTTTGTAATCCAGTGCTGGACTCCTAGGTTCAGCCCTGGGACATTTACTTAAAACAGGTAAGTAATTACGTTTTGGTAGTCTGTACGATTTTTAAAGAATATTCTTGTTTTCAAAAGTCGACACTTAGAAACTTTTTGGAAGAAAAGTGTCCATGTTATCCTATGAGGAAAAATGAGTTATCGGTCTCGAGGTAAGTAATCGGTCTTTTGAGTTAGGGTTCTGGGGTTAGACTCAGGGGTCTCCCAGGGTCAGTGATGCACTGTTGTTGCACCCTCAGCGGCACTAGGGCGGCCGGGTGCAGAGTGTTGAGGCTCAATGTTATCCTATGGAGGATAGGGGGACTCCGGTTGGTGGCGGCTGGCAAGCAGGCCACGGGGTTGTGGGAGCATAGCTCCTAGGGTTAAGCTTCAGGGCACGTTGGGGACCAAGTTAGCACCAAAGAGGCACCCTCAGCGGCACTAGGGCGGCCGGGTGCAGAGTGCTGTTTTGAGGTCGGGTGCCCTGTTGATTTCAATGGAAATTTTCGGTTTTGGTTTTCAGCTGCAGGCTCGGTCCAGGAAGACTTCCAGGAGGAACCAACAGCCGGGCAGGTAAGTTGGAGGGCTCGGGGACGTAGGTGCACCTCGGGTTCCTTTCTCCAGGCGCAGGGCGTCTGGATGCAGGGGTGTCTTTGAGGTCGGATTTCACCTTACCGGGCCACTCGCGGTTGGGGGTCTCTCCGTGCAGAGGCTGCAGGCGACGTCGGGGAGTCCTGGAGGGGTCAACCCACGGTGGACTCGGACTCTGGAGAGCTGGGGGACCTCGCTGGGACCGGTGGGCCACTTGAACTCGGGCTGTAGGCGACGGGTGCAGTGGTGGTTCCAGGCGTCGGGTTTCTTTCTCCTCAGCAGGCTCGAGTCTTTGTTTGGTGTTTCTTTTGAACAGAGCTGCTGTTCACAGGAGATCCGGTCTTTGTTGAAGGCAGTCAGTCCTCCCTGGGGTTCTGGAGGTCGCTGGCTGCAGGACAAGACTATTTTTGGCGCAGGATCTCTGGAAACTGCAGACGGGCCGGTAGGGGCTGGGGCCAAGTCAGTTGTTCTCTGCAGTCTCCTCTGCTGGGCGTCTTCTTTCGTCCTTTTTCTTCTTAGGTTGCGGGAATCTAAGGAAGGAAGGTTCAGGGTGCCCCTAAATACTAGATTTAGGGGCGTTACAGGTAGGTAAAGGGCAGGGACCAATGGGTCCCTGCCCTGGGGTGGGTACACCCCCTATCCTGCCACTCTCCTGTGGGAGGGGGCAGGAGCCTAGTCCTGATTGGGCAGGGCTCCCCATCTTCAAGATGGCGAGAGCCCGGAGATGTGCTTCACCTCGCCTCCCCACCTGAGGGTGGGGTTGGCAGAGGGTGGCACACCCCTTTCCTCCCTTGGTGTTTCCCTCCAGTCTTCCCACCAGGATGGGGGAGGAACCGGTGGGGACCAGTTGCTGAGTACAGCAAGTGGTCTGGGGAAGCTCACAAAGGCGGAATGCCTTTGAAGCTTCCCCCTGCCCATCCTGGGGGAGGGGGCCTAGCACCTCACCCAGGACGTGCATTGTTGCAGGCCTGGGAGAGCGGATGGCTCTCTACCCAGGGGTCCAGCAACATGTCTGCTGTGTGGCAGCCTAGGCAGCCCCTCAGACAAGACGTGGATTGTAGGTTAGGTTCAGGGGGTAACTCTAAGTTGCCCTCTGACGTGCATTTTACAGTAAATCCCACACTGGCATCAGTGTGGGTTTACTGTGCTGAGGAGTTTGATACCAAACTTCTCAGTCTTCAGTGCAGCCATCATGGTGCTGTGGAGTACGTGCTGACGACCTCCCAGCACCATATACTCGGAATGGTAGCCCTGCACTTACAGTGCCCAGGAATGGGCCTGGGTACTGTAGGGGCACAGGGCTCATGCACCTGTGCCCTCACCACTGGCATAGGGCACCCAGCTAGAGGGGTGACTGAGGTATGCCAGGGCAGTGTGTTTGTGGGCATGGCACACAGGGATGTGTGCCATGTCGACTCTCTGTTTTGTTCTGCACCAAGACACTCAGCCTGCAAGGGCAGTGTGTGTGTGTCAGGGTACAGGGCCTCTAAGGGTGGCACAATAAGTGCTGCAGCCCTTAGGGGTCTTCTCTGGTCACAGTGCCCTGGGTACCTAGGGTACCATTTACCAGGGGCTTACCTGTGGCCAGAGATGCCAATTGGGTTTAGGGCTGAGTACAGTTTTTAGGGAAGGAACACAGGCCCTGGGTACCTGATTGGCAGGGATCCAGGGCACACCAAGGAAAAGTGCATCAGTTATCAGGCAAAAAGTGGGGGGTTACTGCAACAGAAACCCACTTTCCTACAATTGGTGATTAGTTTGCCCTCTTGAATTAGATCATTTGCCTGCGTTTTGTACTGGTCAGGCAAGTGTTGTAACAGGGTTTCTAATTGGTCATAGTGGGCCCTATCATATCTGGCCAGCAGTGCCTGAGTGTTGGCTATGCGCCAGTGATTGGCGGCCTGCGCAGCTACTCTTTTTCCAGATGCGTCTAGCAATTTTGACTCTTTATCAGGGGGCGGCGCGTCTCCTGAGGTTTGAGAATTAGCTCGTTTACGAGCATTGGAGACTACTAAGGAGTCTAGAGGGAGTTGGCCTTTAATGTAGGCAGGATCGTCAGGGGCAGGTCTATATTTTTTATCGATCCAAGAT
Organism: Calotriton arnoldi; assembly: GCA_963921515.1. Lineage (NCBI taxonomy): Eukaryota > Metazoa > Chordata > Amphibia > Caudata > Salamandridae > Calotriton > Calotriton arnoldi. Next base: position 1,565,386 of record CAWUFW010001623.1, on the reverse strand, counting down.
TTAAGAATTCTGGCACGTACAGGATCTTTAAATATGTCAGGAGCATGCTTGATGACTCCTTTAATCATGGGTAAAGTTTGTACAGTTCTCTGGGACTGTTCAAAAGTGTCTAGTAGGAAATCTTCCTCTGGTGCGTTTGTGTGCATGTGTACCCCATGAAAAACAGCAGCCCTGTTAATGAGTTGCCCAAACCCAATATTGTCATCTGGAGGAGATGGTTTTGTTGGGTATGGTGAGGGCTTGGGAGGTCTGGGGGATCTATTGGATCGTTGTATTCCCAATCATCCTGTGGTGGGTCATCTGGGTAAGTGAATGGGTCATCAGGGTCACCACCGTCCCCCATATCATCTTGATAATCATGTGGTGGAGATGTTACAGGCTGAGGCGGTGTAACAGGTATGTGGAGAGGAGGGGTGTTAGATGGAAGGACAGGGGAAGAAGGAGGCATAGGTGAAGTGGCACAGTCCTTTTCCACAGGTACGGGCTTCTGGCGTGGTACAGCTGTGAGATGTCCAGTTTTGGGGTTAATATGGATTTTTGTTTGGTGAGGATCAACAGGATCCGGGTGAAAAAGCTCCTCTTCCTGGAGAAGTGGCTTCGGCTCTGACTTTTTCGGTTCCGAGCGGGGTGGTGGCTGATTTTTGTGCTCTTTGGCCTTAGGAGGCGTGGAAGAATCCTTAGGCTTGGAAATCGGCTCCGAAGTGTAAGAAAGTGGCTCTGTATATACTGAACCAAAGTAAGGTTCAGTGTGCACAGAGTCCACAGTCCCCAGAGGTTTGGCAGAGGCTAAAGTTAGATATAACCTTACTCTCTAAAGTGGTAGCTTGGTCGAGCAGTAAGGCAGTATCAGAGGACCGTGTAAAGCATTTGTTGTACACACTCAGTCAGCAAATGAAGCCACACACTCAAGAACTGAACTCTAGGCCAATGGTTTGTATATAAAAATATATGCTTGTTTTATTTTAGAACCAACAATAGGTATCAAAATATACTTTCTCAGAATGAGATGCTTTGTTCAAACACTTTACAAATAGGCAATAGACTTTTTGATGACTGTAGTCACAGTTGTTGCAAGAGGCAACACAATTTCAAACACAATGCAACATTGAGCTCAATGGAAAGTTTTGGTTAAATGCAATTAATTACTTTGTAGATTACTTTTCTAACCACAGGACTGGATCTTGGATTCAGTCCTGGGACACTTCCTGTAAACAGGTGAGAAAAGCGTTTTGGTTATAGTAGTGATTTTTGAGGAATATTACTGTATTTCAAAAGTTGACACTTAGAAACTTTTCTGGGTAAAATTACCAATGTTATCCTATGGAAGGAAATGCAGTTTGCAAGCAAAGTACGTTTACGTTGCTTTTGTAATCCAGTGCTGGAGTCCTAGATTCAGCACTGGGCCATTTCCTCCAACAGGTAAGTAATTACGTTTTTGTAGTTTGTACGATTTTTAAAGAATATTTGTAGGATTCAGAAATAGACACTTAGAAACTTTTTCAACAAAAAGCAGGCAATGATATCCTATGAGAGGAATTTCCAGTTACTGGTAAGTACGGTAAAAATTACTTTTCATGGTCGGTACTGGACTAAAAGATGCAGCACTGAGGTCTCTCCTGATAGTAGGTGAGTAATTCGGAATTTGTTACTGTTGTGATTTTTAAGCAATATTTTGGTATTTCAAAAGTGGACACTTAGAAGAAATTTCACAGAAAATCAGTCAATGGATCCCTATGGAAGAAAATTCAATTCGCCGGTAAGTTACTTTAACGTTACTTTTGTAATCTAGTGCTGGACTCCTAGATTCAGCACTGGGACATTTACTTAAAACAGGTAAGTAATTAAGTTTTTGTAGTTTGTAACGATTTTTAAAGAATATTCTTGTATTTCAAAAGTTGACAGAAACTTTTTCACAAAGAACCACCAATGTTATCCTATGGAAGGAAATTCAATTCACAGGTAAGTTACTTTTTAATTACTTTTGTTACTCAGTGCTGGACACCTAGTTCGGCACTGGGACTAATTTATAGATCCTCTGTTTGGAGTCTGCATTTTCTATGAAATACTAAACGTATGGTAGAATCCTTACTTTTGGTATATTAAGAAGGCTTGATGTGTAGCCTCAAATGTCTATTTAATAGTCATGTTAGATAATGGCGATTTCCAGGCAGGTGGTAGGACGTTTGACTAGGGTGCTCTACGTTACTATATTAGTAAGTCTCTAGCTATTGTATCTCATATATCGTAGGAGCTATACCTTATTTATTATCTGTCTTCAGAATACTCCTACCCGGACTGAGAATTATGGCAATTTAATACAGAAAACATACAGAGGACAATCCATCAGAAATAAGTCTGTCCTGATGGGTACCAGTCTCCGTTCATTCTCACCACGTGTGATGGTTATTTAAAAAGGTAGGTACCATTGCATGAAGCAAATATAACTAGTTGTCAAAGGAATAAAGGGCCGGGCATAGAGGTGACTTTTCGACCTTCACTTTGTTTGGCAGGGTACCTCACCAGTGAAATCCGTTGAGACCATTTCCTTGTCTCTCAATTCTGACCAGACTTGGGTATGTAATTTTTTCCACTCTTGCCGTTCTTGGGCACACATAATAAAGATGGTTCACGTTAACAATGGAATCTTCTTTTCTTTTGATCATAATCTAGACTGGTCAGTTTCATTCACGGCTGGAATCCAATCTATTCTGATTTTTATGTGGGTCCATGTGAAGATGTCTGATTTTTCAGAACATCCTCAGCAGTAAGTGTTTTAGGGTTACTTAGTTGTCCTTGGAATTACGGCCTGTTGTTTGAGGTTCGAGCACCTAATAAGCAGTGGTATTTAGTTGGGTAAATGAAGGCGCCACTCGGGAGAGATAACACAAATATTTGATATTTACTTGCTGTATTAATCACGGTGCTGCAAGGTGAAGAGAACCACTGACCTCCCCAAAACACAAAATGGCCTTGGCCAATTGACAGATATACAAAGGAATTCCTCAGCACACGTCTGTTATGTCACAATATACATAAACATGCTTGATGTGAGCATAAGTAAAATACAAGTAGGTAAGTTCTTATTTCTTTTTTCCTTTTTATTTTCCGATGTTCAGACAGCCGACACGTGTTTCGTCGCTTACATGGGAATTATTCCCGCGACTTTATCAAGGCTATTGTCTTCCTATGTATAACCTTTATTAGTGGTGTTAATTCCAACCCACACTGGGATTCAATATCTCGCGACGTCTCACTTCTCAATGTTAAATCCAAGGGATCCCTGTATGTCCCAGAAGTCCAGAATCTTATTTCTTAATAGTTTGATCCCACACACGGACGTCGCTCCTCGTGTTGCCGAGTACGGTGTTGTTTGAGGTTCTCTTATAGTCACTGGGTGTCTCTGTTTGCTAATTACTTGGTCAAGGTATTCTTAATCTTTTTTCTCTATTTTCTGATACACATTTACTTTTCAACACATTTGTTTTTCGTTATGGTTCACAGGTACTCTTCTTTTTATTATTTTTCTGACTTAGATCCATCACTTCATGATTTGTTAGCTTTTGAGGAACACACATTTATTGCTCCCTAGATAAAATGCCGCAGTATATAGCCTGGTCTATCTTAATTCCTTGATGAGGCTTTCCACTACAGACTGTTACAGTTTAAATTGCCTCTAAGGTCCAATCACGTACTAAGATATGTTGTTCATTATTTCATGTTTAGGGCTCTGAACATGTCATTTAAATTTCTTTCAGGTACCCCTTGGATGTGTTTGTAATATGTTGCTATCTGGTATAGGTCCTGATGAAGGTGGTGTCTATGTCTTTTGATCCACCGAAACGCGCGTCGACCATTGGCCACTGACCATTGATCACTGTTGGTCAGCACTGGCTGTCTACAGCTTTGATCTTTCGGTCTTAGAGACTCCCAACATCTTTTAGTCTACAGATTGTTGTGATTTTTGGATGGGATATGATTGTGGGTGTAAGTGGATGAATGTAACTTAGTATGTATGACATTGGTATATATATATTTTTTTCACTATTTGTCTTTCATTCAGGGGTAATGTCTAATGTTTGTATATGAAATTTGGTGTTGATATTGTTTTGTTTACATGTTTATTAGATTTTTTAAGATCATTGTTACCGAATAAATTTTTAAGAAAAACTGCACACAATACATTAATACAAAAATAAGGACAAGTAAGCCTGTGATAAAGGAAAATAAATTAATGCAAATAAAAGATGCATAAATAAATTTCTTATGTCCTTGTTTTTCATGACATGCAATCATTGTTCGAGCTCTTTATTCTTCATGACTCATGCATGTGTAAGAGTAAGCATATAGGTCACGAGGGAGCATTCTTCACATTGCTCGGCACTGGGACCTTTCCTGCAAACAGTTGAGAAAATTCGGTTAGGTTATTTGTGCGATTTTTAAGGAATATTCTTAGTTTTCAAGAGTCGACACTTAGAAACTTTTTGGAAGAAAAAGTGTCCATGTTATCCTATGAGGAAAAATGAGTTATCGGTTTTGAGGTAAGTAATCGGTCTTTTGAGTTAGGGTTCTGGGGTTAGACTCAGGGGTCTCCCAGGGTGAGTGATGCACTGTGGTTGCACCTCAGCGGCACTAGGGCGGCCGGGTGCAGAGTGTTGAGGCCCAATGTTATCCTATGGAGGAGAGGGGGACTCCGGTGGGTGGCGGCTGGCAAGCAGGCCACGGGGTTGTGAGAGCAAAGCTCCTAGGGTTAAGCTCAGGGCACGTTGGGGACCAAGTTAGCACCAAAGAGGCACCCTCAGCGGCACTAGGGCGGCCGGGTGCAGAGTGCTGTTTTGAGGTCGGGTGCCCTGTTGATTTCAATGGAGATTTTCGGTTTTGGTTTTCAGCTGCAGGCTCGGTCCAGGAAGACTTCCAGGAGGAACCAACAGCTGGGCAGGTAAGTTGGAGGGCTCGGGGACCTAGATGCACCTCGGGTTCCTTTCTCCAGGGCGCAGGGCGGCTGGATGCAGGGGTGTCTTTTGAGGTCGGATTTCACCTTACCGGGCCACTCGCGGTTGGGGGGGGTCTCCGTGCAGAGGCTGCAGGCGACGTCGGGGAGTCCTGGAGGGGTCAACCCACGGTGGACTCGGACTCTGGAGCGCTGGGGGACCTCGCTGGGACCGGTGGGCCACTTGAACTCGGGCTGTAGGCGACAGGTGCAGTGGTGGTTCCAGGCGTCGGGTTTCTTTTTTCCTCAGCAGGCTCGGAGTCTTTGTTTGATGTTTCTTTTGAACAGAGCTGCTGTTCACAGGAGATCCGGTCTTTGTTGAAGGCAGTCAGTCCTCCCCGGGGTTCTGGAGGTCGCTGGCTGCAGGACAAGACTATTTTTGGCGCAGGATCTCTGGAAACTGCAGACGGGCCGGTAGGGCTGGGGCCAAGTCAGTTGTTCTCTGCAGTCTCCTCTGCTGGGCGTCTTCTTTCGTTCTTTTTCTTCTTAGGTTGCGGGAATCTAAGGAAGGAAGGTTCAGGGTGCCCCTAAAGACTAGATTTAGGGGCGTTACAGGTAGATAAAGGGCAGGGACCAATGGGTCCCTGCCCTGGGGTGGGTACACTCCCTATCCTGCCACTCTCCTGTGGGAGGGGGGCAGGAGCCTAGCCCTGATTGGGCAGGGCTCCCCATCTTCAAGATGGCGAGAGCCCGGAGATGTGCTTCACCTCGCCTCCCCCACCTGAGGGGTGGGGTTGGCAGAGGCTGGCACACCCCCTTTCCTCCCTTGGTGTTTCCCGCCAGTCTTCCCGCCAGGATGGAGGGAGGAACCGGTGGGGACCAGTTGCTGAGTACAGAAAGTGGTCTGGGAAGCTCACAAAGGCGGAATGCCTTTGAAGCTTCCCCCTGCCAATCCTGGGGGAGGAGGCCTAGCACCCCGCCCAGGACGTGCATTGTTGCAGGCCCAGGAGAGCAGATGGCTCTCTACCCAGGGGTCCAGCAACATGTCTGCTGTGTGGCAGCCTAGGCAGCCCCTCCGACAAGACGTGGATTGTAGGTTAGGTTCAGGGGGCAACTCTAAGTTGCCCTCTATTGTGCATTTTACAGTAAATCCCACACTGGCATCAGTGTGGGTTTACTGTGCTGAGAAGTTTGATACCAAACTTCTCAGTCTTCAGTGCAGCCATCATGGTGCTGTGGAGTTCGTGCTGACGACCTCCCAGCACCATATACTTGAAATGGCAGCACTGCACATACAGTGCCCAGGAATGGACCTGGGTACTGTAGGGGCACAGGGCTCCTGTACCTGTACCCTCACCACTGGCATAGGGCACCCAGCTAGAGGGGTGACTGAGGTATGCCAGGGCAGTGTGTTTGTGGGCATGGCACACAGGGATGTGTGCCATGTCGACTCTGTTTTGTTCTGCACCAAGACACTCAGCCTGCAAGGGCAGTGTGTGTTTGTGTCAGGGTACAGGGCCTCCAAGGGTGGCACTATAAGTGCTGCAGCCCTTAGAGGCCTTCTCTGGTCACAGTGCCCTGGGTGCCTTGGGTACCATTTACCAGGGGCTTACCTGTGGCCAGAGAGGCCAATTGGGTTTAGGCTGTAATGCAGTTTTAGGGAAGGAACACAGGCCCTGGGTACCTGATTGGCAGGGACCCAGGGCACACCAAGGAAAAGTGCATCAGTTATCAGGCAAAAAGTGGGGGGGTTACTGCAACAGAAACCCACTTTCCTACACGAAGGCTTTGGTTTAGGGGCTGTGGCGTTTTAGTTTTGACGCCGACTTATCCCCATGCTTCGATGTGTTCGAGGCGGGTTTTATTTTAGAGGTGGACGGAATCGTTGTGGATTTCGGTGCAGAGTGTTCTTTTGACTTCGGCGCCGGTGGAACTAGTACGTGCGGCTTGGTCGGTGCCGAGGTACCGGAAGGCTTGAGTTTTTTCTTCGGCGCCGGGCTCGAAGGCGGGGCGTCTGAAGCGTGTTTTCGGTCGCGACTGGGGCCAACAGGCGAAGTCTTGACCGGTGCCTTCTTTGGTGGGGGGGTTGGGGCAGGGGTACTCACTCGTTGCCCAGGAGTGATGTGATCGTCTGAGTCCTCTGCATCCGACACGATCTGGAGATCTTCGGAATCTTCCTCAGGGACATCGGGGCCTTCGTCGAAGATGTCCACCGGTTCTGGAGCTGATCTCTGCGCCATGACGTGCCTTCGAGCTCGACGATCTCGAATCGTTTTCTTCGAACGGAAGGAGGCGCAAGCTGGACAGCTGGACTCGTTGTGGTCGGGCGAGAGGCACAGGTTACAGACCTCGTGATGGTCACTGTGGGGGAACTTTGCTCCACACTGGGGGCATTTCCGGAAGGGCGTCCTTTCCATGAGCCGTAGGCCTCACGGCGTCGATGGGCGCAGCGGCCCGCGTCGACGGCTGGAAAAGGAATCGAAAGGCGCGTCGAGATTTCGATAGAAAGTTGTTGCTAGTTTTGCACGATGAAAACGGTTGAAAAGTAGAGTTTCGAACCGGTGCGCGAAAATTGCATCCGAACCCAATGGCGGAAAAAAACAATCTGAGGATGGAGTCGATGCCCATGCGCACTATCGTCCGAAGGAGGAGTCACCTATCACCTGACCACAAAAGACTTCTTCGAAGACAACAACAAAGTGCAAGCATCTGAGCCCAACACCAGATGGCGATCTAATGCACAGTGTGAGCTCTGCAGCTCACATGCCTCGAACATACATGTTATTGTACCCGGCTAAGCTCAGAGTAATACACCAGGACAAAGCTCACTACTTCTCCACTCCCGAAGCAGCCTGGGATTGGTTGGAGGTTAGAGGGGATGAACGAATACCGGCCCGGGGTGGCGCTGGCAGGGTCTCTGCGGAACCCTGGTCGCTACGCCGGAGGCAAGGCCAACGGAACAAACAGCCCACCCGATCCACCCAAAGGGTACTCGTGCAGCAGGACGGCTCTTTAGAACTGGAGCGCAACAGTTTGGACGGCGAGGGGAATCAGATGATCCGCGTCAGTCAGGAGCTACTAATGGCGGAACGCGAAGAGGCTAGAGCGCTGGTGGAGGTAGTCACTGCGGCGGACACAGACTCACACCGGGGACATCGTGGAGGAGACCCCTCAGTCCACTGGCACCTGAAACAAGAGGACGGCAGCTAAAGTCGCCGGGAGCTGGAATGCGGCAGCCGGACCCGCCTGGGACGTTGGCAGTCGGGGTCCACGGCATGGGACTATGAATGGTTTTGCGAGCCATGGGGACCCACGGGGCGTCTGCTAACACCACTCCTACGGAACTGTATTGACCCTGGACACATGGCACCTTGCCCGATTGGCCATATTGCCGGGAATGGCGGGCTGCCCCCACTTTTTCTCTTCTTCACTCTCCCTTCTCTCTAGACACTCATTCTCCTCCTCCTCTCCCCTACTCTTCCTCCCTCTGTTTGTTTATCCTATTCTATCTTCTATCGACTCCTATATCGGAGAACTGTATGATGTTGTGTGAGTGTTGGTGAGCGCGTTTGAGTGTGTGAGTGTAGCAGCGGTGGCGACACGGGAGTTCCTGCTACTCGCTCGGTGGGAGGGACCCCCCCTGCTTCCCCGCGTAAGATTAGACTCGGTGTGTGTGTGGTAGCCTGGATTGGCGTCAAGTGAGTGGTGCTGGGGGGAAGGGGGGGGGAGGATCTTCTCTCCTTTCTTTTCAAATATATTGTATAGGTTAATAAGTTGATGTTAGTGAGGCTTAATCTCACTTTATAGGTGGGGGGTTGCAATGCTGAGACACGATTGGGGAGGCACGGTTGGTTCTTTATGTGTTTACCCGGTGGGTGGGGGGGAACAGTTTCGTTATTGGTTTCTTTTGATACGTAGACCGCTCTGGCGGATGGGTTGTGGTAGTTCCCATACTATCATATAGTTCAGTGGTGGCAGGTTTTAATATCTCGTGGAATGTGCGGGGGTTAGGCACGTTCGTGAAGCGGTATAGGGCACACACATCTTCGACGGCAGAAAACTCACATAGCCATGCTACAAGAAACCCACTTAACTGAGAATGAGCCCTAAAAATTACATAAGAAATGGAGGGGTCAGATGTTCTACGCTACATACTCTAGCTACACAAACTCCATTCCGGATGCTGAGTTACTCTGCAGATATACAGGGGAGGTACATAATGGTCCATGGGGTACTGGACGGGTCTGAGGTCCTAACACAGACGACGGTGCCTTCTATTTAAGCATCGAAGAACTAATAGCTGCTCACGCGGGTATTCCACTCCTCTGGGCAGGTGATTTCAATTGCGTGCTTGATGGGGCAATTGACAGACTCCCCCCAAAACTGCAAACAAAACCCAATATGGTCAGGGCACTACGGGGGGTAATGCAGAGACTTGGGTGTGTGGACTGGTGGAGGACACTACACCCAACAAAGAGTGAGTACACGTGCTATGCCCCGACACATGCGGTCTACAGCCGCCTGGATCGCTTCTTGCTCTCTGAGGTGGCGGCTGTGCACGCCCACAACATATACATACTAGGGAGATTTCTGTCTGACCATGCCCCAGTCTTACTGCAATGGGGTGCAGAGAGGGTTAGGCCTGCAGTCCCGCTCTGGAGACTACAGCCTAGAGCACTGAAGGACGAAGAATTTAGCCTGGAGCTTAGTGACTCGATCACTAACTTCATTGATAGTAACTGGCTGACTACAGACGCAAGGGCCACGGAGTGGGACACACTGAAGGTGGTGGTGCGAGGGGAATGCTGGTCTAAAGTGGGGGGTATGAGGCAACGGCTCGAGGCGGATCTAGCAACCGCTGAGAAAGACCTGAACGCGCTACAGAGCACAAACCCTAATTCAAGGGCGCTCGATAAAGATCGGATGAGGGATCACCGGCAAGTGGGGGAACTATGGGATAGGTTAGACTGTTTGGTCAGGCAGGAATACCGGCAGCTCCTTCACAGAGAAGGCGATAAAATGGGGAAGCTGCTTGCGTGGCTCCTCAAGAGAGAACGTCCACCCCCGACCATATTATCCGTTAAACTGCCAGATGGGACCCTCACTCACTCCCAATCGACCATCAATCTATAGCTTCGCGCCCACCTAGCAGGTGTATATAGCAGGGGCCTAAGGGCTGGAGATGCGGCAATAATGCAATTTCTCGACAGTATACCCCTGCCGCAGCTCACTGACGAGCAAGGTGAGATGCTGGGAAAGGAGATCAACCTTGAGGACCTCCAGGAGGCCGTGCGGGACATGGCAGGGGGGAAAGCCCCAGGACCAGATGGTCTTCCGGTGGAGTATTATAGGGCCTATGCGGATCAACTCCTCCCGAGACTGCTGGAGACACTGCGGGAAGCTAGGCAGACAGGAATACTCCCAAACTCCATGAGAGAAGCTCAAATAGTGTTGCTCCCTAAACCTGATAGGGACCCCAGCTTGCCTGGTTCCTACCGCCCCCTCTCTATGCTCGGAGTGGATGTCAAAATTCTGGCTAAGGTGCTGGCCTCTAGGTTAAACAGGGTAGTGACCCAGCTGGTCCACGAGGACCAGTGCGGGTTCATGCCGGGCAGAGGCACCCATATGAACCTACGTCGGTTAGCACACGTGATGCACTCCGTCGCGGGTACGGAGACACCAGCAGCAATAATTTCATTGGACATCGAAAAAACCTTCAATACCCTGCAATGGGATTATCTGTGGAAAGTCCTGCTTAGAATGGGGCTGGGCCAGGAATTCGTGACATGGGTGCAACTTTTGTTTCAGAGACCCACTGCTAGGGTGCGTTCAGGCGGGCTGGTCTCTGAATTGATCACCATTGAACGAGGTACAAGACAGGGGTGCCCCCTATCCCCGCTCCTATTTGCAATCGCTATGGAGCCACTCGCCATCCGCCTCCGAAGAGACATGGAGTGCTGGGGCCTGGAGACAGACGGGCGGACCCACATCGTGTCCCTATACGCAGATGACACGCTAGTGTACATGCGTCAGCCGGCGGAGGCTATCCCAGCCCTGCTAACCGTCCTGGATGATTTCGGTGTAGTGTCCGGACTGGTCATTAATCCCGCTAAATCGATCGCGTTCCCGCTGGCGGGGTTGGCAGGACTTGAAGTGGCCGCACTCCCACGGATAGCACTAAGGTGGAGGAGTGACCATTTCCGCTATTTGGGAATGCAGATAGCCTACTCCCCTGAAGCCCAATATGCCCTGAATACAGGGAGAATCCTCGACAACTTGGAGTCCATACTCTTCTGGAACCGGTTGCCACTGTCCGTCATGGGGCGGGTAGCACTGGCAAAGATGGTCTTGCTTCCCAGATGTTTATACACCCGCCAGAACTCATTTTGCTGCATCCCGAATGACACCTTCACCACCTTAAATAGCTTACTGGTCCTGCTAGTTTGGGTGGGCAAGCGGAGCAGAGTTAAGCTTGACCTTCTCAAGCTGGACATGGATCAGGGTGGCCTGGGGCTCCCTGACTTGCGTCTATATTACATTGCAGGGCTCCTCCAATATGCAGCACAGTGGTGCGCGGAGGGCTCGAACACTGAAAAAAGACTGCTGGCCGGTTGGTGTCCGGAAGCGGAGCTCCCTAGGTACTTGATGATGGGAACCAGGACCCCCTTGAATTGCCCATTCATAGTGAAACAAGTAGCCTGGGCACGGGCGGTGACCCTGGTGCTACAAAAAGCCCCCTATGCGCGCGCGCTTCCACTGGAATGGCTTTCGGGATACCGCCAGATACAATCCGTGATGGATGTGGCCAGCTGGAGCGCAGGAGGCTGCACCATGGCTGGGGATCTTTATCTGAATGACTCCTTTTTATCCTTTGAGGATGCCAGGGAGCATTTTGGGATCCCAGAGGGGCGCTTCCTCCAATATGCAAAGATAACTCGCACGTTTCGGGAAATAGGACTACATTCCCGATGGAGCCGGAGGAATCGAGCACTCTGTGTACGATTTTGGACCCGAGCTCCTTCCGAGGATTAATATCCAGGCTGTACAAGGCCCTAAAGACGGACCGCAGAATAGACATGACCCAGACACGGAGGAGGTGGGAGGAAGACCTGCCCACGCCCTTAACGGACGGGGAGTGGAAGCGCGCTGCGGCGCTGGTTCAGGATGTCTCGAGCAATGCCCGGTTCAAGCTTACGCAGTTCAATTATCTACACCGCACTTACCCGACACCCGCACGCCTGGCGAAGTTTGACCCAATGCATGCGCCTACATGTTCAAGATGTGGCTTCTCCCCGGCTCATTTTATTCACGTAACTTGGGACTGCCCCAGGCTCGGCCCCTACTGGAGCGTAGTGTTGGACACTCTACGTAGAGCAACGAAGCTATCAATTGAAGCCTCCATTAAACGATGCCTCTTGGGAGTACTCCCGAACCCCAAGGCCACAACTCGCATGCAGCACAAATTCGCCATGCTTGGGCTGGTACTGGCGAAACGCCGCATAGCCATTCATTGGAAGGCAGATACGCCCCCCCCCCCTGGAGAAATGGAGGGCGGACCTGCGGGAATGGGGGGTTGCGGAGGAGCGCCGACTCAGAACGGTTCGCACGGATGAGAACGCGGACAGGGACTTGGAGCATTGTGATGGACCTCGTGCAGGGAGCAGACCACCAAGATGGGACCAGCGCTAGCCCCTCTGGGGATGATACAGGACCACATACACAACACAGCTCGCTACCAGAGACCCCCACCCCCCTCCTCACCTGCGCCCCCGCCTCTCCCTGTAAGCTTATAATGGTAACAACGCTAGGACTTCACCCTTGTAGGGACGGTACCCTAGCGACACATACGCCCACGCCCCGGTCCCATGCGCCACTGATTAGCAGCTTGAGCAGGTACTTGTTTCCCTGAGGCATCTATAAGGCATCTATAAGCTTAGATTCCTTGTCTGGGGGAGGTGCATCACCAGATGTTTGTGAATTAGCCCATTTGAAAGCATTGGACACCACTAGAGAATCGAGACGAAATTGTCCTTTGATAAACACAAGATCAGATGGAGAAGGTTCATATTTTTTCTTGACTCGGAGTTAAAATACATGCTCGCACAGGGTCTTTGAAGATGTCATCTGCATGCCTCATCATGCCCATTAGCATAGGGAGTGTTTGACTTGAGCTGTGTGTGGACCCAAGAGTTTCAAATAAAAAGTCTTCCTCTAAGGTCTCTTTATGTAAGGTCACCCCATGATACTCTGCTGCTCTGGCAATAAGTTATTGATAAGCCACATTATCGTCTGGGGGTGATGGCTTTGTAGGGTAACAGTCTGGGTCAGTATCTAATGGTAGGTCAATGGTTTCATTCCATGGGTCTACAGGCAAATGAGTGTCTTCTTCAACAATATTATTCCCTTCCGGCTGTGTATGTTAAGATCCCTTAGGTGTTATATGTAAAGGATCTCGAATTGGTAAATGTGGAGAAGGTGGTGGAGGGGATTGCGGGCAGAATAAGCAGGGCTCCAATTTAGCCTTGAGAATGTCTAAAATTGGTTCGGGAGGCTGACTTTTGATTTCAGCACCGAAATAGTTTTGCTTTTGAGAGCAGAAGGTTTCGGCTCGGAAGCATGTTTTTGTTTCGGAGCGGAGGGTTTCGGCTCTGAGCCAGATTTGTCCTTGGAACTGGAAGGTTTTGAATCCGAAGGGGATTTCGGCCGACTTGGTCCAGAGCCGGAAGGCTTGACGATTTGTTTTGGTGCCAAGCCAGAAGCGGGGCATTGGAAACATGGTCTTGGTGCCGACCTTGGCCAGAAGGCAGAGGTGGTGCTGTAGCCTTATGTTTTTTTAAAAAGGTTTTGGGGGGCAAGGGGTCTTCGGTAGTCATGGCACCCAGTCCCGGAGACACGTCTTCGTACTCCAAGCCGATCTCGAGTTCAGAATGCGACTCTGAGATGGAGGTGGCCTCTTCTTCTGCCGCCGATCCTTTGACCTCTTCATGTCGGAATCTTCGCCGAAGATGTCCAGAGTGTGTTGAATGCTTTGGTGTTGCACTTCACGTCGTCGAGCCAGACGATCACAGAGTTTGTTTCGACCAAAACGACTTACAGCTGTCGCAGTCTTCCTCCTTGTGCTCCGGTGATAGGCACAAGTTACAAACTTGATGTAGGTCGGTGCGAGGGTACTTGGAGCAGCACTGAGGACAGAATTGGAATGGAGTTTGTTCCATCTCCAGAAGGGTGGACCACAAGGCTAGGCACGAGGGCCGCCCCTGATGCTTCCGACCGACCTAAGATAGAGTTTCCCGATCGATTCAATAACCGGAGAACAGGGAAATGCGTTCGAGAACAATACCGTTGAGGGTAGAGTGGATTGCGCACCGAGGGGAACCCGAAGAACGGTTTTGAACCGGAACAATCTAACAATGGAGTCGACACCCATGCGCACTATCACCAAAAGGAGGAGTCACCTTACCTCGTGACTGGAATGACTTCTTCCAAGATCATCAACTTGCAAACATCCGGACCAAACACTAGATGGCAGGAGTATGCAAAGCATGTGTATCTACAGCACACATGCCTCGAACAGGTTTGTTGGTTTCCCTGGAGGTTGTGTGGAGAGGAGCTCTGGCTGTAAATTAGGGTTCGACAATGGACGATGAAAGACACTGCTGTGAGATGTGCGTGTATGCATCTCATATGAGGAAATGGGTGTCTGGAATTAGCTGAGGCTTGTCTGTGGTTTGGACCAGTCCTTCATTTTGGGGCAGCAAATCCCTCTCCACTGAGGGAACAAAATGGAGGCCAGGCAAGAGCGTGTGGAAAGACCCCTTCTGTCATGGTCAGTTGTAGAAAGTAGCCATCTAGCCAAGATTCCCCTCTACAGTGAGCATGCCCCGTGGTACCCGGCCGAGGTGGGGGCCACTCTCCGATATCCCACTCATACCCCACCCCCAGGTCTTACCCCACCCCCTCTCCAATGGGACCACAGTGTTATGGTTTGGGATTACTGTATTGGGGCGAGTGGGCCTCTCACGGGTATAACTTCAGTCTCCAAGGCAGAAGCGGCCATCATGTTCATGGTCTCTTGTCTAGAAAAATAAGGATGTCTGTGCTCCATCGCAGTACCAGGCCTTGCTGTCTTATATCCCACATGCGATCTGCAAGGCAGAGCTGCCTGTGTTGGGGCTGTAAGTCATGCATTTGCTTTGTGCTCTCATGGAGTCTTACTTGATAGTATTCAGTACCGTGCATCTTTTACTAGTGTGCGGTTTAAAAATACAGAATATGTTCTTCCAGAGACCCACTGTTTGTGTTTATCCCCCGTTGGTAGATTTATGCTTCCGGACACAGTTTAAGGGAAACTCTTGGAGGTCAGGTGTCCAGTGAGCTCATGGGAGGGTGGTGCAGTGCAGACATCCATCGCACAGGGAGTCTAGGCGCTGTGTCTAGTGACTTAAAGGGAGGGTTGTGCAGAGCAGACATCCATTGCACAGGGAGTCTAGGCGCTGTGTCCAGTGAGCTCCAGGGAGGACTGTGCAGAGCAGAAATCCATCAGTCAGGGAGTCTAGGCGCTGTGTCTGGTCTCCTCAAGTAAGAGTTGTGCAGTACAGACATCCATCACACAAGGAGTCTAGGCGCTTTGTCCAGTGACCTTAAGGGAGGGTTGTGCAGTACAGACATCCATCACACAAGGAGTCTAGGCGCTTTGTCCAGTGACCTTAAGGGAGGGTTGTGCAGTACAGACATCCATCACACAAGGAGTCTAGGCGCTGAGCTTTGTCCAGTGACCTTAAGGGAGGGTTGTGCAGTCCAGACATCCATTGCAAAGGGAATCTAGGCGCTGCGTCTAGTCCCCTCAAGGAAGAGTTGTGCAGTACAGACCTCTATCGCACAGGGAGCCTAGGAGCCTTGTCCAGTGACCTTAAGGGAGGGATGTGCAGTACAGACATCCATCACACAGGGTGTCTAGGCGCTGTGTCCAGTAACCTCAAGGAAGGGCTATGCAGAGCAGATATCCATCAGTCAGGGAGTCGAGGCGCTGTGTCCAGTGAACTCAAGTGAGGGTTATGCAATGCAGACGCTCATTGAACGGGGAGTCTAGGCGGTGTATCCCGTGACCTTAAGGGAGGGTTGTGCAGTACAGAGATCCATTGCACGGAGAGTCTAGGCAGTGTGTCCAGTTACCTCAAGTGAGGGTTGTGCACTCCAGACATCGCACAGAGAGTCTAGGTGCTGCGCCCCGAGACCTTGAGAGGGTTGTGCAGTGCAGACATTCTTCGCACTGAAGCTAGGCGCTGTGTCCAATGACCTCAAGGGAGGGTTGTGCAGTACAGACATCCATTGCACTGGGAATCTAGGCACTGTGCCTGGTGACCTCAGGGGAGGGTTGTGTGGAGCAGACATCCATCGCACGGGAAGTCTAGGCGCTGTGTCCGGTGACCTAGAGTGTTGTGCCGTGCAGACATCCATTGCATGGGGAGTCTAGGCGCTGTGTTTGGTGACCTCAAGGAAGCGTTGTGCAGTGCAGAAATCTAGAGCATAGAGAGTCTAGGCGCTGTGTACAGTCACACTAAGGGAGGGTTGCGCAGTGCACACACTCATTGCACGGGGAGTCCAGGCTGTGTATCCAGTGACCTTGGAGGAGGGTTGTGTAGTACAGACGTCCATCACACTGGGAGCCTGCATCACATGCTGCCATCAGTGTAGCCTGTGGATTAGCAGCTGGTTTAGGTTCTGAAATAGCTTTCACCAAGGAGCTGCTGGCTTTAGGGCTGGTTGATGCCTGGAAGAAAGCAAGTCGGGGTCTCAACCTTTGGTTAAAACATACGCTCTAGATTACTCTGGTTCGGAGGCAGATAGAAGCCTTCGAACACGGTGGTTTCTAATCCACTCTGCAAGAGAAACTGAAGAGCTTGAAATGTTGAGTCAATGCGGAGGAGTCCCTTGAGATTAAGAGGCGACTTCTGTTGTTGAACGGCGTGCTGAAGGTAAACCTGCCCTCTTCTGCTACCACCACAGCATTAGACCAGGAGCACTGCCATTTCTGGGGAGGAAAGCTCGTTGAGGATACTCCCATGAAGCCTGATCTTTTCTCGGTCCTTCAGGGCCCCGTTGAGACTTTGAAGCTGGTGGTTATTCTTTTGAGTGACGAGAATAGGAAAGGCAGACAGTGCAGAGGTCATGGGGGTCCTTCTAGGCCTTCTTCCTGCCAGGGGAACTTACCAAAACAAGATGCCAATTTGTGAAACAAGAAAAGGAAGAAAAAGAAAAACCAGAGTCTAGGCATAAAATCACTCCAGGCATTAAAGGACGTTGAATTAAAAAGGATTCTAAACACAGCCAGGAAGTTCAAGCTCAGTGCTCCAAAAAACTGTTCACAGGAACGAGGAAAAACTAAGTTTATTGCCACATGATAGAACCTGCCGCTGTGTGCTCCCATAGCGGAGCAGTGCCAGTCTAGCTATACTGCCCCTTTTTCCCTTTAAAACGATTTGTGAATGTTTTGTTCTAGTCACTCTTATTTTATGTAATGATAGTTCTAAATTAACACTTGCTTATTTTTAGTTTTCGAAAGTGAATTTTCTAACATAAAAAAAGTGAAATGCATTTAAAAAACATAAGTGCTTCGGGATCACAGATTATTCAGAGCTTCTAACTATCGAAGGAGCGGCCCACATAGGATAACTAATTCACACAGCTGTGTAACAGGTAAACCCTCAAAAACAGAGTCAAACCGATGCAATCCAGGGTCACAGGGATGTGTGGTTCTGCGCTAAAGGGGTTTACGTTTCTTGCTCCAATACCTTCTGCAGACAGACATCCATTGCCTATTTATTACATCAATGTTATTATCAGGTGTGCGCATAACTTACCACTTCATGATTACAGACCCCGCAACCTGCTGAAGACACAGGCACTAACAGTAGCCCATACCACAGAGTGCGGACAGATGGACAGCTCTCAAAGCAGTTGTCTCCAGTGATGGGTTCAAGAATGTACTCACCGGCTCGGTCAGGCCGCTGTCCTTCTCCAAGAACTGTACAACACAATAGGCCAGCTAAAGACAGAAGAGGCGGCATTGAATCAGACTGGCACCATCAAAAAACTCTACTACATGCAGCATCAACGCTAGCAACACAAATCCAATGCAGCCTGCACATAAGATTTTACTTTCAGAGATCAATTTCTGGACACACTCAATCTACAAAAGCACCTTGAACCTTCAGAGATAAATATACTTGAAATTTGAGGACTTGAATACATTTTGAAGGCCCTACAAAGGTGTCCGAGCAGGACACTGGTGCAGGTAAACATCCAGAATAGAGGAACACTATTTTACATACACACATTCACAAGTCCCATTAATCTACACTCATGTTGTCACGCTGCAGACACTGAAGTTTGACATTTCAAGGACTGCGGTGAAAGGTACAGTAAGAAAGGACCGTATTCCAAATACTTCATAAACAAGCCATTCGCTTGGTTCAAACTTTCACCAAACAAAATTATAAAATAATAGAAATGTATCCACTTGAGAAACGATGCATAAATAATATTATTTAACCAAATTTTAAAAATAAAAGCAGCTTTTCACATTTAAGTGCATCAGAATCTCACTCGCGCGCACTCACACTCAAGCGCACTCGCGCATGCATCCACTCAAGCACATGCTCTCACTCACACGCACCCACTCAAGCGCACTCTCCCACCCTCAAGCGCACTCTCCCACCCTCAAGCGCACGCTCCCACCCTCAAGCGCACGCTCCCACCCTCAAGCGCACGCTCCCACCCTCAAGCGCACGCTCCCACCCTCAAGCCGCAAGTGACATACTTTGCTATGGTAATATCCAATTTTGCAGTAAAAGAAACCTCAGACATTCACCGAAAAAAACAAAGGTTAAAGTAATGTTTTACTGCGGTGAAAAAGTAAGTCCAAATGTAACATTTTCAGCAAAAAATCCACTAAGATTCGACAGTTCAAGTAACTGTAACTCAGCCCCCTGCCATGCGCAGTGTCGTCAATGACGTCAGTTCAGTTGTCTCACTAATAGTATAAATGTCGTCACAGAATAGGTCATGAGTGTTGAAATATGTGAGTTCATGAACAGTGCATGTCGAGGGCGCAAGTTACAGTTACTTTAAAGAACGTATGACATTTCTAAGGTTTTAAAAAAAAAATGCAAATTAAGATATTTAACAAAGGAGGATTTATTACAATAATGTAAAGTCGACCCCCGCCACGCATGGCCCCCCGCGAGCTCTGCGCCCAGCCCTCTGCGGGCAGCAACACCCGCCACACATGGCCTTCGGCAGGGTCTGTGCCGAGCCCTCTGCGGGCAGCCAAACCCCGCCATGCATGGCCTTCGGCAGGCTCTGCGCCCAGCCCTCTGCAGGCAGCAACACCCGCCACACATGGCCTCTGGCAGGGTCTGTGCCCAGCCCTCTACGGGCAGCCAAACCCCGCCACACAAGGCCTTCGGCAGGCTCTGCGGTCAGCCAAACCCCCGCCATGCATGGCCTTCGGCAGGCTCTGCGCCCAGCCCTCTGCGGGCAGCCAAACACCGCCATGCATGGCCTTCGGTAGGCTCTGCGCCCAGCCCTCTGCGGGCAGCCAAACACCGCCATGCATGGCCTTCGGTAGGCTCTGCGCCCAGCCCTCTGCGGGCAGCCAAACCCCTGCCACGCACTGCCTTCGGCAGGCTCTGCGCCCAGCCCTCTGCAGGCAGCAACACCCGCCACACATGGCCTTCGGCAGGCTCTGCGCCCAGCCCTCTGCGGGCAGCCAAACCCCGCCATGCATGGCCTTCGGCAGGCTCTGCGCCCAGCCCTCTGCGGGCAGCCAAACCCCGCCATGCATGGCCTTCGGCAGGCTCTGCGCCTATCCCTCTGCGGGCAGCCAAACCCCTGGCATGCATGGCCTTCGGTAGGCTCTGCGCCCAGCCCTCTGCGGGCAGCCAAACCCCTGCCACGCACGGCCTTCAGCGGGGTCAGCGCCCAGCCCTCTGCAGGCAGCAACACCCGTCACACATGGCCTTCGGCAGGCTCTGTGCCCAGCCCTCTGCGGGCAGCCAAACCCCGCCATGCATGGCCTTCGGCAGAGCTCTGCGCCTGGCCCTCTGCGGGCAGCCAAACCCCCGCCATGCATGGCCTTCGGCAGGCTCTGCGGTCAGCCAAACCCCCGCCATGCATGGCCTTCGGCAGGCTCTGCGCCCAGCCCTCTGCAGGCAGCAACACCCGCCACACATGGCCTTCGGCAGGCTCTGCGCCCAGCCCTCTGCAGGCAGCAACACTCGCCACACATGGCCTTCGGCAGGCTCTGCGCCCAGCCCTCTGCAGGCAGCCAAACCCCGCCACACATGGCCTTCGGCAGGCTCTGTGCCCAGCCCTCTGCGGGCAGCCAAACCCCGCCATGCATGGCCTTCGGCAGGCTCTGCGCCTAGCCCTCTGCGGGCAGCCAAACCCCTGCCATGCATGCGCCTTCGGCAGGCTCTGCGCCTAGCCCTCTGCGGGCAGCCAAACCCCTGCCATGCATGGCCTTCGGCAGGCTCTGCGCCCAGCCCTCTGCAGGCAGGCAAACCCCTGCCACGCGCTGCCTTCGGCAGGCTCTGCGCCCAGCCCTCTGCAGGCAGCAACACCCGCCACATGGCCTTCGGCAGGCTCTGCGCCCAGCCCTCTGCGGGCAGCCAAACCCCACCATGCATGGCCTTCGGCAGGCTCTGCGCCCAGCCCTCTGCGGGCAGCCAAACTCAGCCATGAATGGCCTTTGGAGGGGTCTGCGCGCCCAGCCCTCTGCGATCAGCCAAACCCATGCCACGCATGGCCTCTCGGCAGGCTCTGCGCCCAGCCCTCTGCAGGCAGCCAAACCCCCGCCATGCATGGCCTTCGGCAGGCTCTGCGCCCAGCCCTCTGCGGTCAGCCAAACCCCTGCCACGCACGGCCTTCGGAAGGCTCTGCGCCCAGCCCTCTGCAGGCAGCAACACCCGCCACACATGGCCTTCGGCAGGCTCTGCGCCCAGCCCTCTGCAGGCAGCCAAACCCCTGCCACGCATGGCCTTCGGCAGGCTCTGCGCCCAGCCCTCTGAGGGCAGCCAAACTCCGCCATGCATGGTCTTCGGCAGGCTCTGCGCCTAGCCCTCTGCGGGAAGCCAAACCCCCGCCATGCATGGCCTTTGGCGGGGTCTGCGCCCAGCCCTCTGCGGTCAGCCAAACCCCTGCCATGCATGGCCTTCGGCAGGCTCTGCGCCCAGCCCTCTGCAGGCAGCCAAATCCCTGCCACGCACTGCCTTCGGCAGGCTCTGCGCACAGCCCTCTGCGGGCAGCCAAACCCCTGCCACGCACGGCCTTCGTCACAGAATAGGTCATGAGTGTTGAAATATGTGAGTTCATGAACAGTGCATGTCGAGGGCGCGAGTTACAGTTACTTTAAAGAACGTATGACATTTCTAAGGTTTTAAAAAAAAAATGCAAATTAAGATATTTAACAAAGGAGGATTTATTACAATAATGTAAAGTCGACCCCGCCACGCATGGCCCCCCGCGAGCTCTGCGCCCAGCCCTCTGCGGGTAGCCAAACCCCCGCCATGCATGGCCTTCGGCAGGCTCTGCGCCCAGCCCTCTGCAGGCAGCAACACCCGCCACACATGGCCTTCGGCAGGCTCTGCGCCCAACCCTCTGCGGGCAGCCAAACCCCGCCATGCATGGCCTTCGGCAGGCTCTGCGCCCAGCCCTCTGCAGGCAGCAACACCCGCCACACATGGCCTTCGGCAGGCTCTGCACCCAGCCCTCTGCGGGCAGCCAAACCCCTGCCACGCACGGCCTTCGGCAGGCTCTGCGCCCAGCCCTCTGCAGGCAGCCAAACCCCTGCCACGCACGGCCTTCGGCGGGGTCTGCGCCCAGCACTCTGCGGTCAGCCAAACCCCTGCCACGCACGGCCTTCGGCGGGGTCTGCACCCAGCCCTCTGCAGGCAGCAACACTCGCCACACATGGCCTTCGGCAGGCTCTGCGCCCAGCCCTCTGCAGGCAGCCAAACCCCGCCACACATGGCCTTCGGCAGGCTCTGCGCCCAGCCCTCTGCAGGCAGCCAAACCCCGCCACACATGGCCTTCCGGCAGGCTCTGCGCCCTGCCCTCTGCGATCAGCCAAACCCCTGCCACACATGGCCTTCGGCAGGCTCTGCGCCCAGCCCTCTGCAGGCAGCCAAACCCCTGCCACGCACTGCCTTCGGCAGGCTCTGCGCCCAGCCCTCTGCGGGCAGCCAAACCCCGCCACACATGGCCTCCGGCAGGCTCTGCGCCCAGCCCTCTGCAGGCAGCAACACTCGCCACACATGGCCTTCGGCAGGCTCTGCGCCTAGCCTCTGCGGGCAGCCAAGCTCCCGCCATGCATGGCCTTCGGCAGGCTCTGCGCCCAGCCCTCTGCGTGCAGCCAAACACCGCCATGAATGGCCTTTGGAGGGGTCTGCGCCCTGCCCTCTGCGATCAGCCAAACCCCTGCCACACATGGCCTTCGGCAGGCTCTGCGCCCAGCCCTCTGCAGGCAGCCAAACCCCTGCCACGCACGCCCTTCGGCAGGCTCTGCACCCAGCCCTCTGCAGGCAGCCAAACCCCCGCCATGCATGGCCTTCGGCGGGGTCTACGCCCAGCCCTCTGCGGTCAGCCAAACCCCTGCCACGCACGGCCTTCGGCAGGCTCTGCGCCCAGCCCTCTGCAGGCAGCCAAACCCCTGCCACGCATGACCTTCGGCAGGCTCTGCGCCCAGCCCTCTGCAGGCAGCCAAACCCCCGCCATGCATGGCCTTCGGCAGGCTCTGCGCCCAGCCCTCTGCAGGCAGCAACACTCGCCACACATGGCCTTCGGCAGGCTCTGCGCCTAGCCCTCTGCGGGCAGCCAAACCCCGCCATGCATGGCCTTCGGCAGGCTCTGCACCCAGCCCTCTGCGGGCAGCCAAACACCGCCATGAATGGCCTTTGGAGGGGTCTGCGCCCTGCCCTCTGCGATCAGCCAAACCCCTGCCACACATGGCCTTCGGCAGGCTCTGCGCCCAGCCCTCTGCAGGCAGCCAAACCCCTGCCACGCACGCCCTTCGGCAGGCTCTGCACCCAGCCCTCTGCAGGCAGCCAAACCCCCGCCATGCATGGCCTTCGGCGGGGTCTACGCCCAGCCCTCTGCGGTCAGCCAAACCCCTGCCACGCACGGCCTTCGGCAGGCTCTGCGCCCAGCCCTCTGCAGGCAGCCAAACCCCTGCCACGCATGACCTTCGGCAGGCTCTGCGCCCAGCCCTCTGCAGGCAGCCAAACCCCCGCCATGCATGGCCTTCGGCAGGCTCTGCGCCCAGCCCTCTGCAGGCAGCCAAACCCCCGCCATGCATGGCCTTCGGCAGGCTCTGCGCCCAGCCCTCTGCAGGCAGCAACACCCGCCACACATGGCCTTCGGCAGGCTCTGCGCCCAACCCTCTGCGGGCAGCCAAACCCCGCCATGCATGGCCTTCGGCAGGCTCTGCGCCCAGCCCTCTGCAGGCAGCAACACCCGCCACACATGGCCTTCGGCAGGCTCTGCACCCAGCCCTCTGCGGGCAGCCAAACCCCTGCCACGCACGGCCTTCGGCAGGCTCTGCGCCCAGCCCTCTGCAGGCAGCAACACCCGCCACACATGGCCTTCGGCAGGCTCTGCACCCAGCCCTCTGCAGGCAGCCAAACCCCCGCCATGCATGGCCTTCGGCGGGGTCTACGCCCAGCCCTCTGCGGTCAGCCAAACCCCTGCCACACATGGCCTTCGGCAGGCTCTGCGCCCAGCCCTCTGCAGGCAGCCAAACCCCTGCCACGCACGCCCTTCGGCAGGCTCTGCACCCAGCCCTCTGCAGGCAGCCATACCCCCGCCATGCATGGCCTTCCGGCGGGGTCTACGCCCAGCCCTCTGCGGTCAGCCAAACCCCTGCCACGCACGGCCTTCGGCAGGCTCTGCGCCCAGCCCTCTGC
The DNA here is from genome assembly GCA_963921515.1 of Calotriton arnoldi. Lineage (NCBI taxonomy): Eukaryota > Metazoa > Chordata > Amphibia > Caudata > Salamandridae > Calotriton > Calotriton arnoldi. The sequence continues at coordinate 1,541,497 of CAWUFW010001623.1, read as the reverse complement.
AGGCAGCCAAACCCCTGCCACGCATGACCTTCGGCAGGCTCTGCGCCCAGCCCTCTGCAGGCAGCCAAACCCCGCCATGCATGGCCTTCGGCAGGCTCTGCGCCCAGCCCTCTGCAGGCAGCCAAACCCCCGCCATGCATGGCCTTCGGCAGGCTCTGCGCCCAGCCCTCTGCAGGCAGCAACACCCGCCACACATGGCCTTCGGCAGGCTCTGCGCCCAACCCTCTGCGGGCAGCCAAACCCCGCCATGCATGGCCTTCGGCAGGCTCTGCGCCCAGCCCTCTGCAGGCAGCAACACCCGCCACACATGGCCTTCGGCAGGCTCTGCACCCAGCCCTCTGCGGGCAGCCAAACCCCTGCCACGCACGGCCTTCGGCAGGCTCTGCGCCCAGCCCTCTGCAGGCAGCAACACCCGCCACACATGGCCTTCGGCAGGCTCTGCACCCAGCCCTCTGCAGGCAGCCAAACCCCTGCCACGCACGGCCTTCGGCAGGCTCTGCGCCCAGCCCTCTGCGGGCAGCCAAACCCCCGCCACACATAGCCTCCGGCAGGCTCTGCGCCCAGCCCTCTGCAGGCAGCAACACTCGCCACACATGGCCTTCGGCAGGCTCTGCGCCTAGCCCTCTGCGGGCAGCCATACCCCCGCCATGCATGGCCTTCGGCAGGCTCTGCACCCAGCCCTCTGCGGTCAGCCAAAGCCCTGCCACGCACGCCCTTCGGCAGGCTCTGCACCCAGCCCTCTGCAGGCAGCCATACCCCCGCCATGCATGGCCTTCCGGCGGGGTCTACGCCCAGCCCTCTGCGGTCAGCCAAACCCCTGCCACGCACGGCCTTCGGCAGGCTCTGCGCCCAGCCCTCTGCAGGCAGCCAAACCCCCTGCCACGCATGACCTTCGGCAGGCTCTGCGCCCAGCCCTCTGCAGGCAGCCAAACCCCCGCCATGCATGGCCTTCGGCAGGCTCTGCGCCCAGCCCTCTGCAGGCAGCCAAACCCCCGCCATGCATGGCCTTCGGCAGGCTCTGCGCCCAGCCCTCTGCAGGCAGCAACACCCGCCACACATGGCCTTCGGCAGGCTCTGCGCCCAACCCTCTGCGGGCAGCCAAACCCCGCCATGCATGGCCTTCGGCAGGCTCTGCGCCCAGCCCTCTGCAGGCAGCAACACCCGCCACACATGGCCTTCGGCAGGCTCTGCACCCAGCCCTCTGCGGGCAGCCAAACCCCTGCCACGCACGGCCTTCGGCAGGCTCTGCGCCCAGCCCTCTGCAGGCAGCAACACCCGCCACACATGGCCTTCGGCAGGCTCTGCACCCAGCCCTCTGCAGGCAGCCAAACCCCTGCCACGCACGGCCTTCGGCAGGCTCTGCGCCCAGCCCTCTGCGGGCAGCCAAACCCCCGCCACACATGGCCTCCGGCAGGCTCTGCGCCCAGCCCTCTGCAGGCAGCAACACTCGCCACACATGGCCTTCGGCAGGCTCTGCGCCTAGCCCTCTGCGGGCAGCCATACCCCGCCATGCATGGCCTTCGGCAGGCTCTGCACCCAGCCCTCTGCGGTCAGCCAAAGCCCTGCCACGCACGCCCTTCGGCAGGCTCTGCACCCAGCCCTCTGCAGGCAGCCAAACCCCGCCATGCATGGCCTTCGGCGGGGTCTACGCCCAGCCCTCTGCGGTCAGCCAAACCCCTGCCACGCACGGCCTTCGGCAGGCTCTGCGCCCAGCCCTCTGCAGGCAGCCAAACCCCCTGCCACGCATGACCTTCGGCAGGCTCTGCGCCCAGCCCTCTGCAGGCAGCCAAACCCCCGCCATGCATGGCCTTCGGCAGGCTCTGCGCCCAGCCCTCTGCAGGCAGCCAAACCCCTGCCACGCATGGCCTTCGACAGGCTCTGCGCCCAGCCCTCTGCAGGCAGCCAAACCCCGCCACACATGGCCTTCGGCAGGCTCTGCGCCCAGCCCTCTGCAGGCAGCAACACCCGCCACACATGCCCTCCGGCAGGGTCTGTGCCCACCCCTCTGCGGGCAGCCAAACCCCGCCATGCATGGCCTTCGGCAGGCTCTGCGCCCAGCCCTCTGCAGGCAGCAACACCCACCACACATGGCCTTCGGCAGGCTCTGCGGTCAGCCAAACCCCCGCCATGCATGGCCTTCGGCAGGCTCTGCGTTCAGCCAAACCCCCGCCATGCATGGCCTTCGGCAGGCTCTGCGCCCAGCCCTCTGCAGGCAGAAACACCCGCCACACATGGCCTTCGGCAGGCTCTGCGGTCAGCCAAACCCCCGCCATGCATGGCCTTCGGCAGGCTCTGCGGTCAGCCAAACCCCCGCCATGCATGGCCTTCGGCAGGCTCTGCGCCCAGCCCTCTGCAGGCAGCAACACCCGCCACACATGGCCTTCGGCAGGCTCTGTGCCCAGCCCTCTGCGGGCAGCCAAACCCCGCCATGCATGGCCTTCGGCAGGGTCTGCGCCCAGTCCTCTGCGGTCAGCCAAACCCCTGCCACGCACGGCCTTCAGCGGGGTCAGCGCCCAGCCCTCTGCAGGCAGCAACACCCGTCACACATGGCCTTCGGCAGGCTCTGTGCCCAGCCCTCTGCGGGCAGCCAAACCCCGCCATGCATGGCCTTCGGCAGGCTCTGCGCCTATCCCTCTGCGGGCAGCCAAACCCCTGGCATGCATGGCCTTCGGCAGGCTCTGCGCCCAGCCCTCTGCAGGCAGCCAAACCCCTGCCACGCACTGCCTTCGGCAGGCTCTGCGCCCAGCCCTCTGCAGGCAGCAACACCCGCCACACATGGCCTTCGGCAGGCTCTGCGCCCAGCCCTCTGCGGGCAGCCAAACCCCGCCATACATGGCCTTCGGCAGGCTCTGCGCCCAGCCCTCTGCGGGCAGCCAAACACCGCCATTAATGGCCTTTGGAGGGGTCTGCGCCCTGCCCTCTGCGGGCAGCCAAACCCCCGCCACACATGGCCTCCGGCAGGCTCTGCGCCCAGCCCTCTGCAGGCAGGAACACTCGCCACACATGGCCTTCGGCAGGCTCTGCGCCTAGCCCTCTGCGGGCTGCCAAACCCCGCCATGCATGGCCTTCGGCAGGCTCTGCACCCAGCCCTCTGCGGTCAGCCAAACCCCTGCCACGCACGGCCTTCGGGCAGGCTCTGCGCCCAGCCCTCTGCGGGCAGCCAAACACCGCCATGAATGGCCTTTGGAGGGGTCTGCGCCCTGCCCTCTGCGATCAGCCAAACCCCTGCCACACATGGCCTTCGGCAGGCTCTGCGCCCAGCCCTCTGCAGGCAGCCAAACCCCTGCCACGCACGCCCTTCGGCAGGCTCTGCACCCAGCCCTCTGCAGGCAGCCAAACCCCCGCCACGCATGGCCTTCGGCGGGGTCTACGCCCAGCCCTCTGCGGTCAGCCAAACCCCTGCCACGCACGGCCTTCGGCAGGCTCTGCGCCCAGCCCTCTGCAGGCAGCCAAACCCCTGCCACGCACGGCCTTCGGCAGGCTCTGCACCCAGCCCTCTGCAGGCAGCCAAACCCCCGCCATGCATGGCCTTCGGCGGGGTCTACGCCCAGCCCTCTGCGGTCAGCCAAACCCCTGCCACGCACGGCCTTCGGCAGGCTCTGCGCCCAGCCCTCTGCAGGCAGCCAAACCCGCCACACATGCCCTCCGGCAGGGTCTGTGCCCAGCCCTCTGCGGGCAGCCAAACCCCGCCATGCATGGCCTTCGGCAGGCTCTGCGCCCAGCCCTCTGCAGGCAGCAACACGCGCCACACATGGCCTTCGGCAGGCTCTGCGGTCAGCCAAACCCCGCCATGCATGGCCTTCGGCAGGCTCTGCGGTCAGCCAAACCCCGCCATGCATGGCCTTCGGCAGGCTCTGCGCCCAGCCCTCTGCAGGCAGCAACAGCCGACACACATGGCATTCGGCAGGCTCTGCACCCAGCCCTCTGCGGGCAGCCAAACCCCTGCCACGCACGGCCTTCAGCGGGGTCAGCGCCCAGCCCTCTGCAGGCAGCAACACCCATCACACATGGCCTTCGGCAGGCTCTGTGCCCAGCCCTCTGCGGGCAGCCAAACCACGCCATGCATGGCCTTAGGCAGGCTCTGTGCCTAGCCCTCTGCGGGCAGCCAAACCCCCGCCATGCATGGCCTTCGGCAGGCTCTGCGGTCAGCCAAACCCCCGCCATGCATGGCCTTCGGCAGGCTCTGCGCCCAGCCCTCTGCAGGCAGCAACACCCGCCACACATGGCCTTCGGCAGGCTCTGCGCCCAGCCCTCTGCAGGCAGCCAAACCCCGCCATGCATGGCCTTCGGTAGGCTCTGCGCCCAGCCCTCTGCGGGCAGCCAAACCCCCGCCATGCATGGCCTTCGGCAGGGTCTGTGCCCAGCCCTCTGCGGGCAGCCAAACCCCGCCATGCATGGCCTTCGGCAGGCTCTGCGCCCAGCCCTCTGCAGGCAGCAACACCCGCCACACATGGCCTTCGGCAGGCTCTGCGCCCAGCCCTCTGCAGGCAGCAACACCCGCCACACATGGCCTCTGGCAGGGTCTGTGCCCAGCCCTCTACGGGCAGCCAAACCCCGCCACACAAGGCCTTCGGCAGGCTCTGCGGTCAGCCAAACCCCCGCCATGCATGGCCTTCGGCAGGCTCTGCGGTCAGCCAAACCCCCGCCATGCATGGCCTTCGGCAGGCTCTGCGCCCAGCCCTCTGCGGGCAGCCAAACACCGCCATGCATGGCCTTCGGTAGGCTCTGCGCCCAGCCCTCTGCGGGCAGCCAAACACCGCCATGCATGGCCTTCGGTAGGCTCTGCGCCCAGCCCTCTGCGGGCAGCCAAACCCCTGCCACGCACGGCCTTCAGCGGGGTCAGCGCCCAGCCCTCTGCAGGCAGCAACACCCGTCACACATGGCCTTCGGCAGGCTCTGTGCCCAGCCCTCTGCGGGCAGCCAAACCCCGCCATGCATGGCCTTCGGCAGGCTCTGCGCCTAGCCCTCTGCGGGCAGCCAAACCCCCGCCATGCATGGCCTTCGGCAGGCTCTGCGGTCAGCCAAACCCCCGCCATGCATGGCCTTCGGCAGGCTCTGCGCCCAGCCCTCTGCAGGCAGCAACACCCGCCACACATGGCCTTCGGCAGGCTCTGCGCCCAGCCCTCTGCAGGCAGCAACACTCGCCACACATGGCCTTCGGCAGGCTCTGCGCCCAGCCCTCTGCAGGCAGCCAAACCCCGCCACACATGGCCTTCGGCAGGCTCTGTGCCCAGCCCTCTGCGGGCAGCCAAACCCCGCCATGCATGGCCTTCGGCAGGCTCTGCGCCTAGCCCTCTGCGGGCAGCCAAACCCCTGCCATGCATGGCCTTCGGCAGGCTCTGCGCCTAGCCCTCTGCGGGCAGCCAAACCCCTGCCATGCATGGCCTTCGGCAGGCTCTGCGCCCAGCCCTCTGCAGGCAGGCAAACCCCTGCCACGCGCTGCCTTCGGCAGGCTCTGCGCCCAGCCCTCTGCAGGCAGCAACACCCGCCACACATGGCCTTCGGCAGGCTCTGCGCCCAGCCCTCTGCGGGCAGCCAAACCCCACCATGCATGGCCTTCGGCAGGCTCTGCGCCCAGCCCTCTGCGGGCAGCCAAACTCAGCCATGAATGGCCTTTGGAGGGGTCTGCGCGCCCAGCCCTCTGCGATCAGCCAAACCCATGCCACGCATGGCCTTCGGCAGGCTCTGCGCCCAGCCCTCTGCAGGCAGCCAAACCCCCGCCATGCATGGCCTTCGGCAGGCTCTGCGCCCAGCCCTCTGCGGTCAGCCAAACCCCTGCCACGCACGGCCTTCGGAAGGCTCTGCGCCCAGCCCTCTGCAGGCAGCAACACCCGCCACACATGGCCTTCGGCAGGCTCTGCGCCCAGCCCTCTGCAGGCAGCCAAACCCCTGCCACGCATGGCCTTCGGCAGGCTCTGCGCCCAGCCCTCTGAGGGCAGCCAAACTCCGCCATGCATGGTCTTCGGCAGGCTCTGCGCCTAGCCCTCTGCGGGAAGCCAAACCCCCGCCATGCATGGCCTTTGGCGGGGTCTGCGCCCAGCCCTCTGCGGTCAGCCAAACCCCTGCCATGCATGGCCTTCGGCAGGCTCTGCGCCCAGCCCTCTGCAGGCAGCCAAATCCCTGCCACGCACTGCCTTCGGCAGGCTCTGCGCACAGCCCTCTGCGGGCAGCCAAACCCCTGCCACGCACGGCCTTCGTCACAGAATAGGTCATGAGTGTTGAAATATGTGAGTTCATGAACAGTGCATGTCGAGGGCGCGAGTTACAGTTACTTTAAAGAACGTATGACATTTCTAAGGTTTTAAAAAAAAATGCAAATTAAGATATTTAACAAAGGAGGATTTATTACAATAATGTAAAGTCGACCCCCGCCACGCATGGCCCCCCGCGAGCTCTGCGCCCAGCCCTCTGCGGGTAGCCAAACCCCCGCCATGCATGGCCTTCGGCAGGCTCTGCGCCCAGCCCTCTGCAGGCAGCAACACCCGCCACACATGGCCTTCGGCAGGCTCTGCGCCCAACCCTCTGCGGGCAGCCAAACCCCGCCATGCATGGCCTTCGGCAGGCTCTGCGCCCAGCCCTCTGCAGGCAGCAACACCCGCCACACATGGCCTTCGGCAGGCTCTGCACCCAGCCCTCTGCGGGCAGCCAAACCCCTGCCACGCACGGCCTTCGGCAGGCTCTGCGCCCAGCCCTCTGCAGGCAGCCAAACCCCTGCCACGCACGGCCTTCGGCGGGGTCTGCGCCCAGCACTCTGCGGTCAGCCAAACCCCTGCCACGCACGGCCTTCGGCGGGGTCTGCGCCCAGCCCTCTGCAGGCAGCAACACTCGCCACACATGGCCTTCGGCAGGCTCTGCGCCCAGCCCTCTGCAGGCAGCCAAACCCCGCCACACATGGCCTTCGGCAGGCTCTGCGCCCAGCCCTCTGCAGGCAGCCAAACCCCGCCACACATGGCCTTCGGCAGGCTCTGCGCCCTGCCCTCTGCGATCAGCCAAACCCCTGCCACACATGGCCTTCGGCAGGCTCTGCGCCCAGCCCTCTGCAGGCAGCCAAACCCCTGCCACGCACGGCCTTCGGCAGGCTCTGCGCCCAGCCCTCTGCGGGCAGCCAAACCCCCGCCACACATGGCCTCCGGCAGGCTCTGCGCCCAGCCCTCTGCAGGCAGCAACACTCGCCACACATGGCCTTCGGCAGGCTCTGCGCCTAGCCCTCTGCGGGCAGCCAAGCCCCGCCATGCATGGCCTTCGGCAGGCTCTGCGCCCAGCCCTCTGCGTGCAGCCAAACACCGCCATGAATGGCCTTTGGAGGGGTCTGCGCCCTGCCCTCTGCGATCAGCCAAACCCCTGCCACACATGGCCTTCGGCAGGCTCTGCGCCCAGCCCTCTGCAGGCAGCCAAACCCCTGCCACGCACGCCCTTCGGCAGGCTCTGCACCCAGCCCTCTGCAGGCAGCCAAACCCCGCCATGCATGGCCTTCGGCGGGGTCTACGCCCAGCCCTCTGCGGTCAGCCAAACCCCTGCCACGCACGGCCTTCGGCAGGCTCTGCGCCCAGCCCTCTGCAGGCAGCCAAACCCCCTGCCACGCATGACCTTCGGCAGGCTCTGCGCCCAGCCCTCTGCAGGCAGCCAAACCCCCGCCATGCATGGCCTTCGGCAGGCTCTGCGCCCAGCCCTCTGCAGGCAGCAACACTCGCCACACATGGCCTTCGGCAGGCTCTGCGCCTAGCCCTCTGCGGGCAGCCAAACCCCGCCATGCATGGCCTTCGGCAGGCTCTGCACCCAGCCCTCTGCGGGCAGCCAAACACCGCCATGAATGGCCTTTGGAGGGGTCTGCGCCCTGCCCTCTGCGATCAGCCAAACCCCTGCCACACATGGCCTTCGGCAGGCTCTGCGCCCAGCCCTCTGCAGGCAGCCAAACCCCTGCCACGCACGCCCTTCGGCAGGCTCTGCACCCAGCCCTCTGCAGGCAGCCAAACCCCCGCCATGCATGGCCTTCGGCGGGGTCTACGCCCAGCCCTCTGCGGTCAGCCAAACCCCTGCCACGCACGGCCTTCGGCAGGCTCTGCGCCCAGCCCTCTGCAGGCAGCCAAACCCCCTGCCACTTATGACCTTCGGCAGGCTCTGCGCCCAGCCCTCTGCAGGCAGCCAAACCCCCGCCATGCATGGCCTTCGGCAGGCTCTGCGCCCAGCCCTCTGCAGGCAGCCAAACCCCGCCATGCATGGCCTTCGGCAGGCTCTGCGCCCAGCCCTCTGCAGGCAGCAACACCCGCCACACATGGCCTTCGGCAGGCTCTGCGCCCAACCCTCTGCGGGCAGCCAAACCCCGCCATGCATGGCCTTCGGCAGGCTCTGCGCCCAGCCCTCTGCAGGCAGCAACACCCGCCACACATGGCCTTCGGCAGGCTCTGCACCCAGCCCTCTGCGGGCAGCCAAACCCCTGCCACGCACGGCCTTCGGCAGGCTCTGCGCCCAGCCCTCTGCAGGCAGCAACACCCGCCACACATGGCCTTCGGCAGGCTCTGCACCCAGCCCTCTGCAGGCAGCCAAACCCCCGCCATGCATGGCCTTCGGCGGGGTCTACGCCCAGCCCTCTGCGGTCAGCCAAACCCCTGCCACACATGGCCTTCGGCAGGCTCTGCGCCCAGCCCTCTGCAGGCAGCCAAACCCCTGCCACGCACGCCCTTCGGCAGGCTCTGCACCCAGCCCTCTGCAGGCAGCCATACCCCCGCCATGCATGGCCTTCGGCGGGGTCTACGCCCAGCCCTCTGCGGTCAGCCAAACCCCTGCCACGCACGGCCTTCGGCAGGCTCTGCGCCCAGCCCTCTGCAGGGAGCCAAACCCCCTGCCACGCATGACCTTCGGCAGGCTCTGCGCCCAGCCCTCTGCAGGCAGCCAAACCCCCGCCATGCATGGCCTTCGGCAGGCTCTGCGCCCAGCCCTCTGCAGGCAGCCAAACCCCCGCCATGCATGGCCTTCGGCAGGCTCTGCGCCCAGCCCTCTGCAGGCAGCAACACCCGCCACACATGGCCTTCGGCAGGCTCTGCGCCCAACCCTCTGCGGGCAGCCAAACCCCGCCATGCATGGCCTCTCGGCAGGCTCTGCGCCCAGCCCTCTGCAGGCAGCAACACCCGCCACACATGGCCTTCGGCAGGCTCTGCACCCAGCCCTCTGCGGGCAGCCAAACCACTGCCACGCACGGCCTTCGGCAGGCTCTGCGCCCAGCCCTCTGCAGGCAGCAACACCCGCCACACATGGCCTTCGGCAGGCTCTGCACCCAGCCCTCTGCAGGCAGCCAAACCCCTGCCACGCACGGCCTTCGGCAGGCTCTGCGCCCAGCCCTCTGCGGGCAGCCAAACCCCCGCCACACATGGCCTCCGGCAGGCTCTGCGCCCAGCCCTCTGCAGGCAGCAACACTCGCCACATATGGCCTTCGGCAGGCTCTGCGCCTAGCCCTCTGCGGGCAGCCATACCCCGCCATGCATGGCCTTCGGCAGGCTCTGCACCCAGCCCTCTGCGGTCAGCCAAAGCCCTGCCACGCACGCCCTTCGGCAGGCTCTGCACCCAGCCCTCTGCAGGCAGCCATACCCCCGCCATGCATGGCCTTCGGCGGGGTCTACGCCCAGCCCTCTGCGGTCAGCCAAACCCCTGCCACGCACGGCCTTCGGCAGGCTCTGCGCCCAGCCCTCTGCAGGCAGCCAAACCCCCTGCCACGCATGACCTTCGGCAGGCTCTGCGCCCAGCCCTCTGCAGGCAGCCAAACCCCCGCCATGCATGGCCTTCGGCAGGCTCTGCGCCCAGCCCTCTGCAGGCAGCCAAACCCCCGCCATGCATGGCCTTCGGCAGGCTCTGCGCCCAGCCCTCTGCAGGCAGCAACACCCGCCACACATGGCCTTCGGCAGGCTCTGCGCCCAACCCTCTGCGGGCAGCCAAACCCCGCCATGCATGGCCTTCGGCAGGCTCTGCGCCCAGCCCTCTGCAGGCAGCAACACCCGCCACACATGGCCTTCGGCAGGCTCTGCACCCAGCCCTCTGCGGGCAGCCAAACCCCTGCCACGCACGGCCTTCGGCAGGCTCTGCGCCCAGCCCTCTGCAGGCAGCAACACCCGCCACACATGGCCTTCGGCAGGCTCTGCACCCAGCCCTCTGCAGGCAGCCAAACCCCTGCCACGCACGGCCTTCGGCAGGCTCTGCGCCCAGCCCTCTGCGGGCAGCCAAACCCCCGCCACACATGGCCTCCGGCAGGCTCTGCGCCCAGCCCTCTGCAGGCAGCAACACTCGCCACACATGGCCTTCGGCAGGCTCTGCGCCTAGCCCTCTGCGGGCAGCCATACCCCGCCATGCATGGCCTTCGGCAGGCTCTGCACCCAGCCCTCTGCGGTCAGCCAAAGCCCTGCCACGCACGCCCTTCGGCAGGCTCTGCACCCAGCCCTCTGCAGGCAGCCAAACCCCCGCCATGCATGGCCTTCGGCGGGGTCTACGCCCAGCCCTCTGCGGTCAGCCAAACCCCTGCCACGCACGGCCTTCGGCAGGCTCTGCGCCCAGCCCTCTGCAGGCAGCCAAACCCCTGCCACGCATGACCTTCGGCAGGCTCTGCGCCCAGCCCTCTGCAGGCAGCCAAACCCCCGCCATGCATGGCCTTCGGCAGGCTCTGCGCCCAGCCCTCTGCAGGCAGCCAAACCCCTGCCACGCATGGCCTTCGACAGGCTCTGCGCCCAGCCCTCTGCAGGCAGCCAAACCCCGCCACACATGGCCTTCGGCAGGCTCTGCGCCCAGCCCTCTGCAGGCAGCAACACCCGCCACACATGCCCTCCGGCAGGGTCTGTGCCCACCCCTCTGCGGGCAGCCAAACCCCGCCATGCATGGCCTTCGGCAGGCTCTGCGCCCAGCCCTCTGCAGGCAGCAACACCCACCACACATGGCCTTCGGCAGGCTCTGCGGTCAGCCAAACCCCCGCCATGCATGGCCTTCGGCAGGCTCTGCGTTCAGCCAAACCCCCGCCATGCATGGCCTTCGGCAGGCTCTGCGCCCAGCCCTCTGCAGGCAGAAACACCCGCCACACATGGCCTTCGGCAGGCTCTGCGGTCAGCCAAACCCCCGCCATGCATGGCCTTCGGCAGGCTCTGCGGTCAGCCAAACCCCCGCCATGCATGGCCTTCGGCAGGCTCTGCGCCCAGCCCTCTGCAGGCAGCAACACCCGCCATGCATGGCCTTCGGCAGGGTCTGCGCCCAGTCCTCTGCGGTCAGCCAAACCCCTGCCACGCACGGCCTTCAGCGGGGTCAGCGCCCAGCCCTCTGCAGGCAGCAACACCCGTCACACATGGCCTTCGGCAGGCTCTGTGCCCAGCCCTCTGCGGGCAGCCAAACCCCGCCATGCATGGCCTTCGGCAGGCTCTGCGCCTATCCCTCTGCGGGCAGCCAATCCCCTGGCATGCATGGCCTTCGGCAGGCTCTGCGCCCAGCCCTCTGCAGGCAGCCAAACCCCTGCCACGCACTGCCTTCGGCAGGCTCTGCGCCCAGCCCTCTGCAGGCAGCAACACCCGCCACACATGGCCTTCGGCAGGCTCTGCGCCCAGCCCTCTGCGGGCAGCCAAACCCCGCCATCCATGGCCTTCGGCAGGCTCTGCGCCCAGCCCTCTGCGGGCAGCCAAACACCGCCATTAATGGCCTTTGGAGGGGTCTGCGCCCTGCCCTCTGCGGGCAGCCAAACCCCCGCCACACATGGCCTCCGGCAGGCTCTGCGCCCAGCCCTCTGCAGGCAGGAACACTCGCCACACATGGCCTTCGGCAGGCTCTGCGCCTAGCCCTCTGCGGGCTGCCAAACCCCGCCATGCATGGCCTTCGGCAGGCTCTGCACCCAGCCCTCTGCGGTCAGCCAAACCCCTGCCACGCACGGCCTTCGGGCAGGCTCTGCGCCCAGCCCTCTGCGGGCAGCCAAACACCGCCATGAATGGCCTTTGGAGGGGTCTGCGCCCTGCCCTCTGCGATCAGCCAAACCCCTGCCACACATGGCCTTCGGCAGGCTCTGCGCCCAGCCCTCTGCAGGCAGCCAAACCCCTGCCACGCACGCCCTTCGGCAGGCTCTGCACCCAGCCCTCTGCAGGCAGCCAAACCCCCGCCACGCATGGCCTTCGGCGGGGTCTACGCCCAGCCCTCTGCGGTCAGCCAAACCCCTGCCACGCACGGCCTTCGGCAGGCTCTGCGCCCAGCCCTCTGCAGGCAGCCAAACCCCTGCCACGCACGGCCTTCGGCAGGCTCTGCACCCAGCCCTCTGCAGGCAGCCAAACCCCCGCCATGCATGGCCTTCGGCGGGGTCTACGCCCAGCCCTCTGCGGTCAGCCAAACCCCTGCCACGCACGGCCTTCGGCAGGCTCTGCGCCCAGCCCTCTGCAGGCAGCCAAACCCGCCACACATGCCCTCCGGCAGGGTCTGTGCCCAGCCCTCTGCGGGCAGCCAAACCCCGCCATGCATGGCCTTCGGCAGGCTCTGCGCCCAGCCCTCTGCAGGCAGCAACACGCGCCACACATGGCCTTCGGCAGGCTCTGCGGTCAGCCAAACCCCCGCCATGCATGGCCTTCGGCAGGCTCTGCGGTCAGCCAAACCCCGCCATGCATGGCCTTCGGCAGGCTCTGCGCCCAGCCCTCTGCAGGCAGCAACAGCCGACACACATGGCATTCGGCAGGCTCTGCACCCAGCCCTCTGCGGGCAGCCAAACCCCTGCCACGCACGGCCTTCAGCGGGGTCAGCGCCCAGCCCTCTGCAGGCAGCAACACCCATCACACATGGCCTTCGGCAGGCTCTGTGCCCAGCCCTCTGCGGGCAGCCAAACCACGCCATGCATGGCCTTAGGCAGGCTCTGTGCCTAGCCCTCTGCGGGCAGCCAAACCCCCGCCATGCATGGCCTTCGGCAGGCTCTGCGGTCAGCCAAACCCCCGCCATGCATGGCCTTCGGCAGGCTCTGCGCCCAGCCCTCTGCAGGCAGCAACACCCGCCACACATGGCCTTCGGCAGGCTCTGCGCCCAGCCCTCTGCAGGCAGCCAAACCCCGCCATGCATGGCCTTCGGTAGGCTCTGCGCCCAGCCCTCTGCGGGCAGCCAAACCCCCGCCATGCATGGCCTTCGGCAGGGTCTGCGCCCAGCCCTCTGCGGTCAGCCAAACTCCTGCCACGCACGGCCTTCAGCGGGGTCAGCGCCCAGCCCTCTGCAGGCAGCAACACCCGTCACACATGGCCTTCGGCAGGCTCTGCGCCCAGCCCTCTGCGGGCAGCCAAACACCGCCATGAATGGCCTTTGGAGGGGTCTGCGCCCTGCCCTCTGCGATCAGCCAAACCCCTGCCACACATGGCCTTCGGCAGGCTCTGCGCCCGGCCCTCTGCAGGCAGCCAAACCCCTGCCACGCACGGCCTTCGGCAGGTTCTGCACCCAGCCCTCTGCAGGCAGCCAAACCCCCGCCACGCATGGCCTTCGGCGGGGTCTACGCCCAGCCCTCTGCGGGCAGCCAAACCCCGCCACACATGGCCTTCGGCAGGCTCTGCGCCCAGCCCTCTGCAGGCAACACCCGCCACACATGGCCTCCGGCAGGGTCTGTGCCCAGCCCTCTGCGGGCAGCCAAACCCCGCCATGCATGGCCTTCGGCAGGCTCTGCACCCAGCCCTCTGCAGGCAGCAACACCCGCCACACATGGCCTTCGGCAGGCTCTGCGGTCAGCCAAACCCCCGCCATGCATGGCCTTCGGCAGGCTCTGCGGTCAGTCAAACCCCCGCCATGCATGGCCTTCGGCAGTCTCTGCGCCCAGCCCTCTGCAGGCAGCAACACCCGCCACACATGGCCTTCGGCAGGCTCTGCGCCCAGCCCTCTGCGGGCAGCCAAACCCCGCCATGCATGGCCTTCGGTAGGCTCTGCGCCCAGCCCTCTGCGGGCAGCCAAACCCCCGCCATGCATGGCCTTCGGCAGGGTCTGCACCCAGCCCTCTGCGGTCAGCCAAACCCCTGCCACGCACGGCCTTCAGCGGGGTCAGCGCCCAGACCTCTGCAGGCAGCAACACCCGTCACACATGGCCTTCGGCAGGCTCTGTGCCCAGCCCTCTGCGGGCAGCCAAACCCCGCCATGCATGGCCTTCGGCAGGCTCTGCGCCTAGCCCTCTGCGGGCAGCCAAACCCCCGCCATGCATGGCCTTCGGCAGGCTCTGCGGTCAGCCAAACCCCCGCCATGCATGGCCTTCGGCAGGCTCTGCGCCCAGCCCTCTGCGGGCAGCCAAACCCCGCCATGCATGGCCTTCGGTAGGCTCTGCGCCCAGCCCTCTGCGGGCAGCCAAACCCCCGCCATGCATGGCCTTCGGCAGGGTCTGCGCCCAGCCCTCTGCGGTCAGCCAAACCCCTGCCACGCACGGCCTTCAGCGGGGTCAGCGCCCAGCTCTCTGCAGGCAGCAACACCTGTCACACATGGCCTTCGGCAGGCTCTGTGCCCAGCCCTCTGCGGGCAGCCAAACCCCGCCATGCATGGCCTTCGGCAGGCTCTGCGCCTAGCCCTCTGCGGGCAGCCAAACCCCTGCCATGCATGGCCTTCGGCAGGCTCTGCGCCCAGCCCTCTGCAGGCAGCCAAACCCCTGCCACGCGCTGCCTTCGGCAGGCTCTGCGCCCAACCCTCTGCAGGCAGCAACACCCGCCACACATGGCCTTCGGCAGGCTCTGCGCCCAGCCCTCTGCGGGCAGCCAAACCCCGCCATGCATGGCCTTCGGAAGGCTCTGCGCCCAGCCCTCTGCGGGCAGCCAAACCCCGCCATGAATGGCCTTTGGAGGGCTCTGCGCCCAGCCCTCTGCGGGCAGCCAAACACCGCCATGAATGGCCTTTGGAGGGGTCTGCGCACTGCCCTCTGCGACCAGCCAAACCCCTGCCACACATGGCCTTCGGTAGGCTCTGCGCCCAGCCCTCTGCGGGCAGCCAAACCCCCGCCACACATGGCCTTCGACAGGCTCTGAGCCCCGCCCTCTGCAGGCAGCCAAACCCCTGCCACGCATGGCCTTCGACAGGCTCTGCGCCCAGCCCTCTGCAGGCAGCCAAACCCCCGCCATGCATGGCCTTCGGCGGGGTCTACGCCCAGCCCTCTGCGGTCAGCCAAACCCCTGCCACGCATGACCTTCGGCAGGCTCTGCGCCCAGCCCTCTGCAGGCAGCCAAACCCCCGCCATGCATGGCCTTCGGCAGGCTCTGCGCCCAGCCCTCTGCAGGCAGCCAAACCCCCGCCATGCATGGCCTTCGGCAGGCTCTGCGCCCAGCCCTCTGCAGGCAGCCAAACCCCTGCCACACACGGCCTTCGGCAGGCTCTGCGCCCAGCCCTCTGCGGGGAGCCAAACCCCCGCCACACATGGCCTCCGGCAGGCTCTGCGCCCAGCCCTCTGCGGTCAGCCAAACCCCTGTCACGTACGGCCTTCAGCGGGGTCAGCGCCCAGCCCTCTGCAGGCAGCAACACCCGTCACACATGGCCTTCGGCAGGCTCTGTGCCCAGCCCTCTGCGGGCAGCCAAACCCCACCATGCATGGCCTTCGGCAGGCTCTGCGCCTAGCCTTCTGCGGGCAGCCAAACCTCCGCCATGTATGGCCTTCGGCAGGCTCTGCGGTCAGCCAAACCCCCGCCATGCATGGCCTTCGGCAGGCTCTGCGCCCAGACCTCTGCAGGCAGCAACACCCGCCACACATGGCCTTCGGTAGGCTCTGCGCCCAGCCCTCTGCGGGCAGCCAAACCCCGCCATGCATGGCCTTCGATAGGCTCTGCGCCCAGCCCTCTGCGGGCAGCCAAACCCCCGCCATGCATGGCCTTCGGCAGGGTCTGCGCCCAGCCCTCTGCGGTCAGCCAAACCCCTGCCACGCACGGCCTTCAGCGGGGTCAGCGCCCAGCCCTCTGCAGGCAGCAACACCCGTCACACATGGCCTTCGGCAGGCTCTGTGCCCAGCCCTCTGCGGGCAGCCAAACCCCGCCATGCATGGCCTTCGGCAGGCTCTGCGCCCAGCCCTCTGCGGGCAGCCAAACCCCTGCCATGCATGGCCTTCGGCAGGCTCTGCGCCTAGCCCTCTGCGGGCAGCCAAACCCCTGCCATGCATGGCCTTCGGCAGGCTCTGCGCCCAGCCCTCTGCAGGCAGCCAAACCCCTGCCACGCGCTGCCTTCGGCAGGCTCTGCGCCCAACCCTCTGCAGGCAGCAACACCCGCCACACATGGCCTTCGGCAGGCTCTGCGCCCAGCCCTCTGCGGGCAGCCAAACCCCGCCATGCATGGCCTTCGGCAGGCTCTGCGCCCAGCCCTCTGCGGGCAGCCAAACCCCGCCATGAATGGCCTTTGGAGGGGTCTGCGCCCAGCCCTCTGCGGTCAGCCAAACCCCTGCCACGCACGGCCTTCGGCAGGCTCTGCACCCAGCCCTCTGCGGTCAGCCAAACCCCTGCCACGCACGGCCTTCGGCAGGCTCTGCGCCCAGCCCTCTGCAGGCAGCAACACCCGCCACACATGGCCTCCGGCAGGCTCTGTGCCCAGCCCTCTGCAGGCAGCCAAACTCCTGCGACGCATGGCCTTCGGCGGGCTCTGCGCCCAGCCCTCTGCGGGCAGCCAAACCCCGCCATGCATGGCCTTCGGCAGGCTCTGCGCCCAGCCCTCTGCGGGCAGCCAAACCCCTGTCACGCACGGCCTTCGGCAGGCTCTGAGCCCAGCCCTCTGCAGGCTGCCAAACCCCTGCCACGCATGGCCTTCGACAGGCTCTGCGCCCCGCCCTCTGCAGGCAGCCAAACCCCCGCCATGCATGGCCTTCGGCAGGCTCTGCGACCAGCCCTCTGCAGGCAGCCAAACCCCTGCCACGCACGGCCTTCGGCAGGCTCTGCGCCCAGCCCTCTGCGGGCAGCCAAACACCGCCATGAATGGCCTTTGGAGGGGTCTGCGCACTGCCCTCTGCGATCAGCCAAACCCCCGCCACACATGGCCTTCGACAGGCTCTGAGCCCCGCCCTCTGCAGGCAGCAACACCCGTCACACATGGCCTTCGGCAGGCTCTGTGCCCAGCCCTCTGCGGGCAGCCAAACTCCGCCATGCATGGCCTTCGATAGGCTCTGCGCCCAGCCCTCTGCGGGCAGCCAAACCCCCGCCATGCATGGCCTTCGGCAGGGTCTGCGGTCAGCCAAACCCCTGCCACGCACGGCCTTCAGCGGGGTCAGCGCCCAGCCCTCTGCAGGCAGCAACACCCGTCACACATGGCCTTCGGCAGGCTCTGTGCCCAGCCCTCTGCGGGCAGCCAAACCTCGCCATGCATGGCCTTCGGCAGGCTCTGCGCCCAGCCCTCTGCAGGCAGCCAAACCCCTGCCACGCACTGCCTTCGGCAGGCTCTGCGCCCAGCCCTCTGCAGGCAGCAACACCCGCCAAACATGGCCTTCGGCAGGCTCTGCGCCCAGCCCTCTGCGGGCAGCCAAACCCCACCATGCATGGCCTTCGGCAGGCTCTGCGCCCAGCCCTCTGCGGGCAGCCAAACCCCGCCATGAATGGCCTTTGGAGGGGTCTGCGCCCCCCAGCCCTCTGCGATCAGCCAAACCCATGCCACGCATGGCCTTCGGCAGGCTCTGCGCCCAGCCCTCTGCAGGCAGCCAAACCCCTGCCACGCACGGCCTTCGGCAGGCTCTGCACCCAGCCCTCTGCAGGCAGCCAAACCCCCGCGATGCATGGCCTTCGGCGGGGTCTACGCCCAGCCCTCTGCGGTCAGCCAAACCCCTGCCACGCACGGCCTTCAGCGGGGTCATCGCCCAGCCCTCTGCAGGCAGCAACACCCGTCACACATGGCCTTCGGCAAGCTCTGTGCCCAGCCCTCTGCGGGCAGCCAAACCCCGCCATGCATGGCCTTCGGCAGGCTATGTGCCTAGCCCTCTGCGGGCAGCCAAAGCCCCGCCATGCATGGCCTTCGGCAGGCTCTGCGGTCAGCCAAACCCCGCCATGCATGGCCTTCGGCAGGCTCTGCGCCCAGCCCTCTGCAGGCATCAACACCCGCCACACATGGCCTTCGGCAGGCTCTGTGCCCAGCCCTCTGCGGGCAGCCAAACCCCACCATGCATGGCCTTCGGCAGGGTCTGCGCCCAGCCCTCTGCGGTCAGCCAAACCCCTGCCACGCACGGCCTTCAGCGGGGTCAGCGCCCAGCCCTCTGCAGGCAGCAACACCCGTCACACATGGCCTTCGGCAGGCTCTGTGCCCAGCCCTCTGCGGGCAGCCAAACCCCGCCATGCATGGCCTTCGGCAGGCTCTGCGCCTATCCCTCTGCGGGCAGCCAAACCCCTGGCATGCATGGCCTTCGGCAGGCTCTGCGCCCAGCCCTCTGCAGGCAGCCAAACCCCTGCCACGCACTGCCTTCGGCAGGCTCTGCGCCCAGCCCTCTGCAGGCAGCAACACCCGACACACATGGCCTTCGGCAGGCTCTGCGCCCAGCCCTCTGCGGGCAGCCAAACCCCGCCATACATGGCCTTCGGCAGGCTCTGCGCCCAGCCCTCTGCGGGCAGCCAAACACCGCCATGAATGGCCTTTGGAGGGGTCTGCGCCCAGCCCTCTGCGGTCAGCCAAACCCCTGCCACGCACGGCCTTCGGCAGGCTCTGCGCCCAGCCCTCTGCAGGCAGCCAAACCCCCTGCCACGCATGACCTTCGGCAGGCTCTGCGCCCAGCCCTCTGCAGGCAGCCAAACCCCCGCCATGCATGGCCTTCGGCAGGCTCTGCGCCCAGCCCTCTGCAGGCAGCCAAACCCCTGCCACGCATGGCCTTCGACAGGCTCTGCGCCCAGCCCTCTGCAGGCAGCCAAACCCCTGCCACGCACGGCCTTCGGCAGGCTCTGCACCCAGCCCTCTGCAGGCAGCCAAACCCCCACCATGCATGGCCTTCGGCGGGGTCTACGCCCAGCCCTCTGCTGTCAGCCAAACCCCTGCCACGCACGGCCTTCGGCAGGCTCTGCGCCCAGCCCTCTGCAGGCAGCCAAACCCGCCACACATGCCCTCCGGCAGGGTCTGTGCCCAGCCCTCTGCGGGCAGCCAAACCCCGCCATGCATGGCCTTCGGCAGGCTCTGCGCCCAGCCCTCTGCAGGCAGCAACACGCGCCACACATGGCCTTCGGCAGGCTCTGCGGTCAGCCAAACCCCCGCCATGCATGGCCTTCGGCAGGCTCTGCGGTCAGCCAAACCCCCGCCATGCATGGCCTTCGGCAGGCTCTGTGCCCAGCCCTCTGCAGGCAGCAACAGCCGACACACATGGCATTCGGCAGGCTCTGCGCCCAGCCCTCTGCGGGCAGCCAAACCCCGCCATGCATGGCCTTCGGTAGGCTCTGCGCCCAGCCCTCTGCGGGCAGCCAAACCCCCGCCATGCATGGCCTTCGGCGGGGTCTGCGCCCAGCCCTCTGCGGTCAGCCAAACCCCTGCCACGCACGGCCTTCAGCGGGGTCAGCGCCCAGCCCTCTGCAGGCAGCAACACCCATCACACATGGCCTTCGGCAGGCTCTGTGCCCAGCCCTCTGCGGGCAGCCAAACCCCGCCATGCATGGCCTTAGGCAGGCTCTGTGCCTAGCCCTCTGCGGGCAGCCAAACCCCCGCCATGCATGGCCTTCGGCAGGCTCTGCGGTCAGCCAAACCCCCGCCATGCATGGCCTTCGGCAGGCTCTGCGCCCAGCCCTCTGCAGGCAGCAACACCCGCCACACATGGCCTTCGGCAGGCTCTGCGCCCAGCCCTCTGCAGGCAGCCAAACCCCGCCATGCATGGCCTTCGGTAGGCTCTGCGCCCAGCCCTCTGCGGGCAGCCAAACCCCCGCCATGCATGGCCTTCGGCAGGGTCTGCGCCCAGCCCTCTGCGGTCAGCCAAACTCCTGCCACGCACGGCCTTCAGCGGGGTCAGCGCCCAGCCCTCTGCAGGCAGCAACACCCGTCACACATGGCCTTCGGCAGGCTCTGCGCCCAGCCCTCTGCGGGCAGCCAAACACCGCCATGAATGGCCTTTGGAGGGGTCTGCGCCCTGCCCTCTGCGATCAGCCAAACCCCTGCCACACATGGCCTTCGGCAGGCTCTGCGCCCAGCCCTCTGCAGGCAGCCAAACCCCTGCCACGCACGGCCTTCGGCAGGTTCTGCACCCAGCCCTCTGCAGGCAGCCAAACCCCCGCCACGCATGGCCTTCGGCGGGGTCTACGCCCAGCCCTCAGCCAAACCCCTGCCACGCACGGCCTTCGGCAGGCTCTGCGCCCAGCCCTCTGCGGGCAGCCAAACCCCGCCACACATGGCCTTCGGCAGGCTCTGCGCCCAGCCCTCTGCAGGCAACACCCGCCACACATGGCCTCCGGCAGGGTCTGTGCCCAGCCCTCTGCGGGCAGCCAAACCCCGCCATGCATGGCCTTCGGCAGGCTCTGCACCCAGCCCTCTGCAGGCAGCAACACCCGCCACACATGGCCTTCGGCAGGCTCTGCGGTCAGCCAAACCCCCGCCATGCATGGCCTTCGGCAGGCTCTGCGGTCAGTCAAACCCCCGCCATGCATGGCCTTCGGCAGGCTCTGCGCCCAGCCCTCTGCAGGCAGCAACACCCGCCACACATGGCCTTCGGCAGGCTCTGCGCCCAGCCCTCTGCGGGCAGCCAAACCCCGCCATGCATGGCCTTCGGTAGGCTCTGCTCCCAGCCCTCTGCGGGCAGCCAAACCCCGCCATGCATGGCCTTCGGCAGGGTCTGCACCCAGCCCTCTGCGGTCAGCCAAACCCCTGCCACGCACGGCCTTCAGCGGGGTCAGCGCCCAGACCTCTGCGGGCAGCCAAACCCCGCCATGCATGGCCTTCGGCAGGCTCTGCGCCCAGCCCTCTGCGGGCAGCCAAACCCCTGTCACGCACGGCCTTCGGCAGGCTCTGAGCCCAGCCCTCTGCAGGCTGCCAAACCCCTGCCACGCATGGCCTTCGACAGGCTCTGCGCCCCGCCCTCTGCAGGCAGCCAAACCCCCGCCATGCATGGCCTTCGGCAGGCTCTGCGACCAGCCCTCTGCAGGCAGCCAAACCCCTGCCACGCACGGCCTTCGGCAGGCTCTGCGCCCAGCCCTCTGCGGGCAGCCAAACACCGCCATGAATGGCCTTTGGAGGGGTCTGCGCACTGCCCTCTGCGATCAGCCAAACCCCCGCCACACATGGCCTTCGACAGGCTCTGAGCCCCGCCCTCTGCAGGCAGCAACACCCGTCACACATGGCCTTCGGCAGGCTCTGTGCCCAGCCCTCTGCGGGCAGCCAAACTCCGCCATGCATGGCCTTCGATAGGCTCTGCGCCCAGCCCTCTGCGGGCAGCCAAACCCCCGCCATGCATGGCCTTCGGCAGGGTCTGCGGTCAGCCAAACCCCTGCCACGCACGGCCTTCAGCGGGGTCAGCGCCCAGCCCTCTGCAGGCAGCAACACCCGTCACACATGGCCTTCGGCAGGCTCTGTGCCCAGCCCTCTGCGGGCAGCCAAACCTCGCCATGCATGGCCTTCGGCAGGCTCTGCGCCCAGCCCTCTGCAGGCAGCCAAACCCCTGCCACGCACTGCCTTCGGCAGGCTCTGCGCCCAGCCCTCTGCAGGCAGCAACACCCGCCAAACATGGCCTTCGGCAGGCTCTGCGCCCAGCCCTCTGCGGGCAGCCAAACCCCACCATGCATGGCCTTCGGCAGGCTCTGCGCCCAGCCCTCTGCGGGCAGCCAAACCCCGCCATGAATGGCCTTTGGAGGGGTCTGCGCCCAGCCCTCTGCGATCAGCCAAACCCATGCCACGCATGGCCTTCGGCAGGCTCTGCGCCCAGCCCTCTGCAGGCAGCCAAACCCCTGCCACGCACGGCCTTCGGCAGGCTCTGCACCCAGCCCTCTGCAGGCAGCCAAACCCCCGCCATGCATGGCCTTCGGCGGGGTCTACGCCCAGCCCTCTGCGGTCAGCCAAACCCCTGCCACGCACGGCCTTCAGCGGGGTCATCGCCCAGCCCTCTGCAGGCAGCAACACCCGTCACACATGGCCTTCGGCAAGCTCTGTGCCCAGCCCTCTGCGGGCAGCCAAACCCCGCCATGCATGGCCTTCGGCAGGCTATGTGCCTAGCCCTCTGCGGGCAGCCAAAGCCCCGCCATGCATGGCCTTCGGCAGGCTCTGCGGTCAGCCAAACCCCCGCCATGCATGGCCTTCGGCAGGCTCTGCGCCCAGCCCTCTGCAGGCATCAACACCCGCCACACATGGCCTTCGGCAGGCTCTGTGCCCAGCCCTCTGCGGGCAGCCAAACCCCGCCATGCATGGCCTTCGGCAGGGTCTGCGCCCAGCCCTCTGCGGTCAGCCAAACCCCTGCCACGCACGGCCTTCAGCGGGGTCAGCGCCCAGCCCTCTGCAGGCAGCAACACCCGTCACACATGGCCTTCGGCAGGCTCTGTGCCCAGCCCTCTGCGGGCAGCCAAACCCCGCCATGCATGGCCTTCGGCAGGCTCTGCGCCTATCCCTCTGCGGGCAGCCAAACCCCTGGCATGCATGGCCTTCGGCAGGCTCTGCGCCCAGCCCTCTGCAGGCAGCCAAACCCCTGCCACGCACTGCCTTCGGCAGGCTCTGCGCCCAGCCCTCTGCAGGCAGCAACACCCGACACACATGGCCTTCGGCAGGCTCTGCGCCCAGCCCTCTGCGGGCAGCCAAACCCCGCCATACATGGCCTTCGGCAGGCTCTGCGCCCAGCCCTCTGCGGGCAGCCAAACACCGCCATGAATGGCCTTTGGAGGGGTCTGCGCCCTGCCCTCTGCGGGCAGCCAAACCCCCGCCACACATGGCCTCCGGCAGGCTCTGCGCCCAGCCCTCTGCAGGCAGGAACACTCGCCACACATGGCCTTCGGCAGGCTCTGCGCCTAGCCCTCTGCGGGCTGCCAAACCCCGCCATGCATGGCCTTCGGCAGGCTCTGCACCCAGCCCTCTGCGGTCAGCCAAACCCCTGCCACGCACGGCCTTCGGGCAGGCTCTGCGCCCAGCCCTCTGCGGGCAGCCAAACACCGCCATGAATGGCCTTTGGAGGGGTCTGCGCCCTGCCCTCTGCGATCAGCCAAACCCCTGCCACACATGGCCTTCGGCAGGCTCTGCGCCCAGCCCTCTGCAGGCAGCCAAACCCCAGCCACGCACGCCCTTCGGCAGGCTCTGCACCCAGCCCTCTGCAGGCAGCCAAACCCCCGCCACGCATGGCCTTCGGCGGGGTCTACGCCCAGCCCTCTGCGGTCAGCCAAACCCCTGCCACGCACGGCCTTCGGCAGGCTCTGCGCCCAGCCCTCTGCAGGCAGCCAAACCCCCTGCCACGCATGACCTTCGGCAGGCTCTGCGCCCAGCCCTCTGCAGGCAGCCAAACCCCCGCCATGCATGGCCTTCGGCAGGCTCTGCGCCCAGCCCTCTGCAGGCAGCCAAACCCCTGCCACGCATGGCCTTCGACAGGCTCTGCGCCCAGCCCTCTGCAGGCAGCCAAACCCCTGCCACGCACGGCCTTCGGCAGGCTCTGCACCCAGCCCTCTGCAGGCAGCCAAACCCCCACCATGCATGGCCTTCGGCGGGGTCTACGCCCAGCCCTCTGCGGTCAGCCAAACCCCTGCCACGCACGGCCTTCGGCAGGCTCTGCGCCCAGCCCTCTGCAGGCAGCCAAACCCGCCACACATGCCCTCCGGCAGGGTCTGTGCCCAGCCCTCTGCGGGCAGCCAAACCCCGCCATGCATGGCCTTCGGCAGGCTCTGCGCCCAGCCCTCTGCAGGCAGCAACACGCGCCACACATGGCCTTCGGCAGGCTCTGCGGTCAGCCAAACCCCCGCCATGCATGGCCTTCGGCAGGCTCTGCGGTCAGCCAAACCCCCGCCATGCATGGCCTTCGGCAGGCTCTGTGCCCAGCCCTCTGCAGGCAGCAACAGCCGACACACATGGCATTCGGCAGGCTCTGCGCCCAGCCCTCTGCGGGCAGCCAAACCCCGCCATGCATGGCCTTCGGTAGGCTCTGCGCCCAGCCCTCTGCGGGCAGCCAAACCCCCGCCATGCATGGCCTTCGGCGGGGTCTGCGCCCAGCCCTCTGCGGTCAGCCAAACCCCTGCCACGCACGGCCTTCAGCGGGGTCAGCGCCCAGCCCTCTGCAGGCAGCAACACCCATCACACATGGCCTTCGGCAGGCTCTGTGCCCAGCCCTCTGCGGGCAGCCAAACCCCGCCATGCATGGCCTTAGGCAGGCTCTGTGCCTAGCCCTCTGCGGGCAGCCAAACCCCCGCCATGCATGGCCTTCGGCAGGCTCTGCGGTCAGCCAAACCCCCGCCATGCATGGCCTTCGGCAGGCTCTGCGCCCAGCCCTCTGCAGGCAGCAACACCCGCCACACATGGCCTTCGGCAGGCTCTGCGCCCAGCCCTCTGCAGGCAGCCAAACCCCGCCATGCATGGCCTTCGGTAGGCTCTGCGCCCAGCCCTCTGCGGGCAGCCAAACCCCCGCCATGCATGGCCTTCGGCAGGGTCTGCGCCCAGCCCTCTGCGGTCAGCCAAACTCCTGCCACGCACGGCCTTCAGCGGGGTCAGCGCCCAGCCCTCTGCAGGCAGCAACACCCGTCACACATGGCCTTCGGCAGGCTCTGCGCCCAGCCCTCTGCGGGCAGCCAAACACCGCCATGAATGGCCTTTGGAGGGGTCTGCGCCCTGCCCTCTGCGATCAGCCAAACCCCTGCCACACATGGCCTTCGGCAGGCTCTGCGCCCAGCCCTCTGCAGGCAGCCAAACCCCTGCCACGCACGGCCTTCGGCAGGTTCTGCACCCAGCCCTCTGCAGGCAGCCAAACCCCCGCCACGCATGGCCTTCGGCGGGGTCTACGCCCAGCCCTCAGCCAAACCCCTGCCACGCACGGCCTTCGGCAGGCTCTGCGCCCAGCCCTCTGCGGGCAGCCAAACCCCGCCACACATGGCCTTCGGCAGGCTCTGCGCCCAGCCCTCTGCAGGCAACACCCGCCACACATGGCCTCCGGCAGGGTCTGTGCCCAGCCCTCTGCGGGCAGCCAAACCCCGCCATGCATGGCCTTCGGCAGGCTCTGCACCCAGCCCTCTGCAGGCAGCAACACCCGCCACACATGGCCTTCGGCAGGCTCTGCGGTCAGCCAAACCCCCGCCATGCATGGCCTTCGGCAGGCTCTGCGGTCAGTCAAACCCCCGCCATGCATGGCCTTCGGCAGGCTCTGCGCCCAGCCCTCTGCAGGCAGCAACACCCGCCACACATGGCCTTCGGCAGGCTCTGCGCCCAGCCCTCTGCGGGCAGCCAAACCCCGCCATGCATGGCCTTCGGTAGGCTCTGCTCCCAGCCCTCTGCGGGCAGCCAAACCCCGCCATGCATGGCCTTCGGCAGGGTCTGCACCCAGCCCTCTGCGGTCAGCCAAACCCCTGCCACGCACGGCCTTCAGCGGGGTCAGCGCCCAGACCTCTGCAGGCAGCAACACCCGTCACACATGGCCTTCGGCAGGCTCTGTGCCCAGCCCTCTGCGGGCAGCCAAACCCCGCCATGCATGGCCTTCGGCAGGCTCTGCGCCTAGCCCTCTGCGGGCAGCCAAACCCCCGCCATGCATGGCCTTCGGCAGGCTCTGCGGTCAGCCAAACCCCCGCCATGCATGGCCTTCGGCAGGCTCTGCGCCCAGCCCTCTGCGGGCAGCCAAACCCCGCCATGCATGGCCTTCGGTAGGCTCTGCGCCCAGCCCTCTGCGGGCAGCCAAACCCCCGCCATGCATGGCCTTCGGCAGGGTCTGCGCCCAGCCCTCTGCGGTCAGCCAAACCCCTGCCACGCACGGCCTTCAGCGGGGTCAGCGCCCAGCCCTCTGCAGGCAGCAACACCTGTCACACATGGCCTTCGGCAGGCTCTGTGCCCAGCCCTCTGCGGGCAGCCAAACCCCGCCATGCATGGCCTTCTGCAGGCTCTGCGCCTAGCCCTCTGCGGGCAGCCAAACCCCTGCCATGCATGGCCTTCGGCAGGCTCTGCGCCCAGCCCTCTGCAGGCAGCCAAACCCCTGCCACGCGCTGCCTTCGGCAGGCTCTGCGCCCAACCCTCTGCAGGCAGCAACACCCGCCACACATGGCCTTCGGCAGGCTCTGCGCCCAGCCCTCTGCGGGCAGCCAAACCCCGCCATGCATGGCCTTCGGCAGGCTCTGCGCCCAGCCCTCTGCGGGCAGCCAAACCCCGCCATGAATGGCCTTTGGAGGGGTCTGCGCCCAGCCCTCTGCGGTCAGCCAAACCCCTGCCACGCACGGCCTTCGGTAGGCTCTGCGCCCAGCCCTCTGCGGGCAGCCAAACACCGCCATGAATGGCCTTTGGAGGGGTCTGCGCACTGCCCTCTGCGATCAGCCAAACCCCTGCCACACATGGCCTTCGGTAGGCTCTGCGCCCAGCCCAACCCCCGCCACACATGGCCTTCGACAGGCTCTGAGCCCCGCCCTCTGCAGGCAGCCAAACCCCTGCCACGCATGGCCTTCGACAGGCTCTGCGCCCCGCCCTCTGCAGGCAGCCAAACCCCCGCCATGCATGGCCTTCGGCGGGGTCTACGCCCAGCCCTCTGCGGTCAGCCAAACCCCTGCCACGCATGACCTTCGGCAGGCTCTGCGCCCAGCCCTCTGCAGGCAGCCAAACCCCCGCCATGCATGGCCTTCGGCAGGCTCTGCGCCCAGCCCTCTGCAGGCAGCCAAACCCCCGCCATGCATGGCCTTCGGCAGGCTCTGCGCCCAGCCCTCTGCAGGCAGCCAAACCCCTGCCACACACGGCCTTCGGCAGGCTCTGCGCCCAGCCCTCTGCGGTCAGTCAAACCCCTGTCACGTACGGCCTTCAGCGGGGTCAGCGCCCAGCCCTCTGCAGGCAGCAACACCCGTCACACATGGCCTTCGGCAGGCTCTGTGCCCAGCCCTCTGCGGGCAGCCAAACCCCACCATGCATGGCCTTCGGCAGGCTCTGCGCCTAGCCTTCTGCGGGCAGCCAAACCTCCGCCATGTATGGCCTTCGGCAGGCTCTGCGGTCAGCCAAACCCCCGCCATGCATGGCCTTCGGCAGGCTCTGCGCCCAGACCTCTGCAGGCAGCAACACCCGCCACACATGGCCTTCGGTAGGCTCTGCGCCCAGCCCTCTGCGGGCAGCCAAACCCCGCCATGCATGGCCTTCGATAGGCTCTGCGCCCAGCCCTCTGCGGGCAGCCAAACCCCCGCCATGCATGGCCTTCGGCAGGGTCTGCGCCCAGCCCTCTGCGGTCAGCCAAACCCCTGCCACGCACGGCCTTCAGCGGGGTCAGCGCCCAGCCCTCTGCAGGCAGCAACACCCGTCACACATGGCCTTCGGCAGGCTCTGTGCCCAGCCCTCTGCGGGCAGCCAAACCCCCGCCATGCATGGCCTTCGGCAGGGTCTGCGCCCAGCCCTCTGCGGTCAGCCAAACCCCTGCCACGCACGGCCTTCAGCGGGGTCAGCGCCCAGCCCTCTGCAGGCAGCAACACCCGTCACAAGTGGCCTTCGGCAGGCTCTGTGCCCAGCCCTCTGCGGGCAGCCAAACCCCGCCATGCATGGCCTTCGGCAGGCTCTGCGCCTAGCCCTCTGCGGGCAGCCAAACCCCTGCCATGCATGGCCTTCGGCAGGCTCTGCGCCTAGCCCTCTGCGGGCAGCCAAACCCCTGCCATGCATGGCCTTCGGCAGGCTCTGCGCCCAGCCCTCTGCAGGCAGCCAAACCCCTGCCACGCGCTGCCTTCGGCAGGCTCTGCGCCCAACCCTCTGCAGGCAGCAACACCCGCCACACATGGCCTTCGGCAGGCTCTGCGCCCAGCCCTCTGCGGGCAGCCAAACCCCGCCATGCATGGCCTTCGGCAGGCTCTGCGCCCAGCCCTCTGCGGGCAGCCAAACCCCGCCATGAATGGCCTTTGGAGGGGTCTGCGCCCAGCCCTCTGCGGTCAGCCAAACCCCTGCCACGCACGGCCTTCGGCAGGCTCTGCGCCCAGCCCTCTGCGGTCAGCCAAACCCCTGCCACGCACGGCCTTCGGCAGGCTCTGCGCCCAGCCCTCTGCAGGCAGCAACACCCGCCACACATGGCCTCCGGCAGGCTCTGTGCCCAGCCCTCTGCAGGCAGCCAAACTCCTGCGACGCATGGCCTTCGGTGGGCTCTGCGCCCAGCCCTCTGCGGGCAGCCAAACCCCGCCATGCATGGCCTTCGGCAGGCTCTGCGCCCAGCCCTCTGCGGGCAGCCAAACCCCTGTCACGCACGGCCTTCGGCAGGCTCTGAGCCCAGCCCTCTGCAGGCAGCCAAACCCCTGCCACGCATGGCCTTCGACAGGCTCTGCGCCCCGCCCTCTGCAGGCAGCCAAACCCCTGCCACGCATGGCCTTCGACAGGCTCTGCGCCCCGCCCTCTGCAGACAGCCAAACCCCCGCCATGCATGGCCTTCGGCAGGCTCTGCGACCAGCCCTCTGCAGGCAGCCAAACCCCTGCCACGCACGGCCTTCGGCAGGCTCTGCGCCCAGCCCTCTACAGGCAGCCAAACACCTGCCACGCACGGCCTTCGGTAGGCTCTGCGCCCAGCCCTCTGCGGGCAGCCAAACACCGCCATGAATGGCCTTTGGAGGGGTCTGCGCACTGCCCTCTGCGATCAGCCAAACCCCCGCCACACATGGCCTTCGACAGGCTCTGAGCCCCGCCCTCTGCAGGCAGCAACACCCGTCACACATGGCCTTCGGCAGGCTCTGTGCCCAGCCCTCTGCGGGCAGCCAAACCCCGCCATGCATGGCCTTCGATAGGCTCTGCGCCCAGCCCTCTGCGGGCAGCCAAACCCCCGCCATGCATGGCCTTCGGCAGGGTCTGCGCCCAGCCCTCTGCGGTCAGCCAAACCCCTGCCACGCACGGCCTTCAGCGGGGTCAGCGCCCAGCCCTCTGCAGGCAGCAACACCCGTCACACATGGCCTTCGGCAGGCTCTGTGCCCAGCCCTCTGCGGGCAGCCAAACCCCGCCATGCATGGCCTTCGGCAGGCTCTGCGCCCAGCCCTCTGCAGGCAGCCAAACCCCTGCCACGCACTGCCTTCGGCAGGCTCTGCGCCCAGCCCTCTGCAGGCAGCAACACCCGCCAAACATGGCCTTCGGCAGGCTCTGCGCCCAGCCCTCTGCGGGCAGCCAAACCCCACCATGCATGGCCTTCGGCAGGCTCTGCGCCCAGCCCTCTGCGGGCAGCCAAACCCCGCCATGAATGGCCTTTGGAGGGGTCTGCGCCCAGCCCTCTGCGATCAGCCAAACCCATGCCACGCATGGCCTTCGGCAGGCTCTGCGCCCAGCCCTCTGCAGGCAGCCAAACCCCCGCCATGCATGGCCTTCGGCGGGGTCTACGCCCAGCCCTCTGCGGTCAGCCAAACCCCTGCCACGCACGGCCTTCGGCAGGCTCTGCGCCCAGCCCTCTGCAGGCAGCCAAACCCCGCCATGCATGGCCTTCGGCAGGCTCTGCGCCCAGCCCTCTGCGGTCAGCCAAACCCCTGCCACGCACGGCCTTCGGCAGGCTCTGCGCCCAGCCCTCTGCAGGCAGCAACACCCGCCACACATGGCCTTCGGAAGGCTCTGCGCCCAGCCCTCTGCAGGCATCAACACCCGCCACACATGGCTTCCGGCAGGCTCTGTGCCCAGCCCTATGCAGGCAGCCAAACCCCTGCCACGCATGGCCTTCGGCAGGCTCTGCGCCCAGCCCTCTGCAGGCAGCTAAACCCCTGCCACGCACTGCCTTCGGCAGGCTCTGCGCCCAGCCCTCTGCGGGCAACCAAACCCCGCCATGCATGGCCTTCGGCAGGCTCTGCGCCCAGCCCTCTGCGATCAGCCAAACCCCGCCATGCATGGCCTTCGGCAGGCTCTGCGCCTAGCCCTCTGCGGGAAGCCAAACCCCGCCATGCATGGCCTTTGGCGGGGTCTGCGCCCAGCCCTCTGCGGTCAGCCAAACCCCTGCCATGCATGGCCTTCGGCAGGCTCTGCGCCCAGCCCTCTGCAGGCAGCCAAACCCCTGCCACGCACTGCCTTCGGCAGGCTCTGTGCACAGCCCTCTGCAGGCAGCAACACCCGCCACACATGGCCTTCGGCAGGCTCTGCACCCAGCCCTCTGCGGGCAGCCAAACCCCTGCCACGCACGGCCTTCGTCCCAGAATAGGTCATGAGTGTTGAAATATGTGAGTTCATGAACAGTGCATGTCGAGGGCGCGAGTTACAGTTACTTTAAAGAACGTATGACATTTCTAAGGTTTTAAAAAAAAAATGCAAATTAAGATATTTAACAAAGGAGGATTTATTACAATAATGTAAAGTCGACCCCCGCCACGCATGGCCCCCCGCGAGCTCTGCACCCAGCCCTCTGCGGGTAGCCAAACCCCCGCCATGCATGGCCTTCGGCAGGCTCTGCGCCAAGCCCTCTGCAGGCAGCAACACCCGCCACACATGGCCTTCGGCAGGCTCTGCGCCCAGCCCTCTGCAGGCAGCCAAACCCCGCCATGCATGGCCTTCGGCAGGCTCTGCGACCAGCCCTCTGCAGGCAGCCAAACCCCTGCCACGCACGGCCTTCGGCAGGCTCTGCGCCCAGCCCTCTACAGGCAGCCAAACCCCTGCCACGCACGGCCTTCGGTAGGCTCTGCGCCCAGCCCTCTGCGGGCAGCCAAACACCGCCATGAATGGCCTTTGGAGGGGTCTGCGCACTGCCCTCTGCGATCAGCCAAACCCCCGCCACACATGGCCTTCGACAGGCTCTGAGCCCCGCCCTCTGCAGGCAGCAACATCCGTCACACATGGCCTTCGGCAGGCTCTGTGCCCAGCCCTCTGCGGGCAGCCAAACCCCGCCATGCATGGCCTTCGGCAGGCTCTGTGCCCAGCCCTCTGCGGGCAGCCAAACCCCGCCATGCATGGCCTTCGATAGGCTCTGCGCCCAGCCCTCTGCAGGCAGCCAAACCCCTGCCACGCACTGCCTTCGGCAGGCTCTGCGCCCAGCCCTCTGCAGGCAGCAACACCCGCCAAACATGGCCTTCGGCAGGCTCTGCGCCCAGCCCTCTGCGGGCAGCCAAACCCCACCATGCATGGCCTTCGGCAGGCTCTGCGCCCAGCCCTCTGCGGGCAGCCAAACCCCGCCATGAATGGCCTTTGGAGGGGTCTGCGCCCAGCCCTCTGCGATCAGCCAAACCCATGCCACGCATGGCCTTCGGCAGGCTCTGCGCCCAGCCCTCTGCAGGCAGCCAAACCCCGCCATGCATGGCCTTCGGCGGGGTCTACGCCCAGCCCTCTGCGGTCAGCCAAACCCCTGCCACGCACGGCCTTCGGCAGGCTCTGCGCCCAGCCCTCTGCAGGCAGCCAAACCCCCGCCATGCATGGCCTTCGGCAGGCTCTGCGCCCAGCCCTCTGCGGTCAGCCAAACCCCTGCCACGCACGGCCTTCGGCAGGCTCTGCGCCCAGCCCTCTGCAGGCAGCAACACCCGCCACACATGGCCTTCGGAAGGCTCTGCGCCCAGCCCTCTGCAGGCAGCAACACCCGCCACACATGGCTTCCGGCAGGCTCTGTGCCCAGCCCTATGCAGGCAGCCAAACCCCTGCCACGCATGGCCTTCGGCAGGCTCTGCGCCCAGCCCTCTGCAGGCAGCTAAACCCCTGCCACGCACTGCCTTCGGCAGGCTCTGCGCCCAGCCCTCTGCGGGCAACCAAACCCCGCCATGCATGGCCTTCGGCAGGCTCTGCGCCCAGCCCTCTGCGATCAGCCAAACCCCGCCATGCATGGCCTTCGGCAGGCTCTGCGCCTAGCCCTCTGCGGGAAGCCAAACCCCGCCATGCATGGCCTTTGGCGGGGTCTGCGCCCAGCCCTCTGCGGTCAGCCAAACCCCTGCCATGCATGGCCTTCGGCAGGCTCTGCGCCCAGCCCTCTGCAGGCAGCCAAACCCCTGCCACGCACTGCCTTCGGCAGGCTCTGTGCACAGCCCTCTGCAGGCAGCAACACCCGCCACACATGGCCTTCGGCAGGCTCTGCACCCAGCCCTCTGCGGGCAGCCAAACCCCTGCCACGCACGGCCTTCGTCACAGAATAGGTCATGAGTGTTGAAATATGTGAGTTCATGAACAGTGCATGTCGAGGGCGCGAGTTACAGTTACTTTAAAGAACGTATGACATTTCTAAGGTTTTAAAAAAAAATGCAAATTAAGATATTTAACAAAGGAGGATTTATTACAATAATGTAAAGTCGACCCCCGCCACGCATGGCCCCCCGCGAGCTCTGCGCCCAGCCCTCTGCGGGTAGCCAAACCCCCGCCATGCATGGCCTTCGGCAGGCTCTGCGCCAAGCCCTCTGCAGGCAGCAACACCCGCCACACATGGCCTTCGGCAGGCTCTGCGCCCAGCCCTCTGCAGGCAGCCAAACCCCGCCATGCATGGCCTTCGGCAGGCTCTGCGACCAGCCCTCTGCAGGCAGCCAAACCCCTGCCACGCACGGCCTTCGGCAGGCTCTGCGCCCAGCCCTCTACAGGCAGCCAAACCCCTGCCACGCACGGCCTTCGGTAGGCTCTGCGCCCAGCCCTCTGCGGGCAGCCAAACACCGCCATGAATGGCCTTTGGAGGGGTCTGCGCACTGCCCTCTGCGATCAGCCAAACCCCCGCCACACATGGCCTTCGACAGGCTCTGAGCCCCGCCCTCTGCAGGCAGCAACACCCGTCACACATGGCCTTCGGCAGGCTCTGTGCCCAGCCCTCTGCGGGCAGCCAAACCCCGCCATGCATGGCCTTCGGCAGGCTCTGTGCCCAGCCCTCTGCGGGCAGCCAAACCCCGCCATGCATGGCCTTCGATAGGCTCTGCGCCCAGCCCTCTGCAGGCAGCCAAACCCCTGCCACGCACTGCCTTCGGCAGGCTCTGCGCCCAGCCCTCTGCAGGCAGCAACACCCGCCAAACATGGCCTTCGGCAGGCTCTGCGCCCAGCCCTCTGCGGGCAGCCAAACCCCACCATGCATGGCCTTCGGCAGGCTCTGCGCCCAGCCCTCTGCGGGCAGCCAAACCCCGCCATGAATGGCCTTTGGAGGGGTCTGCGCCCAGCCCTCTGCGATCAGCCAAACCCATGCCACGCATGGCCTTCGGCAGGCTCTGCGCCCAGCCCTCTGCAGGCAGCCAAACCCCCGCCATGCATGGCCTTCGGCGGGGTCTACGCCCAGCCCTCTGCGGTCAGCCAAACCCCTGCCACGCACGGCCTTCGGCAGGCTCTGCGCCCAGCCCTCTGCAGGCAGCCAAACCCCCGCCATGCATGGCCTTCGGCAGGCTCTGCGCCCAGCCCTCTGCGGTCAGCCAAACCCCTGCCACGCACGGCCTTCGGCAGGCTCTGCGCCCAGCCCTCTGCAGGCAGCAACACCCGCCACACATGGCCTTCGGAAGGCTCTGCGCCCAGCCCTCTGCAGGCAGCAACACCCGCCACACATGGCTTCCGGCAGGCTCTGTGCCCAGCCCTATGCAGGCAGCCAAACCCCTGCCACGCATGGCCTTCGGCAGGCTCTGCGCCCAGCCCTCTGCAGGCAGCTAAACCCCTGCCACGCACTGCCTTCGGCAGGCTCTGCGCCCAGCCCTCTGCGGGCAACCAAACCCCGCCATGCATGGCCTTCGGCAGGCTCTGCGCCCAGCCCTCTGCGATCAGCCAAACCCCGCCATGCATGGCCTTCGGCAGGCTCTGCGCCTAGCCCTCTGCGGGAAGCCAAACCCCGCCATGCATGGCCTTTGGCGGGGTCTGCGCCCAGCCCTCTGCGGTCAGCCAAACCCCTGCCATGCATGGCCTTCGGCAGGCTCTGCGCCCAGCCCTCTGCAGGCAGCCAAACCCCTGCCACGCACTGCCTTCGGCAGGCTCTGTGCACAGCCCTCTGCAGGCAGCAACACCCGCCACACATGGCCTTCGGCAGGCTCTGCACCCAGCCCTCTGCGGGCAGCCAAACCCCTGCCACGCACGGCCTTCGTCCCAGAATAGGTCATGAGTGTTGAAATATGTGAGTTCATGAACAGTGCATGTCGAGGGCGCGAGTTACAGTTACTTTAAAGAACGTATGACATTTCTAAGGTTTTAAAAAAAAATGCAAATTAAGATATTTAACAAAGGAGGATTTATTACAATAATGTAAAGTCGACCCCCGCCACGCATGGCCCCCGCGAGCTCTGCGCCCAGCCCTCTGCGGGTAGCCAAACCCCCGCCATGCATGGCCTTCGGCAGGCTCTGCGCCAAGCCCTCTGCAGGCAGCAACACCCGCCACACATGGCCTTCGGCAGGCTCTGCGCCCAGCCCTCTGCGGTCAGCCAAACCCCTGCCACGCACGGCCTTCGGCAGGCTCTGCGCCCAGCCCTCTGCGGGCAGCCAAACCCCTGCCACGCACGGCCTTCGGCAGGCTCTGCGCCAAGCCCTCTGCAGGCAGCAACACCCGCCACACATGGCCTTCGGCAGGCTCTGCACCCAGCCCTCTGCGGGCAGCCAAACCCCCGCCATGCATGGCCTTCGGCAGGCTCTGCGCCCAGCCCTCTGCGGGCAGCCAAACCCCTGCCACGCACGGCCTTCGGCGGGGTTTGCGCCCAGCCCTCTGCGGTCAGCCAAACCCCTGCCACGCACGGCCTTCGGCGGGGTCTGCGCCCAGCCCTCTGCAGGCAGCAACACCCGCCACACATGGCCTTCGGCAGGCTCTGCGCCCAGCCCTCTGCGGGCAGCCAAACCCCGCCATGCATGGCCTTCGGCAGGCTCTGCGCCCAGCCCTCTGCAGGCAGCCAAACCCCCGCCACACATGGCCTTCGGCAGGCTCTGCACCCAGCCCTCTGCAGGCAGCCAAACCCCCGCCACACATGGCCTTCGGCAGGCTCTGCGCCCAGCCCTCTGCAGGCAGCCAAACCCCCGCCACACATGGCCTTCGGCAGGCTCTGCGCCCAGCCCTCTGCGGGCAGCCAAACCCCTGTCACGCACGGCCTTCGGCAGGCTCTGCGCCCAGCCATCTGCGGGCAGCCAAACCCCGCCATGCATGGCTTTCGGCAGGCTCTGCACCCAGCCCTCTGCGGTCAGCCAAACCGCTGCCACACATGGCCTTCGGCAGGCTCTGCGCCCAGCCCTCTGCAGGCAGCCAAACCCCCGCCACACATGGCCTTCGGCAGGCTCTGCGCCCAGCCCTCTGCGGGCAGCCAAACCCCTGTCACGCACGGCCTTCGGCAGGCTCTGCGCCCAGCCCTCTGCGGGCAGCCAAACACCGCCATGAATGGCCTTTGGAGGGGTCTGCGCCCTGCCCTCTGCGATCAGCCAAACCCCTGCCACACATGGCCTTCGGCAGGCTCTGCGCCCAGCCCTCTGCAGGCAGCCAAACCCCTGCCACGCATGACCTTCGGCAGGCTCTGCGCCCAGCCCTCTGCAGGCAGCCAAACCCCCGCCATGCATGGCCTTCGGCAGGCTCTGCGCCCAGCCCTCTGCAGGCAGCCAAACCCCTGCCACGCATGGCCTTCGACAGGCTCTGCGCCCAGCCCTCTGCAGGCAGCCAAACCCCCGCCATGCTTGGCCTTCGGCAGGCTCTGCGCCCAGCCCTCTGCAGGCAGCCAAACCCCTGCCACGCACGGCCTTCGGCAGGCTCTGCGCCCAGCCCTCTGCGGGCAGCAACACCCGCCACACATGGCCTTCGGCAGGCTCTGCACCCAGCCCTCTGCGGGCAGCCAAACCCCCGCCATGCATGGCCTTCGGCAGGCTCTGCGCCCAGCCCTCTGCGGGCAGCCAAACCCCTGCCACGCACGGCCTTCGGCGGGGTCTGCGCCCAGCCCTCTGCAGGCAGCAACACCCGCCACACATGGCCTTCGGCAGGCTCTGCGCCCAGCCCTCTGCGGGCAGCCAAACCCCGCCATGCATGGCCTTCGGCAGGCTCTGCACCCAGCCCTCTGCGGTCAGCCAAACCCCTGCCACGCACGGCCTTCGGCAGGCTCTGCTCCCGGCCCTCTGCGGGCAGCCAAACACCGCCATGAATGGCCTTTGGAGGGGTCTGCGCCCTGCCCTCTGCGATCAGCCAAACCCCTGCCACACATGGTCTTCGGCAGGCTCTGCGCCCAGCCCTCTGGAGGCAGCCAAACCCTTGCCACGCACGGCCTTCGGCAGGCTCTGCACCCAGCCCTCTGCAGGCAGCCAAACCCCCGCCATGCATGGCCTTCGGCGGGGTCTACGCCCAGCCCTCTGCGGTCAGTCAAACCCCTGCCACGCACGGCCTTCGGCAGGCTCTGCGCCCAGCCCTCTGCAGGCAGCCAAACCCCTGCCACGCATGACCTTCGGCAGGCTCTGCGCCCAGCCCTCTGCAGGCAGCCAAACCCCCGCCATGCATGGCCTTCGGCAGGCTCTGCGCCCAGCCCTCTGCGCCCAGCCAAACCCCTGCCACACACGGCCTTCGGCAGGCTCTGCGCCCAGCCCTCTGCGGGCAGCCAAACCCCGCCACACATGGCCTTCGGCAGGCTCTGCGCCCAGCCCTCTGCGGGCAGCCAAACCCCTGTCACGCACGGCCTTCGGCAGGCTCTGCGCCCAGCCATCTGCGGGCAGCCAAACCCCGCCATGCATGGCTTTCGGCAGGCTCTGCACCCAGCCCTCTGCGGTCAGCCAAACCGCTGCCACGCACGGCCTTCGGCAGGCTCTGCGCCCAGCCCTCTGCGGGCAGCCAAACACCGCCATGAATGGCCTTTGGAGGGGTCTGCGCCCTGCCCTCTGCGATCAGCCAAACCCCTGCCACACATGGCCTTCGGCAGGCTCTGCGCCCAGCCCTCTGCAGGCAGCCAAACCCCTGCCACGCATGACCTTCGGCAGGATCTGCGCCCAGCCCTCTGCAGGCAGCCAAACCCCCGCCATGCATGGCCTTCGGCAGGCTCTGCGCCCAGCCCTCTGCAGGCAGCCAAACCCCTGCCACGCATGGCCTTCGACAGGCTCTGCGCCCAGCCCTCTGCAGGCAGCCAAACCCCCGCCATGCTTGGCCTTCGGCAGGCTCTGCGCCCAGCCCTCTGCAGGCAGCCAAACCCCTGCCACGCACGGCCTTCGGCAGGCTCTGCGCCCAGCCCTCTGCGGGCAGCAACACCCGCCACACACTGGCCTTCGGCAGGCTCTGCACCCAGCCCTCTGCGGGCAGCCAAACCCCCGCCATGCATGGCCTTCGGCAGGCTCTGCGCCCAGCCCTCTGCGGGCAGCCAAACCCCTGCCACGCACGGCCTTCGGCGGGGTCTGCGCCCAGCCCTCTGCAGGCAGCAACACCCGCCACACATGGCCTTCGGCAGGCTCTGCGCCCAGCCCTCTGCGGGCAGCCAAACACCGCCATGAATGGCCTTTGGAGGGGTCTGCGCCCTGCCCTCTGCGATCAGCCAAACCCCTGCCACACATGGCCTTCGGCAGGCTCTGCGCCCAGCCCTCTGCAGGCAGCCAAACCCCTGCCACGCATGACCTTCGGCAGGCTCTGCGCCCAGCCCTCTGCAGGCAGCCAAACCCCCGCCATGCATGGCCTTCGGCAGGCTCTGCGCCCAGCCCTCTGCAGGCAGCCAAACCCCTGCCACGCATGGCCTTCGACAGGCTCTGCGCCCAGCCCTCTGCAGGCAGCCAAACCCCCGCCATGCTTGGCCTTCGGCAGGCTCTGCGCCCAGCCCTCTGCAGGCAGCCAAACCCCTGCCACGCACGGCCTTCGGCAGGCTCTGCGCCCAGCCCTCTGCGGGCAGCAACACCCGCCACACATGGCCTTCGGCAGGCTCTGCACCCAGCCCTCTGCGGGCAGCCAAACCCCTGCCACGCACGGCCTTCGTCACAGAATAGGTCATGAGTGTTGAAATATGTGAGTTCATGAACAGTGCATGTCGAGGGCGCGAGTTACAGTTACTTTAAAGAACGTATGACATTTCTAAGGTTTTAAAAAAAAAATGCAAATTAAGATATTTAACAAAGGAGGATTTATTACAATAATGTAAAGTCGACCCCGCCACGCATGGCCCCCGCGAGCTCTGCACCCAGCCCTCTGCGGGTAGCCAAACCCCCGCCATGCATGGCCTTCGGCAGGCTCTGCGCCAAGCCCTCTGCAGGCAGCAACACCCGCCACACATGGCCTTCGGCAGGCTCTGCGCCCAGCCCTCTGCAGGCAGCCAAACCCCGCCATGCATGGCCTTCGGCAGGCTCTGCGACCAGCCCTCTGCAGGCAGCCAAACCCCTGCCACGCACGGCCTTCGGCAGGCTCTGCGCCCAGCCCTCTACAGGCAGCCAAACCCCTGCCACGCACGGCCTTCGGTAGGCTCTGCGCCCAGCCCTCTGCGGGCAGCCAAACACCGCCATGAATGGCCTTTGGAGGGGTCTGCGCACTGCCCTCTGCGATCAGCCAAACCCCCGCCACACATGGCCTTCGACAGGCTCTGAGCCCCGCCCTCTGCAGGCAGCAACACCCGTCACACATGGCCTTCGGCAGGCTCTGTGCCCAGCCCTCTGCGGGCAGCCAAACCCCGCCATGCATGGCCTTCGGCAGGCTCTGTGCCCAGCCCTCTGCGGGCAGCCAAACCCCGCCATGCATGGCCTTCGATAGGCTCTGCGCCCAGCCCTCTGCAGGCAGCCAAACCCCTGCCACGCACTGCCTTCGGCAGGCTCTGCGCCCAGCCCTCTGCAGGCAGCAACACCCGCCAAACATGGCCTTCGGCAGGCTCTGCGCCCAGCCCTCTGCGGGCAGCCAAACCCCACCATGCATGGCCTTCGGCAGGCTCTGCGCCCAGCCCTCTGCGGGCAGCCAAACCCCGCCATGAATGGCCTTTGGAGGGGTCTGCGCCCAGCCCTCTGCGATCAGCCAAACCCATGCCACGCATGGCCTTCGGCAGGCTCTGCGCCCAGCCCTCTGCAGGCAGCCAAACCCCCGCCATGCATGGCCTTCGGCGGGGTCTACGCCCAGCCCTCTGCGGTCAGCCAAACCCCTGCCACGCACGGCCTTCGGCAGGCTCTGCGCCCAGCCCTCTGCAGGCAGCCAAAC
This sequence comes from Calotriton arnoldi, assembly GCA_963921515.1. Taxonomy (NCBI): domain Eukaryota; kingdom Metazoa; phylum Chordata; class Amphibia; order Caudata; family Salamandridae; genus Calotriton; species Calotriton arnoldi. Next base: position 1,502,538 of record CAWUFW010001623.1, on the reverse strand, counting down.
CCCCGCCATGCATGGCCTTCGGCAGGCTCTGCGCCCAGCCCTCTGCGGTCAGCCAAACCCCTGCCACGCACGGCCTTCGGCAGGCTCTGCGCCCAGCCCTCTGCAGGCAGCAACACCCGCCACACATGGCCTTCGGAAGGCTCTGCGCCCAGCCCTCTGCAGGCAGCAACACCCGCCACACATGGCTTCCGGCAGGCTCTGTGCCCAGCCCTATGCAGGCAGCCAAACCCCTGCCACGCATGGCCTTCGGCAGGCTCTGCGCCCAGCCCTCTGCAGGCAGCTAAACCCCTGCCACGCACTGCCTTCGGCAGGCTCTGCGCCCAGCCCTCTGCGGGCAACCAAACCCCGCCATGCATGGCCTTCGGCAGGCTCTGCGCCCAGCCCTCTGCGATCAGCCAAACCCCGCCATGCATGGCCTTCGGCAGGCTCTGCGCCTAGCCCTCTGCGGGAAGCCAAACCCCGCCATGCATGGCCTTTGGCGGGGTCTGCGCCCAGCCCTCTGCGGTCAGCCAAACCCCTGCCATGCATGGCCTTCGGCAGGCTCTGCGCCCAGCCCTCTGCAGGCAGCCAAACCCCTGCCACGCACTGCCTTCGGCAGGCTCTGTGCACAGCCCTCTGCAGGCAGCAACACCCGCCACACATGGCCTTCGGCAGGCTCTGCACCCAGCCCTCTGCGGGCAGCCAAACCCCTGCCACGCACGGCCTTCGTCACAGAATAGGTCATGAGTGTTGAAATATGTGAGTTCATGAACAGTGCATGTCGAGGGCGCGAGTTACAGTTACTTTAAAGAACGTATGACATTTCTAAGGTTTTAAAAAAAAAAATGCAAATTAAGATATTTAACAAAGGAGGATTTATTACAATAATGTAAAGTCGACCCCCGCCACGCATGGCCCCCCGCGAGCTCTGCACCCAGCCCTCTGCGGGTAGCCAAACCCCCGCCATGCATGGCCTTCGGCAGGCTCTGCGCCAAGCCCTCTGCAGGCAGCAACACCCGCCACACATGGCCTTCGGCAGGCTCTGCGCCCAGCCCTCTGCAGGCAGCCAAACCCCGCCATGCATGGCCTTCGGCAGGCTCTGCGACCAGCCCTCTGCAGGCAGCCAAACCCCTGCCACGCACGGCCTTCGGCAGGCTCTGCGCCCAGCCCTCTACAGGCAGCCAAACCCCTGCCACGCACGGCCTTCGGTAGGCTCTGCGCCCAGCCCTCTGCGGGCAGCCAAACACCGCCATGAATGGCCTTTGGAGGGGTCTGCGCACTGCCCTCTGCGATCAGCCAAACCCCCGCCACACATGGCCTTCGACAGGCTCTGAGCCCCGCCCTCTGCAGGCAGCAACACCCGTCACACATGGCCTTCGGCAGGCTCTGTGCCCAGCCCTCTGCGGGCAGCCAAACCCCGCCATGCATGGCCTTCGGCAGGCTCTGTGCCCAGCCCTCTGCGGGCAGCCAAACCCCGCCATGCATGGCCTTCGATAGGCTCTGCGCCCAGCCCTCTGCAGGCAGCCAAACCCCTGCCACGCACTGCCTTCGGCAGGCTCTGCGCCCAGCCCTCTGCAGGCAGCAACACCCGCCAAACATGGCCTTCGGCAGGCTCTGCGCCCAGCCCTCTGCGGGCAGCCAAACCCCACCATGCATGGCCTTCGGCAGGCTCTGCGCCCAGCCCTCTGCGGGCAGCCAAACCCCGCCATGAATGGCCTTTGGAGGGGTCTGCGCCCAGCCCTCTGCGATCAGCCAAACCCATGCCACGCATGGCCTTCGGCAGGCTCTGCGCCCAGCCCTCTGCAGGCAGCCAAACCCCCGCCATGCATGGCCTTCGGCGGGGTCTACGCCCAGCCCTCTGCGGTCAGCCAAACCCCTGCCACGCACGGCCTTCGGCAGGCTCTGCGCCCAGCCCTCTGCAGGCAGCCAAACCCCCGCCATGCATGGCCTTCGGCAGGCTCTGCGCCCAGCCCTCTGCGGTCAGCCAAACCCCTGCCACGCACGGCCTTCGGCAGGCTCTGCGCCCAGCCCTCTGCAGGCAGCAACACCCGCCACACATGGCGCTTCGGAAGGCTCTGCGCCCAGCCCTCTGCAGGCAGCAACACCCGCCACACATGGCTTCCGGCAGGCTCTGTGCCCAGCCCTATGCAGGCAGCCAAACCCCTGCCACGCATGGCCTTCGGCAGGCTCTGCGCCCAGCCCTCTGCAGGCAGCTAAACCCCTGCCACGCACTGCCTTCGGCAGGCTCTGCGCCCAGCCCTCTGCGGGCAACCAAACCCCGCCATGCATGGCCTTCGGCAGGCTCTGCGCCCAGCCCTCTGCGATCAGCCAAACCCCGCCATGCATGGCCTTCGGCAGGCTCTGCGCCTAGCCCTCTGCGGGAAGCCAAGCCCCGCCATGCATGGCCTTTGGCGGGGTCTGCGCCCAGCCCTCTGCGGTCAGCCAAACCCCTGCCATGCATGGCCTTCGGCAGGCTCTGCGCCCAGCCCTCTGCAGGCAGCCAAACCCCTGCCACGCACTGCCTTCGGCAGGCTCTGTGCACAGCCCTCTGCAGGCAGCAACACCCGCCACACATGGCCTTCGGCAGGCTCTGCACCCAGCCCTCTGCGGGCAGCCAAACCCCTGCCACGCACGGCCTTCGTCCCAGAATAGGTCATGAGTGTTGAAATATGTGAGTTCATGAACAGTGCATGTCGAGGGCGCGAGTTACAGTTACTTTAAAGAACGTATGACATTTCTAAGGTTTTAAAAAAAAATGCAAATTAAGATATTTAACAAAGGAGGATTTATTACAATAATGTAAAGTCGACCCCCGCCACGCATGGCCCCCGCGAGCTCTGCGCCCAGCCCTCTGCGGGTAGCCAAACCCCCGCCATGCATGGCCTTCGGCAGGCTCTGCGCCAAGCCCTCTGCAGGCAGCAACACCCGCCACACATGGCCTTCGGCAGGCTCTGCGCCCAGCCCTCTGCGGTCAGCCAAACCCCTGCCACGCACGGCCTTCGGCAGGCTCTGCGCCCAGCCCTCTGCGGGCAGCCAAACCCCTGCCACGCACGGCCTTCGGCAGGCTCTGCGCCAAGCCCTCTGCAGGCAGCAACACCCGCCACACATGGCCTTCGGCAGGCTCTGCACCCAGCCCTCTGCGGGCAGCCAAACCCCCGCCATGCATGGCCTTCGGCAGGCTCTGCGCCCAGCCCTCTGCGGGCAGCCAAACCCCTGCCACGCACGGCCTTCGGCGGGGTTTGCGCCCAGCCCTCTGCGGTCAGCCAAACCCCTGCCACGCACGGCCTTCGGCGGGGTCTGCGCCCAGCCCTCTGCAGGCAGCAACACCCGCCACACATGGCCTTCGGCAGGCTCTGCGCCCAGCCCTCTGCGGGCAGCCAAACCCCGCCATGCATGGCCTTCGGCAGGCTCTGCGCCCAGCCCTCTGCAGGCAGCCAAACCCCCGCCACACATGGCCTTCGGCAGGCTCTGCACCCAGCCCTCTGCAGGCAGCCAAACCCCCGCCACACATGGCCTTCGGCAGGCTCTGCGCCCAGCCCTCTGCAGGCAGCCAAACCCCCGCCACACATGGCCTTCGGCAGGCTCTGCGCCCAGCCCTCTGCGGGCAGCCAAACCCCTGTCACGCACGGCCTTCGGCAGGCTCTGCGCCCAGCCATCTGCGGGCAGCCAAACCCCGCCATGCATGGCTTTCGGCAGGCTCTGCACCCAGCCCTCTGCGGTCAGCCAAACCGCTGCCACACATGGCCTTCGGCAGGCTCTGCGCCCAGCCCTCTGCAGGCAGCCAAACCCCCGCCACACATGGCCTTCGGCAGGCTCTGCGCCCAGCCCTCTGCGGGCAGCCAAACCCCTGTCACGCACGGCCTTCGGCAGGCTCTGCGCCCAGCCCTCTGCGGGCAGCCAAACACCGCCATGAATGGCCTTTGGAGGGGTCTGCGCCCTGCCCTCTGCGATCAGCCAAACCCCTGCCACACATGGCCTTCGGCAGGCTCTGCGCCCAGCCCTCTGCAGGCAGCCAAACCCCTGCCACGCATGACCTTCGGCAGGCTCTGCGCCCAGCCCTCTGCAGGCAGCCAAACCCCCGCCATGCATGGCCTTCGGCAGGCTCTGCGCCCAGCCCTCTGCAGGCAGCCAAACCCCTGCCACGCATGGCCTTCGACAGGCTCTGCGCCCAGCCCTCTGCAGGCAGCCAAACCCCCGCCATGCTTGGCCTTCGGCAGGCTCTGCGCCCAGCCCTCTGCAGGCAGCCAAACCCCTGCCACGCACGGCCTTCGGCAGGCTCTGCGCCCAGCCCTCTGCGGGCAGCAACACCCGCCACACATGGCCTTCGGCAGGCTCTGCACCCAGCCCTCTGCGGGCAGCCAAACCCCCGCCATGCATGGCCTTCGGCAGGCTCTGCGCCCAGCCCTCTGCGGGCAGCCAAACCCCTGCCACGCACGGCCTTCGGCGGGGTCTGCGCCCAGCCCTCTGCAGGCAGCAACACCCGCCACACATGGCCTTCGGCAGGCTCTGCGCCCAGCCCTCTGCGGGCAGCCAAACCCCGCCATGCATGGCCTTCGGCAGGCTCTGCACCCAGCCCTCTGCGGTCAGCCAAACCCCTGCCACGCACGGCCTTCGGCAGGCTCTGCTCCCGGCCCTCTGCGGGCAGCCAAACACCGCCATGAATGGCCTTTGGAGGGGTCTGCGCCCTGCCCTCTGCGATCAGCCAAACCCCTGCCACACATGGTCTTCGGCAGGCTCTGCGCCCAGCCCTCTGGAGGCAGCCAAACCCTTGCCACGCACGGCCTTCGGCAGGCTCTGCACCCAGCCCTCTGCAGGCAGCCAAACCCCCGCCATGCATGGCCTTCGGCGGGGTCTACGCCCAGCCCTCTGCGGTCAGTCAAACCCCTGCCACGCACGGCCTTCGGCAGGCTCTGCGCCCAGCCCTCTGCAGGCAGCCAAACCCCTGCCACGCATGACCTTCGGCAGGCTCTGCGCCCAGCCCTCTGCAGGCAGCCAAACCCCCGCCATGCATGGCCTTCGGCAGGCTCTGCGCCCAGCCCTCTGCGCCCAGCCAAACCCCTGCCACACACGGCCTTCGGCAGGCTCTGCGCCCAGCCCTCTGCGGGCAGCCAAACCCCGCCACACATGGCCTTCGGCAGGCTCTGCGCCCAGCCCTCTGCGGGCAGCCAAACCCCTGTCACGCACGGCCTTCGGCAGGCTCTGCGCCCAGCCATCTGCGGGCAGCCAAACCCCGCCATGCATGGCTTTCGGCAGGCTCTGCACCCAGCCCTCTGCGGTCAGCCAAACCGCTGCCACGCACGGCCTTCGGCAGGCTCTGCGCCCAGCCCTCTGCGGGCAGCCAAACACCGCCATGAATGGCCTTTGGAGGGGTCTGCGCCCTGCCCTCTGCGATCAGCCAAACCCCTGCCACACATGGCCTTCGGCAGGCTCTGCGCCCAGCCCTCTGCAGGCAGCCAAACCCCTGCCACGCATGACCTTCGGCAGGATCTGCGCCCAGCCCTCTGCAGGCAGCCAAACCCCCGCCATGCATGGCCTTCGGCAGGCTCTGCGCCCAGCCCTCTGCAGGCAGCCAAACCCCTGCCACGCATGGCCTTCGACAGGCTCTGCGCCCAGCCCTCTGCAGGCAGCCAAACCCCCGCCATGCTTGGCCTTCGGCAGGCTCTGCGCCCAGCCCTCTGCAGGCAGCCAAACCCCTGCCACGCACGGCCTTCGGCAGGCTCTGCGCCCAGCCCTCTGCGGGCAGCAACACCCGCCACACATGGCCTTCGGCAGGCTCTGCACCCAGCCCTCTGCGGGCAGCCAAACCCCCGCCATGCATGGCCTTCGGCAGGCTCTGCGCCCAGCCCTCTGCGGGCAGCCAAACCCCTGCCACGCACGGCCTTCGGCGGGGTCTGCGCCCAGCCCTCTGCAGGCAGCAACACCCGCCACACATGGCCTTCGGCAGGCTCTGCGCCCAGCCCTCTGCGGGCAGCCAAACACCGCCATGAATGGCCTTTGGAGGGGTCTGCGCCCTGCCCTCTGCGATCAGCCAAACCCCTGCCACACATGGCCTTCGGCAGGCTCTGCGCCCAGCCCTCTGCAGGCAGCCAAACCCCTGCCACGCATGACCTTCGGCAGGCTCTGCGCCCAGCCCTCTGCAGGCAGCCAAACCCCCGCCATGCATGGCCTTCGGCAGGCTCTGCGCCCAGCCCTCTGCAGGCAGCCAAACCCCTGCCACGCATGGCCTTCGACAGGCTCTGCGCCCAGCCCTCTGCAGGCAGCCAAACCCCCGCCATGCTTGGCCTTCGGCAGGCTCTGCGCCCAGCCCTCTGCAGGCAGCCAAACCCCTGCCACGCACGGCCTTCGGCAGGCTCTGCGCCCAGCCCTCTGCGGGCAGCAACACCCGCCACACATGGCCTTCGGCAGGCTCTGCACCCAGCCCTCTGCGGGCAGCCAAACCCCCGCCATGCATGGCCTTCGGCAGGCTCTGCGCCCAGCCCTCTGCGGGCAGCCAAACCCCTGCCACGCACGGCCTTCGGCGGGGTCTGCGCCCAGCCCTCTGCAGGCAGCAACACCCGCCACACATGGCCTTCGGCAGGCTCTGCGCCCAGCCCTCTGCGGGCAGCCAAACCCCGCCATGCATGGCCTTCGGCAGGCTCTGCACCCAGCCCTCTGCGGTCAGCCAAACCCCTGCCACGCACGGCCTTCGGCAGGCTCTGCTCCCGGCCCTCTGCGGGCAGCCAAACCCTTGCCACGCACGGCCTTCGGCAGGCTCTGCACCCAGCCCTCTGCAGGCAGCCAAACCCCCGCCATGCATGGCCTTCGGCGGGGTCTCGCGCCCAGCCCTCTGCGGTCAGTCAAACCCCTGCCACGCACGGCCTTCGGCAGGCTCTGCGCCCAGCCCTCTGCAGGCAGCCAAACCCCTGCCACGCATGACCTTCGGCAGGCTCTGCGCCCAGCCCTCTGCAGGCAGCCAAACCCCCGCCATGCATGGCCTTCGGCAGGCTCTGCGCCCAGCCCTCTGCGCCCAGCCAAACCCCTGCCACACACGGCCTTCGGCAGGCTCTGCGCCCAGCCCTCTGCGGGCAGCCAAACCCCGCCACACATGGCCTTCGGCGGGCTCTGCGCCCAGCCCTCTGCGGGCAGCCAAGCCCCTGTCACGCACGGCCTTCGGCAGGCTCTGCGCCCAGCCATCTGCGGGCAGCCAAACCCCGCCATGCATGGCTTTCGGCAGGCTCTGCACCCAGCCCTCTGCGGTCAGCCAAACCGCTGCCACGCACGGCCTTCGGCAGGCTCTGCGCCCAGCCCTCTGCGGGCAGCCAAACACCGCCATGAATGGCCTTTGGAGGGTCTGCGCCCTGCCCTCTGCGATCAGCCAAACCCCTGCCACACATGGCCTTCGGCAGGCTCTGCGCCCAGCCCTCTGCAGGCAGCCAAACCCCTGCCACGCATGACCTTCGGCAGGCTCTGCGCCCAGCCCTCTGCAGGCAGCCAAACCCCCGCCATGCATGGCCTTCGGCAGGCTCTGCGCCCAGCCCTCTGCAGGCAGCCAAACCCCTGCCACGCATGGCCTTCGACAGGCTCTGCGCCCAGCCCTCTGCAGGCAGCCAAACCCCCGCCATGCTTGGCCTTCGGCAGGCTCTGCGCCCAGCCCTCTGCAGGCAGCCAAACCCCTGCCACGCACGGCCTTCGGCAGGCTCTGCGCCCAGCCCTCTGCGGGCAGCAACACCCGCCACACATGGCCTTCGGCAGGCTCTGCACCCAGCCCTCTGCGGGCAGCCAAACCCCGCCATGCATGGCCTTCGGCAGGCTCTGCGCCCAGCCCTCTGCGGGCAGCCAAACCCCTGCCACGCACGGCCTTCGGCGGGGTCTGCGCCCAGCCCTCTGCAGGCAGCAACACCCGCCACACATGGCCTTCGGCAGGCTCTGCGCCCAGCCCTCTGCGGGCAGCCAAACCCCGCCATGCATGGCCTTCGGCAGGCTCTGCACCCAGCCCTCTGCGGTCAGCCAAACCCCTGCCACGCACGGCCTTCGGCAGGCTCTGCTCCCGGCCCTCTGCGGGCAGCCAAACACCGCCATGAATGGCCTTTGGAGGGGTCTGCGCCCTGCCCTCTGCGATCAGCCAAACCCCTGCCACACATGGTCTTCGGCAGGCTCTGCGCCCAGCCCTCTGGAGGCAGCCAAACCCTTGCCACGCACGGCCTTCGGCAGGCTCTGCACCCAGCCCTCTGCAGGCAGCCAAACCCCCGCCATGCATGGCCTTCGGCGGGGTCTACGCCCAGCCCTCTGCGGTCAGTCAAACCCCTGCCACGCACGGCCTTCGGCAGGCTCTGCGCCCAGCCCTCTGCAGGCAGCCAAACCCCTGCCACGCATGACCTTCGGCAGGCTCTGCGCCCAGCCCTCTGCAGGCAGCCAAACCCCCGCCATGCATGGCCTTCGGCGGGCTCTGCGCCCAGCCCTCTGCGCCCAGCCAAACCCCTGCCACACACGGCCTTCGGCAGGCTCTGCGCCCAGCCCTCTGCGGGCAGCCAAACCCCGCCACACATGGCCTTCGGCAGGCTCTGCGCCTAGCCCTCTGCGGGCAGCCAAACCCCCGCCATGCATGGCCTTTGGCGGGGTCTGCGCCCAGCCCTCTGCGGTCAGCTAAACCCCTGCCACGCACGGCCTTCGGCAGGCTCTGCGCCCAGCCCTCTGCGGTCAGCCAAACCCCTGTCACGCACGGCCTTCAGCAGGCTCTGCGCCCAGCCCTCTGCGGTCAGCCAAACCCCTGCCACGCACGGCCTTCGGCAGGCTCTGCGCCCAGCCCTCTGCGGTCAGCCAACCCCTGCCATGCATGGCCTTCGGCAGGCTCTGCGGTCAGCCAAACCCCCGCCATGCATGGCCTTCGGCAGGCTCTGCGCCCAGCCCTCTGCGGTCAGCCAAACCCCCGCCATGCACGGCCTTCGGCAGGCTCTGCGCCCAGCCCTCTGCGGTCAGCCAAACCCCTGGCTCGCATGGCCTTCTGCGCCCAGCTGTAGGAAGCTGGCTCTGTATATACTATACCAAAGTGAGGTATAGTGTGCACAGAGTCCAGTGGAACCCCAGAGGTAGGCAGAGGTAAAGTTAGATAGGACCTTACTCTCTATTTGTGGTAGTGTGGTCGAGCAGTAAGGCTTTATCAGAGGACAGTGTTAAGCATTTGTTGTACACACTCAGTCAGCAAATGAGTTCACACACTCAAAGACAACTTCAGACCAATTGTTTTTGTATAAAAATATTCTTTTAGTTATTTTATTTCTAGAACCAAGCAAGCCTGGCACAGGTAAGCAATAAATACTTTACAGTAGTAAATGCTGATTGTAAAACAGTTCAATTGTAAATGTACTATGGTTTGACTTACAGTATTGTTTCAGAGAAATGCAATCACTTGTAAATACAGTACATAGACTTGAATGGGATTTTCAGTAAAATAGCTGGTAAGTTACTTTTGGATTACTTTTCTTACTCAGTGCTGTATGCCTGGATGCAGCATTGGGACATTTCCTGTAAACAGGTGAGTAAAAGCGTTTTTATTAAATCGTACAATTTTAAAGAATTTCTTTAGGTTTCAAAACTCCACACTTAGAAACTTTTTCAGGAAAAAGTGTCAATGTTATCCTATGGAGGAAAATATGGTTATCGGTTTTTAGGTAAGTAATCGGTCTTTGGAGTTAAGGTTCTGGGGTTAGACTCAGGGGTCCCCCAGGGTCAGTGATGCACTCTTGTTACAGCCTCAGCGGCACAAGGGCGGCCGGGTGCAGAGTGTTGAGGCCCAATGTTATCCAATGGGGGATAGGGGGCCTCCGGTTGGTGGCTGCTGGCAAGCAGGCCACTGGGTTGTGGGAGCAAAGCTCCTGGACTTTAGCTCAGGGCAAATGGGGAAACAGATTAGCACCAAAGGTGCACCCTCAGCGGCACTAGGGCGGCCAGGTACAGGGTGCTGTTTTGCGGTCGGATGCCCTGTTGTTTCCAATGGAGAACCTCCGGTTTGCAAAAGCACTGCAGGCAGGGAGACGAAGGACTTCTGGGTGCAACCACCACTTCGAGAGGTAAGTTGATAAGTTAGGGGTTGGTTAAGCACCGTCGGTGTGGGCACACAAGGCCATGGGGCGTCGGGTGCAGGGGTGCCTTTTGGGGTCGGATCTTCTTACCAGTTCCTGGTCGCGGTTAGGGGGGCCTTCTGGATTTAGGCTGCAGGCGTCGGCTGGAGGCTTGAGGCAGGACAGGGGTCGCCGGATCTCGGTTCAGGATCGCCGGGGTGACCTCCTCGTGGTGTTTGCCCGCTCGGGCCATGGACGGCGGGTGCAGAGTAGGGCGGATCCGCGGTGTCCGGCCGGAGCCAGAGGTTGCAGTTGAACAAATCCGGTGTTCACGGGAGAAGCAGTCTTTGGAAGTGAAGGCAGGCAGGTCCTCCGGGGTTTTTGAGGTTGCTGGCTGCAGGACACACCGGGGTTTCGCAGGAGCAGGTTCGAGGGGGAGACAGGCCGGTAGGGCTGGGGCCAAGTCAGTGGGTGTCTTCCTCTTGTTAGCTGCTGCACGGCTGTTCGGTCCTTCTTTTTAGGTCGAGCCTAGAGCAGCGCATGCGCTGCTTGCTCGACTTTTAGTAAGGGGGTTTTCAAAGTGCTACCAAGCCGGCCACCAGCTTGCTGTTACGCGCACAAGCGCGCGCGAAGTGCACAGCTGCCATCCTCTCCAATGCTCGCTATGCCCCTCCTTTCGCGTGCACCACTCTACTCCCTCGTCATTCTCATGCTTTCTATACTGTAGCAGGCCGCGGCCGCAGCCGCCAGCTTTGTTTACTTTTGCTCAACAGTGCAGAATCGATGCACCCGCACTTTTACTTTAACCATGTTAAAAGTAAAGCGCGGGTGCCGCGATTGTAGCAAAATTTAAGAAATACGTTTTTTAAAAATATTTCTTTACTTTTGTGCAATTGTGGCACCTGCGCTTTACTTTAACATGGTTAAATGTAAAGCACCGGTGCACGCGATTGCTGCAAAAGTAAAGAAATAGAAAAAACATCTATTTCTTAACTTTTGCTACAATCGCGGCATCCGCGCTTTACTTTTAACATGGTTAAAGTAAAGCGCGGGTGCTGCGATTGTTGCTCTCCATTGTTGCTCTTGATTATACGTGAATGCACTGCACAAGGCCATAAATATAGCACCAACAAAACTGCGATTATGCGCAGTATTAAGACAAAGCACTGCTGGCTGTGGTAATATAAAGCAATATGTTGACAAGATGGCTCAGTGAGTTAAAAACCACTTGCTCCTGATGCTTTCTGTTTTTTGCTTGGATCCTGTTGTGTTTTTACAATAAGCAAGCGTTGATAGCGCTGTGCTGTCTAAAACATGAAGTGCGGTATACTCCAACACCGCGCTTCACGTTTTGTTCCCCGACACCCGCTTCATCTTTTTAAATGTACATTGCACCTCATAAACAGATTTGTGTCACGACGTACTTTATCACAAAAGTCAGCCTGGTCTCCAGCTTACACATAGTTTCGTTCTTAGTCAAACATTAACGGCTTGTTGTTGCAAAATATACACAGCGCGTGCATTTTGTAATTCTGGTCAGGAGGTGCAATGTAAATTTGTAAATGCACGCGCTCTATATATTTAGAAACAACAAGCCAGGAAAGTTAAACCATGTGTAATCTGGAGACAAGGCTGCTTCTCCAGCTCCTTCCCCTCTGCTGGGAACAGACAACAGGCGCCCCTGGGGCACAAGCCACACCGAGACATCCTCCTTGATGAATGGTTTTTAAATTCCACGTGTGAACGAGAGCACAAGGCGGACCGAGACATCCTCCTTGATGAATGGTTTTTAAATTCCACGTGTGAACAGTAAACAGACCCGAGGCGCCAGGAGAGCACAAGCCACACAGAGACATCCTCCTTAATGGATGTTTCCCCTCTGAGGTCAATCAGTTGACGCTTAACTCCAAACATTTTGCTCCAACAAAAGCCAGTTTTTTTAAGGATACTTTACAAGCAGTGAATATTTCTACAGTCGGTTATTTTCCTGGAAGTGGAATCTGTGATTTGCAGGTCGCATGTCGATCTCTGCAGCAAGGACATTAACAAGTCTAGCTGCATTGTAAACTGGTGCGCGTGTAAAGCGCTCCAATGCCTTCGGGTCGAGTTCGCGCTATATAAATGCGCGCGCTCTATAAAAGGAATTTAAAAAAAAAACCCGCGGTGCATACCCTCAAACCAAAACACATACTGCACTTTTGGTATAATCGCGGCACCGGCGAGTAACCTTTAACCATGTTAAAAGTAAAGCGCCGGTGCCGCAATTGATGCAAAAGTAGGAGGCAGTGAGTAATGTACAACTTTTTACTTGCAGCACTTCCTCCTTTCCCCATTCCAAATACAAGTCTCCTTTCATTGTTTTCAGCATCTCCTCAGATTAAAAAACACAATTGTTCCGGAAGGCTTGAAAAAAATACAAAAAGAGAGTTTGTACTTAAAAAACCACCTTGGGCACGGCTATGGTGTTCTGCAACAGTTGAGTGATCCGAAACTCGCATTTTTTTATCACTACAAACCCACCAACTAACTATCTTACTAGCAGTGAATATTTCGTCTGTCAGACTGACTGTCTGTCAGACTGTCTGTCAGACTGTCAGACTGACTGACTGACTGTCAACAAAAGCGTTTGTGTTAAATCGTACAATTTTAAAGTATTTATTTAGGTTTCAAAACTCCACACTTAGAAACTTTTTCAGGAAAAAGTGTCAATGTTATCCTATGGAGGAACTCAAAATGCTACATACCAGTATGCATCTGTTCTTGGCATGTAGAGCTGTATAGAGTTGTATACTTTGGCATAGATCGCCATCTGGTGTTGGGCTCGGATGTTTGCACTTTGTTTTTGTCTGAAGAAGTCTTTGTAGTCACAGGATAGGTGACTCCTCCTTATGGTGATAGGGCGCATGGGCATCGACTCCATCTTTAGAGTGTTTTTCGCCATAAACGGTGATGATGGAGTTAGTAAGAGAATAGAAAAGGATGTCCATGTAATGTATCTAAATAAGATAACACTGCAACAGATAAAGGTACCCGGGGAGGTGGGTGGGCGTATACAACTCTACATGCCAAGAACAGATGCATACTGGTAAGTAGCATTTTCCGTTCGAGGTATATAAGCTGTAGATTGTATACTTTAGCATAGACTATAAAGCAGTTTTCCTCCCTAGCGGTGGCAACCTGTATCTGTTGCAGTAGTTTGAAAAAGTGTTCTTAATACAGCTTGGCCCACACTAGCTTGTTGTTTTGCTGGCACATCTACACAATAGTGTTTTGTGAAAGTGTGCGGTGTAGACCAAGTTGCTGCTTTGCAGATGTCATCTAGGGGAATGTTCCCTAAGAATGCCATAGAAGCCCCCAATTTGCGTGTGGAATGAGCTCTAGGTGGAATAGTTAATGTGCGTTTAGCTTTAAGATAGCATATTTGGATGCATTTAACAATCCACCTGGCAATTCCTATTTTTGAAATGGGATTGCCTTTGTGAGGTGGGGCGAAATCTACAAAAAGTTGTTTTGTTTTCCTAAAACTTTTAGTTCTTTCGATGTAGTAGAGTATCGCTCTCTTAACATGGTGTGGAGAGCGCGTACTGCCACTGAGTCTGGTTGAGGGAAAAATACTGGAAGTTCAACCGACTGATTAAGGTGGAAGGCAGATACTACTTTAGGCAGAAATTTTGGATTAGCCCTAAGAACCACTTTACTATGGTGTAATTGTAAAAATGGTTCTTGTATGGTTAATGCCTGGAGTTCACTAACTCTCCTAAGGGATGTGATAGCTACCAGGAAGGCTACTTTCCAAGTAAGGAACTGTAACTCGCATTTGTGCATAGGTTCAAATGGGGGACCCATGAGTCTGGTAAGGATTATATTGAGACTCCATACGGGAGAGGGTGGAACTCTAGGAGGAATTATTCGTTTGAGTCCTTCCATAAACGGGTACTCGAAACAAAGATAAATGTTGTCTGTTTTGGAGGTAAGTGGCGATTGCAGCAAGATGTAGCCTTATAAGATGTGTATGCTAGGTTACATTGTTGTAGATGCAAAAGATAACAGATAATGTTTTGGATAGAAGCATCTAGCGGATTGATTTTGTTATTTGTACAATAAATGACAAACCACTTCCACTTTGCTGCATAGCATGCTCTAGTGGTAGGACGTCTAGCCTCTTTAATGATGTTCAGACAGTCTGGCGGAAGATTGCGGTAGCCAAACTCTAGGACTTCAGGAGCCAGATCGCAAGATTGAGTTGATTGGGATCTGGATGTCTTATCTCTCCATGGTTCTGAGTGAGAAGCTTGGGTGAGAGGCGCAGCTTTTGATGAGGCACTACTGAGAGTTCCAACAGGGTTGTGAACCATGGTTGGCGTGCCCATGTTGGAGCAACTAAGATCATTGTGAGGGAGTGTTGTTTGAGCTTCCGAACCACTAACGGAATGAGTGGGAGAGGCGGAAAAGCGTATGAAAATTTTCCTGACCAGTTCATCCATAGCGCATTGACTTTGGACAATGGGTGTGGATATCTGGCGGCGAAGCTTGGGCATTTTGCGTTTTGATGTGTGGCGAACAGATCTATGTCTGGATGACCCCACATGTGAAAGAATGGAAGAACTTGAGGATGAAGTTCCCATTCGTGGATCTGCTGCCGGCGACCTGTGATTCATTCCTGATAGACAGACAGACTCTTCGGCTGTTTTCTGTCCTACGTTCCGATAATTAATATCTTTGAAATTGAAACTTTCCAGCAACATTCTAACAGGTCCAAGTTCAATTCTGGGATTAATCCCTCTTGGACGTTAAGAATATCTTTGAAATTGAAACTTTCCAGCAACATTCTAACAGGTCCAAGTTCAATTCTGGGATTAATCCCTCTTGGACGTTAAGACACTGCAATTGAACTAATGTAACCTGGTCCTGATGATGGCCTAAGACTTTTGCAGGCCGAAACGCCGTCGACTCCCACAGTGGAACTCTTGGCGCCCCAATCATGGATACCCTACACATTTAAAAATTGATTTTTCTTGTCATTTATTGTCGTGGTATCCTGAACATGTAAATCGTGGTTTTTTATTTCACTTGTTGTTTGCGCCCATCCTTCTCACTGTTTATACCACGTCGTGTCACTTGCGCCGTCACTACACTTCACGAGCACTTGTGCACAGTATTTTGTTGGTTACATGCCATTGAATGTAACGCAGTGCTACTGATCCATGTGCTTGAATATGAAGTTAATATGTCCAGCATGTATAGTACATTAAATATATTCTTCGCTTAAATGATATATTTCCCTGGTTTCTTTCCCCTTTGGATTAAATCCTGTATAACTAACTGTGTCATTACACATGCTTGTATATTTGTCCTTTGAAACGATACCCTTGAGACATTGTTGTTTGTTATAGTTTGACGACTGAGCAGATCCGCGATCTGATTGTGTACTTCCGGAAGATGTTGTGCGAGGAGGTAAATGTTTTGAGGAATAGCCCATCTCCAAATGCTTTGCGCTAGTTGTGAAAGCTGAAGAGAGTGTGTCCCCCCGTTTTTGTATGTAGTACATTGCTGTCATGTTGTCTGTACGGACTAGGACAGCTTTGCCTACTAGCAAGAGTTGAAAAGACTTTAGTGCTAGAAAGATTGCCAGTAACTCCAGGTGATTTATGTGGAGTTGTTTTTGTTGATGGGTCCATATGCCCTGAACGGTTTGGTTTTGGAGATGAGCTCCCCAGCCGGTGAGCGATGCGTCTGTTGTTAGCACTATCTGTGGAACCGGGTCGAGGAACGGCCGCCCTTCGGACAGGTTTTGTGTGTTCCACCACTGCAGAGAGCGATGTGTGCAGCTGTCCACCAACGCCAGATCTGTCAACTGACCTTGAGCCTAGTTCCACTGATGTGCTAAACATTCCTGTAATGGCCGCATCTGGAGTCTTGCATAAGGAACGATGAGGATGCAAGAGGCCATCATTCCGATTAACTGCATAAAGACTCGAGCTGGCAAAGAGTGTTGAGGCTGAAATTGGGATATTAGAGCCTGCATGATGCGGATCCTGACTGGATTGGGGTATGCTAGGGCTTTTGAAGTGTCTACAGTGGCTCCTAGATACTGTTGTATGTTGGATGGTTGGAGGTGAGACTTGGTGAGGTTTACTGTGAACCCCAAGTCGTGAAGCAATTGGATTGTTTTGTGTGTGTGTGTTGTACACAACTGTTGTGAGATTTGGCTTTTATGAGCCAGTCGTCCAGATAAGGGAACACGTGGATGTGTTGCCTTCGTAAGTGAGCTGCCACCACTGCGAGGTATTTGGTGAAGACTGGGTGCAGTGGTCACCCCGAATGGGAGGACTTTGAACTGATAATGTTGACCGTCCACTATGAACCTGAGGTATTTTTTGTGAGAGGGATGAATAGGAATATGAAAGTAGGCGTCCTTTAGATCCAGAGTGGAGAGAAAGTCGCCTTGTTGAAGTAGCGGAAGCACCTGTTGGAGAGTGACCATGTGGAAGTGGTCTGACAGAATGTAGAGGTTTAGGGGTCTGAGGTCTAGTATTGGCCTGAGAGAACCGTCTTTCTTTGGGATTAGAAAATAGAGGGAGTAAACCCCTGTGCCCTGATGAGGTAAGGGGACTGGTTCTATAGCGTTTTTTTGTAAGAGAGAGAGAACCTCATGTTTTAGGAGAGTCAAATGTTCCGTGGACATTGGACGGTGTTTGGGAGGGATGTGTGGGGGATTGGAGGCGAGTTCCAGGCAGCAACCATACTGGATAATTTGTCTTACCCACTTGTCTGTGGTGATGGAATTCCAGACCGGTAGGAACTGTGATAGACGTCCCCCGACAGGTGTGGAATTGTCGGGGGGAAGTGGAGGGAAGTCACTGCTTGGTGGTAGGGGAGGTGCGGGTGTTGTTACCGCACCCTCTCCCTTTATTATTGTTACCCCTGTATCCACCACTAGAATATCCTTTGGAAAAGGAACCTTGGTTGGCTCTTTTGTAAGATGAAGAGGGTTGCTCTGATGTATTGGTTTTGGAGCCACCCCTATAAAAGGAGCGACGAAAGGAGCCTCTATGGGAAGGTAGTTGCAAGGCCCCTATAGATTTAGCAGTCTCTGTCTTTCTTCATCTTTTCTAAAGATGTGTCGACTGTAGGGCCAAAGAGATGTTCTTGGTCAAAAGGCTGGTTAAGGATACTGGTTTGCACCTCCTGTTTGAAACCAGATACCTGGAGCCAAGCGTGCCTGCGTAACAAAACGCTGGTATTAACGGCACGAGAAGCGGTATCAGCGGCATCAAGAGCACATTTAATAGATGTATTTGTGATTAATTTGCCTTCCTGTATAAGGTCATTCGCCTTGTCCTTGTATTGGTCAGGGAGATGTTGGAGAAGCTTCTCAAGCTCATCGTAATGAGCCCAGTCATATCTTGTCAACAAAGCTTGGGTGTTGGCAATCCTCCAAGAATTAGCAGCTTGTGACGCAATGAGTTTGGCGGATGCGTCCAAAAGTTTTGACTCCTTATCAGGAGGTGGGGCGTCTCCTGTGGTTTGTGAGTTGGCCCTTTTACGTGCATTAGACACCACAAGGTAGTGTAAAGGCACCTGACCCTTGATGTATATGGGGTCGCTGGGAGCTGCTTTGTATTTTTTATCTACTCTGGGGTTAAGAACCCTGGCCCTGACAGGGTCTTTAAACACTTCCGGTGCATGTTTAAGTAAGCCCTTTAACATTGGTAGGGTATGTGAGGACTTTTGTGACTGAGCGAAAGTCTCTAATAGGAAGTCTTCTTCCAAGGGATCTGAATGTAATTGTACCCCGTGATATTGTGCAGCCCTGGTGATTAGTTGCGCAAATCCCACATTGTCATCTGGTGGGGATGGTCGAGAGGGGTATAGGTCCGGGTCATTTTGTAGATCCGGATCAGTATTATAATCCTGCCAGGGATCTGGATCTTCTGGGGTGATGTGTGTCATCATCATCCCCTTGTGGATCTGTGTTCCCAACCCCATTCCCACCCCCTTAATCACTATCATCATCTGGTGGTGGAGGTATAGATGTGGGTTGTGGGGAATGTACTGGAGAAATTGGTACATTGGGATCAGCAGGAGGAGAAGGGGGGGGGGGGGAGGTGAAACAGGTGGAGAGGTATTAGTGCCTATTTCTCTTTTTTTCCGAGGAACTGGAGTCTCTTGAAAATGGTCCGGTTTCCTCTTTGGTGTGGACGTAATCTGACCAGTGGTTGGGTCAATATGTATAGTCTTTTGCTTCGGATCCGGGAGATCTGGTACCGAAGGGTGTTTTGATCCAGTGTCCTTTTTTGGAGTGGAAGATTTGTGTTCAGGATGTTCCTTTGCCTTATGAGGGGTTTTTGACTCTTTAGGCTTGGGTTGGCTCCGAAGACTTCGGTCTAGATTGTTTCGGCTCCGAAGGCTTGTCTTTCGGCGCCAAAGGGGTTTTTGGTGCCGGTGATGAAGGGTGTGGCACATTTATGGATTTGGGCTTGGGTGCCAGAGGTGTTTTTTCGGTACCGGAGTGGGGTCGGCTCGAGCCTGAAGGCTTATCTTTTGATTTCGAAGCCGGGCCGGAGCGTCTGAAATATTTGGTCGGTGTAGACCTTGGCCCGAGGGCGAAGGTGTTACCGGAGCCTCTTGTGTGGGAGTAGGCAGGACAGGGGTCCCAGTACTCACGGACCACTGAGCTGGAGTGACTGCGTCGGAGTCATCGGCCTCGGAGACTGAGATCTGTTCTTCCTCGGCTCGGTGTTCTGAAAGGGTATCAGGACCTGGTTCGAAGATGTCCGGATTCGAACTGCTTCCCGGGACATTTCGTGGCATCGAGCCCAACGATCACGGATGGTTTTCTTGGACCTGAAAGGTGAACAGGCCTCACAGGTGTTTTCTTTGTGTTCCGGAGAAAGGCAGAGATTACACACCTCGTGTAGGTCCGAGTGTGGGAACTTAGCACCACACTGGGGACATTTCTTGAAAGGAGTTCGCTCCATCGACTTCCGACGTGATCGGCGCGGGTAGGCCCAACGGCCCGCGTCGAAGTCTAGGTCGAGTAGCTTGATTGTAGGAGAATGCGCGTCGAAAGGGAAACGCGATCGACACAATACCATCGAGCGGTGAGTGATTGCGCGTCGAGGGGGGGTTTCGATAACGACACCGACCAGAGCGCAGCAAGTCACATCCGAACCCGATGGCGGAAAAAAACAATCTGAAGATGAGTCGATGCCCATGCGCACTATCACCATAAGGAGGAGCCACCTATCTCGTGACTACAAAGACTTCTTCGAACAAAAACGAAGGTCAAACATCCGAGCCCAACACCAGATGGCGATCTATGCTAAAGTATACAATCTACAGCTCATATGCCTCGAACATATGGTTATCGGTTTTTAGGTAAGTAATCGGTCTTTGGAGTTGAGGTTCTGGGGTTAGACTCAGGGGTCCCCCAGGGTCAGTGATGCACTCTTGTTACACCCTCAGCGGCACTAGGGCGGCCGGTTGCAGGGTGTTGAGGCCCAATGTTATCCAATGGGGGGTAGAGGGCCTCCGGTTGGTGGCTGCTGGCAAGCAGGCCACTGGGTTGTGGGAGCAAAGCTCCTGGACTTTAGCTCAGGGCAAATGGGGAAACAGATTAGCACCAAAGGTGCACCCTCAGCTGCACTAGGGCGGCCGGGTTCAGGGTGCTGTTTCGAGGTCGGATGCCCTGTTTCCAATGGAGAACCTCCGGTTTGCAAAAGCACTGCAGGCAGGGAGATGAAGGACTTCTAGGTGCGACCAACACTTCGAGAGGTAAGTTGGGAAGTTAAGGGTTGGTTAGGCACCGGTGTGGGCACACAAGGCCGTGGGGCGTCGGGTGCAGGGGTGCCTTCTGGGGTCGGATCTTCTTACCAGCTCCTGGTCGCGGTTAGGGGGGCCTTCTGGATTTAGGCTGCAGGCGTCGGCTGGAGGCAGGTCAGGGGTCGCCGGATCTCGGGTCAGGATCGCCGGCGTGACCTCCTCGTGGTGTTTGCCCACTCGAACTCAGGTCATGGACAGCGGGTGCAGAGTGGGGCGGATCCGCGGTGTCCGGCCGGAGCTAGAAGTTGCAGTTGAACAAATCCGGTGTTCACGGGAGAAGCAGTCTTTGGAAGTGAAGGCAGGCAGGTCCTCCGGGGGTTTTGAGGTTGCTGGCTGCAGGACACACCGGTGTTTCGCAGGAGCAGGTTCGAGGGGGAAACAGGTCGGTAGGGCTGGGGCCAAGTCAGTGGGTGTCTTCCTCTTGTTAGCTGCTGCACGGCTGTTCGGTCCTTCTTTTCTTCTTGTTTCTTGGCTGGATCTGCCTTCCTGGTTCAGGGCTGCCCCTAAATACTGTATTTAGGGGGCGTTTTAGGGGACTTGAGGTCAGTAGCCAATGGGCTACTGACCTTAGGGTGACTACACCCTTGGTGTGCTCACCCCACGTGGGGGAGTGAGCACAATCCCTAATCCTGATTGGGGAGCACTGAAGAGAGGGATTCACCTCGCCTCCCCCACCTGAGGGGTGGAGTTGGCAGAGGTGGGCACACCTTCTGGGCTGGCTAGTTTTTCCCGCCGGTCTTCCTGCCGAAAAGGAGGGGAGACAGGCAGGGGGTCTGCTCCTGCTAGCAGGAGAGGCTGGGGGTCGCATTACAAAGGCTGCCAGGCCTTTGAAGCTTCCCTGCCACAGATGGCTCTTCCTGGCCTGGGGGAGGTGTGAACACCTCCGCCCAGGAAAGGCTTTGTTTCTGGGCTCAGGGAGCGAAGGCTCCCACCCTAGGGGTCCAGAAACATGTCTCGTGATGGCAGGCTGGTGTGTACCAGTCAGGGGAACCCACCAGAGGCTGGGGGTTTTTCAGGGGGCATCTCTAAGATGCCCTCTGTGTGCATTTGTCATTAAATCCCACACTGGCATCAGTGTGGGTTTAATGTGCTGAGAAGTTTGATACCAAACTTCTCAGTTTTCAGTGTAGCCATTGTGGTGCTGTGGAGTTCGTAATGACAAGCTCCCAGCACCATATACTCTTAATGGCAGCACTGCACTTACAATGTCTAAGAATGGACTTAGACACTGTAGGGGTACAGGGCTCATGCACCTGTACCCTCACCACTGGTATAGGGCACCCAGCTAGAGGGGTGACTGATCTATGCCAGGGCAGTGGGTAGGCATGGCACACAGGGATGTGTGCCATGTTGACTCTTCACTTTGTTCTCCACCAAAACACGCAGCCTGCAAAGGCAGTGTGTGAGTGTAGGGGTACAGGACCTCTAAGGGTGGCACAATAAGTGCTGAAGCCCTTAAAGGTCTTCCCTGGTCACAGTGCCCTGGGTACCCGTGGTACCATTTACCAGGGTCTGACCTGTGGCCAGAGATGCCAATTGGGTTAGTTTTGGGGAAAAACACAGGCCCTGGGTACCTGATTGGCAGGGACCCAGGGCACATCAAGTCAAAGTGCATCAGTAGTCTGGCAAAAAGTGGGGGGGTTACTGCAACAGAAACCCACTTTCCTACACCAGCCCTCTGCAGGCAGCCAAACCCCGCCACGCATAGCCCTTGGCGGGCTCTGCGCCCAGCCCTCTGCAGGCAGCCAAACCCCCGCCACGCATGGCCTTCGGCAGGTACTGCGTCCAACCCTCTGCAGGCAGCCAAACCCCGCCACAAATGGACTTCGGCAGGCTCTGCGCCCAGCCCTCTGTAGGCAGCCAAACCCTGCCACACATGGCCTTAGGCAGGCTCTGCGGGCAGCCACACCCCGCCATGCATGGCCTTCGGCAGGCTCTGCTGGCAGCCACACCCCGCCATGCATGGCGTTCGGCAGGCTCTGCGCCCAGCCTTCTGTGGGCAGCCAACCCCACCACGCATGGCCTTCGGCAGGGTCTGTGCCCAGCCCTCTGCGGGCAGCCAAACCCCCGCCATGCACGGCCTTCGGCGGGTCTGTGCCCAGCCCTCCGCGGGCAACCAAACCCCCGCCATGCATGGCCTTCGGCGGGGTCTGCGCCCAGCCCTCTGCGGGTAGCCAACCCCAAGTGATTAATTTGCAAATCATGCAAGTGATCAACGTAGAAGTGTCGCAACTGAGAATATTCTGCTTGGGGCACCTCATAAGCGTCACAAATGGACAGCCATGTGAAGGTTACAGTGGAACGGGAACAGTTTAATGAAGGTTCTGCACATATTAGTAGAACTGGCTGGAATTTGGCTCCTTTTACAAAGCTGAAAAGTGTCTTCAAAAGGGCCACATACACGACCCCTTCAATGATGTGAAGAGACACCGCTGAGTGCATGTAATTCTCAGCGAGGCAACATCTCAGAGTTTATATATGATAACCAGGGTTGGTGGCTGGGGATCAGAGCGCACACACACAGTTTATATACCATAACCAGGTTCGGGGGCTGGGGATCAGAGCGCACATTTACAGAGTTTATATACGATAACCAGGGTTGGCGGCTTGGGTCGAGAGTGCACACATACAGAGTTTAAATACGATAACCAGTGTCGGCGACTGTGGATCAGAGCGCACATACAGAGTTTACATACTATAACCAGGGTTGGCGGCTGGAGATCAGGGGGCACACACACAGAGTTTATATACGATAACCAGGGTTGGGGGCTGGGGATCAGAGCGCGCACACACAGAGTTTATATATGATAACCGGGGCTGGGGATCAGAGCGCACACGTAGTTTATATACGATAACCAGGGTTGGCCGATGGGGTCAGAGCGCGCACATACAGAGTTTATATACGATAACCAGGGTTGGGGATCAGAGCGCACACATACAGAGTTTATATACAATAACCAGGGTTGGCGGCTGGGGATCAGAGCACACACATACAGAGTTTTTATACAATAACCAAGGTTGGCGGCTGGGGACGAGAGCGGACACACACAGAGCTTTTATACGATAACCAGGGTTGGCGGCTGGGGATCAGAGCGCACACATACAGAATTAATATACGATAACTAGGGTAGGGGCTGGGGATTAGAGCGCACACTCACAGAGTTTACATACGATAACCAGAGTCGGGGGCTGGGGATCAGAGAGCGCACACAAAGTTTATATCCGATAACCAGGGCTGGCGGCTGGAGATCAGGGGACACACATCCAGAGTTTATATACAATAACCAGGGTTGGCGGCTGGGGACGAGAGTGGACACATACTGAGTTTGCATATGAGAACTATGGTCAGGGGCTGGGGATCAGAGGACACAGAGTTTATATATGATACACAGGGCCGGGCTGGGGATCAGAGCGCACACATACAGAATTAATATACGATAACTAGGGTAGGGGCTGGGATTAGAGCGCACACATACAGAGTTTATATATGATAACCAGAGTTGGCGGCTGGAGATCAGGGGACACACATACAGAGTTTATATACGATAACCAAGGCTGGGTATCAGATCACGCGCACACAGAGTTTATATCCAATAACCAGGGTCGGGGGCTGGTGATCAGAGCGCACACATATAAAGTTTATATCCGATAACCAGGGCTGGTGGCTGGAGATCAGGGGACACACATCCAGAGTTTATATACAATAACCAGGGTTGGCGGCTGGGGACGAGAGTGGACACATACTGAGTTTGTATATGAGAACTATGGTCAGGGGCTGGGGATCAGAGCACACAGAGTTTATATATGATACACAGGGTCGGGCTGGGGAATCAGAGCGCACTCTCACAGAGTTTACATACGATAAACAGGGTCGGGGGCTGGGGATCAGAGAGCACACAAAGAGTTTATTTACGATTACCAGGGCTGGCAGCTGGGGATCAGAGCGCACACATACAGAGTTTATATACGATCACCAGGGTTGGCGGCGGGGGATATGAGTGCACACATACAGAGTTCAATTATGATCACCAGGGTTGGCGGCGGGGGATCAGAGCGCACACATACAGAGTTTATGTTCATTGCTGAGTGAGAGCCATTATATCCTGTAGGAGTTACCTTAGCTTCAAGGTGGAGTCAGTAGATGAATTAAGTGGAAAGGAAAGCAATTAATAAAGAGTGACAGTAACCTCACTGAGGTACCCTGGCGATGGTGTAATGAAGATTTATTAGGTGGGGTACTAACATCTTGAATTATTCTGTGTCCCCAGAACGGATCCGCATTCTTTATGTGGCCTTTCTTGTGTACCAGAAACCAGCAGGAGCGTACGCAGTGATTTTGGTTTTGCTGAATGGTATTCATTGTATGATTCTGCACAAGACCGTCTAGGTAGAATAGTCTGCACTTTCGATGCTGAAATGGCTAAAGGAACTTTAAATTCAAGGCATAGATATTTTGCTCATTACTGAACACAACATAAAGACCATTACTGAGCATCTCCTGAAAAGCCTGAGTTTTGCCCACTCAGAGACCATCAGCAAACCTTGGACAGAGTGAACAGGGATGCCCCTACCTGCAGGAGAAAGGAGGAATTCGCTGCTGACAGAAGAGAAAATGTATTTGGCCCCCAATTCCAAAGATCTGATCCGGAATAATATGAGAAGAGGTTTAAAAATGCCTCTTCTAAACAGCCGATGAGAACACAGAATCCTTCTAGTTATCCATCCTTGGGAACAGAAGATCATGCTGTGATGGTTTATATATTTTTTTAATTAGCCATGGTATCTCTAGCCTTGCCACAGCCAGTGAATAGAATACTTCTGACTGATGCTAGAAGACCCGGAACTGAAGGAAGGAGTGGCTCAGAGTAAAGTGTTTTAAAGACACAGGGAGGTTTGATGAGGGATTTTGGGGGCCCTGGGTCAACCTTATTTTGGGGGCCGCTGTTTGGAACAATTTTGAATTTATGATCCAATTTCAGCTCTTTCGTCCTCTCTTTGTTCAGGTCACTGACAGTGAACAGGCGCATTCCACCAAATTCTAAATGTATTCATATCTAATATTGAGGGATAGTGATGTGTGTTTTCAATATTGTAACAGCAGCAACTCACTAATATTACTGCAAATAATCTGTGACATTTCTCATATGTGAGGTCCTATATTGATCTAAAAGAAAGCTTATGGATGTTGCATTAAACAAACATTTCTCTGCAAAAATGTCTGTTATAGCCTCTCACATCACCCACAATAAAAGTAAATTAAAGGAAAACAGAATTCAAAACAATGTTTCTTATTCTTCATGGTCATCAGGGCAAGACTGCAGAACAGAGCTGGCTCTATCTGGGGGCCCCCTGACGGACTGGGTCCTAGGCAGGAGTCCACTTCGCCCATGCCTTAAAACGTCTCCGAGTTTGATTGGATCCATGCAGCTACCTGTGACAGTTTCCAATATCAACTATTTACACTCGAGGAAGAACAAAATGGTGGCGTTGGCAAATGGATCACCTCTGAGATTACATTAACATATACTTATCCCAGTGATATGTAGCCACAACTTTTTGGGCAAAAGGTGAGGTGAATGCTGTTGTGCATTTTGCTAGGAGCTCATTGTGGAGAGGCTCGGATTCTTCGAAGGGGGTAGAGATGCTCTGATCTCCTCTCAGCCATGCTTATAAAGAATGCGCTTTGTGAAGCCTGACAGCATATACCAGAAGGTTGAAAACTGACGGTGTCTCACTACCATCTATACTTTCCTCCGGAGTTGAAGATGTCTGAAAAAGACCAATCAGTGCAGGTTCACTTCAGTGCCGATCTTTGTCTTCACAGTGAACGCCTGTGCTTCAGTGAGCCTTGAAGTATTAGGCTTGAAGTACCTTTCAGCACGGAGCGTGCCCCTGAAGTCACAGGGGAACCCCACAATGTCTGACATTTAACACATCTTGGTGAGCCGCTCTCCAGGAAAGGCAGGAATGGCAGTCACTCTTGCTGCTCTGATATTATTTGGTGAGGGGTTAGGGGTGAAGTAGAATACCATCTCTGGGTGCCGACAAGGATGAGACGTTCTACATCAGTCACCACCATCCAGGAGGCATTATGTACAGAGAGGCGTGCTAGCCTCCGCACACCATCAAGAGGCTGCAGCCCTCATGGACAAGGTGCATCAAGGACAATCAAACATGATCGCAAAAGCAAGATGTCAAGTGAAAAGAAAAACAAATTCTGGAAATAACCAGTGAGCAGAGGCTGAAAAGGTGACCTTGCTCAGAGTCCTGTGATCAGTGCAGGACGTGGAATAGGGGAGCTGCTGATTTCCTTAAAGAGGCAGCTTGCTTTTTAGGCTGTTTGGAACGTGCCTATGCAGCATTTCTTGTTCCTTCAGTCAAAGATCTCACACCGTCGTGTTGTGCTCCTTCACTTAGACCTGCCCGCCAGTCTCCCTGGGGCAGTTTGGTCTTCCAAAGCAAGAGATGCAGCGGTTTGAGTCATTTAAGGCAATATATCTATCTTAGCCAAACTGTGGTTCGCCAGCTGATTTTTGGTGGGTAGCAAGCGTTCAAGCAATAAAGATGCCTTTAAAGAACAAGTTACTTACCTTCGGTAACGTATAGTTTACCTGTCGGTGTAGTTTTGCAGCTTGAAGACTTTCTGGATTCACTATGCTGTGCATTATTCTGCCATCTAGTGGTTGGGTCCGGAATTGTAGTCTTTCTTTTCTTTTTTTTTTTCCGTGGCCCAGGTGGGCGTCGACATACCACCATTTGGTGTCCTTCGTGACGTCGACGCGCTTCCTCCAGAAGCTCCCACCTTTGGTCGCCATCTTCAGATTCTTGTGTTACTTTGTTTCTCCTGTAATCTTTTAAGTCTTTCTCCAGTTTTAATCCCTTTCCTCCTGTCTCATCTTTCTGGCGGAGGAGGGTGGGTTCGCTAGTGAATCCAGAATGTCTTCAAGCTGCAAAACTACACCGAAAGTTAAAAAACTATACGTTTTGCAGCGTGAATCTTTCTGGATTCACTATGCTGTGCATAGACTTTGTAGCGGTTTGTCCTTATTGTGGTGGTTGGGTGGAAGATGAGCTCTGGTTACTGAATATGTGTTGTAAGACCTTCTGTCCCACTTGCGCTTCCTTGTTCATTTGGACATCTACACAGTAGTGCTTAGTGAAAGTGTGCACTGAAGACCATGTTGCGGCTTGGCAAATGTCTTGAATTGGTGTGTTCGCTAGAAACGCAATTGTTGCTCCTTTCTTCCTTGTTGAGTGAGCATGAGCTGCTCCTTGTAACAGTTGTCCTGCTTGTTTGTGGCAGAGTTGTATGGTTTGTGCAATCCACCGTGCAATTGTATTTTTGGTAACTGGTCGTCCCCAAAAACTGCTGGCAAAGGAAACAAAGAACTGCTTTGTTTTCCTGCACTCCTTTGTCCTTTCTATATAGTGCATCACAGCCCTCCTGGCGTCTAGTGTGTGTAGCGCCCTTTCTGTGCTTGTGGTTGGTTTTTGGAAAAAACTTGGTATTTGGATTGTCTGATTGATGTGGAACAGTGACACCACCTTTGGCATGAAGTGTGGGTCTGTTCTCATCACAATCTTATCATTGTGTATTTGCAGGTAGGGCTCTTGAAGTGTTAGCGCCTGCAATTCACTTACTCTTCGTAGTGACGTGATAGCCACTAAGAAGGCTGTCTTTAGCGTGAGCATGTGTAGTGTAGCCTTGTGAATAGGCTCAAATGTTGCCTTCATCAATTGAGTTAGCACCACATTGAGGTTCCATGCTGGTGCTGTCATTCTGTTTGGAGGTGCAATTCTCTTTGCTCCTTCTAGGAATCTTTTTACTACTTGTGAGGTGAAGAAACTTTTCCCCGTTTCTTCTCTCGTGTAAGCCACTATCGCCGCTAAGTGTACCCTTAGTGATGTGTAGCTTAGTTTACTTTGTAGTAGGTGCGTTAAGTATTTAAGTACTGTTGATTCCTTTGTGATTCTCCTTTGCAGTTTCTCCCTAATGCACCATTCAGAGAATCTTTTCCACTTTGCTACGTAGCACTTTCTTGTGGTAGGTCTTCTTGCCTCCCTGAGCACTGCCATTGTGCTTGCTGGTAGTTTGAGGTGTGCAAATTCTAGGTCTTCAGGAGCCATGCAGCTAGGCTGAGGCTCCCTGGCTCTGGGTGTAGCACCCTTCCGTTCTGCATTGTTAACAGGTCCCTTCTCTTTGGGAATCTGTGTGCTGGTGCTTGCGCCATTTCCACTATTTGTGAGAACCAGGACTGTCTGGCCCACTGAGGTGCTATTAGTATTAGCGACATGTTGCTGATCCTGCATTTGCTGAGTACCCTGTGTATCAGTGGTATCGGGGGAAAAGCGAATGCAAATGTCTTTGACCAACTTATCCATAGCGCATTCCCTTGTGACCGATGGTCTGGTTGCCTGAATGCGAAGTGTTGGCATTTTGAATTTTGGTGTGTTGCAAATAGGTCTATCTGCGGTGTCCCCCACTTCCGGAATACTCTTTGTATTTCTTGTTGGTTGATCTCCCATTTGTGGGATGCTGACGTCTGCCTGCTGAGTCTGTCTGCTTCCACATTGTCCTTCCCTGGAAGATGTACTGCTAGTAGATCTATTTCTAGTGGAATGGCCCAAGTCCATATCTTCTGTGCTAACGCTGATAGTGCTACTGATTGTGTTCCACCTAGTTTGTTGATGTAGAACATGGTGGTTGTGTTGTCCGTCTGGATCAACATACTGTTTCCGGACAGCTCCTTCTGAAAGGCTTTTAAGGCTAGGAACACAGTTTTTAGTTCTAGGTAGTTGATGTGCTTGATCGCGTCCTGCTGCAACCACAACCCCCTCACCTTGAGTTTGTTCATGTGTGCGCCCCACCCCATCTGGGAGGCGTCTGTTGTGATGGTCACTGTTGGAGTTGGTTGTGTGAATGGTTTCCCTCGTGATATGTTTTCCTTGTTCCACCACGCTATTTCCTGATGCACTGCGTGCGTGACAACCACTAGATCTTCCCAACTCCCTGTTGCCTGTGACCATTGCTGCTGTATCCATTCCTGGAATGGTCTCATTTGGAGTCGAATATTTGGGACCAGGTGTATGCATGAAGCCATCATTCCCATTAGTTTGCTCACTGTCCTCACTGTCAGAACTTGCCCCTTGCGGTACGGACGTGTTTCCTTCAGTATTGCCAAGATCCTCTTTGTGCTGGGGAACACCTTGGCTTGTATGGTGTTGATCTCTGCCCCTAAGAATATCTTCACCTGTTCTGGTTCTATTGACGACTTTCGCCAATGGATTGATAAACCCAGTTGGATTAGTGTTTGTATCACCTGCTGGATGTGTTGTTTGCACTGGCTGTAGGAGCTTGCTTTCACGAGCCAGTCGTCGAGGTAGGGGTATACATGTATTCCCTGCCTCCTTAGGTGCGCTGCTACTGCTGCTAGGCATTTTGTAAATACCCTTGGCGCTGATTTGAGCCCGAATGCGAGCACTGTGAACTGGTAGCGAGTCTTGCTGATTACAAATCTTAGTAAGCGTTTGTGCCCTTTGTTGATGGGGATGTGCAAGTACGCGTCCTTTAAATCTATAGTTGCCATGTAATCCCCTTCCTGTACCTGGGGTATTACCTCTTGCAGAGATGTCATTTTGAATCTTTGTGTCCTTATGAACTTGTTTAAGAACCGTAGGTCCAAGATAGGCCTTAGTGTTTCGTCCACCTTTGGTACGAGGAAGTAGTTGGAATAAACACCCTTGTTTTTTTCCTTGTACTGTACCATCTCTATTGACTCCTTGTTGATCAGTTCCTGTGCCTCTAGTACCAAGAGTGAAAGTTCTTTTGCCGAGTGTGACTTGTTGCTTGGCTTTTTGTTTGGAGGTTGTTTTATTAGCTCTATACAGTATCCGTATTGTATGATGTTTAGTATCCATTTGTCCGTTGTGACCTTCTTCCATTCCTGGAGGAAGTTCCTTATTCTGCCTCCTACTGGCGTTATATGTTCGTGGAACTGCTTGTCTTTTGAAAACTGTTTTTGGACTTTTTTCCTTTTTGGATGCCCCCCTTGAGGTGTTATCTGGGTGGGCATCTGCCTTTTGGCGAAGTCACTTGGAGGCGGGTTGTTGCCCTCCTCTCCGTGCCTGTCCTCGTCCGTTTGAGCGTCCCCGAAAGGACTGGCCCAGTGGCTGGTATTGCCAGTTCTGCTGCTGCTGTCCCTGTTGCTGCTGCCCCAGGCTGTTTCCCTGATAACCTTGTTGGAAGGTTTGGTGCGAGGTACTTGGTTGGTTGCCTCCCCTACCATTTGGCCTTCTTGAGGGCGTACCCCTTCTCATTCCTCTGAACTGCAGTGCTCCCATGGACCTTGCAGTTTCGTTGTCTTTCTTGAGTTGAGTTAACTTCTCGTCAACTGGTGTCCCAAAAAGTTGTTCTCCGTTGAAGGGCGTGTTCAGGATGTTATTCTGCACCTCAGGCTTGAAGCCCGAAATCCTAAGCCATGCGTGCCTTCTCTTTGTCACCCCGATCATCATCTGCCTGCTGGACGTCTCCGCTGCGTCCAAGGCCGACTTTAAGCATGTGTTCGCCATGTTTTTCACCCTCCTCTACCAGGTGGGTTGCCCTCTGCTGGTACTGTTCCGGTAGGTGCTTCAGGAGTTGCCCTACTTCCTCCGAGTGCTGGTATGCATGCCTGTTGATTAGGGCGTTGGAGTTGGCGATGCGCCATTGTATTGCCGCACTTCGTTCTACCTTCCTCCCAGTGAGGTCCATTCTCCTACTCTCCTTGTCAGGAGGTGGTCCTGCATTTGTGGGCACATTGGCCCTCTTCCTAGCAGTTGCCGTGATTATTGAATCGGCTGGCACTGATCCTTGAATGTATGCAGGGTCCTTTGAGGAGTGCTTGTACTTCTTCTCTGTTCTTGGGGTTACAGATTTACATATAGATGGCTCCCTGAAAGCCTCTATGCCCTGGTCCAGCACACTAGGAAGCATGGGCAGGAATTGACTTCTTGTTTGTGTGGGTAAGAGAGTCTCCAGGAGAAAGCAAGCCTTAGATTTCTCCTCCTCCAATTTTACCCCATATGTCTGTGCAGCATTCTTGACCACCATATTATAGATCCCTATATCGTCTGGTGGTGAAGGCCTCGAAGGGTATGTGTCTACCCCTTCTTCTGGCATTTCGGCGTCGAGGTCATGCTACTCTAAGTCTTGCGCCTCCGAGGACGTTGAGTCCTGGTAGGTTAGCTGTTCCTCCTCGCCTTCCCCCTCGTAAAGTAATACAGGGCCTCTTCTTCCTGTTCTTCGACCGGTTCAGGCGTTTTCGGCGGTTCAGGGTCCTCGAAGCCCCTTTCGACCTCGGCCACGGGCTTCGGCGGGATGGTGTACTGACTCATCTTGTCGTCGAAGTCCTTCTTCCGCTGCAGGATGCTCGCCATTTCGGCCTCGAGCCTCCTTTTCTTCCTTTCCATATCGGCAGCCTGTTCGGCGTCGAGGGATTGAGTGCTTCGCTTCTTGGTCGTCTACGATGTCGTCGAAGCGGTTGTCGACCCTTCGTTTCTCGGCATCGAGGAGTCCTTTTCGGGGGCTTCCTTCGACAACCTCGATTTTTCGTGGGTCTTTGCCGTCCGGGAGTCCTTTTCGAAGGATCCGCTGGGCTCTTTGTCCTTGGGTGCAGTTGCTTTCGTCTAGTGTTTCGACGGCACTGTTCCCTTCGAGGACTTTGTCTCACTCTTTCGAGTGTTTGGGGGCCGTCGACTCTTACCTCCTTCGACGTTTTCTTATGGACTTCGACGACCGTGCAGTCCTCTGGTCCTTCGGCGATGTTGTCCTCCTCTCCACTGGAGAGGCCCAAGTCTCGGAGCGATGGAGGTGGCCCCTGCATGGTGTGGTTCGCCCTTCTCTGCCTCTCTCTTACTCTGAGGGTCTTGGGTGTGAACGCCGAGCACGCATTGCAGTCCTCGCTGCTGTGGTCGAGTGGCAGGCAGAGGTTGCAGACTGGATGCTGGTCCTTCTGGGCGTATTTGTGGTGGCAATTGGTGCAAAACTTGAAGGGAGTTTTGTCCATTCCTGCGCTCAGGGAGCCCCCTGTGCGCGCATTCTCGTGTGAACGTCTAGTTCTCTCGAAATTTTCTTCTCCTTAGTAGTCCCGGCTACCTGGCCTGTAGTCGGGTGCGATGATAATCTTCGATTTTCGCGATTTTTCCCGTTTTCTGTCGATTCCTCTTCCAAAACTCTGGAACTCTTCGACAACGATCCAGACCCAACGGCGGAAAAAAGAATCTGAAGATGGCGACCAAAGGTGGGAGCTTCCGGAGGAAGCGCGTCGACGTCACGAAGGACACCAAATAGTGGAGAGGTGTGGTGCAGCGGCCAGGGCAGCTGACTTCGGAGCAACAGGGTTCACGGTTCGATCCCCGGCTCCGGCGGCAGCTCAGCTCAGCACCATGTGACTCTGGGCAATAGCTCACTTAATTTCCACTACGGCCCCCAGCGCCTTGAGACCCGTAAGGGTGAGTAGTTCGCGCTTTACAAATACGGATTTATGTCGACGCCCACCTGGGCCACGAAAAAAAAAAAAAAAAGAGAAGAAAGACTACAATTCCGGACCCAACCACTAGATGACGGAATAATGCACAGCATAGTGAATCCAGAAAGATTCACGCTGCAAAACGATATATCTGTAAGAAACATTAGTAGTGATAGATTCCTTACCTTAGAATATCCCCAGGCGTCAGACTGGATCCGGAAAGTTAGTCAGCAGTACCCCTGCGCGTCGGTAGGTGGCGTCGTGCGGCTCCGCGTACGTCGTTGGCGTCGTGGTCGCCAAGAGGACGTCGCGGGCGCTACTTAGACGCCAACCACGCGCGCTGACGTCAGTTCTCTACACGACTTTCCGCGCCAGGAACGCAGAGCCATGCAAGATACTGACCACTGGTGCATTGAAACTAGGGCCCTGAAAGGGATGACCTTAACCCTAGAACTCAGTTCGCAGAACGGGGAGGATGGGTGGGGCGGTAAGGAATCTATCACTACTAATGTTTCTTACAGATATATCGTTACCGAAGGTAAGTAACTTGTTCATCTGAAAGAAACACATAGTGATAGATTCCTTACCTTAGAATAGATACCCCAGCAATACCAACCCCGGTGGTGGGTCTGCGAACCAAGATCACACCAGAAAGTCACGGAGAACAGAACGGCCAAAGAAGCCGTCTCTCCGGACTTGGCTATCCACGCAATAATGCTTAGTAAACGTGTGCAGCGAGGCCCACGTGGCTGCCTGACAGATGTCTTGCAGGGAGACACCACGTCCCAATGCAGTAGTGGCTGCAGTAGCTCTGGTGGAATGAGCAAGCAGTCCCACCGGAGGTTCTTTTTTAGCCAAAGAGTAACAGGCTTTGATGCACAAGACGACCCAGCGGGAGATAGTCCTCTTGTGTACCGCCCGACCTTTCTTGGTGCCAACGTAGCCAACAAAGAGTTGGTCATCCACCCGGAACTGTTGCGTGCGGTTGAGATAAATTGAGAGCGCACGTTTTGGGTCCAGACGGTGGAGCCTCTCTTCCTCTCTGGAAGGATGAGGAGGTGGAAAGAAGGTGGGCAAGGTAACAGTCTGCCCAATGTGAAAGGCCGTAACAACTTTTGGCAAAAAGGAAGGACGGGGCCTGAGCACAACCTTGTCTGGATGGACTGATAGGAAAGGAGGCTTACAAGAAAGAGCCTGGAGCTCACTCACCCGCCTAGCAGAGGTGATGGCCACCAGGAAAGCAGTCTTCAAGATCAAGAGACGAAGAGGACAGTTGTGAAGGGGCTCAAAGGGAGCACACATCAAGTATGTAAGAACCAAATTCAAGTCCCACTGAGGCATCACGAAAGGAATAGGAGGAAAAAGATGTGTAATGCCTTTGAGAAATCTATTTACAACAGGGGACTTGAAAAGAGAGGGCTGATCAGGGAGCCTGAGAAAGGCCGAAATAGCAGAAAGGTAGCCCTTGATAGTGCCCAGAGCAGAGCCCTGCTGGGCCAAAGAACGAAGGAACAGTATTACTTCAGAAAGAGGGGCAGAAAGGGGATCCACAGCCTTTGCTGTGCACCATGCCACAAACTTGTTCCACCTGCAGGCGTATACCACTTTAGTAGAGGGACGCCTGGCTGCCAGAATGACATCACAAACTTCAGGAGGCAAGTCGAAACGAATCAACTGCCGCCGCTCAATCTCCACACAAAGAGGTGGAGGCTGGAGATGTTCGGGTGGAGGACCGTCCCCTGCTGCTGTGACAGAAGATCCTCCCGAAGAGGCAGTCTGATCGGAGGATCGATGCTCATACTGAGTAGCTCGGGATACCATACTCTTCGAGCCCAGTCCGGGGCCACAAGGATGACTTGTGCGCAGTCGCGCCTGATCTTCTTCAGCACTCTGGGCAGAAGTGGTATAGGCGGAAAGGCGTACAACAGACCACAACTCCACTCATGCCGAAAAGCGTCGCTGAGCGAGTGCCGCCATGGAAATTCCAACGCGCAGAACTGATGACATTGCGCGTTCTCTTCGGTGGCGATAGATCTAACCAAGGCTCTCCCCACTGCTGAAAGAGACCTGGCACCTCCTCCGAGTGAAGACGCCATTCGTGATCGAGCATGCACCTGAGGCTGAGTTTGTCCGCCCTGGCGTTCAGAGAACCTGCCAGGTGTTGAACCACCAGGGACATGCCCTGATGTTCCAGCCATGTCCAGAGACGCAGAGCCTCCTGACAGAGGGTCCACGACCCCACCCGCCTTACTTGTTGCAGTACCACATGGCTGTGGTGTTGTCTGTGAACACCTGCACTACTCTCCCCTTGACAGAGGGAAGGAATGCCTTCAGTGCAAGCCGTATCGCCCGAAGCTCCAGAAGGTTGATATGGAGCTTGGACTCCGACGGAGACCAGAGGCCTCTGATCTCCGCCTCTCCCATGTGGCCGCCCCATCCCAGGAGGGACGCATCCGTCACCACTGTAAACTCCGGTTGGGAAGGGAGAGGATCTGCCGTCGACCCAATGCCGGCTCGTGAGCCACCACTGCAACTGTCGTGCATTGCCCTCCGAGATCTGGACGAGATCGGACAGGTTCCCCTGATGCTGTGCCCACTGGAACTTCAGGTCCCACTGCAGAGCCCGCATATGCCATCTGGCATGATCGATCAGCAGGATGCAGGAGGCCATGAGGCCCAGCAGCCTCAGAGTCACTCTGACCGAAACCTGGGACAAGGGTTGAAAGATGGGAATCAGAGCCTGAATATCCCGGACTCGCTGTTCGGGAGGATAGACCCGAAACTGCACTGTGTCCAGAACCGCTCCGATAAAGAGGAGCTTTTGAGAGGGAATCAGGTGCGACTTCGGCACGTTGATGGAGAACCCCAGCAAGTGCAGGAGGTCGGCCGTAGTCTGGAGGTGGGAGGCGACTGCCTGGGGCGAGCCGCCTTCAACAACCAGTCGTCGAGATAGGGAAGACTGAAAGCCCTGATCTGCACAGATGAGCTGCGACCACCGCCATCACCTTCGTGAACACCCGAGGGGCGCTGGTAAGGCCAAAAGGGAGCACGGTGAACTGAAAGTGCTCGTGGCCTACCGTGAACCGCAGGTAACGCCGGTGGGCTTGCAGGACTGGGATGTGGAAATAGGCATCCTGCAAGTCTAGCGCTACCATCCAGTCTTGTGGATCGAGAGCAGACAAGACCTGAGCCAGAGTGAGCATCTTGAACTTCTCTTTGCGGAGGAAGCGATTGACGTTCCGGAGGTCTAAGATAGGACGCAGAGCCCTTGTCCTTCTTGGGTACCAGAAAGTAGTGGGAATAGCAACCACGACCTACTTCTGGCGTCGGAACGCGCTCGATGGCCCCCTTGGCCAAGAGGGCCGCAACTTCCTGCTGAAGAAGCACCAAGTGATCCCCCGACATGCGGTGGTACTGAGGTGGCATGGCTGGAGGGGTAGTCTCGAAGGGGAGGGAGTAGCCCCTCCGGACTATCTCTAAAACCCACCTGTCCGAAGTGATGGTGCGCCAGTGGGGAGGTGATGGCGAAGCCTGCCGCCCACTGGCGTTTGATGGGCCTGAAAGTTCGGACTAGGAAGGTTTGGAGGCAGTGGTGGCCGGGGTGGTGGTGGACTGACCCGCCCGCTGGCCCCTTGGTCCGCCACGGCGGAACCCGCGTCCGCGCTGGGATGCTTGCTGCGCAGGCCAGTGGCTCTGTTGCGAACGCTGCGGGGCACCCCTTCCGGTGCCACGAAAGGAGCGAAAAGCAGAAGGCGGAGGAGGGCGGACTGCAGAGAGTCCCAAGGACTTGGCCGTAGCCCGTGAGTCCTTAAACCGCTCCAACGCGCTGTCTGCTTTGTCGCCAAAGAGGCGACGGCCATCAAAGGGCATGTCCAGAATTGTGTTTTGGACATCCCCCGAAAATCCAGTGGTCCTCAACCAGGCGTGGCGGCGAACCACCACCGTCGTTGCAATCGATCTGCTCAGTGAGTCGGTGGTGTCTAGGCCACAACGAATCATGAACTTAGCGGAGTCTCTCCCCTCTGCAACAGCCTGGGAGAGAGCTGGCCGGGCCTCCTTCGGACACTGGGGCAGCACTTGCGCCACCGTATCCCACAGAGAGTGGGAATAACGGCCCAAGAGGCATGCAGTGTTCACGGACCGCAGCGCAGAACTGGTGGAAGAAAAAAAGTTTCTTTCCGAACTGATCCAGTTTCTTGGATTCCCTATCCGGTGGTGCGGAAGGGAAGGCGGTCGGAGAAGCAGAGGCTTGGACAACCAAGCTCTCAGGGGTGGGATGTTGGGAGAGGAAAATGGGGTCACCCGGAGCCGGGCGATGGCGTCGGGCCACGTTCCTATCCACAGGAGCCCCTGTGGTGGGCCTGGACCAAGTGCCCAAAAGAACGTCAGAAAGTGCTTCATTGAAGGGAAGCAGCGGCTCCGCAGAAGTAGCTGCTGGCTGAAGCACCTCTGTCAGGAGGTTAGTCCTGACGGCCACCGTAGGGAGCTCGAGGTGTAGGGCCTCGGCCGCCCTACGCAACACCACAGCATAACTAGCACCCTCCTCCGTAGCCACGGTAGGAGGAGACAGCATGCCAAGGTCTGGTGAGGTATCCAGACCACTGGCGTCCCCCAACTCCTCAGCCCAGTCCTGTTCAGACTCGCAAGCAGCTGCAAGAGGGTCCTCAGACCTCTCCCAGTCCTCCCCTAGCTCCTCAGGCTGTTCAACAGGCCTAAAATAAGGAGCAGGGACATGGGGATAGAAATCCCCGAGCAACGTCGAGAACGGCATCGATCGACACCGGCTCGACGCCGCGTCCACTTCGGGGCTGAAACCGGGGTCGTCGTCGTCCCGAGGAGCGGGCGGCGTCAGAAGTGGTGCCGGTGGGGTCGACGTCGGTGGAGGTGTTATAAGGTCAAACGGAGTCGACCGGGATCCAGGCCTGGATCCAAGGGGGTCCTGCGGCGTCGAGGCTGGAGCAGACAGCGACGCCGGAGCCGCCGGCGAGGAAAGGCGAGGACCACCAGTCGGGACCGCGGGGCCCAAAGGCGCACCAGCGGGACCCGACGGCCCGAAGAGGCGAGCCGTGGCCGACAGGAATTCCTGTATTTGGGCCGGAGTCGCCGACGAACCCGGGAAGGGCGGGTAGTCCGGCGGCGACTGCATAGGCTCTGCCGGAGCCGCGGGGGAGGCACCACCCGCACCCTCAGCTGCGTCGCGCGACCGGTGAGGGGAAGTCGGAGAACGATGGCGTTTCTTCGACTACTTGTGCTTCGCCTTACCTGACCCAGAGTGCGAAGACTTGGATCCCGAAGACCAATGGTGATGACTCCGCGCACTGTCCCTCGACCTCCCGCAAAGTCTTCGGCGCCATGGCCTGGCAGTCGGGGCACGCCTTGGGGTCGTGGTCACGCCCCAGGCAGAAAAGACACACACGGTGCTGGTCCGTCACCGAAATCATACGGTGACAGTCCCCGCAGGACTTAAAACCGGGCATCCTTTCTGCACCAGGAGTCAAAGACTCGATGAAAAAACAGACACAAAAAGTCTCAAAAAGTCAGTCAAAAATTGACTGGGGGTTCCTGCTCTTCCCGGATCTGCGCTTGCTGGCGCGGAAAAAGAAAGAACTGACGTCAGCGCGCGTGGGCGGCGTCTAAGTAGCGCCCGCGACGTCATCTCGGCGACCACTACGCCAACAACAGACGCGGAGCCGCACGACGCCACCTACCGACGCGCAGGGGTACTGCTGACGAAAACTTTCCGGATCCAGTCTGACGCCTGGGGATATTCTAAGGTAAGGAATCTATCACTATGTCTTTCTTTCAGATTTCTGTATTTATCTGGTCACATTTGCTGTGCTTCAAGGACAGAGGTCAGCTATCAGGCGGTGTCTTCTGCTGCCTATTTGAACACGGGATTGGTGTGCACAAACTCCTCTCCCTTTGCAGTCAAAGGAAGAATAGTAAAGTGAATTATGTGACAATCTTGCTGGGGTACAGTGAGTGTGAATGGAAAGGCTGTAGGATGTCATGATTTCGTAAAACAGAACAAAGTGTAACTACCTGTAAATGAATGATACCAATCTATCAGTTAGGAAAGCAAAAATCAAGCACATTTGTTTGTAATTCCAATGTAAACAAAGATTTTAACAAGATCAGAACAAATCAGTACTCTTAACTTGATGCACAAATAATAAATATTCACAAACACCATTTCCACACATTATCATTTGTGAGCTAGATGGTTGTATCAGTAAAACTATGTCTGTGTAAATCTTGTGACAATTTCAATGGAAAATGTGCTGTCTGTAAATGACAATGCACTACCACACGATGCTTGTTACATTAAAACAAAAATCACCTGCCTCGGGTCCACTAAAGCAAGTTTGTCGAAATAAAAAGCGGGAACCGTTTGGGAAGCACAAACCTAGGCACCTATTTCTGAAATGGAAGTACACACCCCGCCAGACGTCTCTCTGCGCTGTGGACAACACTGACTGAGTTACAGACTCCCCAAGCACAGAACTAAAAGCCAAAAGGTATCCAGTCAATGTTCTTTTCTCAGGACCACTGGAATTCTGGTCAAAGTTTGGGTCAGAGAACCTTGAAAGAGTTGCCAAAGAATTTACTGGGTTCAAACTTGGGGATGGAAGATGCTTAGCAAACCGCAGTTTGAATCTGGCTGGACTGAACAGAGTGATGCTTCAGTGCATGATCCCGAGGGCTCTGAAAGCCACTCGCTTTTTGGCAGATACCCAATGAAGAATCTGAGGTCTACCATACATGGAGTCAAGTTCATGTCAATTTAAGATTAATTCAGCGGTCGCATCTTTTATATATTGAAGTCTTTGCAGATTTTTCCACAGTGAGAGAGAGGGAACACTGAGTTACAGTGCTCTACTCAAGAGTGGCTTGAAGTACTACTAACAAACACTCTATGCTGAGAATGTAAATTCAAGGACCAGCTCCTAACAGAGGATTCAGGA
Source organism: Calotriton arnoldi (assembly GCA_963921515.1). Classification (NCBI taxonomy): domain Eukaryota; kingdom Metazoa; phylum Chordata; class Amphibia; order Caudata; family Salamandridae; genus Calotriton; species Calotriton arnoldi. Next base: position 1,463,226 of record CAWUFW010001623.1, on the reverse strand, counting down.
AACCTAAGGTTACATATGAAACTAACACCTACATTACAAACTTACTGGGTGGGCAATGGATAATCCTCCATTTATAGAGCCTCGAACTTGCAGCCCCCTTTATCTGGGGAATTGCTCGTGATCAGAACTTTCGGCCGTTGATGGTCATCCGCCTCCTGACTGTCCGGCACGGCAGTAAGCACCCCAGTAAGACACTATCACCTCAAATCTTCAAGTGTATCATCAACATGCATGAAAAAAGTAGTGCCCATCCCTCGCAAAAAACATACAGGGCCACAGGCACAAACGGAAGTGACGAACTTCAGGGCACAGCTCATGGCACCTGCTTAAGATCAGAGGTGAAGGACTCAAGCTGGATGACTGAGTCTGAAAGAAATTATTTCATCCATTTTAGCAACGGCCAACTCAAAGTGGCCTCAGAAAGCTGAAGAAGCGGGATTTGGTGACAACAATGTTGAAGAGTGCCGACAGGTTGAATAAAACCAGTGCTCCTACACTGCCGCCATCCACAAAAGACCTTAGCCGGTCTAGCGAGACCACAATATGTGCACAATCCAGGTTTATGGGACTAGAGAAGCCAACTGTTCTCCAGAGAATTCTACAGCTCATTAGTTAACTGCACTTTCCGAAATCCGGCCTGTGAAATAGGTTATAAATCTGATCGCTTCAAATCAGCATAGGCAGCAGGCCTTTCCATCTCTGCACCCACGATCTGGAACAACATCCCCACATCCATCAGGACCGTCCCAGAGCTGCTCCAATTTAGGTAAAAGTTGAAGACATCTCTTTAAAGAGCAATGTAATACAATACAATGAATTAACAGGCCACTAACAGACTACCTCTCCTATTACTCATTAACTTTATGTTGTCTTTGACCCTGAACGAGAGCGAGATACTTTACTATTGTGCATAAGCTTCTCATTCTCCGTAAGAAACAATTCTCAAAGGTGAATATCGCAAACTTGGCAATGAAGTCAAAGGCAGCTTCAGGAAATAACAGACCATGGAGGGTGGTCGGGAGGTCAGCGGAAGGCGCAGGTGAATGCTGGCGATGGTGAGCACAGAATCAATAGTAATTTACATTCAGGGACTTGCGTACCCCCATTTAGTCAGAAGGAACACTTCATTTGGATACTTGGTCAGAAGGAGCCTGCAATGGGAGTCTGCACGAGTCTGGTGGTGGGTCCCTTAGGCTAGCTATATATACACATGCTTCAGCCCGTAGGACCCTCTTTAGTACCTCAGGCCCTAGGTACCAGGGGTACTATTTACTAGGGACGTAGAGGAGCTAAAGGTCTTGCCAATTGGGGAACAATTGGAGAGGTGTGGTGCAGCGGCCAGGGCAGCTGACTTCGGAGCACAGGGTTCACGGTTCGATCCCCGGCTCCGGCGGCAGCTCAGCTCAGCACCATGTGACTCTGGGCAATAGCTCACTTAATTTCCACTACGGCCCCCAGCGCCTTGAGACCCGTAAGGGTGAGTAGCTGCGCTATATAAAAACGGACTTACATTTTTACAATTGAGCAGTTACCTTGTTTTAGGGAAAGAGCACTGGCAACCTGGTTAGCAGGAACCCAGTGCACGTCAGTGAAAATTGCATCAAATAGCAGGTAGAAAGTAGAGCCGATCATGTCAAAAAGGGGCACTTTACTATTCACCCCTCCCCCCACATAAACAAAAGAGAAAGACTAACCTTTCCCAAGAGAGTCATCATCTAAGTGTAAAAACCTGGAAAGGCCATCTGTGTTGGCCTGGTCAGTCCCAGGTCTGTGCTCCACTGTAAAGTCCATTCCCTCTAGGGAGATGAACCACCTCAAAAGTTCGGGGTTCACATCTTTCATCTGCATCAGCCATCTGAGAGGCCTGTGGTTGGTTTGCACAAGGAAGTGAGTACCGAACAGGAATGGTCTCAGCTTCTTCAGGGACAAGACCACAGCATAGGCTTCCCTCTCTATGGCACTCTAAAGCGGTTTTCTGAGGAGCAATCTCCTGCTAATGAAAGCAACAGGTTGGCCGTGGCCATCATCATTGGTCTGGGATAGGACTGAGTGTATCCCTAGCTCAGAGGCAACAGTTTGCACTATGAACTGCTTAAATAATCTGGAGCATTTAGAATGGGTGCCGAGCACATCGCTTCTTTCAGAATGTCAAAAACCTTTTGACAGCGCATTGTCCAGTTTACTTTCTTTGGTTGCTTCTTTGAGGTCATTTCAGTGAGGGGGAGGGTCACAATAGTACTATGCCCTTCACAAACCTCTGTAGTGTCCAGTCAAGCCAAGGAATGCCCTGACTTGAGTGAGTTGTTGGAGTCACCCAGTCCACAATAGTCTGGATCTCGGGTTGTAAGGGTTAAACCTGGCCTCCCCATACAAGGTGGGCCAAGTAGGCAACCGATCCCTGCCCTATCTGGAACTTGCCATCACTTCTGAAGAGCCTCGAGGACTTTGCCAGGGTGGATCACGCGATCCTGCCAAGCGGAGCTATAGGCAGCAATATGATCATGATATGCTGCAATAAAAGACTCCAATCCAGCAAGGACTTTGTTCCCTAGCCTTTGGAAGGTGGCAGGGGAATTCTTTGATCCAAATGGCATTACAGTGAACTGGTATTGTCCATCTGCGGCCGAGAATGCAAACTTCTCTTTTGCTCCTGGGGTCAGACCAATCTGCCAGTACCCTGTCAATTCCAAAGTACTGAGAAATGGAGGTGCCCCAAACCTGTCAATTAATTCATCAGCTCTGGGGATAGAGTGTGCACCGGTCTTGGACACAGCACTGAGACCTCTATTGTCGACAAAAAAACCTCATTTCTGATTTACCACCCTTGGAATGAGGCTTGGGGACTAAGACCACTAGGCTGGCCCAGGAACTTTCAGAGGGCTCAGTCACCCCTAACTCCAGCATCTTGCAGACTTCAGCTCTGTTTTCCTTAACTTTGCCAGCAAGTGTCTTGGTCAACCAGGTAGGTGACCTCACCTTTCCTCTCAAGGATAGGGTAGGGCCCACTCCATTTGTCCTCAAGGGCCGTAGGAGCCACAGACTCCAACACATATACCTGTTGCCCTGGTTGGAATTCCACCAGTGCAGCCTTATAGTCATACCAGAGCTTCTGGAGCTCTTCGCTGGCCTCAAGATTTTTATTTGCTTTCTCCATGTACTCAGCCATCCTTGAACATAGACCAAACACATAGTCCACAATATCTAAGCTTGATCTCTTGGAGAGGTCTCTCCCTACCATCCCGTCACTAGACATAGTGGTCCCATTACAGGATGCCCAAACAGAAGTTCAACGGAGACCAAGGCCACTCCCTTCTGTGGCACTTCTTCGTGGGTGAAAAGCAGGAATGGCAAAAGGACATCCCATCTCACGAGTTTTTCAGGGAGTCCCATGAACATACCTTTCAAGATCTTGTTGAATCTCTCAACTAGACCATTGATTTGTGGGTGATATGGAGTGGTAAAATTGTATGTCACTGCACATTCAGCTCACATGGCTTTTAGGTAGCCAGACGAAGTTTGTACCTCTGTCTGACACCACCTCCTTAGGAAAGCCCACTCTAGTAAAGATACCGATGAGGGCTGTGGGAACTGCAGGAGCAGTGACAGTCCTAAGGGGAACTGCTTCAGAGTACCTGGTGGCATGATCCACTACCATATGTATAAATCTGTTCCCTGAGGCTGTTAAGGGGTCAAGGGGACAGACTAGGTCAATCCCTACCCTTTCAAAAGAAAGCACAATTACTGGAAGTGGTATTAAGGAGGCCTTTGGGGGACTACCTGTTTTGCCACTGGCTTGACGGTTACAAAACTCCTTCACCTTTTGAGACATGTTTGGCCAGCAGAAGTGGGCGGCTAGCCTACTCTAAGTCTTGGACTGGCCAAGATGCACAGTTATGGGGATGTCGTGCTAGAGAGAGTAAGGACTCTCTGCACTGCTGAGGCATTACAACTCTCCTAGTGGCTCCAGGGTTGGTGTCTCTGGCCTCAGTGTACAGTAGTCCCTCCTCCCAATAGGCCCTGTGGGAGCCACTGACAGCTCCCTTTTCCTGGTCAGCAGCTTGCTGTCTCAGGCTCTCAAGAGTGGGACAGGTCCTCTGTCCCTGGAACAGCTCTTCCCTAGAGGGTTCTCATGGGCCTCGGAGCTCTACCGTGTAAGACCCAAGTTCCTAGGGCTTAGTTCCCTCTGGGGCGGACAGGTCTTTTTCTTGAGGAGATGGGATCTGAGCTTTGTGGCTGCTCAGAAGTTGGTTTCCCAGACTTCTTACCTTTTCTCTTGGAGGACTGAGCCATTATTCCAGGCTCCAACTTCTCTTTTTCACCCTGGGCTTTGGTTCTTACGCACATGTATTCAGGTATTCCCAGCGTGGCTGCATGGGATCTTAGCTCTACCTCAGCCCATGCTGAGATCTACAGATCATTCCCTAGCAGACATTCAACAAGAATGACAGAGGACACGACTACCTTCTTTTGGCTAGTAACCCTTACCCACTCTAAGGATACATTAGCCATGGGATGAACCTTAGTATGGTTATCACACTGATGAGTGGATAAGTCTGTCCAGCTTAGTACTGTTCTGGGGATATCGGTTTTTCAGTCACCATAGTGACACTTGCACCTGTATCCCTCTGTGCTTCTACTTTAACCCCATTGTTATGTGGCTGTATTTCTAGAGGTTACTGGGCCAGACAGCCACAGCAGCTACATCCACCCCACCCTCTGAGATGAAGGTAACTTGAGTGAGCTCTCTTACCTGGTCAGGGCACAGCAAGATTCCCATCAGGAGACTCACCACCCCAGGTGTAACTGGGGGTGCACTAGTGGAAGCCTTTTTGGGGCACCAAGAGTCCCCTGTTTGGTGTCCATTGGCTTTACAATTGAAACACCAAGCCTTTTTTGGGATCCCAGTTCTTACCCTGGTACCCACCCTTGAATTATGAAGCATCTCAGGCCCACCCTTCTGAACAGGTTTTTTGGGGCCTTTAGAAGATTCCTTACCTTTTTCTTTTCGACTAACTATTCCCCGGGTGGGGTGGGAGGGGTTAGCAACCCCTTTCTTTCGGTCACCCCACCACGAGACTTTTTGAACACTGTAGTCTTGACCCAATGGTCAGCCTTCTTCCTCAACTCCTGGGATGAGAACACACCTAGGTCCACCAAGTATGGATGCCATTTTCTTTTAGAAGTACTGTTACTTAACAGATGCTGTTTCATGAGTAAATTACAAAGCCCATCATAGACTTGCACCTTACTCTTAACCAACCACCTAGTGTTTTGACTGAAAAGTCTACAAAATCAACCCAGGACTGACTCGAGGTATTGAGAGTCTCCCTGAACTCTATCAGGGTATACGTCGAGGTCATACGACAGCATCTGCCTCATTAGTGTCAGGAGACTATTCCTACACTTGCCTGAGAAAAGCTCCCAGAGCAGAGAGCCCCAATACTTTTGGCTAAGTCTTCTCATTCTACAAGCCCTCTCAAAGGCTGAAAACCATTTTGTGACATCAATTTCAACATATTTTGGGTGATAAAAAAAAAAATTCCTCCCCATCTCTATTTACCTTGTTGCTACCACCATTCATGGGTGCTAGACCCATCTTAGACCTTTCTTTCCATTGGCCAGGATTTTGGCCAGCAGGGCTACTCTTCTGGCTAGTCTCTCCAGCTGCTGGTCTGGATCCTCTAGCTCTTCTTGGAGGCTGGAGTGGCCTGGCCGACCTCCAGGTACAGTTTTAGGGAAGAGATTTCTTCGGTTCTCCTCAACCTCTGGGGTATTGGAAGGGGGAGTCATTCCCATGAGTACAGTGTCATTTCTTGCCTGGGCTCGATCAAATTCAGCAAGCAACTCCTGGAGTTGTGCTTTGGTTGGTCTAGACCCAGCTGCTATTCTGTAAGCCTTGCAGAGGTCCTTAAGGCGCTTCAAGCTAAGCTGCAGATAAGGGGTCAGGCTGAGTTCCTTGACTATTATAAAAACAGACTTTTAAGGCCTAACAACTAGCATACTTTTTAATAATTTTAATACCAAAGTAACGGGGGACTTAACACAAGGCCCTAACAGATCAGAAAAAGTTATCGGGGGAGGGGGAGTAGAGGGGGAGTAGGGGGGGAGGGGGGGAGGGAAATCGAAAAAATAATTTTTGCCAAAAGTTAATGGTTGGTTTCTTCGTGGAATTACCTATTGACCAAGTGTTTTCAGCAAATGCAAAGTCTTGTACCCCAACGTTGATACACCAATGTAGGAAGCTGCCTTTTTATGTAGTATACCAAAACGAGGTATGCCATGTAGAAAGTCCAGATGTCTCTTATTGGCTACAGGCCTTAAATTAATAATCCCAACTGCTACACACACAATCAGCAAATGAGAAATACTCAAGAAGAACCGAGACAATTTAGAAAAATTACAGGCATTTTTATATTTATTTTTAACACCAAGAGCTTTGTAATTGGGTAAGTACTTTTCAGTTTATCAATTTTTGCAGGTAAGTAAAAGTCACTCAAATGCATTTTTATAAGGTAATGCTTTCCTATGGAAAAAGAAACATGTACTGCAAACAGGTATTTGCAAACGAATCTCTGGGGTCCACTTTAGGGCTTACGATGCTAGGGGGCCAAGAGTCAAAGAACCACCAGCAGTTCAAGTTTACCTGTCCTGGAGTGTCTGGGTGCAGAGGTGCTGGACGGGTTGGCAGCCTTGCGCGCTACACCATAGGAAAAGAGGGGGGCACCTTAAAACAGGCTGCAGAACAAGTTACTTACCTTCGGTACAATATATCTGTAAGAAACATAGGTTAATTATAGATTCCTTACCTTAGAATTACCCCCAGGTGTCAGACTGGATCAGGAAAGTTTTTTGTTAGCAGTACGCCTGCGCGTCGAAAGGTGGCGTCGGTCGACTCCGCGTTCGTCATTGGCGTCGTGATCGCCGGGATGACGTTGCGGTAGCTACATAGACGCTGCCCTCGCGCGCTGACGTCAGTTCTGTACACGACTTTCCACGCCAGAAGCGCAGAGCCATGCAAGACACTGGGCACAAAACTAGGGCCCTGAAAGGAAGTCCTTAACCCTAGAAGTCAGTTCGCAGAACGGGGAGGATGGGTGGGGCGGTAAGGAATCTATAACTAACTTATGTTTCTTACAGATATATCGTTACCGAAGGTAAGTAACTTGTTCATCTGAAAGAAACAGTTAGTTATAGATTCCTTACCTTAGAATAGATACCCCAGCAATACCAACCCCGGAGGTGGGTCTGCGAACTAAACTCACACCAGAAAGTCCTGGAGAACAGAATGGCCAAAGAAGCTGTCTCTCCAGAATTGGCTGTCCAGGCAGTAGTGTTTGGTGAACGTGTGCAGCAAAGCCCACGTAGCTGCCTGACAGATGTCAGTAAGGGGGACTCCCCGTCCCAAAGCAATGGTAGCTGCCGTCGCCCTGGTGGAATGGGCGCGCAATCCCACTGGAGGCTCCTACTTTGCCAAAGAATAGCAAGCTTTGATGCACAGAACGACTGTAGGAAAGTGGGTTTCTGTTGCAGTAACCCCCCACTTTTTGCCAGACTACTGATGCATTTTGACTTGATGTGCCCGGGGTCCCTGCCAATCAGGTTCCCAGGGCCTGTGTTCTTTCTCCAAAACTAACCCATTTGGCATCTCTGGCCACAGGTCAGCCCCTAGCAAATGGTACCACAGGTACCCAGGGCACTGTGACCAGAGAAGGCCTTAGAGGCCCTGTACCACTACACTCACGCACTGACTTTACAGGCTGCGTGTTTTGGTGCAGAACAAAGTGAAGAGTCGACATGGCACACATCCCTGTGTGCCATGCCTACAACCCACTGCCCTGGCATAGATCAGTCACCCCTCTAGCTCGGTGCACTATACCAGTGGTGAGGGTACAGGTGCATGAGCCCTGTACCCCTACAGTGTCTAAGGCCATTCTTAGACATTGTAACTGCAGTGCTGCCATTAAGAGTATATGGTGCTGGGAGTTTGTCATAACGAACTACACAGCACCATAATGGCTACACTGAAAACTGAGAAGTTTGGTATCAAACTCAGCACATTAAACCCACACTGATGCCAGTGGGATTTAATGTAATATGCACGACAGAGGAGCATCTTAGCGATGCCCCCTGAAACTCGACCAACTTCTAGTGTCCCGACTGAGTGGCTGCTTAGGCTGCCATCAACAGACATGTTTCTGGACCACTGGGTCGAGAGCCTGCTGCTCTCTGGGGCCTGAAACATTGCACATCCTGGGACGAGGTGCCAAGCCTCCTCCCCCAGGATGGGCAGGGTTCACGAAGGGGAAGCTTCAAAGGCATGCCGCCTTTGTGAGCCTCCCCAGACCACTTGCTGCTTTTAGCAACTGGTCCCCACTGGTTCTGCCCCCCACTTTGGGCGGGAGTTCCGGCGGGAAAAACAAGTGAGGGAGAGAGGTGTGCCCACCTCTGCCAACTCCACCCCTCAGGTGGGGGAGGGAGGTGAAGCACAACTCCGAGTCCCTGCCATCTTGAGGACGGGGGGCCCAACCAACCAGGGACAGGGTCCTGCCCCCCTCCCACTGGAGGGTGGCACCATAGGGGGTGTACCCACCACAGGGAAGGGACCCATTGGTCCCTGCCCTCTACCTACCTGAAACACCCCTAAATCTAGTATTTAGGGGGCACCCTGAACCTTGCTTCTTCAGATCCAGCCAAGAAACAAGAAGAAAAGAAGAAGGACCGAACCGCCGTGGAGCAGCTAACAAGAGGAAGACACCCACTGACTTGGCCCCAGCCCTACCGGCCTGTCTCCCCCTCAAACCAGCTCCTGCGAAATCCCGGTGTGTCCTGCAGCCAGCAACCTCAAAAACCCCGGAGGACCTGCCTGCCTTCACTTCCAAAGACTGCTTCTCCCGTGAACACCGGATTTGTTCAACTGCAACCTCTGGCAGCAGCCGGAGACCACGAATCCGCTCCACTCTGCACCCGCCGTCCATGGCCCGAGCTCGAGTGGGCAAACACCACGAGGAGGTCACCCCGGCGAACCTGAACCGAGAACCGGCGATCCCTGACCTGCCTCAAGCCTCCAGCCGACGCCTGCAGTCGAAATCCAGAAGGCCCTCCTAACCGCAACCTGGAGCTGGTAAGAAGATCCGACCCCAAAAGGCACCCCTACACCTGACGCCCCACGGCCTTGTGTGCCCACACCGACGGTGCCTAACCAACCCTTAACTTCCCAACTTACCTCTCGAAGTGGTGGTTGCACCCAGAAGTTCTTCGTCTCCCTGCCTGCAGTGCTTTTGCTAACCGGAGGTTCTCCATTGGAAACAACAGGGCTTCCGACGTCGAAACAGCACCCTGCACCCGGCCGCCCTAGTGCCGCTGAGGGTGCACCTTTGGTGCTAATCGGTTTCCCCATTTGCCCTGAGCTAAAGTCCAGGAGCTTTGCTCCCACAACCCAGTGGCCTGCTTGCCAGCAGCCACCAACAGGAGACCCCCTATCCTCCATAGGATAACTTTGGGCCTCAACACTCTGTACCCGGCCGCCCTAGTGTCGCTGATGGTGTAACAAGAGTGCATCACTGACCCTGGGGGACCCCTGAGTCTAACCCCAGAACCTTAACTCCCACAGTCGATAACTTACCTTTGAACCGATAATCTACTTTTCCTCCATAGGATAACATTGACAATTTTTCTTCCAAAAAGTTTCCAAGTGTGGAGTTTTGAAATCTGAAAATATTCTTTAAAAATCGCACGAATACTACAGCCAGAGGCCCGTAGATGCCTCCTAAACATTTGGGAACCAACAGACCTTACTACCTACACAACACAATGGGCTACGCTGGCATATATGGTGGCGAAGCGAAATATCGCCCAACTATGGGGCCAGCCAGCCACCACGGGCCGAGAAGTGGGAAGAGGATCTAGATTGGTGTATGTTTAGGGAGAAATCGGTATACATTGCAAGGGATGCCCCGGGAAGTGGAGCAGGATATGGGACGCCTGGAACCATTATAGGGGGACATTTGTGACCCACCGGACCACCCGAGAGACACTGACACACACGCTTCCACTTGATCTATTAAGCGTTTAACTGTGTATTATTTTGAATTGTATGAAATGTCGTTGAGGAAAGACGGAATTACCTGCCTGTTAAACTTGATGTGCATTTGGTCGAGTTGTTTAATAAAAAGAATTTAAAAAAAAAAAAAAAAATCGCACGAATAACAAAAACGTATTTACTTACTTGTTTGCAGGATATGTCCCAGTACTGAATCCAGGTATCCAGCACGGAGTAAGAAAAGTAATGTAAAAAGTAACTTACCTGTAATTTCCTGAAAAAGCCTATTCATTCCAATGTACTGTATTTGCTAAGTATTGCAATCTACTGCATCCCCTGTAAATCAAACAAAGTACAATTCCTATTGCATTTTTAAACTGTTCGACATTCAGCAACTTATTACTGTAAAGTATTTCATGCTTACCTGTGCCAGGCTTGCTTGGTTCTAAAATAAACAGTATATTTTTTATACAAAACAATTGGTCTTGAGTTCAGTCTTTGAGTGTGTGAATTAATTTGCTGACTGAGGGTGTACATCAAATGCTTAACACTGTCCTCTGATACTGCCTTACTGCTCGACCACTCTACCACAAATAGAGAGTAAGGTTCTATCTAACCTTAACCTCTGCCTACCTCTGGGGTCACCTGGACTCTATACACACACTATACCTCATTTTGGTGTAGTATATATAGAGCCAGTTTCCTACAACGACCCACCTGGAGATGGTCCGTTTGTGCGCGGCCTGACCTTTCTTGGTGCCCACGTAACCAACAAAGAGCTGGTCGTCCACCCAGAATTGTTTGGTGCGATCCAAGTAGAAGGAAAGTGCACGTTTTGGATCCAGACCGTGGAGCCTCTCTTCCTCTTTTGAAGGATGCGGAGGCGGAAAGAACGTGGGCAAAGGGATGGTTTGGCCAATGTGGAAAGAAGTAACCACCTTGGGAAGAAAGGAAGATCTAGTTCTGAGGACGACCTTGTCCGGATGAACAGTCAGAAAGGGAGGCTTGGAAGAAAGAGCTTGTAGCTCACTCACCCTGCGCGCAGAGGTGATGGCCACCAGAAAGGCAGTTTTCAAAGTTAGAAGCCTGAGAGGATAGTTATGTAGCGGCTCAAAGGGAGCGCACATAAGATATGCAAGAACCAAGTTCAAGTCCCACTGGGGCATTACGAAGGGAACAGGAGGAAAAAGATGAGTAATGCCCTTAAGGAAACGATTGAAAAGAGAAGGCTGATCAGGAAGGCTGAAATGGCCGAGAGGTAGCCCTTTAGAGTGCCCAATGCAGAGCCCTGCTGGGCCAAAGAAAGGAGGAACAAGAGAACCTCAGAAAGAGGGGCGGAAAGGGGATCCACAGCCTTTGCTGTGCACCATGCCACAAATTTGTTCCATCTGCAGGCGTATACCGTCTTAGTGGGGGGGGACGCCTGGCTGCCAAGATAACATCACAGACTTTGGGAGGAAGGTCAAACGACGGCAACTGCCGCCGCTCAATCTCCACGCAAGGAGGTGGAGGCTGGACAGGTTCGGGTGGAGGACCATCCCCTGCTGCTGCAACAGAAGATCCTCCCGAAGAGGCAGTCTGATCGGAGGATCGATGGACATGTGTAGCAGCTCGGGATACCAGACTCTTCGTGCCCAATCCGGAGCCACAAGAATGACTTGGGCCCGGACGCGCTTGATCTTCTTCAGCACTCTGGGCAGAAGTGGTATAGGCGGAAAGGCGTATAGAAGACCGCAACTCCACTCGCGACGAAAAGCCGTGCCTAGCGAGTGCCGCCTTGGAAATTCCAACGCGCAGAATTGCTGACATTGCGCGTTCTCTTCGGTGGCGAATAGATCTAACCAAGGCTCTCTCCACTGTCGAAAGAGACCTTGGACCACCTCAGAGTGAAGACGCCATTCTTTATCCATCATGCACCTGCGGCTGAGTTTGTCCGCCCTGGCGTTCAGGGAACCTGCCAGTTGTTGAACCACCAGGGATATGCCCTGATGTTCCAGCCATGTCCAGAGGCGGAGGGCCTCCTGACATAGGGTCCACCACCCCACCCCGCCTTGTTTGTTGCAGTACCACATGGCGGTGGTGTTGTCCGTGAACACCTGCACTACTCTTCCCCGGTCAGATGGAATTAATGCTTTGAGTGCAAGACGAATCGCCCGAAGCTCCAGAAGGTTGATGTGGAGCCCGGACTCCGCCAGAGACCAGAGGCCTCTGATCTCCGCCTCCCCCATGTGGCCGCCCCATCCCAGAAGTGATGCATCGGTCACCACTGTGAATTCTGGTTGGGGAAGGGAGAGGGATCTGCCGTCAACCCAATCCTGGTTCGTTAGCCACCACTGCAATTGGTGTGCAGTGCCCTCCGAGATCTGGATGCAATCGGACAGGTTCCCCAGATGTTGCGCCCACTGGAACTTCAGGTCCCACTGCAGAGCTCGCATATGCCATCTGGCATCGTCCACCAGCAGGATGCAGGAGGCCATCGGGCCCAGTAGCCTGAGGGTCATCCTGACCGAAACCCGGGATAGAGGTTGAAAGATCGGAATCATAATCCGGAATATCCCAGACTCGCTGTTCGGGAGGATAGACTCGAAACTGTGTCGTGTCCAGAACCACTCCGATGAAGAGGAGCTTCTGAGAGGGAGTCAGGTGTGACTTCGACATGTTGATGGAGAACCCCAGCGAATCCAGGAGGTCGGCCGTAGTCTGGAGGTGGGAGACGACAGCCTGGGGCGAGCCTGCCTTCATATGCCAGTTGTCGAGGTAGGTGAAGACTGGAACCCCTGATCTGCGCAGATGAGCTGCAACCACCGCAATCACTTTTGTGAACATCCGAGGGGCGTGGTAAGACCAAAGGGGAGCACGGTAAACTGGAAATGCTCGTGGCCCACCGTGAACCGCAGGTAACACCGGTGGGCCGGCAGGACCGGGATGTAAAAATAAGTGCCCTGCAAGTCCAATGCTACCATCCAGTCTCCAGGGTCGAGGGCCGACAGGACCTGAGCGAGCGTCAACATTTTGAACTTCTCCTTCCGGAGGAAGTGGTTGACGTCCCTGAGATCCAAGATAGGACGCAGGCCTTTGTCCTTCTTGGGCACCAGAAAGTAGTGGGAATAGCAACCACGACCTACTTCAGGGACAGGAACGCGCTTGATGGCTCCCTTGGCCAATGATCTACTTACCCTTGGGGTCACTACACCCTCTATATGAACACTTCCTGAGGGGAGTGGGAATAACCCTGTCCCAGAATTCCTATTTTTACCAAAATCAAAACAGTGGAACCCTACTTTCGTGGGGCACATCAGGCAGCCCAGTTTGGGGATATGACTGGCCTGGTAGTGCACCACACCTCCTAGCATAGCTAATATATCGCCTGTCCTGGTGCCAAATGGGCCTCAAGGCAGGAGGGTTGCATCTGCCAGATCAGGGGGAAGCATGAAGTGCATATCAAAGGCAGGAGAGTCTTTGAAGTCCCTGGCCTGGGTATGTAGATTCACTAGCCTCCCTGCTGGAGGAGGAGTCAACGCCTTCCTCAGGAGAAGGTATTGTTTCTGGCCTCAGAGCGCGGGTTCTCACCTGCAGGGGGTCAGAAACATGTCTGTGGTGGCAGGCTGGACCATACCAGTCAGCCAGCACATTAAGGGGTTTCTACGTTTCCAGGGGGCACCTCTAAGGTGCCCTCTGGGTGCATGGGTACGGTCATCAGTATGGATTTATTAAGGCAAGGTGTTTGATAGCAAACACTATTGGTTTCAGTGAAGTCATCTTGTAGCTGGGAAACTCGTAATGACCAGTGCCCAGTACATATACCTAAGATGGCTTCCCTGTTTACTTGTACTGTCTAGCAATTAAACTAGACAGCACAGGAGCATATTTGCTCATGCAGATATGTCCTCACATGTAATATAATGCACCCTGACACAGGGCTGTAAGGCCTGCTGTAGGGGTGACTTAGATATATTGCATGCAGTCTTTGTGGGCATGGCACACAGGGTGTTGTGCCATGTTGTGTGTTTCACTTTTGTGTGCACCATTTCACGCAGCCTGCAATGACAGTCTGCATGACTTTTGTGGTGTGTCCCTTAGGGTGGCACAATACAAGCTGCAGCCCTTAGGCACCCGCTTTAGTACCCATGCCCTAGGTAAAAGGGGTACCATTTACTAGGGACTCAGAGGTGCTAAAGGTATTGCCAATTAGGGTACAACTGAATAATTACTTTGAGGGAAAGAGAACTGGCACTGGGGACCTGGTTATCAGGAAGCCTGTGCACTTCAGTTAAAACGGCATCAAATATCAGGCAAAAAGTTGGGGTGACCATGTCAAAAAGGGGCACTTTTAAGTACAAGAATCCACTGCAGAAAGGGAATAAGGGATGGCACTGAGGAGTCCGTGGTTAGACATAGTACCCACTGGAAAGAGCATTACTGAAGGTAAATGACGGGTTCTTCTGATGGATACATCTAGGTGCAGATACCTCACCTTTTGAAAAAACAGCCAAGCAATACCTGCCAAAAGACAAGAAGACTGAGGCGTTTGACTCGCACCAAAAACCCTGCATGACTGACTGGGCAAAAATGACTTCCTGCATACTTGACTGTCTAGGCAGTAGCACTTGGTGAATGTATTCATGCAGGCCCATGCAGCCGCCTGGCAGATGTTTAGGATAGAAACACCTCGTCAGTGTCGTTGAGGCAGCTTTCATCTGAGTGGAATGACCTCATAGTATCACACAGGATTTCCTCTTTGCCAGGGCATAGAAAATCATTATGCACCTAACAATTCATCTGGACAGGGTCCATTTCTGTACTACGTTCCTCCTCTTAGCACCAGCAAAGAAGGCAACGAGCTGTTCATCTACACAATTGTACCTCGTACGATCTATGTAAAAACGGAGGGCTCTCAAGTCGGAGGCAGTCTCTGAAAAAGGTAGGAAGGAGATGGACTGACGCACATGGGAGGGAGATGCAACTTTAGGTATAAAGGAAACCCAGGTTCTCAGCATCAATTTGTGAGAAAAGAAAGTGGTGTACAGATGCTGCACTAACAGTGTCTGATGCTCACCGACACAGGAGCGCAAACGTTAGTGATAAGAAAAATAACTTCTTGATAGTGAGGAGCCATAGAGAGCAGCTGTTCTTGGACAATGCAATAGTTTGCACATCAGAAACGTGACGGCCAAGTTAAGGTCCCATTGAGACATAAAGAAGAGCCTTAGTGGCAACATGCGCACCAAAACATTTAAAAACGTCATCACAACATGTGACTTGAATAAAGAAGGTTGGTCAAGTAAACATAAAAAGGCAAAGAGGGCCAACATATAACCTGCCCTGCCCACATAAAAGCCTCGCTGGACCAAAGATGAGAAACAGAAATCTGGGAATTCGCCCAGTAGAGGATCGGACCAAAAGCCACTACTTCATGCTATAAAATTCTCCCAACACTCCAGGCAGATGGAGTTAGTGGAGGGGTGGCTACCCTGAAGAATCCCATCCACAGCAGTGGTGTAGCACCCAACAGAAAACGTGGTTCCACTGCAAGGACCGCATGTGCAAGCAAGCACCAAGGACCAAAAGGATGCCGGAGTGGGAAGGCTTTGAATGCCACTGTGGGCAGGATAGACCCTTTGAAGGGCATCATCTATGTTGGCATCCGATGGGACTTCCCTTAGTTGATGGAAAACCTTATGGATGAAGGAACGAAGATAGTCATTCGAATATGGCCAGTGACTGAATGCAGCGACCTGCTTTGAGAAGCCAGACGCCATGTACAGGAATACATCTATCTTCACCCTGTAAAGGTGGGTTGCTATCATTGCCATCACCTTCGTAACCACCAGAGTGGCAGAGGTGAGGCTGAAATTTGCAGGACGGGCACATGAAAGTAGGCAATCTGCTTGCCCATGGATATCATCCATTCCCCAGGTCCGTGGCAGAAAGAACGAGAGCCAGTGAGCATTTTGAATTTCTCCTTCCGAAGGAAGGTATTCAGTGGGCGAAGATCCAAAATCACCCTTCTCTCTCCGTCCTTCTTGGGTACAGGAAAGGAGCTCACAGGAGTAACCCCCCTCAACCTTTTCTGGTACCTCTCAATGGCCCCTTTGGCCAATAGTGACTTGACGTCCTGCAGAAGGATAGCGACAAGATCTGCTGAAACTTGAGTGGAAACAGGTGGTATACTAGATGGATTATAGCCGTGGCAGGGCATTTTTTTGTTGTTGAAGTTTTATATAGCGCAAACTTGACCCGAAAACAGGTATCGGAGCGCTTTACATGAGCACCAGTTGCGTTACATGAGGACACATTCATTTTTGTTAGGCACGGGTAGATTAAGTGATTTGCCCAGAATCACAGGATGTTGAGCGTCGTTGCCAAGATATTCGTTTTGAACAATTTACAGCACCCTCCGATCTGAAGTGGTTGATTCCCAGCCTGGTAGGCAAAATCTAACCCTGCCACCTGCCGCTCCTGCATGGCCCTGCAAGGACCATTGTGGCAGGTGAGGAGGCGGTAGAGTTCTGCCCTTGGTGATGTCCGCAGCACCGGCCACCACCATATCCTCTGGTGCCACAAAAAGGGGGGGGGGGGGGAAATCAGAGACAGCTTCTGAACTGCTTGCAAGGGCTGCTGTTGTCAACAGGCTAGACCCAGCGAGCACCCTATGAGTTTTTAGAATTACTAGGGATACTGGCTGGCAGTGAAATTAAGTCTAGGGAATGGGCTATAATGACGCTGACGTTAATATACTCTAGTGTTGAGTCAGAATTCTCTCCAAATAGTCTGGATCCATGGAAGGGCCTGTCCATTAAGATGCCTGAACAGCACAGGAAAACACAGTAGCTTGCATCCAAGCATGACGACGGAGCAAGGCACTAGCCCCCGTGGGACAGCCTTCACAATCTGTTGTGTCGAGGCTGGCAATTGAGATATATTTCAGAGTGTACTATCCATCCTGAATTGTTTGGGCAGGGACATTCCTGAACTCCTCAGGAAAGGCCGGCAAAATCTTGCTGGCCATATCCCAAACATCCTGAGTGTATTAGCCCAGGAGACAGACCGCGTTCAAAGATCTAATGGCCAATCTGGCGGAAGTGAACACCCTTTTGCCAAATGCTTCAATGCATTTTGACTCCCTATCTGGTGTTGCAGAAAGGCACACAATATGATTGATCTTAGTCGTGGAAGCTTTGAACACTAAGCTGATGGCTTTGGATGCTGAGTCGGATAGGCCAGGTTACCAGGGGCTGAGCAATGCCATCTAGCCTCTGGATGACTGACTGGGGGAGCACAGCATAACTTTTCCCAAGAAGTCATTCCCAGCATGTGTTAGGGCATCATTGAAAGCAGCAAACGCTCCGGCACTGCAGGCTCAAGCTGGAAGAGTCCCACAACAGGTTTGTTTTTGTTTAATTTGTAAGTAGTTGTAAACCAAGTACTTCAGATGGCCTGCAGACAACCACAGCAAAGTAGGCATTTTCCTCCAAGGATGGACCTTGTAGAGATTCTAATTCAGTTTTAGGAAAAGTGTTGAATCCACTAGCTTTTTTGTAAGTCCATGTACAATCCAGCATCCTAATAGTGCAGGGGGTGTACGAGGGCCACCTGTTCATGTTGTGGTATGCTCTGAGGCTCATGAATTGCATCTGGATCAGAGCCAAAAAGTGCTGCTAGCCTGCAATAGTACCGGCATCAAGGCAGAGGCTGGGTATCATCCAATGTTGGGGCTGTGCTTTGTTTCATAGCATACTCAGGTCAGCATCTGGAGCAGCACCCACCGGAACCGGTGCAGACAGGTGCGGTCAGGACTGGTGTGGTCCCTGGGGCCTGCAATGAACTGGGAAATGAGGTCAGTCGATGTCAGAAAGTAGCAGCTAGTAAAAATGTGAATGTTGGTCCCTGCAGCTCCGTGTCCACTGAAGATGCTCCACAGGGACCCCGTTTAGACAACGCTCTGCTGCATGGCCTCTTTAAAGGCTTCTATTTGATGGGGGTCGATGAGGGTCCAGGGAAGGAACGTGGGGAGTGGAGAGGCAGCTAGGGAAAGGGATTAGAGCTGGGTCCTTAGAAGGCAGAATGGTTGGCTTTTTGCCTATTTTGAGTGGCAAGAGGAGCACAAATACAGCTGAGGCTTCTTGCGCTTAGGACGTGGATCAGACTTAGTCTTATCTGAGGACCTGGATCGAGATAGGGACTTGGCACCTGCGAGTTGGAGCAGGATCGCCAACTTGAGTGCAATATATTCCTATGTTCCATAACGCTGAGTTTTACATTCTGCTTCCTGTTCACCTTCAGGTGCATCAGCGGATATTTGTCAAGACTTTGAATCATGACCAGCCAGAGCCTCGGTACCGCAAACAAACATACTGCAGCTCTAGGGCGGTCATGGAGTCAGACTTCACCACCTATGGGATCCAGTCTGGCGCCTCGGATTTTTCTAAAGGTGAGAAATCTGTGGCTAGAAGTGTCCATCAGAAGTGATTTCACAGGACTGGAGGCAAAGGGGAGACAGTGGGGTGGAGAGCATCAGAGTTACTAGTGGATAGGCTATTAGGGGGAGAAAGCGAGAAGGGATGAACAAAGATTTAGGCATTAACTCTACAGAGTTAGGGTGCAGAAACAGGCGGTAGGACTGGATGTAGGCAAGATGATGTTAAAAGGTCGATAGGATTTCTGGTGGAGTGGGAGGGTTGAAAGTGAGATATATGAATGGAGGATAAAAGTAAATGGCGAAGCGCACACAGGTTTAGAGGTGGATGGAAAGGAATGCAGGGTGTGAGTTTAGAGTGGTTTGAGAAGTCTGCGTAGGAAAAATTAAGAAGGATGTAGCTGTAGTTATGGAGGAAATGCTAGAAATGTTTATATTAGTTGTATGAACAGGAGATAGGTTGTAAGGGCGAGTTTAGATTGTGTTAGCAGTTGCATGGTCAGTCAGCAGAGCCTGCGGGCACTGGGCAGTGGAGGGTAGGCTGAGAGGATAGGTAGGGTAGAGAACAAAGAATTGTGGAGGAATGGTAAATGTTCAAGTTTTCACACTTGAACGTTCAAGTAGCTGTCTTTTTAGCTTTTGATATTTCTGTTGTCATGAGAACATCGCAACCATTGCAGTTCCTCCAATTCTTTTCTGGGCCCAGTTTAAAAAATGCGTCACGTTCCCATCTAGATTTTCATCTAGGATCATGGATCAGAGCAGGTGACGTGTATTAGAGTATACAGGGATGACAATCAGTTTGCTAGAATCTTTGGGTTTTGTGATCAACAGACAAGGAAAATGCTACTTACCAGTATGCATCTGTTCTTGGCATGTAGAGCTGCAGAGTTGTACACTATGCATAGATCGCCATCTGGTGTTGGGCTCGGATGCTTGCACTTCGTTGTTGTCTTGGAAGAGTCTTTTGTAGTCATGAGATAGGTGACTCCTCCTTTGGACGATAGTGCGCATGGGCATCGACTCCATCCTTAGATTGTTTTTCGCCATGATGGGAAATGTTGGAGTTTGTAAGAAACAGAAAAGATGTCCATGTGTGTGTATCTAATTAAGATAATACTGGAACAGATACAGGTTCCGGGGAGGCGGGTGGGCGTGTACAACTCTGCAGCTCTACATGCCAAGAACAGATGCATACTGGTAAGCAGCATTTTCCGTTCGAGGCATATGAGCTGCAGATTGTACACTATGTATAGACTGTACAGCAGTGTCTCCCCTAGCGGTGGTCACCTGTACCTGTTGCAGTGGTTTGAAAAAGTGTTTTAACAACAGTTTGGCCTACAGAAGCCTGTTGCTTAGCCTGCACGTCAACACAATAGTGTTTGGTGAAGGTGTGTGGTGTAGACCATGTTGCTGCTTTACAGATGTCATCTAAGGGAATGTTCCCTAAGAATGCCATGGAAGCCCCTAGTTTGCGTGTTGAGTGCGCTCTAGTGGGAATTGTTAATGTGCGTTTAGCCTTTTGGTAGCATATTTGAATGCATTTTACTATCCACCTAGCGATCCCAGCTTTGGAGATGGGGTTACCTTTATGAGGTGGTGCGAAGGCTACAAACAGTTGTTTTGTCTTTCTAAAGGGCTTAGTCCTGTCTATGTAATAAAGTAGGGCTCTTTGACGTCTAGTGTGTTAAGAGCCCTCTCTGCTACAGAGTCTGGGTTTTGGAAAACACTGGTAACTCAACTGATTGGTTAAGATGAAAAGCAGAGATTACTTTGGGATGGAATTTTGGATTTGTTCTAAGAACCACCTTGTTACGATGTATTTGTAAGAATGGTTCTTGTATGGTTAAAGCCTGGATCTCACTAACCCTCCTGAGAGAAATAATTGCGACAAGGAAAGCTACTTTCCATGTGAGGAACTGTAGTTCGCATTTGTGTAGAGGTTCAAATGGGGGACCCATGAGCCTGGTAAGAACAATGTTTAAATTCCACACTGGAGAGGGTGGCAGTCTGGGGGGAATTATCCTTTTAAGGCCCTCCATAAAGGCTTTAATTGCAGGTACTCTAAATAGTGACAAGTGTCTGTTTTGCAAATAAGCGGCAAGTGCTGCTAGATGTAATCTTATGGATGAATATGCTAGATTACACCTTTGTAAGTGTAGCAAATAGCAAATGATTTCCTGGATTGAAGCGTCCAGCGGATCGATTTTATTGTTGATGCAGTAAATGACAAATCTTTTCCATTTTGCTGCACAGCAAGCTCTAGTAGTAGGGCGTCTGGCTACCTTAATGATGTTCATACAGTCCGGTGGAAGGTTAAGATAACCAAACTCTAGGACTTCAGGAGCCAGATCGCTAGATTCAGTTGACCTGGATCGGGGTGCCTTATCTCGCCATGGTTCTGCGTTAGCAACGTTGGGGAGAGAGGTAGCTTTTGGTGTGGAACTACTGAAAGTTCCAGTAGTGTTGTGAACCACGGTTGCCATGCCCATGTGGGAGCTACCAGGATCATCCTGAGAGACTGTTGTCTGAGCTTGCGTACCACTAGGGGAATGAGTGGGAGTGGCGGAAAAGCGTACGCAAATCTGCCTGACCAGTTCATCCATAATGCATTGCCTTTGGACAACGGGTGTGGAAACCTGGCGGCGAAGGTTGGGCATTTTGCATTTACGTGTGTGGCGAACAGATCTATGTCTGGTTGACCCCACATTTGGAAAAATGGTTGAAGAACTTGGGGATGAAGTTCCCATTCGTGTATCTGCTGTGTCTGTCGACTTAGCAGATCGGCAATCTGATTGTGAACTCCTGGAAGATGTTCTGCAAGAAGATATATGTTTTGTGGAATGGCCCATCTCCAAATGTTCTGTGCCAGCTGAGACAGCTGCAAAGAATGTGTGCCTCCTTGTTTTTGCAGGTAATACATGGCTGTGATGTTGTCCGTGCGGACTAGCACAGTCTTGTGACGTAGATGTATTTGGAATGATTTTAATGCTAGGAATATTGCCAGTAATTCTAGGTGATTGATGTGGAACACTTTCTGTTGAGTGGTCCATTTGCCTTGAATTGTGTGGTTTAGGAGATGAGCTCCCCAGCCGGTGAGTGATGAGTCTGCTGTTAGCACTATCTGTGGAACTGGCTCCAGGAACGGCCGCCCTTTGGAAAGGTTTGGTGTGTTCCACCACTGCAGAGAGCGATGTGTGCGGCTGTCCACCAACACCAGATCTGTAAGTTGTCCTTGAGCCTGGTTCCACTGACGTGCTAGGCATTCTTGTAAGGGGCGCATCTGAAGTCTTGCATGAGGTACGATAAGAATGCAAGATGCCATCATTCCTATGAGTTGCATGAATACCCTTGCTGGGAGGGAATGCTGTGGCTGAAATTTGGTTATTAGTGTTTGTATACTGGTTATCCTGACTGGATTGGGATATGCCAGAGCTCTGGAGGCGTCTGGAGGCGCTGTTGCCTGCATTAAATCCTTTTTAAATTATCAAGAACTGACTCAGCACTGTGACTTACCAACACATATTAAAGGAGAAACACTAGACCTAATCATCTCTAAAGAGCAGACTATCACCATAGATTCCATTACCCCGTGTGACTGGTCCGACCACCACAGCATCCTCTTTTATATTAACAGGGAAGTGCAGATGAGGAAGACACAACCATTGAAACCAAAGATATGGAAAAGGGACCTAAGAGCAATAAACTCTGTAGATCTTGCTGCCCACTGTCTATCTGCCCTCTCCTCCCCAGTTGATACGGATGAGGTGCAATCACTCACCAACGACTACAATTCAACCATCTCTAACATCATGGATAATATTGCTCCTCTCCAATTTAAAAATGCTTCAACAAAAATATCCAAACCATGGTATAACGAAAGCTTAAACACTGAAAGACGTAACCTTAGGGCAGTGGAACGTTCCTGGCGAGCTAATCCCTCCTCTGACCAACTAAAACTACTCAGAGATGCCAGGAGCCTCTACAACAAACAAATCAAGAGTGCTAAGGCGACCTATTTCAGAGACCAATTGGACCAAGCAGCAAACCACCCCAAGAAACTTTTCGAGCTGGTCAAACAACAAACAGTAGCAGGTCCTAATCACTCTGACCCCGGTGGCAATCCTCCTTGCGATGAACTTGCCGCTTTCTTCACCGAAAAATCAAGACTCATCTCCATTGACCTCGCCTCTAAGAAGGCTCTTTTACCCCCTAACAGTGTGGCCTCACCCATTGACCTGGCTAAAATGTGCAAATCGACCTCCAGGAATCTCAAGAACAATGCATCATGGAGCATCTTCACCCCTTTTAGTGAAACTGACATCTTCAAGATTCTTCAGAACATCAACCCTTCCCAACCATTTCAGCGACCCGTTGCCGCCATCCATCTTCAAAGAAATCAAGAATGCACTCATTCCCACCTGGACAAGGATTGTAAATGCTTCTCTTTCACAAGGCAGGATCCCTGACTGTCTAAAAGCAGCCCAGGTAACCCCAATACTGAAAAAACCGAACGCTGATAAATCCGATCTCAATAATTTCCGCCCCATTTCCAACATCCCCACCTTAGCGAAACTCCTTGAAAAATGTGTGCAATCCCAACTTTGTGCTCACATAGAGAATTACCAACTCCTAGACCAGCATCAATCTGGCTTCAGGAAGGGGCACTGCACCGAATCGGCTCTCATTCATATTATGGATGACATTCTTAAAATGCTGGACCAAAACGAATCCTGCCTCCTGATCCTTCTGGACCTTTCCTCCGCTTTTGACACGGTAAATCATGACAAGCTTTTATCCATCCTGCAATACAGAATGGGTTTTTCCGATCAGGTGATTCAATGGTTTTCCTCCTTCCTACATCACAGATCACAAAGAGTTATGGCAAACCACTCTCTATCTCAGCCCTCTCCTGTACTCATGGGGGTCCCACAAGGGTCCGCATTATCTCCTATCCTCTTCAACCTCTTCCTGGAACCTCTTGCAAACTCTCTAAATTCCATGGACATTCTCTTCCACATGTATGCGGACGACACGCAACTATATCTGAAAATCACATCCCTGGAAAACATCATCTCACTCAACTCTACCCTTTTGTTTACTCAAAATTGGTTAACGGAGAACCATCTCCTGCTTAACACTTCCAAAACGGAATTCTTGCTCATCTCCCCCCCGAACCACATCCCCAATTTAGACTCCTGGTTGAGTCACCTCACTGCTTTCAACTGTGATCCTCTCATTGTAGACTCAGCCAAGTCTCTGGGAATCACCATGGACAAACACCTGAACATGAAAAATCATATCAGCACCGTATGCAAAGGAGCAAACTACTTGTTGAGGTCACTCAGAAATATCAAACCTTTCCTACCCATAAATGATTTCAAGCAGGTGGTACAAGCGCTTGTCCTGCCGAGGCTGGATTACGGCAGTGCTACCCTTTGTGGCCTTCCCAAATACGCCCTGGCGCCACTAAGGGAATCCTTGAATGCCGCGGCTAGACTGGTTACAGACTCTAAACGAAACGAACATATATCTCCAGTCTTAAAATCACTCAAATGGCTTCCCTACGAAGCTCGAATTCACTTAAAGATTGCTGTTCTTACGCACAAAGCCCTTCACTTAAACACTCCTACTTACCTGGGGCAAAAACTTAAACTCTCCTGGGGGGCAAGAGACTCAAGAAGCGCATCTACCTTGCTCTTGAAACAGCTCATCCTTAACAAAAAGAGAAGTTGTCACCGAGCCTTCTCCGGTGCTGCCCCTAAGATATGGAACTCTCTTCCACCAGAAGTACGCAGAATCTCCTCATCGACGAAGTTCAAAGCCGAAGCCAAAAGATTCCTAATGAACAAATTCCTGCTCTAACAGGGCTGGACTCTCATGTCCTGTGGATATATATTCTTATACCATTGCTCTTTCATTCCGTCATGGCTCCCCGTTACTGCATTCTGTGTCTTCCCTTTTGGCCTCCTCACTCTCTTGGTTGAAACTGTACTGTAATATGTGAAAAAAAAAACATTTCCCCCTCTTATTTGCTATAATTATTGCTTTTGTCCGTCCGCCCTTCTTACTGTAAAGCGCTCTGATATCCCTCGGGATCTTGTTCGCGCTATATAAAACTTTATAAATAAGTCTAATGTGGCCCCTAGATACTGGTGTATGTGGGAGGGCTGAAGATGTGACGATGTAGTTTACTGTGAATCCTAAGTGGTGTAGCAGCTGGATGGTTTGATGAGTGTGATGAACACACTGGTTGAATGACTTGGCTTTTATTAGCCATTCGTCGAGGTATGGAAATACATGGATTTGTTGTCTTCTTAAGTGTGCTGCTACGACTGCAAGGCACTTTGTGAACACCCTGGGTGCGGTGGGGACTCCGAATGGAAGGACTTTGAACTGATAGTGTTGTCCGTCCACTATGAATCTTAGATATTTCCTGTGAGCCGGGTGTATGGGAATGTGGAAGTAGGCGTCCTTGAGATCTAGTGTGGCAAGGAAGTCGCCTTGTTGAAGTAGTGGGAGGACCTGTTGAAGAGTGATCATATGAAAATGATCTGATTGTATGTAAAGATTGAGGGGTCTGAGGTCGAGTATTGGCCTTAGGGTGCCGTCCTTTTTGGGGATTAGGAAATACAGCGAGTAAACCCCTGTTCCTTGATGCTGTAAGGGAACTAGTTCTAATGCTTGCTTTTGAAGCAATGAGAGAACCTCTTGTTTTAACAGTGTGAGATGTTCCGTGGACATTGGACGCTGTTTGGGTGGTATGGTGGGTGGGGTTGCTGTAAGTTCCAGGCAGTAACCATACTGGATAATTTGTCTTACCCACTTGTCTGTAGTGATGGAATTACAGACAGGTAGGAACTGTGATAGTCTCCCTCCGACCGGGGTGGAATGGTCTGGAGGGAAGTCACTGCTTATTAGTGAGGGAGGCGCGAGTGTTGTTGTTACCTCGGCCTCTTCCTTTGTTGTTATTTCCCCGGTATCCGCCTCTAAAATATCCTCTGTTGGGGGATGTTTGCGTGGTGTTTTTGTAGGAAAAAGAGG
Source organism: Calotriton arnoldi (assembly GCA_963921515.1). Lineage (NCBI taxonomy): Eukaryota > Metazoa > Chordata > Amphibia > Caudata > Salamandridae > Calotriton > Calotriton arnoldi. The sequence continues at coordinate 1,437,727 of CAWUFW010001623.1, read as the reverse complement.
TGGGGTCTGTTCCGATATTTTTGGATGCTCCTCTATAGAAGGAGCGACGAAAGGAACCACGTGTGGATGGAGACTGTAATGCCCCCATGGATTTAGCAGTCTCCGTGTCCTTTTTCATTTTCTCTAGAGTGGTGTCTACAGCCGGTCCAAAGAGTTGTTCTTGATTGAACGGCTGATTGAGGATTGTTTTTTGTACCTCCTGTTTGAAGCCTGAGATGCGTAACCAGGCATGTCGTCTGAGTAGTACACTAGTGTTAATAGACCTAGAGGCTGTGTCAGCTGCGTCAAGGGCACACTTGATTGAAGCATTGGTTATTAATTTGCCATCCTGAATTAAATCATCTGCCTTGGTTCTATATTGATCAGGTAAATGTTGTAATAGGGTTTCTAGTTGGTCATAGTGAGCCCTATCATACCTAGCAAGTAATGCCTGTGTGTTGGCTATCCGCCAGTGATTAGCTGCTTGGGCGGCAACTCTCTTGCCGGAAGCATCTAACAACTTAGACTCTTTATCCGGAGGTGGTGCCTCACCGGAGGTCTGAGAGTTGGCACGTTTCCTAGCATTAGCTACCACTAGTGAGTCTAAAGGTAGTTGACCCTTGATGTAGGTGGGATCATTGGGAGCGGGTTTATATTTCTGGTCAATCCTGGGATTGAGAATTCTAGCCCTAACAGGGTCTTTGAATATGTCGGGGCATGTTTAATGACACCCTTTAACATTGGCAGGGTTTGTACAGTCTTTTGTGACTGTTCAAAGGTGTCTAGAAGAAAGTCCTCGTCTGCAGGGTCAGAATGCATTTGAACCCCCATGGTAGAGAGCAGCTCTATTTACAAGCTGACCAAAGCAAATATTGTCATCTGGGGGAGACGGCTTTGTTGGATATGCATGTGGATCAGGGAGGTCTGGAGGATCTATTGGGTCATTATAATCGTCCCAATTGTCCTGTGGTACATCTGTATCGTCATCAGGGTCAGTGAAAGGGTCATTGTTGCCTCGCCCATCCCCTAAATCATCATCATCCTGTGGTGGTGGTGAATTTGATAGAAGTATAGGAGAGTGTGGAGAAGAGACAGGGTTAGGAGGAAGAACAGGAGAAGAGTGTTGTATAGGTGAAGTGGCACAGTCTTTCTTTTTGACAGGCACTACGGGAGTGCCAGGTGTGTCCAGTTTCCTCTTCTTGTGTGGAACAGCAGCCAAATGTCCTGTTTTGGGGTCTATGTGGAGAGTTTTTTGTTTTGGATCAATAGGATCCGGGCGAAAAAGTTCTTCCTCTTCGGTACCCGCTTTCGGCGCCGATTTCTTCGGGTCCGAGCGAGGTTTAGATTTCTGCTCCGAGGCCTTGGGAGATGGTTTGGGGTTCTTTGGCTTGGCTGTGGAGGCGGAAATCTTTTTCGGTTCCGAAGGTTTTGGTTTCGGATCCGATGGCATTCCTTTCGGCGTCGAGGTGTTCGGTGGCGATGTCTTTTTGGGAGTATGCTGCATGCTCGGTTTCGGTGCCGATGGTGCCTGTGGAACACTGAGATGCGGTTTGCTCGGTCCCGAGCTACCGGAAGGCTTGTCCCTTATCTTCGGAGCCGGGCCCAGGGGCGGGGCTTCTGCAGCTTGTTTTTGGTCGCGACTGGGGCCAGCAGGCGAAGTCTTGACCAGGGCCTTCTTTTTTTGGGGTGGAGTTGGGGTAGGGGCAGTTGTACTCACTCGTTGACCAGGAGTGATGTGGCCGTCTGAGTTGTCTGCTTCGGACACGATTTCCAGGTCCTCAGAATCGTCCTCTGGTACATCGGGGCCTTCATCGAAGATGTCCACCGGTACCGGAGCTGCTCGCTGCGCCATGATGTGTCGTTGGGCCCGGCGATCACGGATGGTCTTTTTAGAAGTAAAAGAGGCGCAGGCTTGGCAGTCGTTCTCGTCGTGTTCGGGCGAGAGACATAGGTTACAGACCTTGTGGTGGTCTCTGTGTGGAAATTTAGCTCCACACTGGGGGCATTTTTTTAAATGGAGTCCTTTCCATGAGCTGTACGCCCGAACGGCGTAGGCCCAACGGCCCGGGTCGACGACCGGAATCGAGTAGTTGAGGTGCACGTCGAAGATCACACGATCGAAAACAATACAGTCGAGTTTTTTGATAGTTTGCGCGTCGAAAAGGTTTGGAAAATATGGTGCCGAACCGGAGCGCAGAAGTTACATCCGAACCCGATGGCGGAAAAAAACAATCTAAGGATGGAGTCGATGCCCATGCGCACTATCGTCCAAAGGAGGAGTCACCTATCTCGTGACCACAAAAGACTCTTCCAAGACAACAACAAAGTGCAAGCATCCGAGCCCAACACCAGATGGCGATCTTTGCATAGTGTACAATCTGCAGCTCATATGCCTCGAACATCTTGTTTAGAACCAAGACAAGAGACTTAGTTTTTGAGTTTTCTAGTAAACACGGTAAATGGAATTTTTAAATTTCCAAAGGAGAAGTTGAAAAGGATAAGGAAGGAATTAAAGAGGACATTATTACAAGGTCAGATTTCTTTGAGAATGTTCGCTCAGGTGATTGGCCTGATCTTCAACGATAAAGGCTACTTTTCTTGAATTATCGGGGCTTTACAGAGGTTAAAGGGAATGCATCTAAGAAGTGGTTTGAGGTATTCACAGAAGGTGGTTCTTACAGAAGAGGCGAAGGAGGATGGAATAGAAGAGCAATTTTTGGAGAGAATCCAGAGTTAATAATAGAGTTGGATGCAAGCTTAGATGCTTGGGTTGCCCTTTGTGGTGCTGTTTCAGCAGGTGGTCGTTGGACAGAGGAGAAGAAGTTGCATATAAATTGCTTGGAGTAGCTTGCCAGATTTTTTTAGCTAAAATGTTTTACGCAGAACGAGGCGAAGTGTTCAGTGCTGTTAAGCATGGACAGTGTGTTAGCGGTTCAATATGTGAACAAGCTGGGAGGACCAGAGACAAAGGATTTTGTGAATTCTGGCAAAGGTGTTTTGGGAGTACTGTCTGAGGAGGAGAGTATGTGTGCAAGTTGAACATATTCCAGGGATGAGCAATGTGGGGGTAGATTGGTTTTCGCAGAACTTCAAGGACTCAGGACGTTTTTTTTGCAGTTGCAAAGGATTTGGGGTCTGTTTGGGGTGGACCTGTTTGACAACAGGCTGAAAGCTCAGGTGAGCAGGATTTTCAGTTGGTGACCGGATCCGGAGTCAACCAGATAGATGCTTTTTAGCAGATTTGAACAGGTCTCAGACCGTACACTAGTGGCTTCAGAACTCATTAAGGAATCCTGAGCAAAAATGGTTTTGCTGGTGCATGGAGAGGGAGTTTGAGACCGTTTCAGTGTCCACAGTGGAAGTGGTGAATTATCTGTCAAAGATTTGAAGAAGGTTTGGCATATAGAACAGTAAACCTGTATAGATCTACAATTGCAGCAGGTCATGAACTGGTGAACTGGTACGACAGGATGTGGTGGTGCGTAGACTTATCCGTAGCATTAGAATTGCTAAGACCCCAGTGTCTAGGTAAAACTCAGTTTGCGATGTTTCAAAAGTGTTGGAGTTTTTGCTAAGTTGGGAGGAAAACAACTTGTTGTCCTTCAGAGAATTGTCATTAAAACTGACAATTTTGTTGTGTTTGGTGTCATTTAGGAGGGTGTCAGATGTAAAAGCTCTTGACGTATCCAGCAGGATTTCACTGAGGGTGTGTTTCTATTTAACAAAAAGAACAAAGACTTATTCAATTTAAAACATTTTATCCATACTTTGATGAAAAAGAGAAATTGTATGTAGTAAGATGTGTGAAAGTGTATTAAAGGAGATCTGCGGAGGTAAGACTGTATGGGGTGAATCAGCTTCTTAATTCCTTTAAGACACCGTCTCCCACGTTTGCAAGATGGGTGCGAGAAGTGATGTGAGGTGTGGACATGAGTGTTTGGAGCTCACTCGGTGAGAGGAGCGGCTGCTTCTATGGCATTCATGATGGAGGATCTTTGCAAGATATTCTGCGTAGCGCAAACTGGTCGAATGATGTGGCTTTTAGAAGATATTTTTTAAACCAGTCGAGAATATGGTAAGTTCTTTGTTGGAAATGCTTTAAACTTGCATAATGTTAGCCTCTGGCTCTTGCCATAAAATGTAGATTTTAAATGCAGCCTGGTGGGCAGAAAATCTGGATTTTATTACCCAACCGAGGTTAATTGTGTTTCCTTAAATTGTAGCTCAAGGGCAAGCGTAACGGCTGCCGTGGTCTGCGGCCACCGGCACATGGAGGATCAATCTGCATGGAATGTTACTTTGGAAATCCTATGGAGGAAAAAGTTTGGAATCAAGGATTGTTTATAAGACTATGTTGGAGTTATACAGTCAATTGCGGTCGCTAAAAAAAGAAGGCTGAGTGTTGGGGTTCTGAGGTTTTGTTAAGTCAGAATTCAAAGTTCTATATTCTTTAAAGGAGCTGCTGGAGTTAGTGGCAATAAAGGATGTTGCATAATGTTGGCCTCCATGTCTTTAAAATAATGCTGATTTTCTACCCCCCAGGCTGTGGAAAATCTACATTTTCTGTGACTTTCAGATGGGGAGGGGAGCATGCTTGGGGCAAGAGTGTAGGTGGAGTTCAGATACTTAGACTCAAAAGGCTCCACCTCCCGATGTGGTAAGCTTGTATCTGGGAGAGAAGAAAAGGTGGGTAGCAGCAGACCATTGGCCTTGGGGTGGCTGATAAAGATGCATGTTTTTTTTACTAAAAAGGTTGGCCTTAAGAGAGGCACAAGGATCATCAACATTTTCTCATTGGCAACGAAGGATTCAAATATTTTTGTAGACTAAATCCAGGAAATGGCATGTATCGTGAAGACAAAAGACCAATCATGCGAGCTAACATTCTCAAAGAAATCTGACCTTGTAATAATGTCCTCTTTAATTCCTTCCTTATCCTTTTTGACTTCACCTTTGGAAGTTTTAAAATTCCATATACTGTGTGTACTTGAAAACCCAAAAACTGAGTCTCTGGTCTTGGTTCTAAACAAGATTTTTGTGTTGAGCACAAAACCCAAAGATTCTAGCAAACTGATCGTCATCCCTGTATACTCTAATACACGTAACCTGCTCTGATCCATGATCAACATGTCGTCTAGGTAGATTATTAATCCACCCCTCTCAGGAATGACAAGACTGGTCGCAATATCTTTGTAAAACACCACAGGGCCGGCAAAAGACCAAAAGGAAGGCACACAAATTTCCAAGTCTTTCCGCCTCACCTGTACATGATACTTTGGATGAGTTTCCAAAACTGGAACCGCAAGATATGCGTCCTTTAGATCCAAGCGAGATGTCTCTCAAAATGTGCATCCCTTTGTTCTTGAAGTGATTGTATAGCACCCTACCGTTGGGACTTCTCAAATTTATTACCAGTCTCATCCCTTTGTCCTTTTTCTCTAAGAAAATATTGCTCACAAAACCCTCTTGTTCTCAACATACTTCCACAATCACTCTTTTCTCTCTTAGTTCTAGTACTTCTTTGTCAACAAGAATATCTTGTTCCACACCAAACCGTACTACACCAGGCACCCTACTCTGAACCGGTTGCTCTATGAATTCGATGCGATAACCTTGCACCGTCTCCAAAACCCAAGGATCCCTTGTTACCTGTAGCTAACTATGGTAAAATCGGGCAAGTCTGCCGCCCAACTTTACTGGGATAGAAGTAAGGGCTGGCCTTACCTGCTCCTCTGAACTGTCACTCTGTCCTTCACGACCCCTAAAGCGCTCTCTCTGCTGGTGAAGACTGGAGGCTTTCCCTGCTCCCGGTCCTTGTGAGGGGCCATATACTTGGGAAAATTACTTTCTTGTAATTCCCTGTCCCCCGGCCGGGAAATCGACCCCCTTGAGCTCCCGGCCCAACCAAAAACACGGTAACTGAAGACCCTCTTCATATCTCTATGAGACTAATGTATTGAAGAAAATGCGTCCACAAATTGAGTTTTAATGAAGTTGTCTCCAAAAAGAAGACCTTTTGCACATTGCCTAGCCTCATTGTTGACCCAAAGCTTGTTGATTTGGCCAATCTTAAGCAGAATGCTCCACTGACCAGGCAGTATTTGCGCTGCTCAATAGGCAAATCGCTCTTTGAACCCACTGATGCAAATCATCAGTGTCTACATTCTCCATATTCATATGTACCTCCTCCACCAGATCAAAAATCTTAGTCAGTGGCCCTGAAACATCCAGAAGCCGATCCTGGCACATACGTAGACCCTTATCCAATCCCTTTCATGGGTCACTACCCACCCTTTACCTGTGAATGCCAATATTTTAGGATCAAGTTCAGGGGTCACAGTAACCTTATCCTCTAAAGAAAGTCTAGGGCACTCTGACCTCAACCTGACCCTTACTTTCTTAGGTATCTGTTTACTGATCCATGAGCGATACAAAAGGGGATGATGGACGGAACGTTTGAGCCAATCAAACACTCACCCCCAGTCAACTGATCTGGGTTTAATCCATCATCATTCTTTAGCTCACCCACCACCCCAGTTCAGACATGGCCATATGCAAATCAGTCTGACCCTGTGCCTCATGGGAACAGTCCAGCCCGAACTGCCAAGCCATGTCTTCCTGGACCGGAAACAAGCATCCTAGGACCGGTTTCTGGCATTCCAGCCGTCATCAGCCAGGCTTGCTTGAATCCAGTGGCAAAGTGAGCAAGGGACCCACGTCTGGGCATACCCCCGCCAACTTAGGCGAACAAAGCGATACAAAAGGGGATGATGGACGGAACGTTTGAGCCAATCAAACACTCACCCCCAGTCAACTGATCTGGGTTTAATCCATCATCATTCTTTAGCTCACTCCACCACTCCCAGTTCAGACATGGCCATATGCAAATCAGGTCTGACCCTGTGCCTCATGGGAACAGTCCAGCCCGAACTGCCAAGCCATGTCTTCCTGACCGGAAACAAGCATCCTAGGACCGGTTTCTGGCATTCCAGCCGCCATCAGCCAGGCTTGCTTGAATCCAGTGGCAAAGTGAGCAAGGGACCCACGTCTGGGCATACCCCGCCAACTTAGGGCGAACAAAGCGATACAAAAGGGGATGATGGACGGAACGCTTGAGCCAATCAAACACTCACCCCCAGTCAACTGATCTGGGTTTAATCCATCATCATTCTTTAGCTCACTCCACCACCCCAGTTCAGACATGGCCATATGCAAATCAGGTCTGACCCTGTGCCTCATGGGAACAGTCCAGCCCGAACTGCCAAGTTCGGGCTGGACTGTTCCCATGAGGCACAGGGTCAGACTGATTTGCATATGGCCATGTCTGAACTGGGGTGGTGGAGTGAGCTAAAGAATGATGATGGATTAAACCCAGATCAGTTGACTGGGGGTGAGTGTTTGATTGGCTCAAGCGCTCCGTCCATCATCCCCTTTGTATCGCTTGTTCGCCCTGAGTTGGCGGGGGTATGCCCAGACGTGGGTCCCTTGCTCACTTTGCCACTGGATTCAAGCAAGCCTGGCTGATGACGGCTGAAATGCCAGAAACCGGTCCTAGGATGCTTGTTTCCGGTCCAGGGAAGACATGGCTTGGCAGTTCGGGCTGGACTGTTCGGATGAGGCACAGGGTCAGACTGATTTGCATATGGCCATGTCTGAACTGGGGTGGTGGAGTGAGCTAAAGAATGATGATGGATTAAACCCAGATCAGTTGACTGGGGGTGAGTGTTTGATTGGCTCAAGCGCCTCCGTCCATCATCCCCTTTTGTATCGCTTTGTTCGCCCTGAGTTGGCGGGGGTATGCCCAGACGTGGGTCCCTTGCTCACTTTGCCACTGGATTCAAGCAAGCCTGGCTGATGACGGCTGAAATGCCAGAAACCGGTCCTAGGATGCTTGTTTCCGGTCCAGGGAAGACATGGCTTGGCAGTTCGGGCTGGACTGTTCCCATGAGGCACAGGGTCAGACTGATTTGCATATGGCCATGTCTGAACTGGGGTGGTGGAGTGAGCTAAAGAATGATGATGGATTAAACCCAGATCAGTTGACTGGGGGTGAGTGTTTGATTGGCTCAAGCGTTCCGTCCATCATCCCCTTTTGTATCGCCTTACTGATCCATGAGAGCATATAATCTACCACATGCTCCAAAGGCGACCACTCCGGAGACAGAGGGTGACTGACCAGAAAAGGGTCAAACATCGAATCCCCTGAAGGATCCATAATTACCTTCACAGTGTCCTTAAATCTTTCTCTCCTTCGTCCAAATCTACTCCTCTAAGGTTCAAAACTGACATACCCAAAGAACTCCTCCCTTCAGAATAAATGTCTCCTCTCCTCAACTATATGCGCTTCAACGGACTGAAATTCAGTCAACCATCAGCGGTTCTAGAAAAAAGCTGATTTATAACTACAATTAACAACATGTTCGAAATTGCTCAATCTATTAAAATGATATCCGGGCCAGATTGTGGTAGTAAGTCCCTTCTCTATTTTCATACTGAAGGGCGTTCGGAACCACAAAGCCCCTCCTTCATCCGCAACACCTGCGGCCTATTTCTTCTGGAACTCTGCATAGCAGCATCACTATAAAAAAAACAGACTATTATTAAATACTGGCAAAACCACCAGTACGTCCATAAAAAGACTTGCGCTTGAAGTTTCCATGATGACAGGGAACGCGGTACCTCTCGCCTTGTACTGCGGGGCAAGGCAAACTCAGAACTGCTCATGCCCCACAACGCGGCCGGCTTTAGCACCTGACGCGCAACAAGGCCTTCTATGTAAACCGCCGCACCAATGGCCCCGGGCCACCCGTGAGCATTTGATTTCCTAACTATTTTCTAATGGAACTCGATGTACATTTTTGTTTTGCACCAATCACATACCTGTTTAAATGCGAAAACACCCATTATATAAATCTCCCTTTAAAATAGAATGAAAAACTTTGTACCAATACTACAATTAATCACATTCAAGAACCAAACATGCTTAGTCGGATTCCCAATAGATTTAAATCTAAAAATCCTCAAATGCCTCACAAAACATTCATATCCTGTTATCCTTAAAACTCACACTCTTCACATGGTACGTAACTGCAGGAGCAGCAGCAAAAAAGAAGGCCGAGTGTCGGGGTTCTGAGGTTTTATTACGTCAGAATTCGAAGTTCTATATTCTTTAATGGAGCTGCTGGAGTTGGTGGCAATAAAGGATGTTGCATAATGTTAGCCTCTGGGTCTTGCCATAAAATCATCTGTTCAGTTACTTCTGAGAGAAGTGACTGAGTGTACTCGCGAGCTGTCTGCTGCCGAGGGCTATACCGGTTGTTAAAGGCCCTGAACCCAAGATATAGGCCAGAGCCACAGTTGAGGGCCTATAACGAGGGCGAGCGCATTTAACAGCAGGTACAGACCGAGGCAGAAGGGCTACAAGGCTATTAGAACATTCCACCCACTAAGAGTATAATGTTCTACATTAAAAAAGGAGAAACGGAAAAACTAACATTGGAATGTGGGAGCTCCAGACAGTCTTGGCGGTGAAATGCGCTCCGTTCGCGGAGTTTGCAGAGTTTTTCGCACTGCACGGAGCTTGCACAGTTCCAAAAAACGCCGCTTTGCGGAGTTGTTTTTCTCGCTCGCCAACGTTGGCGAGTGCAGAAAATCCAACGCTAGACCACTTACCTGCGAGATTTCTCAACACGGGCGGTCGAGGCTGGTCGCTACGGCTCGTGGTGAGAAACCTTCCGTTCACGTTGCGGAAGCTGCCGCTCGAGTAGAACTTCTACTCGAGGTGCAGAAAGAAGCAGCGCCCTCTTGCACTGTCCTATATGCCGTTCACGCAGATTTTACAGCGCAGGACAAACACCCAGCACTAAAAATCAGTGCGAACGGTGCGAGGTAACCACTCCACCGCTCGCGGAACTCCACATAGCTTAGTGGAGATTTTGTCACGCGGAACTCCGCCCAGGCTTACTGCAGACATATCAGCCATTATAAGTCCGGAGCTACTCCACTGTCTTTTATGGAGCTCCCAACATTCCAATATTCTAACCGGGATTATCTGCTCTCAATTCTTCATTGGTTGTGTAGGAAGCTGGCTCTTTATACAATTTACCAAAAAGAGGTATACTGTCTAGAGTCCAGGTATCACTCACAGTGGACAGGGTCTTGCTCTAGCAATCCCAAAGTGTTCTTCTAAGGGGTAGTGTGGCCGAGCAGCTTAGGCTTATCAGAGAGGAGTGTTAGATATCTGCAAATACACACACTAGTCAATAAATGATGCACACGACAATATGGAGACCCACACCAATTTATAAAAATAACATATCTTTATATAATTGGCATCAAGATCAACAAGATCAGGTAAGTACGTTTCAAAATTGAAATGTGTAAACTTCAAAAAACGACATAATGCAATGTTTAGAAGCAGTAATGTTATCCTATGGAGGAAAGACATATACAGCAAACAGTCACTTCACAGTGACTTATGGGACCAATCTTCAGGACTTCAGGCGAGTATGTGGCAAGGTCCAAGGCAGCACCAACAGATCACCTCGGCAGCGCTGGGGCGGCCAGGTGCAGGGGTGCATTACAGTCAATAGGAGTGGGATTAAGGGGGCCTTATTTTTTTAAAATTCTGTTTATTGATTTTTAAACATCACATACAAGGACAGTTATTTCACTGCGAGTAAGATATAAGATTGCATTTATCATTGAAGCAAAGAAGTTGTGTTGTTCTGAATCATACATTTAAACTAAAACATTAATAACAGGGGAAAGAGGGGAGGGAAGGGAGGGACTGCGCGGTCAGTGCCGGAGAAATTACTGTCATGGTAGCGCAAATGGCAAATTTTCGGCCATCTGTCAGGTACAGTGTGGACAACGTCAACATGTCAACCCACACGGGTGAACCATTCCCTTTAGCAGACTCAAAGAGGGCAGTCATCGCCTACGAGTCTCCCACACCGACAGGCGTCGGGGAAGCAGCAAGATACGCCTCCAAAGGTATGCCATGTTGTGCTTTCACTTTGTCTGCACCAAGACACACAGTCTGCAGTGGTAATTTGCATGAACTTGATGAGGGGGTCCCTTAGGGTGGCATAATGTATGCTGCAGCCCTTAGGGACCCTCTTTAGCCTAGGTACCAGGGGTACCATTTACTAGGAACTTACAGGGAGTTCTAAAGGTATTGCCAATTGGGGAAACAATTGCACATTTTAGGGAAGAGATCTGGCATTTGGGGACCTGGTAAGCAGGAACCCAGGGCACTTCCAGTAAAAATTGCATCGACTATCAGTCGATAAGTGCGAGTGACCATGTCAAAAAGGGGCACTTTCCTACAGGTTGCATTTCTAATGTATTTTTGTGATGACTGTTTGGGACTGTACTCGAGTACATCTCCTCTCCCATTTACTATAGCCTTATAGTCTGCTGCTGAGGGCTATATTAGTTGTTAAGGCCCTGAACCTAAGTTGTGGCTCAGGACTATAACATGGGTGAAGGCCTTTACCAACAGGTATACACCAAGGCAAAAGGGCTATAACATGGGTGAAGGCCTTTACCAACAGGTATACACCAAGGCAAAAGGGCTATAACATGGGTGACGGCCTTTACCAACAGGTATACACCAAGGCAAAAGGGCTATAACATGGGTGACGGCCTTTACCAACAGGTATACACCAAGGCAAAAGGGCTATAACATGGGTGACGGCCTTTACCAACAGGTATACACCAAGGCAAAAGGGCTATAACATGGGTGACGGCCTTTACCAACAGGTATACACCAAGGCAAAAGGGCTATAACATGGGTGACGGCCTTTACCAACAGGTATACACCAAGGCAAAAGGGCTATAACATGGGTGAAGGCCTTTACCAACAGGTATACACCAAGGCAAAAGGGCTATAACATGGGTGAAGGCCTTTACCAACAGGTATACACCAAGGCAAAAGGGCTATAACATGGGTGACGGCCTTTACCAACAGGTATACACCAAGGCAAAAGGGCTATAACATGGGTGAAGGCCTTTACCAACAGGTATACACCAAGGCAAAAGGGCTATAACATGGGTGACGTGCCTTTACCAACAGGTATACACCAAGGCAAAAGGGCTATAACATGGGTGACGGCCTTTACCAACAGGTATACACCAAGGCAAAAGGGCTATAACATGGGTGACGGCCTTTACCAACAGGTATACACCAAGGCAAAAGGGCTAGAACATGGGTGACGGCCTTTACCAACAGGTATACACCAAGGCAAAAGGGCTAGAACATGGGTGACGGCCTTTACCAACAGGTATACACCAAGGCAAAAGGGCTAGAACATGGGTGAAGGCCTTTACCAACAGGTATACACCAAGGCAAAAGGGCTAGAACATGGGTGAAGGCCTTTACCAACAGGTATACACCAAGGCAAAAGGGCTATAACATGGGTGACGGCCTTTACCAACAGGTATACACCAAGGCAAAAGGGCTATAACATGGGTGAAGGCCTTTACCAACAGGTATACACCAAGGCAAAAGGACTATAACATGGGTGAAGGCCTTTACCACAGGTATACACCAAGGCAAAAGGACTATAACATGGGTGAAGGCCTTTACCAACAGGTATACACCAAGGCAAAAGGGCTATAACATGGGTGAAGGCCTTTACCAACAGGTATACACCAAGGCAAAAGGGCTATAACATGGGTGAAGGCCTTTACCAACAGGTATACACCAAGGCAAAAGGGCTATAACATGGGTGAAGGCCTTTACCAACAGGTATACACCAAGGCAAAAGGGCTATAACATGGGTGAAGGCCTTTACCACAGGTATACACCAAGGCAAAAGGACTATAACATGGGTGAAGGCCTTTACCAACAGGTATACACCAAGGCAAAAGGGCTATAAGGCTATCAGAACATTCCATCCACTAAGGGTAGAATTTTCCCAATTGAAAAAGGAGAAACAGAAAAACAAACATTTGAATGTGGGAGCTCCAGGCCTTTTTCAGCCATTATAAGACCGGAGCTACTCCATTGTGTAGTAATGTAGACTTAGTTGTTTAGTATTGCAAGTTCCCAGGAGCATGGAATTCTAGAGTACAGCATTCCAAGCGTTTCTATTGGTTCTTCTGTATTATGGTTTGAGGCAGGCTGAAGATTCTATTCGGCTAGAGATGTAGCCTGTTGTGTGGGCGCTCCAATAAACAGCTACTTGGAACCTGATCGTATTCAGAGATATTGTTCTCGTCACTACAACACATGGACTTCAATGGAGCTCCCAACATTCCACAGTTCTAATAAAGCTTTACAGCACGCTGCAGCAGGCTATACAGGCCATTAAAGGCCAGCTCCAGCGTTAAAGGCCCGAGCCGAAGGAGAGGAACTTTAACAAGGGAGCGGGCCTTTAATGGCCGGTACAGCACAACTGCGGTGGGCTATAAAGCTATTAGAACATTGTGCCCTGAGAGGGTAAAATGTTCTAATTAGTAAAACAAAGGTGCTGCGGAGTCCGAGGGGGTCCAAATCCCCTCGGGTTCTGGGAGGCCTTTGTTCACAGCTGTTGCTGTAAATGTTTGAAAATAGCCACCCACAAGGCCACGGCTGGCAGCTTTTGAACATTCACAGCAAGAGCTGTGAAAAGGGGCTGAAGCCAACCCCTGGTTCTCCCCGGCTTGGCTGGACTGCTTTTTGTAGTTCAGTCAAGCCAGGGAGACCCAGGAGCCGAGCAGCATTCTCCCTCCCGCCTGCCTTCCGATGCTCAAGTGACTGAGCTAGGGCGGAGGGAGAAGGTTCTGGTGCACAGACTATGCCTTTGGCTTTCCCCAGCCCACTGCATGCGTTTTAGAAAGGCAGGGGAAGGGCAAGGCAGAGGCTGTTTATTAGAACTTTGAAATGTTGAGTGCAGCGGGCCTGTACCAGTTCATATAGGACGCTGCTGCTGTTGTCTTCAATGGAGCACTCAACATTGCAATGTTCTAATCCGGATTATCCGCTTCTACTTCTGTCTGGGTTGCATCTCTAATGTACTCCTGCGTTGACGTTTTGGGAATGTACTCATGTATATCTCATCTCCCACCTACTCTGGATTATCTGCCCTTAATTCTTCCTCAGTTGCATCTCTAATGTACTCCTGTGTTAATTGTTAACCATACTCTTGCAAAGCGCTCGGAGGCCTCCGGGTCATGTCCGCACTGTATAAAATCACAAAATAAATAAATAGTGTCTGGGGCACGGTTAAATATGTACAGAAACATGAGAAGAAACTCAAAATACTACTTCCATTGTCACATGGCAATTCAACACAACCTGCCACGTGACGGCATTCACCCGCCCCCTTAACATGGCCTGGAACATGGTGAAGATAATTCATATTTATGACAATGAAACACTGCCCCACAATGGAAAACTCAGATTCGCTATAGATTTGTAACTCAAGTTAAGCTAACATGGCAAGTCTAAAGGGGAGCACCAAACCCGGGGCAACCCTTTGATGGGCACCATTTCTACCAGCGTTCTCCACAGTCTCACATGTAAGCAAACCCCTACGGCCTTCAACACCCCACCAGCTTCAAAACGTAGCATCTTTTACTTGCCTTGAGCTTCCTCACGATATTGGGATTTGAACGTTTATAAAGTGGACGCCCTAAGTGTGAAGGCTACAGTGCTGTATAGACAAATTCAGAAACTAAATTTTCCAAATATAAAAAAAATAATAAGACTATCATTTTTCTCTAATTTCCAAAATATAATAAACATAAAAAAGTAGAAAAATAAATTGTAAGAAAACAAGCTAATAAATAAAAGGGAAGCAGTGCTACTTTGCAGTGACAGGAACCATGAAAGGGTAATTTAAGACACTAGCCTCGCACAAGCTCTCTTGCCTTCCCTTGGCCACCAAGATCACTTGTAGGAAGATACATACCTGCGGGTGGTAAACACTGAGCGATTTCACCTTGTGCAATGGCAACAAAACCCGAATGAGGAACATCTTGTGCTCTTCCTTCAGAGGTAACGCAAAACCATTGATAATACTGGAGGGAGAAAAATTTAGAGTTACACCTGAGAGAACGAAAAGGCAAGGATAACATCTGCAAGTAGGAAGATACGAGCTGAAATGATGGGGAAGGAGAGAGGGTGGAGAGTGCAGAGCCAACTTTAATGTATCAGGAAACGAAAGAGGCAGGCTAAGAAAAACATATCAACATAAACCAAGAAAAGACAGTGTAGAAGTGAGAACGACAGGTAAAATCGAAATGTCGAGAAAACAGGAGTGGCTAAAGGCAAGAAACTTGAGCATCATGATTGTTGACTGCAATTTCTAAAGAGCGGTTACCCCAGGAACGAGGGGGCCTTGGGCTGTTCACCTGCCAGGCATTCAAAATACAAAAGCAGATTTCATGAAAATCAACCACGACATTTTACATCATTGGAATGATCCCCAAATCGTTTTTTTCACAGATGCAAGAAAAACAAGCATTTACAATGCAATAGGTCTCGCAATGACATTATTTTGAGCTATTGGCATTGTAAATGTCATTGGTTTTTTTTCCCTTCGTGAAGCATTAATCAAATGGTGTAATGCAAAATGGCAATAGCTCACTTTGTTGTAACTGCATTTGTACTAGTGTGAGTTTTGTGAGCTGGGGAAGCTGTCTCCATGAACCCCCTTTTTTTAATTATCCCAAAGTCAGTCGCATCACCAGGATGTTAAATCCATTCTAGCCCAGCGAACCTCTTCCAAGTCGAAAAGGTCCCTTTGGCCTTTTCTTCCGGGGCCAAATGGATCAGTCATTTCCCTTCGACAGAAACCCCCACACCTCTTACTTACTCTCCGTTTACACCCTTTATTTTGTTTTTGGATTGAACCTCCCCCTCTCCAACCCTTTCCTCGTCTGTTGTCTCTCTCCTCCTTCCTGTTCTAGTCTCTTTACCCCGTCTTCTGCCCAGGGGTGTAGCGTCCATTTGTGCAGCAGGTACAGTGGCACCGCGGCCCAGAGGGGCCAACGGAACTCTGATTACTAGTGCATTTTATAATTCAATCAGAAGCCCCGGGCTATTTCCCTCTTTGCACTAGAACCCATGACACACAGGACACGCTACTGCGCTCTGACGAATCCTTTGCACCTCTACCCAAGTGCCTATCCTCTACTACCTCCACCCCTTGCCTATCTATACCCTACTGTACGTCTACCTATCCCTAGCATCTCCATATGCCATTTTTTCTTTCTAATTTGCACACTTTTAAAAAATGTATTTACCTTATTTTGAAAAATCACAAAAAAGGAGTTTTGCCACCCTCGAGTCTTCGTTTGGGTTTTTTTTCCTGCGAAATGAGATGGAAAGGCTGTGAACACGCGAGGGAAGAGAACTCCACAGTTTGGCTATTTGTCTCGGAAAGGACTTTTCTGCAGCGCGTGTCCTGCTGCATTTTAGCTTATTTAGCAGATTATTTATACTTCCGCCAATCATCGGTCTGGACGGTCATCGAGCTCTTACAGCAGTGTATTTCCAAACACTGACCTGTGGGATGAGGTCAGTGCATCGCTAGTGCAAGTGCAACACCAGCCCCCCTCCCCCATGACAGGGGAACATCTGTTACGACTAGAAAGGCTGAATGCTGCTCCAAAAAGCCATACAACTGTGGGGAAACCCTTGTATAAAAACTTATTATATTTTTGCCACAAGTGAAAATTTGCACTACAAAGGTGGGTTTGCCCTAAACAACGTGTGTGCAGTGTTCAAAAGCTCAAAAAAAGCCTACTTTGCCCGTGAAGAGCGTCCGACTGAAATCGTGTAGGTTGTTGGCACTTGGGCATTTTATGGGCCCGGCGAACTAAGTGCTAAGAAGGTGTATGTATCAGCTTTTGAGGCCTAGCATGTTCCTTTCATATAATCAGATGAGCAGCAAAATACCGAGAAATACTTGTAAAGATAGCTTTCAAACTGCGCGAGTCCTCACCCTAAATAAAATGTTGATAGTCTACAATGTAAACGTCTTGGGTTGTTTCCCAGCGCCCAACCCTCTGAGGTCACCGCTCGTGACCTCGTGCCCTCTGGTGCGGATCTATAGCAGCGCATCGGCATCATGCGGAAGAAAGGAAGGCGAGAAAGAGTTAGAAAGTGAAAAGAGGAAGAACGGGTAGAGAGAGAAATAGAGGAGAGAAAGTGGAAGAGTGGAGAAAATGAGATAGTAGGGGAAAGAAAGAAAGAAAAGGAACCGATTACCAATATAAAACGGTTACAAAACAATAAGCCATTGACATGTTAATATGAAGAAGCACACGCGAGTCTGGTAAAAGGTCTAGTGACGTGCCAGTTCCAGCAGAGGGAAATGTCAACACCAGCACATGACTTATTATTGCTGCGTAGTGCCACAGAGGGAAAATACAATAGCATTGATATTGCCGCGTGTAACACGTCTCCATTTCTCGGCGCACAGTCCCCCCTCCTCCCCCCCTCCTTCGCCCCCCGTGATTTGTCCACGCAGACACAAACAGCCCCAGCAGTGGAGTAAGGGACACTCACTGTGTTGTAGAACTCGGCTATCGCGGGCACGATATTATAGTTGCTAGCAACCCCTCTTTAGAGAGGAGATTGCACAACGAGAAGAAGCCGGTTTTATCTGCTTTTAATTTGCGAGTGAAAAGCCTTGCTGAAGGCTTGGTACTCTCCTCCCACCGGGCCGCAATTCTGTCAGCGACAAGCGATCGCAGCCCAAGGACGCAAGGCGCGCTTTTCTTACTCCATTTACCCACATCCCCGGATCTACATGTATAGTTAAACTTGCATGCACAGCTCGAGATGATCTCTTGTGGACTATCAGTTCCTTAGCATGCTAGGGCCCGTTTCACCAGAAGCACAGCCCGCTAACATGCAAAACCGACCAAGCAAAGCTTTTTAAACGCTTGCCATGCTTGGTACGGCTTACTCTCTGCAGTGCGCTGTGGAGTCTTTCGGCTCTCTACCTCCCTGCCAGGACCTGAGGTCTCTGAATTCCTTTCTTGGAGCCAGGCTGCCCCACCCCCTCTGGTTAAAGAATGCAAAAAAAAGTGCTTACCGAGCCACAGGGATCGCCGCTCGATGCTGTTTGGGAGGTGGGAGGGGTGTTCTCTGTAGGCAGGCATGCGGGCGTCCCATTAGGTAAATAATAAATAAATGAAAGGCCACAGGGACTAACTTCGGAAACATGATCCTAACTACACACCTCCTAAAGATAAGAAATAGCTTCACGACAGCCGTGAAGCAGACGATCCAGTCCGGATGGGCCGGACGAAAAGGAGAAAGGGCAGTAACCAAGTAGCCTCCTTTTCAATGGGAAGCCAGCGTTTACCATAAACGCTGACGCGACCCAATGAAAATGAGGGGCGGGGCTTCAAGTCCCTTTGTAAAATCTCCTCTACCCTAATATGTCTCGCAGAGTGAGCAGCGCATGCGCGCTGCAACGCTAGGCGAGACCTAAAAATGCTCTCAGACTCCAGATTCTGCCAAGGACGGGGATGCACTTTTGTTATGTTGGGCAAAGACATTTCTATAGACATTTTCTCCAATTGAAATGAAGTATATTTATAGGAGCACACAAATGCCTAAAGGTGTCAAGGCACTGGTAGTTAGCCTTGATAAGAGCGTCCTAATGATCCAGAAGCAGGTCACAACTGTGCGGTAAGTGGGGGGTGTG
This sequence comes from Calotriton arnoldi, assembly GCA_963921515.1. NCBI lineage: Eukaryota > Metazoa > Chordata > Amphibia > Caudata > Salamandridae > Calotriton > Calotriton arnoldi. Next base: position 1,419,095 of record CAWUFW010001623.1, on the reverse strand, counting down.
CCCAGCATTTTGGCCAGGAGTTGTTCCATATGGCCGGTTGGCTCCCAAAGATCAAGACCTCCGTCTTGTCTCCATTAAGTTCCAGATAGTTCTTACCCATTCAAGTGGCCACTGCCTTCATGCAGTTGTTGAAGTTAGCCACAATGACCTCCGTGTCTTTAGTGATCGACACAATTATTTGTGTGTCATCAGCGTACGACATGGCCTATAGTCCAAAGAAGCATATCAGTTTGGCCAGTGGGGAGACATAGGTTCAATAGGCTTGGGCTCAGGGAGGAACAGGCACAGCAAACTGAAAGTGCTCATGGCCCACCATGAACTGCAGATAGCGTCTGTGGGTCTGCAGGACGGGAATGTGGAAATAAGCGTACTGCAAGTCCAACGCTACCATCCAGTCTCCTGTATCTAGGGCAGGCAACACTTGAGCGAGCTTGAACATTTTGAATTTCTCCTTCAAGAAGAGGTTGAGGAGGTGTAGATCTAAGATACGACGGAGTCCTCTGTCCTTCTAGGGCACCAGAAAGTAGAGGGAATAGCAAGGAGAGATGGTCCTCTGTCAGCCGGTCATAAGTGGGAGGAATGGGCGGAGGGGGTGTCACAAAGAGGAGGAAGTAGCCCCTTTGGAAGATCTGTGGTACCCAATGGTCTGATTTTACTGACCTCCATTGGGGGAAGTGATGGCGCATCCTGCCTCCCACTGGGTGCCCATGATAGTCTGAGGGCGGACTAAAGGGGCTAGGAGGCAGTGGCCCTGGGGGGTGGACTTAACCTGAACGCAGGCTGTCTGTCCCACGTGGTCGCTGGGACCCATGCCCTCAGCCACAAAAAGGATAGGAAGCTTGTTGGCAGTGTTGACTGGGATGGTATGGGCGCGGTCAGAGACACCTTCTGTAGTCATGAAAGGGAAGGAAGGTGGATTGAGGTAGACAAGGGGCCATAGACAACCCCAAGGAACTAGCCGTAGCTGTACTATCCTTGAAGAGCGTGAGCACTGAATCCACCTAGTCTCCAAATAGGCGAGAGCCCCCAAATGACATGTCCATGAGGGAAGCCTGGACATCCTCTGAAAAAACAGATGTTCTCAGCCAGATGTGGCACTGCAAGGCCACAGATGATAAAATTACTCTGCCTAGCGAGTCGATCGTGTCAAGTCCATATTTAATGGAGAACCTTGCTGCATCTCTCTCATAGGCAACCACCTGAGACAGTATGGTCCGGGCCTCCCCCGGGACCATAGGCACCATCTAGCGCAACCGAATCCCAAAGATTATGGGAATAGCCCAATAGGCATAAGGTGTTCACCGACTGCACTGCTAGGCTGGTGAAAGAGAACATTCTCTTACCAAAGGTGTCCAGCCTCCTTGATTCCCTATCCGGTGAAGTGACAGGGAACGCGCCAGGGTGAACGTGGGATGAGGAGGCTTGGACCACCAAGCTCCTTGGGGTGGGGTGCTGGGTAAGGCAACTGGGATCTTCAGGATGGAGGCGGCAATCGTCCTATTCACAGGAGCCCCTGTGCAGGGCTTGGACCAGGCCCCAAGTAGGACGTCCATAAGGGTTTCATTAAATTGGAGTAAAAGTTCTGAGGGGGAACACCATGCTGAAGCACTTCCTTAGCTTCTTGTGCCACTGATGGCAGGTTAAGGTCCAGGACCTCAGCCGACCTGCACGCCACAATAGCAAAAGAGGCTCCCTCCTCCGCAGACACAATAGGAAGGGAATCCAAGCCAGGGTGAGGTGAGGTGTTTAACCCACTGGCCTCACCCAGATTATCATACCAGTTGTCCTCCAGAACTTGTTCTTCTCCATAAAGGCCCAAAGACCCCTCCCAAACGTCTCCCTCTCCAAACCTATCCATCAAAGAAGGCACTGGCTCTGCTTCGGGGAGGCTGTCCTCAGTTGGTGCTGGTCACAGTGTCGGATTACACCCAACCAGCTCTGTGTTGGAGTCGGGTATGACTATGTTGATGGCGCCGCCTAGGTACGTTGGCAGTGTCTGCACTGGAGCAGGCACCAAGGAAGATCTTGGTCTCGCCAGATCCACCGAGGGATCCTCAGGGCACCAACTGCACAGAGGGCAAACCCCCCTGGCGTGGTTTCAATATATTCTAGGTTAAAAATACCGCCCCCTGTTACACACTTTCTAGAAATGGGATTTGAAACGGCAAGTCATCAACGTAGTGTGTAAACCGCAAAGAGAAAGAAACCTTAGAGCCAATCAACAGAGACGAGTAGGCAAGTGGATTCAACGCTGTAATTCTACTGAAAAGGGTCTAAACACTACGGAAGAATGGGTCGACTAAGCCCAAGTCCTACTGCCATTACGCCGACATCTACATAGATGTGTTTGCAAAATCATACTACTTTCTCGGTCCAGCATTTGTCAAGAACTTGTAAACATTTAGTTCTTACAGTATATAGCATTAGAGAAGTTTTGTTGCGAATATCCTTATGTGTAAGTAACAGTGCCAACTACTATCCCAATGTTTTTCTTTTATTTTTGCCCCCAAATAACTGTCCAATTTTCCTTGTCTGGTCTTTATTTTTATGATATTTCCTTCAAATTCCTGATTTCAATTTATTCCAAAGGCAACCGTGTCAATTTTTTTTCTTAAAGTGGGTTGGATCGATATTTTCCAAGCCTTAGTTTGATGCATGGCCGCTTTACTGTGCTTACTTGCTCCTTCAAGGAATTGTTTTACCACTGGCGTGGTAAGGAAACATTTGCCCATGACTCCTCTTGTGTATGCTGCAAGAGCAGATAGGTGTGCCTTTAATGAGGGGTAAGAGCTGCCGATCCGACAGGCGGAGTAAGGTATCTGACCGGGGGATCTTGTGATCAATCTCTTTGGTCTTCTCCTGTTGTACCGGTGCATGAACAGGTTCCAATCGTTTGTGTAACATTTGCTTGCTGTGGGACTTCTTGCTTCCTTGTGTATCTCCATTGACCTTGTTGGTAGCTGTAGGTGCCCAAACTCTACATTTTCAGGAGCCAATCTGCCAGGCTCAGGGTAGCTGGCTCCAGGTGGCATACTTGTCGCACATGCACTGTTAATAGCTCTTGATGTGCTGAGAGTTTTATGACCCTTCCGTGTAGCCGGGTCTGGTGGCTCAGTGGACTAATGCATCTACTGTAGACCTCATGGTCACAAGTTCAAATCCCGGCAGGTCCACTCAGCATTTCATCCTTCTGAGGTCAATCAAATGAATACCACTGAGTTGGGTAACAAACATGTTATTCAGCACTAAGATACCCTGCTGGGTGAACTTGCGCTTATTCAAATACACGTTATGTTACGTTACATCTCCAATAAGTCTGAGAATTACGTTTGTCTCGCCCACGGAGGAGGCTATGAGAACTATTGTCAATTCCTCCTGCTTGCACTTTCGTATCACGTGGGGTATTACAAGTCTCGGAGGAAAGGTGTAGGCAAAGTTCCCTGATTATTTTATCATCATGGCATTCTCTAATTATTTTGGCGGTGAAATCTAGATGTGAAGATAAGCATTTTGCATTCTTGTGTTGTGAATACACGGGTGGGGTGCCCTAGCACCTGAAGTTGCCTTTTACTACTTCTTGTTTTAACTTCCTTTCACGTGCAGTGTTTGCTCATCTACTCAGTCTGTCTGCTTCTGTGCTGAGATCTTCCCATCACCATGAGAGCTTGTTCCCTCTTGTTAGTTGTGCTAGAACATTGCTGCTGTGCTGTCTGAATTAGCACTATCTTCCCCTTCAGGTGTTTGTAGACGGCTTTCAGGGCTAGAAAGACTGTCGAGTTCCAACACATGTATTCTCTGTACTGCCTAAATGGGGTTCCAGAGTCACCTGGTGCTCAGGTTTAACTTGTGCACTCCCCATCCCATGTGGAAAGCATCCATTGTAGTGGTAACTGAGGGAGTTGCTGGCTTGAAAGTTTTTACTGCTGTGATGTTGGAGTTCCACAACCGTATTTCCTTTTATATCTAGCCTGTAACAACAACTATATTGTCCCAACGCACTATTGCTTGTGACCATTGTTGCTGCAGTCACTACTGCACAGGTCTCATGTGTAACCTAGTCTCAGGTACTAGGAGGGATGAATCATGCCCAGCATGTTCACCACTGTCCTCACCGTCAGACACTGACCCTTCTACTAGAGGCGAGCTTGATTTAACACAGCATGGGCTCTTTTGGGGTTTGGGAACGCTCCTGTCTTAAAGTTCAAAGCTGCATCCAGAAAACTTTGTTTTCCTCGTCTTCAGTGATTATTTCTTGTCGCTGAGGGAGAACCCAAGGTTCTATAGTGTCCTTAAGATTGTCGATGTTGTCTTTCTGTTGCCTGAACGTTTTTGCCTTTAATAGCCAATGATCCAGGTGGGGATATACCTGCATTCTTTCTTCTAAGGTGTGCTGCCGTCAGACACTTTGTGAACACTCGGTGCTGAATTTATCCTTAAGGCTAATACTTTAAACTGGCAGAGTACCTTGTTCGACAAAAGTCGAAGAATTTTCTGTGTGATCTATTCATCGGTATGTGTAGGTCTGTAACTTTGAAGTCCATCATTGCCATGTAGCTCCTTTCACTGTGAGAGGGAGGACTTCTTGTCGTGCTGTGATCTTGAATTGTTATATTTAGATTGATTTGTTGAGCGCTTGTAGATCTAAGATGGGCCTCTGGGTTTTGTCTGGTTTTGGCACCAAGAAGTAGGCCGCGTAGACTCCTTGATGTTCTCCCTGTACAGGAACCAGCTCTATTGCCCTTTGCTTCTGAGGTCTTTGACTTCTTGGTGCAAACAACAATGTTCCGCCTGGTTGGTCGTCTTTCGTTTTGGTGGTATTGTGGGAGGTATTTTTGTAAATTCTATGCAATAACCATGTTGGATGATGTTTTGTATCCATTTGACGGAGGTGATTGTTCCCTATTCCTCTCAGAACCTTCTGATCCTTCCTCCCACTGGTGGCTCATGTGGGAGGGTGGACTCTGAGGCAGGTGTTTCCTCCCTCTGGGGGTAGCTCCTCTTTGCCAGCCTCTTCTGTAGTGCCAATGTGGTGGAGTTCTTGTGGCAGCGCTCTGTTGCGTGAATGTTGCATGCGTGGTGGTAGGATGCATGCCTCCCCTCACTGGTGTTCCTTTTCTCTGTGGCATCTTGTATTGTAAGGCCTCTGTAGCCTTTGCAGTGTCGTTCTCCTTCATGAGCTGTAGCACTTCATCCACCATCTCCCCAAAAAGACTGTTGCCAGTGAAGGACATGAAAATAATGGCAAATTGTGCTCCTTCTTTAAAACAAGACAGTCTTAGCCTAGCATGCGGCGCAGGGTTGTTGCGGCGCATAACTGCCGCCTGCCAGTGTCTGCAGCGTCAAGCACAGATTCAAGGCAGGTACTGGCCATGATCCTGCCTTCCTAGACACAATGTTTGTTTTTGGTCGACTCTCTTATTTGTGATGAGTCTTGTTTGAGGAAGTGCTATTGGAGACGCTGTCCCCAGCGGGAGCAACGCAACTCAAATATACAGATATTCATCCCCTACTCAGGGGGGATTCACCAATCAGCACCCACAACCTGATTACACCAGGTTGACTGGACTACAAGCGTGTGCGAAATCCCCACATCCATTTGGCGTTTACATTTAGGGTAAGCAGCCTGCTCCGCAACGCTCGGAGGTATTTTGCATACCTCTGTCATTTGTTACAATGCGATCAGCTCAATAATGGAATACAACCTATAGTGCAAACAATCAATCCTGCACCTCTTCCCCTTCCGGGTCTCTGTTTCCCGTAATCTCGCTCAATTTTTTGAAAAATTCTCTCCCAGTACCTCAGTATTTGTGGGCAGTACCATGCAACGTGTATGAATCCCACTACCTGTTCTGGGCTGCGGTGACATACCGCAGAGTCCCGCAGACCATATTTAAAAAGCTTTTCTGGCGTATAGTACACTCTGTGCATGTATTTGAAATGAATCAATCTAGGTCTACTGTTTAAGGATATATGTTTGGTGACCGTGCAGCAGTATTGCCAGCTTTTATCATCAACCACAAAGTCTAAGTCTTTTTGCCAGTCCTGCCTTGTCTTTATTTATTGCGTTTTCTTAATGTCCTGACCTAAACCATACATTCTGGTACCTAATTTCTGGAGGGTACTTGCTTGTATAATGTGAGTATTGGTATCTCAACAGGCTCCTGCAATTAATCGCCCAGTAATTCTCGCCACGCATGCCTAGTCCTAAGATATTGAAACTGGTCCAGAGGTGATGTGTCTACCCCTTCCCTTGATATATCTTCCCATTTGCAGACCACGCCATCGTGGGAAAAAATCTCCTAGCTTCAATATGCCCAATTTTCGGAGTGTGCTAATTACATCCTTTTCCTTACCCGTAGGGAACCACGTACACCACTCCAGAGGGACTGAAGCTGAGTAAAGCAGCGCACCCGCCTGCTTGTCCAGCAGGTTTTCCCAGGCATGGGTTGTGGTGTTCAACGAGTCTAAAATTCTGTGTCGTCTCTTAGGAGGATAAAAAATTACTTGCGGGAGGATGTCAGTGTCGGGTGCATCGTTTTTTATGTATCCATGTGGTGCATCCTCCGGCCCGTGCATCCAGATACAAGTGTGGGAGGCCTCAGCCACCCTATAGTATAGCTCTAAGTCTGGTGCGTTTAAGCCCCCCATGGAGTAAGGTAACATCGTGTCCCACTTAAACCTCGGCTGTTTGCCAGCCCAAGCTAGCCTAATCATCAGCGTTCGCAGCGTGGTTAAGATATGCCCTGGGAGCGTCATAGGTATATTTAGAAAAAGGAAGAGAAATCTGGGCAGGACCATTTTCACAATAGAAATGCGTCCCAGTAGCGAGAGAGGCAATTTAATCCATCTGTCTATCATTCTCGAGTTTAAAGATAGCCTTCCCAAAATTCTCAGTGAGTACTATGCCAGGGTCTGTATGGATTTGGACGCCCAGATATCGTATTGAGTCTGTGGACCATTGCATGGGAAAGTTAAGCTGTATCGGAGTAGTGCAAGGGGTGAGAGGAAAGATTATGGATTTTGACCAATTAATACGAAGTCCCGACACCTGTCCAAATTGCGTAACATCAGAAAGAACAGGACTGAGATTTCTCTCCGGTTCACGGACATATATCAAGGTGTCATCGGCATATGCAGACACTATTCATCTGGATCCAGGAAATCGGAAAGCCCTATGCCAGTGGTATTCCCTTAATACGCTAAGGAGGGGTTCCGCTACGACTGCGTATAGCAACAGGGATAGTGGGCACCCCTGGCGGGTTCCTCGTGAAATAACTATGGGGCCAGTGACGGCACTACCCACTTGCACTCTTGCCCGCGGTTCTGTATAAAGCACTGTGACCAATCGAAAGAAACACCTCCCCAACCCCCACTCTGTTCAGGACTCCCTTCATGAATGCCCATTCCACTGAATCAAACGCCTATTCGGCGTCTAGGAACACTGCAGCAGCTCTGACTGATGGATCTATCCTTTGTATAGTTCCAAATATAGTACAAAGATTATATGTAATATTTCGTCCAGGGACAAAGCCAGCCTGTTCCGGTTTTACTACCGGAGGAATGAGAGGAGACAGGCAGTAAGCCAGGATTTTGGCAAAAATCTTAGTGTCTACATTTAACAATGAAAATGGTCTGTATGAAGAGCAGGTGTCTGGGGACTTACCTGGCTTTAAGAGTGTGATAATCAGCACCTCCCTCATGGTGGGAGGCATCTCACCTGTCTGAACCATCTCTTCATATAAAGTCATTAAGAGTGGGATGAGTAATTCCTGAAATGCATTATAAAACGTGACCGTAAGGCCATTTATCCCTGGTGCACTACCGGTACGCATCGTTTTAAGTGCGCCTCAGATTTCGCTAGGATGAAGAGGGGCCATAAGGTGTTCCCTATGCGAGTTAGTGAGCCATGTCATTTGTATGTGTTCTAAATAATGCCGGATGGCCTCGTCGTCAGTAGATGTCTTTGTGGTATACAGTTCAGAATAATATCTATAGAACCTGTCAGCAACCGCACTGGGAGCGGTAGGTTTGTGGCCTGCCTCGTCAATTTCTGAAATCACCGCTGCCTCTCTCTTTAGGTCGTATAATTCTTGCTAGTGTAGCTCCCGGGCATTCTCCATCCCCGTAGATTCTGGCTGTCGCATCTATACCCAGGTGTTTTACCTCTCCATCCGTGGTGTCGCGATACTCTTCGAGAACCTTTTTAATTTTTTCTAGGAGTGCAATAGTCTCAGTTCCTTGGTGAGCTTGTTCTAGGCGCGCTATCTCTTGCTCAAGCCTTGACAGCCCATCTCTTAATGCCCGGAGCACTCCGCGTGTTTGGAAATTGCCATACCCCTGATATAGATTTTAAACTTCTCCCACACCGTGGAGAAACTTTCTACTGAACCTATATTTGTTTCAAAAAACGTTTCTATCAACTGCGTCATTTCTGATTTAAAAACTGGGTCCATCAGGGAATATGGGGGGAATCTCCAAAGGAAAGGAGCAGGCTTCCCCGCACAAAAGTCAATGTCCAACAGTACTGGCGAATGGTCAGAGTATGTTCTAGGCAGCGGGTCACAGGCAACAACACGTGCATAGAGGCTCTTGGAGATTAACCAGTAATTAATTTGAGTGTGTGTATCGTGACTTGCTGAGTAATGCATGAAACCTGTAACATTTGGGGAGCGCCGCCTCCAAATGTCTATGAGGCGTAAATGGTCGGCTATCTCGATTATAGCACCGGCTGCGGCAGCTGGACGTCGTGTGGGGCCTTTGGACCTATCTTTTTCAGGGTGTATTATGCAATTAAAGTCTCCCCTCCATATTATCGGGGAGCCTTCTTCCCGCTCTATTGAGCCCAAATTCTGGTAAAATGTTGGTCGTAATAATTGGGGCGATATACATAACTGCCTGTCCCGCTTTATGGCATTTAGCTATAATGTACCTCCCGTTGGCATCTAGTTTTATGCATTGTAGCGTGACGCCAGATCTTGGGTTAAGCAATATAAGAACACCCCTAAGCATGTGATGTGAATACTGTAGAGTGAACCACACCTTGGAAGTATTTATATGAGAGCATTTTGCTGTTAGGTGCAAGGTGAGTCGCTTGAAGCAGCGCTATATCAACCTTCTACTTTTTTAAATATGCTATAACCTTGCGAGTTTTCCTATGTTCATTCAAGCCCCTAAAGGTTCTAGGTCAGGAATTGCACACTATTACCTCTCTTTTGTTTCGTCTCTATGTTTATCATCTCGTAAACATCTCTTGCTATGTGCCCATGTGCGATTCAGGGTAACCACATACCAGGTAGTCGTGCTAAAACAAACAGACTTAGTACCCAAAGCCCACAATCCTCCCTCCCACGTTATGCAAACCCAACCTTTGCATAATCGTCTATTTGACCACCCCCCAACCCACAGTAAACCTACAAATAAAACATTCGACTAGATTACTGTTCCAATGTGGATCACACCCAAGGGCGGATGTTGCAGCCCGGCTAGATCTTTTAGTACATACAATAAAATGCTCCCCCCACCTTTTACTAGGATAACCTCACTCTCCCCCATGGTCTAAATTGAATCATGATATTTCAAAACCACGCAGTGACCGGCAGCAGTAAAACGTAGGAGAGATCCACACTAAGGCCCCTCCCTCTGCCAACCATATCGCTTAGTCATTCCAAAGTCTCATAGTTAGCCAGGGAACAGTTCTGCCTTTTCATATGGATGTCCTGTTTTGACCTAATAATATTCATTTCCCCTTTCTCAAGAAATCCTTGTTGCACCTTCATCGCACCATCTACATATGCCATGTGTAGTGTGATAACCAGCACCCATCACTTATTTGGTTGTTTCTTTTTGTGCCCCTAAAAAGTGACCGCTTCAGTGCTAGTCTTCATGGTCTGAAGCGCTCCTCTCCTTGTCGGATTAGGAATTAGGGGGGCCCTTCTTTTGTGCTGCGCCATCAAGCTTTTTCACCAAGTGCTCTATCTGCTTAGGATCAGAAAAAACATGTGCTGTCCCTTCTACCATCACGCGTAGCCTTGCAGGGTACAGCTCAACTCACGCAGGATCCTCTTTACTGGAGTGAATAGGCACCGGGCGTCCTGACCTTGTTGTGTAAAGTCCGGGTAGATGGAGATATTCATGCCCTCGTGCCACAGTTCTTGTAAGTCTCTGGCCCTACGAAGTGCCATATTGCGGCCCATGTAATTTAGGAGCTTCGCAATAATGGGGTGCGGGGGCCCGCCCGGGGCCGGTCTCAGAGCCAATGATTGATGTGTGCACTCCACCACAAACATATTTGAGAAGTTCTCCCTGCCTAATAGCGTGGCCAATAATTGCTCCACATAATGTTGCAGGTTTGTGATATTTGTGGATTCTGCTACCCCCAACTATACGAATGTTATTGCGCCGTGAGCGCGCCTCCAAGTCCTCCGCTTTTGCTTGAATACTCCGCAGAAGCTTCTCCATTTTAACTTGCGCTTGTGAGCCCGCATTTTGGGCATCCTCAACATCCGAAACCCTTTGCTCAACTGCGTCTAGGCACTCCGTATGCTTGTCGAGACGTTCAGACATGTAGCCTTACAGCTAGAGCGGTCGACTTTAAAGCTGGGGAACCGGGTTCGAGTCTCGCAACAATGCTCAACATCCTGTGATTCTGGGCAAATCCCAGTGTCTAACAAAAATGATTGTGTCCATCTGTAATGAAACTGGTGCTCATGTAAAGCGCTCTGATACCCGATTTCTCGAGTCTAGTTCGCGCTATATAAAAATCTAAAAAAAAATTATAAATAAAACAAAAGTGCGTCAATTTTCGAGTCTATTGTATTCAGGCTGTGTTGCATGGTAACCAGGATTAGCTTCAGATCCGTGTCGCCATGTGAGTCACCAGCCTCAGATTCTGACGAGTTATTTTCGGCGCCTTGTTGTCTGGGTGTTTTCCTAGGTTCTAATGCAGCTTCGTCTGTGATTTTTCTGTTCTACCCATTGTTAATGCCTTGCGCTGTTGGCTGTGGTCAATGAGAAGGAATTAAGCGGCAAGGTTATGCGTGAGGCAGAGCTGCCAGGTTCGATTGTCCTACTAAAGCTGCAGGGATTGGGCAGACTGGGTGACAGCAGAGCACGCCGCCGGCGGCCCCCAGTGCGGAGGAGGGGAGTGACAAAGCAGCGCGCAGGGTGACACAAGCAGGGGTGACTATTCCCCCTAGGTAGCAACGACCACGCGGTTCCAATTCACACAATCCAGCGGATACTCAACTGCGTGGTAACAGCTGCTTTCAGTATGGAGTAGTTGCGCGCATGCAGTTCCGAACAGAGGCGACCCCACACACCAGAGCACCTAGATCTTGTAGCTCAAGTATACACATATCAGATGATTCGGTGCCCGCTAATACGGATACTCAGTCAGGGAGGCCAGCCGCACCCACGTGGCGGGGGAGCGATGAGGGGCATCCTCTAGTCGGGCCCACTATCCCTGGAGGGTCCCGCTGTATCCACACATCCAATGTTCTATCCAAAAGTTGTGGCTCCTAAGCCGCCCACTACAGGCAAGGGACTCGGAGGCCCACCGCAGCGCCCCAGCGCTGGTTCAATCTTAACTCCTGCTCCAGTGAAATCAGGCCGGAGCTCTCCCTGCCTGTAAAGATTAGATGATCTGATGGGGCCCGGGGCCGATTCCATTACCTTCTCTACAGTTGCTGCCCATGCAAGAGCAAAAGACTAATCCGAGTTACATTATGGTAGCGCACAGTGTCTCTAAGAGTCTTCAGGGCCTGATTGTGTCATTCCTTTGGGGTAACGCAAAGCTCTGATTTGCTAGGCCACACAGCGCCCCAGGTCCCGGCGGCACTCTCCTCACCTCAGCGCTCCCGTTGGGTACCAGTCACCGGTCCCCCGCCGGTCGGGGTGTCCTCCCTGGTCACTCTCTGCCCTCCCAGGCTACCCTCCGGCGCACGGCCAGCCGTGTCAACCCCAAGACTGGTGTGAGAGAAGCCTCGGGGCCCCCGGCAGGCCGCTGCACATGCAAGGCCCCACCCCGACCCGGGCAGCCGACCTCCACCCCGCTGTTGAAAACTGCGGGACTCAGCGTGAGCTTCGCCAGGGGGGAGGGAGACAGTCCTTCCGAAAGTTGTTGAGGTGCTGCGTAAGGCTTGGGCAGCCCGCGCTGGGCCGCACAGCCTCCCACCGGTGAGACAGGCGGCGATCGGCGCCCTCCACGCTGGGCTCCCCGTCCGCCCAGCAACAGTCCCGAATGCAGGTGTCTGGCATGTGGAAGGATCGAAAAACACCTCTCCCGGCTCAGCAGTCATATCAGGTGCACCTTCTTAGCGAACAAATGGTGAGTTATCCCTACTTGGGAAGCAGGATTATGCAGGATTGTTGTCCGGCTTGCGGAGCTCTGCTAACTTGCAGCCATCTTGGAGCCGGGCAAGCTCCCCCTCCCCCCCCCCCCCCTACTACATATCATGCTTATTGGAAACAATGAAATCTGAAATAAGGCAAGAGTGAATTGCTGAGAACCGTGCTCCATAGAGGCCCTGCTGCTGTGCTGCACTGTGGAACAAGGCTGCAGCCCGCAGACTTCAAGTCCTCAATGGAAGCATCTTCTTGAGTCCATTTACTGGATTACCTCATTTTTTATGGAGCAGTTAAAAGATGTTTTCATCAAGTTACTGCTTTAGTATGCATTTTAAGTCTATATGCTTCTTTAGGCAAGGAAAAACGGGGTGTTAGGTAACTATGTTGTTTCTAGCATTTAAGTGTTCTGTTTCAAATGTGTGTTTCTATGGTGGAGGTTTGATACTCATGAATATTCATAAAAAAAGGTTAAAAATAAAGCACAGGGGCGTGGCCAACCGTCATGAACGTGTGGATGTAATCAACAGAGCAACTGTACTCGGGCTGCAAGCGTCGTCGTGGAGATCACTGGGCAGGTGGGCCACTCAGACTTGGGCCGTGGGCTTGGGTGCAGAGTGGGCAGTGATCGCAGCTCCAGCTTGATCCGGAGTCCTTGGAGTCGATTTCTTCTGGACACGTCTGCTATCCTCGGGAAACTGGAGTCTTTTTCAAAGGCAGAAGTCCTCCCAGGGTTTGCTACGGTTGCTGGCTACAAGACAGGCCGCCTTTGGGTCACAGGTTCTTTGAAGCTGGAGACAGGCCGGTAGGGCTGGAGCCTAGGCAGTTGTCTTCAGGTTTCCTTGCAGGGATGTCTTTGTTCCTCTTAGGCCATCGCAGATCTAGTTTCCAGGTCTGGGGGAGCCACCTAAATACAATATTTAGGGGCATTTTAGGGGAGGAGCAGGTAGGGCCAATGGGCACCTTTCCTGGGGTGACTACACCCTCAATTATGCCACCATCCTGTGGGAGAGGGGTATAGACCTAGCCCCGATTGGAGGAGTCTCTCCATCTTCATGATGGCTGGGACTGAAAGATGCGCTTCAACTCACCTTCCCCACCTTAGGGGTGTAGTCCGCAGAGGTGGGCACAGCTCCTATTCTTTTAGGTTTTCCCGACAGTTATCCCACCCAAAGTGGGTGTGTAAACTGGGGGCTGTTATCTGCTGCCAGCAGCAGAGGTAGGGGTCGCATTACAACTGCAGCAGGCCTTTGAAGCTTCCTCTTCAAGCACTGTGCCCATCCTGGGGGAAGAGGTGTGACATCTCCACCCAGGATGTGCATTGTTTCGGGTCCCAGAGAGCAAAGGCTCTCCACCCAGGGGTTCAGAAACATGTGTGTGTGTGGCAGGCTGCCTAAAGCCAGTCAATGACCACACCAGGGTAAGTAGGTTTTCAGGGGGCACCTCTGAGGTGCCCTCCGAGTACATGGTTTAATAAATCTCACACTGGCGTCAGTGTGGATTTATTACAAGGAGTTGTTTGCATCTTGAGACCCTCATGGGTGAGTAGTCACGCTTAACAAGTACTGATTGATTTGGTACCAAACACTCCTAGTTTCACTTTAGCCATCATGGTGCTGGGGAACTCGAGTTGTCGAGTTTCCAGCCAATGTACTCTCGATGGCTTCCCTAGGCACTTACAATATTAAGGAATAGACCCTAATACTGTAGGGGCATATCTGCTAATGCCCACACCTGTGATATAGTGAACCCTGCCTTAGGGCTGGTAAGGTCTGCTAAAGGGGTGACTTACCTTTACCTTGGGCAGTGCTAGTCGGCATGGCACACAGGCAGTGTGCCATGCCAACTTTGTTGTTTTGTCTGCACCAGGCCATGCATGCTGCAGTGGCAGTCTGCATGGCCTAGGTGAGGGGTCCCTAAGAAACCCTCTTCAGTCCCAATGCCCTAGGTACCAATGTACCTTTTACTAGGGACTTACAGGGGGGGGGCCTGAAGGGCTAATGGTGGATCAGTTTTAGTGAAAAACACTGGTACTGGGAACCTGGACAGCAGGGGCCCAGTACTCTACAGTCAAAGTTGCATCAAAAGCCAGTGTGTGTGGGGGGAGGAATACTGCAACAGAACCCCATTTTCTCACACCAAAGAAGGCCAAGTCAAACAGAGTTACGAGCTACTTTTCTCAGGCAGCGGGACCCAGTCAGACAAACACGAGAGGCAAGATGGCTTTGACAAAAGACCTCCTGGCCTCACTCAGAGAATTTAAAAACAAGCTTAGGGAGGAACTAAAGACTGATTTTACCTCATCACTAGACACCCTGAGGAACGACATTAATGTCTGGCTAGCCTTCCCTTCAGGCCGATGTTGACTCTGTGGAGGCGAGAACTTTTGCCCTCGAAAAGAAAAGCATTGAAATCGAACAGAGGATAGCCACGCTGGAAACAGACAGACCACTGGATGGCGGAGGGGGTGGAAGACCCCGATCTTGAGACATTTGTGGTGAGCATGTTCTCAAATATCTCCAGAGATAACCCACCCTGAGGTGCAGCTGGAGAGGGTTCACAGAGTGGAACCACAGCGGTCGGGAGCGAATACACGCGCTAGAGACATTTCGGGCAAGTTGCACTCCTTTTATCCTACTGGAGGCCCGCAAACAAGAGCCAATATCGTTTCAGGCAACCTCCTGCTCCCTGTTCCAGGATGTGGCTCCCACTACCCTGGCGTCGTGAATGCTTCTCAAACCAGTCACAAACCACCTCCAGAATGAACATGTTAAATACAAATGGATATATCCATTTGGCATAGCCTTTGATTTTAAAAACAAATCATACCACTTCACAGAGCTGGAGGGAGAGGAGGAGCTGATGGGGATAGACATCTGTACTACAAGGGGAGACTGGAACACGAAAAAATTCAATAGACCAACCACGCACCAGGTCAGGTGGTCAATGGCAAAACTAGTGTAGGGGTCGTCGCACCGAGAAATATGGCGATGATGGCAGAGCTTAATGGATCTTAGACGCCGAATGTACATCTGGGTCTCAGTAGAATTGGAGGTTCATGGAATCGACACGGAACTGCCCATAAGCTTGGCCTGGACACTTGCTTCGAAGTGGGCGACCACTCCAATGTGCTCAAATGATCAAACCGCTTCTAACTGTGGGGGTACCTGGGTGGCGTACCGGACGCTCAAGAACATTTCAACTAGAGCCTGTGCTCAATAGCTTACGAGATGTGAACATGCAGTATACCTGTGTAACTGGGGGTACAGGACGATCAAGAACATTTCAACTGGAGCCTGTGCTCAATAGCTTACGCGATGTTAATGTGTAGTGCACCGGCGTAACTGGACCACATTCTCCAGATCTACGTTTCAACAGATCAGTGTTTTGAATAATGAGGAGCTGCGGCTCCTAACATTGTTCGTTTTTTACAGTTCCGTTTTGTTTTTGGCCGCATGCTCAGAGCTGGCTGAAGGGATGAGGGGAAGGTGGAGGTGACAAGGGGAGGGTGTCAGGAGGGGAGGGTGTCAGGAGGGGGGGTGTCTACATGCGGAATCTTGGAGGGCTGTGCTCTCAGGATGTGGGAATCCGACCGCATAGCATGGTCGCACGCCAAACGATCCCATGGCGGTCACTCTAGGTACTTGGAATCTTAAAGGCCTCAAATCCCCACACAAACTATATAAATTTTGGAAATATATTCTAGATCAATGGTTTGGGATACAGGAAACTCACTTAAAACGCAACGAAAAACAGACTACGACACAAATCCTATCCACTGATTTACAGATCGTCTGCAACTTCTAAACACAATGGGGTGACCCGGTTATCTCACTCATCTCTCAAATTTCCACCAGACGTTAAATCTGATAAGGAGGGTAGGAAGATCATGGTCAAGGGGCTCCTTTACAGCCATAAATGCACCATAGCCACGATTTAGGCTGCAAACTCAAATCAGACTGCTTTTCTCCTCTCCTTCCTTAGCCAACTGGGGGCTTTGCAGAGAGCGAGATTGTTGCTCTGGGAGATTTTAATCTCATTTGTGACCCAGGTCTGGCTAGTATTAACCCCCAGAGGGCACAAACAGGCGTCTTCTCCAAACTCACGAAACAAGAAATAACACAGTAAGGGCTGTTAGATGCCTAGCAAACATTCAAACCCACTACCAAAGACTACATCCTATTCTCCCATACACATAAAACATACTCCCAAACAGACCAAATATTGCAGCCGACCAAAGTGACCACAAAGATACATCTAATAACAATTTCTGACCATGCCCTGCTGGAGCACCCGCTGGATTGGCCGGGTCCAAAGTCATCCTTCTGCAGATGGTTTTTTCAAGCCCCTTGACCCGGGACTGCTGAGACAAGCTAAGGACAACTATCAGGGAGTACTTCCAACAAAATAACCCCCAAGGCACTAATTACACCACAAATTGGGATGCCTTTAAAGCTCTGCTATGGGGAAAATGCACATCGCTTATGACCACTCTCATGAGACAAAAGACCAAGGCGCGCTTGGCACTGGAGGAGGAGCGGCTCCAAGCGGAAAGAGCATCTACGGAATCACCCACATTTATTCTTCAGCCGAAAATGACTGCGTTGAGGGGTAAACTTACAGCTATAGTCTCCACAGAGCAGAACTCACGTTTAAAGTTCTCTACGACTGGTATCTCTACCCCTCAAAGCTCCACAAAATATACCCAGATACGTCTGTTAGATTGTGGTTTAATGGGCGACTTCCGCCACATATGGTGGGACTGCCCCATGATTAGAGGCTATTGGAGCGAGATTTTAGCCCAGATGAAAGATATATTGGGAAATCCCTTGCAGCAGACGCCTGATTTTGCTTTGTTGGGGTTGCACAATTCTTCTCTTAAACACTAAACAGTCGAGATAGATCCATCATGTGGCTTTGTTTGGGGGTAGTCAAGATGGCACTAGCAGCCGCCTGGAAGAAGCAAACAGCCCCCTCCATGTCCCAGTGGCTTGCCAGCCTATGGCAAGGCCTTACCATGGAATGCCTGACCAACAAACTCACGGAATCCCAAAAGGGATTCGACTATATATGGGGACCTCTTGTGAGGTATCTCTCTGTGGGCATACCATTAGTCTCTTGCCACCAGCACACAAGGGGACTTCACCTGTTCCAGATTTGACCCCCCCCGGCTTGGGACACCCCCCTCCTCCATAGTTTAGACTGTCCATTACAACTGCTTGATGACCTCTAATCCCATCTACCACTTACTAGTAGATATTGTTGATGCTCTGTACATGCAAGTCTCACTACCCTTCGTTTTGATTATAAGTTCATTACCTGAAATAGGGAAGGGGATCGTTAGCATGTATCCTCTTCCTTTTGTATTGAGCAACAAGACAACGTGGATTGATTGTCAATTATTGGACGATTTATGGAAGTAACGATTATATATGATACTGTTCTGCCCTATGGAACTGTCTTTGTATATGGTTTCTAGGATGCTATGTCGTCATGCTCTTTGTATGTCTATGAAATTAATAAACACAATTTGAGGAAAAAATAAGGCACCATTTCTTCCCTTGGATCATAAAGGTGACACTTTCGAAATAACGCCCAGATTTATGCTTTCATAGGCTGTAGCTTGAGATTCGGACCGCATTTCCCATTCAGTACTTTACTGTTGGTAGCAGAAGGTGTTTCATTGATTAGTCTATTTTAAGAGTACTTTGTAGGAGTCATTTAATACCTGGATGAGTGACTGCATCTCTCGCTACAACACTAATGATTATGAGCTATTGAAGCTATACAACACTTTTACCCTGCCTCCAACCTCATGCACTGCACCCACCTTCCCCCCACATAGGTCAATGCACCACAACATTTCCAATCACACTTTAAGGACACCAGGAAGCTATGAAAATCGGATCTCATGCTTCGGGCAGGGAAGCGAGCATAAATGATACCTGGGGACTCACTCAGTAACAGAGAAAGTGCATTTGATCTTGCAAGGGGCACTGAAAGGGCGGTAGTAATACAATACGTTTGTCTGACTACATTTCATATTAATATCTGAAATATCTCAAACAAATACATTACATTCCTATAAGTAACAATAGTGTTTAAAGACTTGCTATTGTGAAGCACTCTGATCCACTCCATATTCCACTACAGTCACTACTAAACACAACTATCCGTAAATACTGCTTGTAACCTAATCACCGATCATCGCAAATACATCTCATACAGCCTTCCATCTGGTTTCTGGGAATCTGGAGTACACTCGACAGGAGAATATAATAACTGTTACAATACCATCCACTAAGAAGCCTCCTGTGCTGCTTGATGTCACTTGTGTGCTGCATTTCCACTGGAGATGCCCAGCACAAAAAACACAAAATAAATGTAAATGCGCCAAAGACGAAAACCAACTCGGGCCAACACGTGACTTCACCATATTCGCCATGGCTCCAAATCTCCCAGTAAGTTTAACCCAGTGCTCCCTCCAACCCACACAAAGTCCAAGAGCTCCTCCCATCGCCGAGAAGCAGGGCACAGGTATCACTGCAGAGACACTGACCTGCCCAGGATTTCCAGAAGCTCAGCAATCCCATTGTGATGCTCGGTTTCATAAATAAACCTGCGGAAGAAACAGAAAAGGTTGGTTCAAAAACATCTTATGGACTAACTGTGTCAGAGCTGGACTGAGAGAGCCCACTGCTCTGGCTGCTGGACACAATCAGAGACAGTGTAAAGGCAGTCAAGCCTACTTACTGCAAGTAAAAGAACAGAGGAGCTCATTTCCTTTGATTATCTAGAACAGGTAGGCGCACACACAAATACACAAATCTGCAGACAACACACAGGTTTACAGACAAAACGCACACACGCAAAAATTCAAAAAGAAACATGGGTACGAGCCTCAAAACTAAAAAAACTATAAAACACAGTAATACCCTGCAAATTAGCAACAATGAGTTCAGTTTGAAGCTAGGTAAAAGACCAATCGTATCTCAGACAAAACAAAGATGGGCCCTTCGTGGTGTCCCAGATAAGTCCAAGGTATTAACAGTGGCAATTATTTGTCATTTACTCGCTGCTGCCCTGGGGCCAAAATGCTTTTTTTCTTTTTAGCACTTGACTCTCACGGTAGCGAGTACAAGCAGTCCAGGCTAATGCAATAATGTGATAGGAGCAAGGGCGTAGCTTGGTCAGTAAGATTGAGGGGGGAGGGGATTTTCAGATTTCCCGACAATCACACTGGCATAGAATTTTAAATTACATTATTTGACAAGAAGGGGGCCTGAGAGGGGCTTAAGAGGCAGTGAAAAGGGAAAGGAATGAGGATTGGTGAGGGTACTAAGTGAGAGAAACATAATATTTTGTAAAATAATCAGCATTTTTTAGGGCTTTCCAAAAAGAGATGAGAGAGTATGTGGTTTTGTCAGTGTATCCACGTAAAAATCCTAGGCGAAATTCGACAGGCACCTTACCATACCCGGCTGAAAGCAGCTGTACCCAACTATTCAGCTGAAAATACATTTATTAGTGGGGTGTAACATCCCAAACAACCACCCGAAGCTACGCTCCTGGGCATGAGGACAGACACTCATAAGCCGTAGGATATGAAAAAACTAACAATTTCAAGCAACTTCTTAACGTTAGAAGGAAAAAGACTATTTACAAGCTGTAAAAAAGTTCCACAAGTAAATGAGAGAACTATCAAACATCAGGAATGGGTTAGAGCTGAAGCACCAGAAGCGATTCTTCTTCTCAAGCATCATGCAAGACAGTTTAGTACAACACAGGCCCAACAGCCATGTCGGGTTTGTTGGTGTTGCATCAGGATAAAACAAACATCTGTAACGTCAGTCTTTCCCGACACTACTTCAAAAAGTAGAAATAAAGAATTCTGTGTTTGTGGTTGTAGGAGAGTAGGATCTGCTTCTTATAGTTACCCCCACTTTTTGCTGACGTTTCACTGTTTTCGGCTTAGTCTGACTGAGATCCTGCTATTCAGGACCTCAGTCTATCTGCTTTCTCCTCTAAATTGATTGCATGTACTTTAGGTACACTCCAGATTGGATTCTGGGGTACCCTTATAAGTCCCTAGTATATGGTATACTATGTACCCAGGGCATAGGTACCCCAGAGGCCTCCCAGGGGCTGCAGCATGTATTATGCCACCCCTGAGAGGCCATTCAAACTGACACCCCAGGTCTGCTTACTGCAGCCTGTGTAAGGTGGTGTGTTGGAAATGGCCCTTTTTGCAGGGTTATCCCCAAACTTTTTGCTTTTTTCTCCCATTTTTCCCTGACCGGTTTGTGTTGGTTCTAGGACTCTGGGCACTTTACCACTGCTAATCAGTGCTAAAGTGCATATGCTCTCTGTATAAATTGTGTTATGTATTGGTGTTTCCACGATTGGATGTTTGATTTACTTGTCAGTCCCTAGTAAAGTGCACTACGGGTGCCGGGGCCTGTGAATCAAATGCTACTCGTGGGCCTGCAGCACAGATTGTGCCACCTACGTACGTAGCCCGGAAAAAGGTACCTCAGACCTGCCATCGCAGAGTCTGCGCGCAGTTGGGACTGCCATGTCGACTTGGCCAGTGCACACACTGGCCGGTCCCTAACCTTCCCTTTTCTTACATGTCAGGCACCCCTCAGGTAGGCCCAAGGTACCCCTGTGGGCAGGGTGCAATGTATGTGAAAGGTAGGACATGCCCCGTGTGTGTGGCATGTCCTAATAGTGAATTACAGCCAATTTCGTTTTTCACTATTGCAAGGCTACCAGTTCCCCATAGGACAGAATGGGAGGTTTGTTCATAACATCTTATGAACATAACTGGCCCAGGAATTCGGTAAGAAAATGAAGTTTCGTATGCCTGAACTCAGAATCTAAAGATGCATCTTTTAGTGAAGGTGATTTTTACATTCTGTGTTTGAAAATACCACTTTTGGAAAGTGGGTATTTTCTTGCTCAGTCATCCCATGTGCCTCTGTTGGAATGTGGATTGCCTGTCTGGGTTTTGGATGACAGAAGGCTGGGGGAGCAGGAGGGGCGCCAGATGGTCTAGGTAGGTCAGGAAAGGGCTGAAGAGACCTGGGCTGCGATGGGGGAAGGGGGAGGAGATTTCCTTGCACCTCAAAGGGCCTGCTCTGCCTCTGACAAATGCCGTCTCCACCTCCTGCCAGGAATTCACACCAGAGAAGGCAGAACTGGTCCTGACCGGGCACAGGCCCTCTCTGCCTAAGAGATCAAAGGATTTTTGGACATAAATGCTCTGTCCCAGACCCCTGAACGTCAGAACTCATCTGGAACAAGAAGACTGCCAAGAAGAAGAGCCGGAGAAGCTGCGAAAAGGAACGACTGCTTTGCTGGGTGCTTTGCTGGGCTGACCTGCAGTGGCTGCTTCTGTCTTGGGCAGTGAAAGGCCTGGACTGGACTTTCTGCAACCTAATTTGTGAGTCTCTCCAAGGGCTTGAGGTAGAGCTTGCCCCCTGTTCACGAAGTCTCAGGAACAGCAAAGACTTAAAGTTCTTCGACCCGCAGCACTGGGGACTGTGTGTTTTGTGCTGCAACCCGAAGAACACCAACTCGACGACGTCTACGACGCCACTGCCGACTCCGTGTCCTGAAGGCACCGCAGAGGGCACCGCCACAACGCCGCACCGCAACCCTGGTCCCACCGACGACGCCTGTTGATGCCGCCACCGAGCCGCTGCTTGCACCGCGACCTGTGGGCACCGCACTGCCTCGCTTCACGCCGAAGCTTTGGCACCGCAGAGGGCACCGCAACCCTGGTCTCACCAACGACGCCTGTTGCCGCCGCCACCGAGCCGCTGCTTGCACCGTGACCTGTGGGCAGCGCACTCCGCACCGCCTCGCGCCGAAGCTTTGGCACCGTAGAGAGCACCGCCGCAACGCGACCCTGGTCTCACCAACGGCGCCTGTTGCCGCCGCCACCGAGCCGCTGCTTGCACCGTGACCTGTGGGCACCGCACTTCGCACCGCCCTGCTTCACGAGGACGCCTTGGCCTTCCTGATGCCGCCACTCCCCGCCGAAATAGACGCCGCTGCTTGCACCATGGTTCGAGGGCACCGCTCGTAAGTCACACGAAGCACCGCCCTAATCCCACACCGCAGCCTTGGCCCACCGACGCCGGCACCATCGACTCCCGCTCGTCAGCCGACAGCGCTTCAGCCGCGACGCCGCTGCTGCTTGCATCGCGACCTGCTAGCACCGTGACGAGCACCGCCTTCATCTCGCACCGCGACCCTGGTCTCACCGACGACGCCATCTGACACCGCCACCGAGCCGCTGCTCGCACCGCGACCTGGGGGCACCGCACGCCGCACCGCAGCACCCGACGCCTGTTGGCGCCAGCGCTCTTGATCCCATCAGAAAGGGGCTCGACCTGCAACGTGAGTGACTTCAAGGGCCCCATCGCCCTGCATTTCTGAAAGGTACTGTTTGCGGGTCTTCCCGACACCGTAGCTGGCCTGCGACCCCGCGGTCAGCCAGAACTGTTTTGGATTTGTGTGTTCACGACGCCGTGGTAGCCCGGACGGAGCTATCCACACAAGGAACTCTTTTTAATCAACGTATTTTTGAACTGTGAACTTTTAAGTATAGTATTGTGGATTTTTATCGTTTTTGGTCTTGTTTTAATTATATAAAAATATTGGATATTTTTCTAAACCGGTGTGGTGTCCTTTTGTAGTGCGAACACTGTATTACTGTTGGTTATGTGCAAATGCTTTACACACTGCCTCTAAGATAAGCCTGGCTGCTCGTGCCAAGCTACCAAGGGGGTGAGCAGGGGTTATTTTAGACGTGTAACTCCCTTATCCTGACTAGAGTGGCGGTTTTTGCCTGGCTTTGGGGCCCACGCCCTAGCCTACCAAAAATCCCATTTCTAACATGGTGCATGCACCCCTTACTTAGATATAGGTTCACTATATCTATCCTAATCACTGCACATATAAACCTATCAGTCACCCCTATGGCAGGCCTTATCAATCCTGAAGGCAGGGTGCTGGGTTTTATGTGAGAGGGTGCCCATGCATGAGCAGAGCCCCTCTGCAGCCTTCGGAACCACTATTCCGGGGTTGTCTGTGATGCAGCCAACCAGATACTCTTAAGTGCATTATAACCTCGCGGTAAATGCTAACTTTTAAATGGCTGCAAGGAATTATGTCGTGTTTGGTGTCAAACACCTTGGAATCATACCTCCACACCATTAAATGGTGTGGGAGGTATGATTCCTCCCTCCTAGAGGGAGAAATATTACAGCACCGGTACACCCGGTACCAGCTTCACAGAGCCCTGGCATCACAAAATGGATGCTGCCAGCCACCGACAAGAGTCTGCCCTCCTGCTGCTGGACGAAACTCCAGCAGGGGAGGCTGGACAATAGGTTTCCTGTCACAGGGAGGTGTGAACACCTCCCAGACAGGCTTTAGTGTATTGGGGCTGGGTGGGTGCACTCCAAAAGTGCTTTGATGTCTGCACTGGGGGCACATTTGGTGTCCCAGTGCATAGTCCAGCTCAAACCGGTTGCTGGGGCACCCAGCCCCTGCTCTGGCGCGAAACTGGACAAAGGACCACCCCTCTGTCCTGACCCTCCCATAGGTGTGTCCCCAGAGTTTGTCCCACCCCTTCCTTGGGTATAAAGTAGGAACCCTGACTACAGGACTTTAGATTTTACCTGGACTAAACTCTGCTACAGAAACCAAGTAACCTTCGATGATCTACGCTTTGCTGGACGACTGAAGAATCTCCCTTGGAGTAAAGGAGTTACTCCCCTGCAAGGCAGGCACCTCAACGCATCTGACCGGTTTGCATCCTCACAGCTCCCGACGGACTCCGAAGATTTTGCAACACAGGAGGTGGGTGACCAAGCTTCCCCGAGGCCGACTAGTGCTCTCAGCAAACCTGAGACCCGCAGCCCTCGTGGGGACCGTGCAACCCGAACCCCTGGACACCGTTCACATTTGCAGCAGCATATGCTTTTAGGCGATCCCTGAGGCTGTGCTTAGGGCTACTTGTAGTCCAAGCCCCGAGCAGTGTTTCCACCGAAGATTACTGGCCTACACTTCACGAGTGTTCCGTGGGCTGGTATTGTGTGATTCCTCTCGAGGTCCCTTCGCGATCCCTGGTCCGTTGACCTGTGGGTCCCTGAGAAGGCAACTTTAACTTTCAGTGGACTTCCCTGGTTGCTCCAGACGTGCCCCGACTCTCCATCACTTGGGGAGTCTCCAGGACCTTGCTGGTCCTCACAGAAGCATCATTACTCTGACCGCGTGGGTTGCAGTTGCCAAGGCTCGTTGGTCTCCAATCCGGAAATTGACCCCTCAGCACTCGACATCCTTCGTGGGACAGCTCGCCTGCGGATCCTGGTCGTCATCGTCTCCTGGTCCCCGTGGCTGCAGAGTCAAGCTTCACCTCTTCGCACCTGAAGCACCCCACATCGGTGGGCATTCGATTGCTCCGCTCCTGGTCACGTGAAGTGACCCAGACTTTGTCCCCTCTGCTTTCAGGTTCTTCACACCTCCGATCCAGGCTTGGATCACACCGGACACTTTTCTTCTCCACGGCAGCAACACTTCTTCGCATCACGTCATTGAAAACGACGAGGGTTTCCTACACCACTTGACCCCTATGCACCCGGCTCCTCTGGGATAGGTAACTCGGGTACCTCGGTACTCCCAAGGGTGCTGGCCTTAGAACCTTCTAAATTTAACTGGGTTTGCTTGAAGTCCTCTCCGAAGTGTCCTTAAACTCTAAATTTCCAACCGCGACTTTCCCATAGAGTTGTACGGAGCTCGCGTCTGTGTTCCCACACTGCACCAGTCCTCCGTGGGTCCCCTGTGTCACTACCTTGGGTAGTTCCTTGGGGTCCCAGCGATTCTACGTGCTCTAGGCACTGTCTAGTCAAGTCGTGGTTGTTATACCACTTTCTTAATATATGGTTTGGTCTCCCCCTGGAGCCCACTGTGTATTGTGCTATTTACTGTCGTTGTAGTGATATAATATTGTGTGTCTTGTTCTCTAATCTCATAAAGAGGTTAGTAGAGTGTTTAGTAATAAATACATATATTTTATATACACCTGGTGTGGTTCTCCTTTCATTTGGTCATTCAAGAGGTTATATACTGGTAAAACAAGCTGCTTTACATTCCTTGAAGACTTAGCCTGAAGGCTGCTCTCCAAAGCTACCACTAGGATAGCTTTCTATAAAGGTGGTCTTTAACCTAATCATCAATAAGGGTCGTTTGGACTGGTGCAAGGTGCCCACTTTAATTAGTGGACAGCATATACCAGGCCAACTTCTCACAGTGGTTTGCAGGGATTTTGTTTCAATGATCCAGACAAATGCGCTTAGAAATGCGCTCTTTGTACCTGTTACAGACCCAAGAGGATGCTAAAGAGATACCCACAGAAGCATACACCCTTCTACAAAGTAACCCTTCTACTACGGGAAGCCCAGTGGAGTCAAGCAGGGGGCCATGCTAAGTCTAGGCAATGGTGCCTTGTGGGCAAAATCATGGAAGCTCAAGCTATGGAGTACTTGGTGGGCTTAGCGGCAATAGTGGGAGTCAATTCATTATTTCGGCCCCTTAGTTAGAAGGGGGTGGGGGGATGGGGACTTAGGGGGGGGGGGTCTGTAGCTAAAAAATCTTTTAAAAAAAAATACTTGCAGTGGTAGAGATTCCCCAGACAGACCCCAGGTGTACTAGGGAGTCCAGTAGCCACTGGACGGCTGACTGCGAAGTTTCAGAACCTTAAGGACTAAGACTACAATTGTAACATTTCAAGACTTCCCAAAATCTCTATTCAAGGATGTAGGTGAGGGCACACAAGCGGCAAGGGGATCATATGGTGGCACAGTCTCGCCATTGTTGAGGACTGAAGTTTTATTGTGCTCAAGTCTGCTTCCTCTGCACAGCCGGCTAGTGTGTCCTTTAATCTGTTGGGCAGACTACTCCAAGTGGATCTTTCCAGCAGCGGGGCTAGGGCAGGCTGCCTCAAGTGACTCTTGTGAGAAAGTGCCCTCTTTCTGCATGGTTGCCCCCACTTTTTGCTGAATTGCTGATGTGCTTTGACTGAGTGTGCCCTGGGCGCCTGCTAATCAGGTACCCAGGGCCTATGTTCTTTCCCTAAAACTGCATTAAAGCCTAAACCCAATTGGCATCTCTGGCCACAGGTCAGTCCCTGGTAAATGGTACCACAGGTACCCAGGGCACTGTTACCAGAGAAGGCCTCTAAAGGCTGCAGCACTTATTGTGCCACCCTTAGAGGTCTTGTACCCTGACACACACACACTGCCTTGGCAGGCTGCGTGTCTTGGTGCAGAACAAAGTGAAGTCGACAGGGCACTCATCCCTGTGTGCCATGCCTACAACCCACTGCCTTGGCATAGATCAGTCACTCCTCTAGCTGGGTGCACTATACTAGTGGTGAGGGTTTAGTTGCATGAGCCCTGTACCCCTACAGTGTCTAAGTCCATTCTTAGACAGTGTAAGTGCAGTGCTGCCATTAAGAGTATATGGTGCTGGGAGTTTGTCATTACGAACTCCACAGCACCATAATGGCTACACTGAAAACTGAGAAGTTTGGTATCAAACTTCTCAGCACATTAAACCCACACTGATGCCAGTGTGGGATTTAATGAAAAATGCACACAGAGGGCATCTTAGAGATGCCCCTTGAAAACTAACCCACCTCTTGTGTCCAGGCTGAGTGGCTGCTTTCAGCTGCCACCACCAGACATGTTTCTGGACCCCTGGGTCGAGAGCCTGCTGCTCTCTGGGGCCTGAAACAATGCACATCCTGTGACGAGGTGCCAAGCCTCCACCCCCAGGATGGGCAGGGTTCACGAAGGGGAAGCTTCAAAGGCTTGCCGCCTTTGTGAGCTTCCCAAGGCCACTTGCTGCTCTCAGCAACTGGTCCCCACTGGTTCTGACCCCCACTTTGGCCAGGAGAACCGGCGGGAAAAACAAGTGAGGAAGAGAGGTGTGCCCACCTCTGCCAACTCCACCCCTCAGGTGGGGGGAGGCGAGGTGAAGCACAACTCTCAGTCCACGACATCTTGAAGAGGGGGGGGGGGGACTCAGCCAACCAGGGACAGGCTCATGCCCCCCTCCCACTGGAGGGTGGCATAATAGGGGGTGTACCCACCCCAGGGAAGGGACCCATTGGCCCCTGCCTTTTACCTACCTGTAATGCCCCTAAGGAAAATGCTACTTACCAGTATGCATCTGTTCTTGGCATGTAGAGCTGTAGATTCATATACTTGTGCATAGATCGCCATCTGGTGTTGGGCTCGGATGTTTGCACTTTGTTTTTGTCTTGGAAGAAGCCTTTGTAGTCACGAGGTAGGTGACTCCTCCTTAGGGTGATAGTGTGCATGGGCATCGACTCCATCTCCAGATTGTTTTCGCCATGAAGGGTTACGATGGAGTTAGTAAGAAATAGAAAGAGATGTCCATGTGTAATGTATCTAAGCAAGATGGTACTGCAACAGATAGAGGTATCCGGGGGGGGGCAGGTGGGCGTATATGAATCTACAGCTCTACATGCCAAGAACAGATGCACACTGGTAAGTAGCATTTTCCGTTCGAGGAATATAAGCTGTAGATTATATACTTGTGCATAGACTATACAGCAGTTACCTCTTTAGCGGTGGCTACCTGTATCTGTTGCAGTGGTTTGAAAAAGTGTTCTTAATACAGCCTGGCCCACATTAGCTTGTTGTTTTGCTTGCACATCTACACAATAGTGTTTTGTGAAAGTGTGCGGTGTAGACCAAGTTGCTGCTTTGCAGATGTCATCTAGGGGAATGTTCCCTAAGAATGCCATAGAAGCCCCTAGTTTACGTGTGGAATGAGCTCTAGGGGGAATGGTTAATGCGCGTTTGGCTTTAAGATAGCATATTTGGATGCATTTAACAATCCACCTTGCAATCCCCGCTTTTGAAACGGGATTGCCCTTATAAGGTGGGGAGAAAGCCACAAATAGTTGTTTAGTCTTTCTAAAGGATTTTGTCCTTTCAATGTAGTAAAGTATTGCTCTTTTAACGTCTAACGTGTGAAGAGCCCGTTCTGCCACTGAGTCTGGTAGAGGGAAAAAAACTGGGAGATCAACAGACTCGTTAAGCTAGAAGGTAGAAACGACTAGGTAAAAATGTTGGGTTAGGCCTAAGAACCACTTTGTTATGGATTTGCAAAAATGGTTCTTGTATGGTTAATGCCTGGAGTTCACTAACTCTTCTAAGAGATGTGATAGCGACTAGGAAGGCTACTTTCCAAGTGAGGAACTGTAGTTCACATTTGTGTAGAGGCTCAAACGGGGGACCCGTAAGGACAATATTAAGGTTCCAAACTGGAGAGGGTGGAACTTTAGGGGGAATGATTCTTTTAAGTCCTTCCATAAAGGCTTTGATAGCGGGTACTCTAAACAAAGACAAGTGTTGTCTGTTTTGGAGGTAAGCTGCTATTGCAGCGAGATGTAGTCTTATGGATGTATATGCTAGGTTACATTGTTGTAGGTGTAAGAGATAACAGATAATGTTTTGAATAGAAGCATCTAGTGGATTGATTTTGTTATTTGTACAGTAAATTACAAATCGTTTCCACTTTGCTGCGTAGCATGCTCTTGTGGTAGGACGTCTAGCCTCTCTAATGACGTTCATGCAGTCTGGCGGGAGCTTGAGGTAGCCAAACTCTAAAACTTGAGGTGCCAGATCGCAAGGTTGAGTTGATTGGGATCTGGATGTCTTATCTCTCCATGGTTCTGAGTGAGAAGCTTGGGTGAGAGGCGTAGCTTTTGATGAGGAACTACTGATAGTTCCAAGAGGGTTGTGAACCATGGTTGTCGGGCCCATGTTGGAGCAACCAGGATCATTGTGAGGGAATGCTGTTTGAGCTTCCGAACCACTAACAATTAGCGGGAGAGGCGGAGAAGCGTAAGCAAATTTGCCTGACCAGTTCATCCATAGCGCATTGCCTTTGGACAATGGGTGTGGATACCTGGACGCGAAGTTTGGGCTTTGCGTTTTGATGTGTGGCGAACAGATCTATTTCTGGGTGGCCCCACATGTGAAAGAATGGAAGAAGAACTTGAGGATGAAGCTCCCATTCGTGGATCTGTTGTGTTTGACGGCTCAGCAGATCTGCGATCTGATTGTGTACTCCTGGGAGGTGTTCTGCAAGGAGATACATCTTTTGCGGAATGGCCCATCTCCATATGCTTTGAGCTAGGTGTGAAAGCTGTAGAGTGTGTCCCCCCCTGTTTCTGTATGTAGTACATGGCTGTGATGTTGTCTGTACGGACCAGGACAGCTTTGCCTACCAGATGGAGTTGAAAGGATTTTAATGCCAGAAAAATTGCCAGTAATTCCAGGTAATTTATGTGGCGTTGTTTTTGCCGAGGGGTCCATATGCCCTGAATGGTATGGTTTTGAAGATGAGCTCCCCAGCCGGTAAGCGATGCGTCTGCTGTTAGCACTATCTGTGGAACCGGGTCGAGGAACGGCCGCCCTTTGGAAAGGTTTTGTGGGTTCCACCACTGAAGAGAGCGATGTGTGCGGCTGTCCACCAACACCAGATCTGTTAACTGACCTTGAGCCTGGTTCCACTAACGTGCTAAGCACTCCTGTAAGGGACGCATTTGGAGTCTTGCATAAGGGACAATGAGAATGCAAGAGGCCATCATCCCGATCAACTGCATGAACACTCGAGCTGGTAATGAGTGTTGAGGCTGAAATTGTGATATTAGAGCTTGAATGTTGCATATCCTGACTGGGTTGGGGTATTCTAGAGCTTTTGATATTGTTGTGCGTTGGGCGGTTGGAGGTGGGACTTGGTGAGGTTCACCGTGAATCCCAATTGGTGAAGCAACTGGATTGCTTTGTGGGTGTGTTGCACACAGCTGTTGTGTGACTTGGCTTTTATGAGCCAGTCGTCCAGATAAGGGAACACGTGAATATGTTGTCTTCGTAAGTGAGCTGCTACTACTGCGAGGCACTTTGTGAAGACTCTGGGTGCTGTGGTAACCCCGAACGGGAGGACTTTGAACTGATAGTGTTGACCGTCTACCACGAACCTGAGATATTTCCTGTGAGCGGGGTGAATGGGAATATGAAAGTAGGCGTCCTTTAAATCCAGAGTGGAGAGAAAGTCGCCTTGTTGAAGCAGTGGTAGCACCTGTTGGAGAGTGACCATGTGGAAGTGGTCTGACTGAATGTAAAGGTTTAACGGTCTGAGGTCCAGTATTGGCCTGAGAGCCGTCCTTTTTTGGAATGAGAAAATATAGGGAGTCAACCCGTGCCTTGATGAGGCGAGGGGACTGGTTCTATTGCAGGTTTTTGTAATAAAGAGAGAACCTCTTGTTTTAGAAGCGTCAGATGTTCCGAGGACATTGGACGTTGTCTGGGAGGAATGTTTGGGGGAGTGGAGTTGAGTTCCAGGCAATAACCATACTGGATAATTTGTTTTACCCAACGGTCTGTTGTGATGGAGTTGCAGACAGGTAGGAACTGTGAGAGACGTCCCCCGACAGGAGTGGAATGATTGGGGGGAAGTGGAGGATAGTCACTGCTTGGTGGTAGGGGAGCTGCGGGTGTTGTTACCGCGGCCTCTTCCCTTATTGTTGTTACCCCTGTATCCTCCTCAAAAATATCCTCTGGAGGAGGTAGTTTAATTGGGACTTTTATATGATTAAGAGGGATGTTCTGAGCCAGTGGTTTTGGAGCCAGCCCTGTAAAAGGAGCGACGAAAAGAGCCTCTAGAGGAAGACAATTGCAAGGCCCCCATGGACTTGGCAGTCTCAGTATCTTTTTTCATCTTTTCTAAATATGTGTCGACTGTGGGCCCAAAAAGATGCTCTTGGTCGAAAGGCTGATTAAGAATAGTGGATTGCACCTCTTGCTTGAATCCGGATATGCGGAGCCAAGAGTGCCTGCGTAGAAAAACGCTGGTATTAATAGCACAAGATGCTGTATCAGCCGCATCGAGGGCTCATTTTATAGATGTGTTGGTTATTAGTTTACCCTCATGTATAAGGTCATTAGCTTTGTTCTTGTATTGGTCAGGCAGATGTTGCATAAGCTTTTCAAGCTCATCATAGTGAGCTCTGTCATACCTGGCTAACAAAGCTTGGGTGTTGGCAATCCGCAAGCGATTTGCAGCCTGTGGCGCAATTCGTTTGCCAGATGCGTCTGAGTTTTGATTCCTTATCAGGAGGAGGGGCGTCGCCTGTGCTCTGTGAATTTGCCCTCTTGCGTGCATTAGACACCACAAGAGAATCTAAAGGGACCTGACCGCTGATGTACACTGGGTCATTGGGAGCTGCCTTATATTTTTTGTCCACCCTGGTTTTCAGGATCCTGGCTCGGACAGGGTCTTTAAACACTTCTGGTGCATGTTTTAGCATGCCTTTTAGCATTGGTAGGGTGTGTGTGGACTTTTGTGAGGGTGCAAATGTTTCCAATAAAAAGTCTTCTTCTAAGGGATCAGAGTGTAATTGTACCCCGTGGTATTGAGCTGCCCTATTAATTAGTTGCGCAAACCCAATATTATCATCTGGTGGCGATGGCCTAGAGGGATAGAGATCCGGGTCATTGTGTGGATCGGGATCTGTATTGTAATCATCCCAAGGATCTACATCGTGTGGGATGGTATGTGCGTCATCATCCCTATCTGGATCTCCGTTCCCATCCCCATCATTATAATCATCTTCATCATCCTGTGGTTGAGGTGAGGGGAGTGTGCTGGAGAAATTAACAATTAGGATCAGCTGGAGAGGGAGGTGGAGAAGTATTAGTGCCCGTTTCTCTCTGTTTAATGGGTATTTCAGAGTCCAGTGAAGTGTCCAGTTTCCTCTTTTTAGGAGGCTTGGCGACATGACCGGTTTGTCGGTCAATGTGTAGTGTTTTTTGCTTTGGATCCGAAAAATCTGGCACAGACTGTTTGGGTACAATGTCCTTTTTAGGTGCCGAAGGTTTAGGGTCAGAAAGTTCTTTTGCCTTTGTTTCTGAAGCTTGCTGTGGGGTCTTGGACTCTTTAGCTTTTGGTATAGGAGTTTGTGGCTCCGAGACCTTTTTCGGCTCCAAAGGTCTTTTCGGGTCCGAAGGTTTTTTCGGTTCCGAATGTTTGCCCTTTGTTTGTTTCGACGCCGAGGGCTTCGGCGTCGAGGCTGTTTTCGGTGCCGAGGAAGAAGGGTGTGGCACATCTTTGGCTTTGGGCTTCGGTGCCAAAGGTGACTTGTCGGTACCGGAACGGGGTTGGCTCGAGCCCGAGCCGGAAGGCTTTTCTTTCAGGTTCATAGCTGGGCCCGAGGTCGGGGCGTCTGAAATGTGTTGCCGGTGTCGACCTGAGCCAGAGGGCGAAGGTGTTACCGGAGCCTTTTGTTTGGGGTTGGGCAGGAGAGGGGTCTCGGTACTCACGGACCGCTGAGCTGGTGTAACTGCCTCGTCTTCGATGTCGGAGTCGTCGGCTTCGGAGACGGAGATCTCTCCTTCATCAGCTTGTTGTTCTGGCTGGACTTCGGGATCTGCTCCGAAGATGTCCGGAACCAAGCTGCTTTCGCTGGACATTTCGTGACATCGAGCGCGATGGTCAAGGATGTTTTTCTTCGACCTGAAAGATGCAGACCTCACAGTTCTTGTCCACGTGCTCCGGGGAGAGGCAGAGATTACAAACCTGGTGTAAGTCCGTGTGTAGGAACTTAGCACCACACCCGGGGCATTTTTTAAAAGGAGTTCTTTCCATTGACTGCTGGCGTGGATAGGCCCAACGGCCCGCGTCGAAGATCTAGGTCGATTTTATATTTTTCGAAGATGCGCGTCGAAAGGGAAACGCGATCAAGACAATACCGTCGAGTGGTGAGGGATTGCGCGTCGAAGGGGGTTCGAGAACGACACCGACCCGGAGCGCAGCAAATCACATCCGAACCCGATGGCGGAAAAAAACAATCTGGAGATGGAGTCGATGCCCATGCGCACTATCAACCTAAGGAGGAGTCACCTACCTCGTGACTACAAAGACTTCTTCCAAGACAAAAACAAAGTGCAAACATCCGAGCCCAACACCAGATGGCGATCTAAGCACAAGTATATAATCTACAGCTCATATGCCTCGAACATCTAGTATTTAGGGGCACCCCTGAACCTTGCTTCCTCAGACAAGAACCTGCAACAAGAAAAGAAGAAGGACCGAACAGCTGTGCCGAAGCTAACAAGAGGAAGACGCCCACTGACTATCGGCATGTCTCCACCTCGAACCTGCTCCTGCGAAATCCCGGTGTGTCCTGCAGCCAGCAACCTCGAAAACCCCGGAGGACCTGCCTGCCTTCAAGCACAAAGACTTTGTCTCCCATGAACACCGGATTTGTTCACCTGCAACCTCTGGCTCCGGCCGGACACCGGGAATCTGCCCCACTTTGCACCCGCCGTCCACGGCCCGAGCTCGAGTGGGCAAACACTACGAGGAGGTCACCCCGGCGATCCTGACCCGAGATCCGGCGACCCCTGACCTGCCTCAAGCCTCCAGCCGACGCCTGCAGCCTAAATCCAGAAGGCCCCGCTAACTGCGACCAGGAGCTGGTAAGAAGATTCGACCCCAAAAGGCACCCCTGCACCCGACGCCCCACGGCCTTGTGTGCCAAAACCAAAGGTGCCTCACCAACCCTAACTTCCAAACTTACCTCTCGAAGTGGTGGTCGCACCCAGAAGACCTTCGTCCCCAAGCCTGCAGTGTCTTTCCAAACCGGAGGTTCCCCATTGAAACCAACAGGGCGCCCGACGTCGAAACAGCACCCTGCACCCGGCCGCCCTAGTGCCGCTGAGGGTGCACCTTTGGTGCTACTTTGTTTCCCCATTTGCCCTGAGCTAAAGTCCAAGAGCTTTGCTCCCACAACCAAGTGGCCTGCTCGTCAGCAACCACCAACCGGAGGCCCCCTATCCCTCATTCGATAACCTTGGGCCTCAGCACTCTGCACCCGGCCGCCCTAGTGCCGCTGAGGATGTAACTAGAGTGCATCCTTGACCCTGGGGGACCCGAGTCTACCCCCAGAACCTCAACTCCCACTACCAAATACTTACCTCAAAACCGATAACACCATTTTCCTCCATAAGATAACATTGACTGTTATTCTGTGAAAAGTTTCTAAGTGTGGAGTTTGAGAAACTAAAGAAATTCTTTAAAGTTGCATAATCTAACAAAAACGATTTTACTTACCTGTTTTCAGGAAATGTCCCAGAGTAGTATCTAGGTATACTACTCTGTGTAAGCCTAGTAATCTCAAAAGTTACTTACCTGCTATTTTACTAAAAAGCCTATTCAAGTCTATGTACTGCATTTATTAAGAATTGCATTTCTCTGCATCCAAACTGTAAATCAAACCAAAGTGCATATACAATTATCATTCAAACTGTATTTCAATTGCATTACTACTGTAAAGTACTTATTGCTTACCTGTGCCAGGCTTGCTTGGTTCTAGAAAATAAAATAACTAAAAGAATATTTTTATACAAAAACAATTGGTGCGAGTTCAGTCTTTGAGTGTGTGAATTCATTTGCTGACTGAGTGTGTACAACAAATGCTTAACACTGTCCTCTGATAAAGCCTTACTGCTCGACCAAGCTACCACTATTAGAGAGTGAGGTGCTATCTACTTTTACCTCTCCCTACCTTTGGGGTTCCACTGGACTCAGTGCACACTATACCTCACTTTGGTATAATATATATATATATATATATGTGGAAAATGAAGGTTGCCACTTCGTTGGGATGCACTCACTGAGGGTAAGCCAAAATTCAAAAAGGCAGCACACTAGAAACCTCTCCCCACACAGGTACTGCCAACGCGTTTCGGATAACCTCCTTCCTCTGGGCAGTTTGTAGAAAAAGGAGAGGCAAACAACAGGCTAGCAGAACATCCCCTCTTTTATTTCTAAAAGTCTCAAATGCAAGTCAGGTAAGTTAATACTTGCATGCTGGGACTGGTAGTCTTAACTCCCAAGTGGGCGTTGCCTCGCAATTTCCTCAAAATTTATCGTGGGACAACCAAAGTTCCAAAGCGGCGCCGGTATAGCGAAGGCTCCCCCAGCTCCGTATCGCCATGCCAGTGCAAATGCCACGGACCTGCTTGGATGTCGCAGCGGTGCAATCCCGTGACCTGGGCTGGCCACTATTACTGGAAAATGAAGGTTGCCACTTCGTTGGGATGCACTCACCGAGGGTAAGCCAAAATTCAAAAAGGCAGAGGAAATTGCGAGGCAACGCCCACTTGGGAGTTAAGACTACCAGTCCCAGCATGCAAGTATTAACTTACCTGACTTGCATTTGAGACTTTTAGAAATAAAAGAGGGGATGTTCTGCTAGCCTGTTGTTTGCCTCTCCTTTTCTACAAACTGCCCAGAGGAAGGAGGTTATCCGAAACGCGTTGGCAGTACCTGTGTGGGGAGAGGTTTCTAGTGTGCTGCCTTTTGAATTTTGGCTTACCCTCAGTGAGTGCATCCCAACGAAGTGGCAACTCATATATATATATATATACTATATATATATATATATATATATATATATATATATATATATATATTGGCTCTGTATATACTATACCAAAGTGAGGTATAGTGTGCACTGAGTCCAGTGGAACCCCAAAGGTAGGGAGAGGTAAAAGTAGATAGCACCTCACTCTCTATTAGTGGTAGCGGTCGCCAGTAGATAGTTATAGTTACAACCTATTATCCATAGGAAATCCGCGACATTCTATTTGAAATAACTCTCTTGCCGGTTGACGTATCTTCGCGAAATTTTCAAACTTCGTGGGGCGCTCCGGTCCGCTCCTACCCTGAAAGTCTCGGGGTGATACGTCAAGCGGGGGCCGAGAAAAAGGGGGTCCCAAAACGCGTTTTCCCCATGCATTTTCCCATAGGAAACTTTAGATACGGCTACAGCCCGAACTGCTGAACGGAATTACACCAAATTTGGCAAAGAGGTAGTTCTTGGTTCAGAAAGAACCCTTTTGTTAAATGGTGTAAATCCGTTCAGTAGTTGCTGAGAAAATCAAAAGTAAAAGTACATATATATCTATGGGCACGGAGGATTCGCGCACCCTGAGCGCACGCTGCGCGCACCGTCCCGATCACGAGCTGCATGTTAATTGGCTGTCAGCTGGCTGTCAACATTCCGATTCAGGAAATGTTGGCAGCCATTTTGTCCCTCTGTAGAACCGAGGGACAGAAACAAGTGCGCAAAGCGCACAAAGGAGGAGGTAGAAACACCCTGACCCCTAGGTTTGCTCAGGGGGTCCCACAAGGACCCCTGGGCAAAAAAATTTTTTTTTTTTTTAAATTGGCAGGATGCGCTCAGGGAGCGCGAACCCTGCCGAAAAAAAATCGAAGCGCGGTCTCCGCGCTTCGATGTTATTGGCCCCGGGTGGCCCAAGTCCCGAGGGCATGCTGGGGGGTTAATTTTATGTGTGGGGGCCTCTAAGGGCCCCCAAGCCCGAGGACCACCACCCCCGGGGCTTTATGTACAATGGTGCGGGAGGGCTCTGAGCCCTCCCGCAGCCCGAGGACCACCACCTCCCGGGGCTTCTTTTTTATTAAAAACCTGTGTGGGGGCTCCAGCCCCCACACGCCCGAGGACCACCACCTCCCGGGGCACTAAGAAAAATTACAATGGGGGTCCGTTTTGGACCCCCAGAGCCCAGGGACCACCACCTCCACGGGGCTGTGCACTGAATGGGAGGGGGCCGCGCGGCCCCCTCCTGGAGCCCTTGATGGCCCTGGGGACCACCACCCCCAGGGCCGGCTCCTGCAGTGTCCCGGGGTGCCTACCCCGGGACACTGCTGTTTGCAATGACAGGACGGGAGCCTCGCGGCTCCCGTCCTGTCATTGCAAACTTGCTTTGGATATTGGAAGAGAGGCAGGAAACCTGCTCTCTCTTCCAATATCCAAAGCCGATTGCTTTCCACATGGGGAGCAGCATGTTAGCTGCTCCCCATGTGTAAAGCAATGCCGGCTCCCGTAGGACACGGGGAGCCGGCGGGACTGTGGGGGTTTGGGGACCCCCACAGTCCCCAACTTGAGGCCAGCTCCGGGGGATGGGGTCCCGGGGCAAGTAGTGGCCCGGGAGGGGCCACGCGGCCCCCCTCCCCCAAAAAAAAAAAAAAACGATCGGGCCCGCAGGCCCCGCCCCTTCCTTCACCACTCTGCAAACGCGCCCCTGGCGCGTTTGCAGAGAGGAACAATTCCCCTTGAATACTGGGGGTCCCTGGGGGCCAACTAGCCCACCAGGAACCTCCAGTATGCGCCAGGGGCTGCCTTGCAGAGAGGTGTACAGAGGCCACGCCCCTTTTTACACCTCTCTGCAACGCAGCTCTATGGCGCTTTTTGGAGGTATATGGGACTTAATCCCCCAACTTAAAACGCGCCACGGGCGCGTTTGCACAGTGGTGAAGGGAGGGGCGGGGCTTGAGGTGACATGTGTGCAAACAGGCCCCGTGGCGCGTTTTAAGATGGGGAATTAAATCCCCTTCAATCCTGAGTGTCCTGAGGGCCAACTAGCCCAACAGGTACATCCAGAAAGCGCCACAGAGCTGCGTTGCAGAGAGGTGTAAAAGGGGTGTGGCCTCTCTACACGTCTCTGCAACGCAGCCCCTGGCGCATATTGGAGGTTCCTGGTGGTCTAGTTGGCCCCTAGGGACCCTCAGGATTCAAGGGAACTTAATCCCCCAACTTAAAACGCGCCACGGGCGCGTTTGCAAAGATGTCACCTCAGGCCCCGCCCCTCCCTTCACCATTGTGCAAATATTCCTCTAAAATCAGCCGAAATACGAATTCCGATTTACTCACCTGTTATCAGGAGAGACCTCAGTGCTGCATCTTTCAGCCCAGTACTGATCCTGAAAAGTAATTTTAACCGTACTTACCGGTAACTTGAATTTCCTTCATAGGCTAACATTGACTGGTTTCACTTGGAAATTCTTCTAAGTGTTGATTTTTGAAACATACAAATATTCCTCTAAAATCAGCCGAAATCCGAATTCTGATTTACTCACCTGTTATCAGGAGAGACCTCAGTGCTGCATCTTTCAGCCCAGTACTGGTCCTGAAAAGTAATTTTAACCGTACTTACCAGTAACTTGAATTTCCTTCCATAGGCTAACATTGACTGGTTTCACTTGGAAATTCTTCTAAGTGTGGAGTTTTGGAACTTTAAAATATTCCTCTAAAATCAGCCGAAATACGAATTCCGATTTACTCACCTGTTATCAGGAGAGACCTCAGTGCTGCATGTTTTAGCCCAGTACTGATCCTCAAAAGTAATTTTAACCGTACTTACCGGTAACTTGAATTTCCTTCATAGGCTAACATTGACTGGTTTTCAGCAAAAAGTTTCAAAGTGTTGATTTTCACAAACTACAAATATTCCTTAAAAATCGCCTGTATGACTTAAACGCATTCTTTCAACTGTTTACAGGAGATGCACCAGTGCTGGATCCAGGATCCAACACTGAGTAAGAAAAAGTAACGATAACAGTTTTTACCTGCTAAGTGAATTTCCTTCCATAGGATAACATTGGTGATTCTATGAGAAAAAGTTTCAAAGTGTCAACTTTTAAAATACAATAATATTCCTTAAAAATCACGACTGTAACCAAAACGCTTTTACTCAACTGTTTACAGGAGATGTACCAGGACTGAATCTAGGATCCAGTCCTGTGGTTAAAAATGTAATCCATAAAGTAACTAATTGCATTTAACTAGAAATTCACATTGAGCTGAATGTTGCATTGTGTTTGAAAATGTGTTGCCCATTGCAACAACTGTAACTACTGTACTTAAAAGTCTATTGCCTATCTGCAAAGTATTTAAACTAAAGTAATTCATTCTGAGAAAGTATTTTTGTAATGTAATGTATAATGTAATTACAATGTAATTTGACAAATAAAATATGTAAAAAAAATTGTTTCTAAAAATGTAGTAAATCAGTTTGAAAAAAATTAATATAACAATTAATACATTTAAAAATTGTCATTTACAAAACCTTTGAAATTCACTGAAAAAACCGTAGGTTTCAGGCACGTTATAGTTAGAAATTAGCATTTAAAAAACCTTTGAAATTCACTGAAAAAACCATAGGTTTCAGACACGTTATAGTTACAAATTAGCATTTAAAAACCTTTGAAATTCACTGAAAAAACCATAGGTTTCAGACACGTTATAGTTACAAATTAGCATTTAAAAAACCTTTGAAATTCACTGAAAAAACCATAGGTTTCAGGGACAGTTATAGTTACTTGGACATTGCACTCGTACAAAACCCGTGAAATTCCCCGTTATAGTTAGTTCAGCTAACTATAACTCGCGCCCCGCAATGCACTGCTGATGACGTCACATATTACATCACTCATGACATGGTCAGTGACATCACTGATGACATCACTGATGACATCTCAAATGACATCACTGATGACATCATCCACGTGATAATCTGATGCACCTCCTCACACCCTAATATAATCTTTGATACACCCACTCTAAATTACAGACTGCCATTCTCAAAACCATAGACACTCCAACACCAATAACTACATACCCACTCACTGATTCTTAGGTCTACACACACACATCCACTCACTCACCCGTACAGTCACTCATACTTACGGTCACTCAGTACAGGACTATCATATGCACTCTTACTCCTATATAGACACTCAAACACCGCCACTCATCCATAGAGATACTCACACACCTAGTCAGTCATGCAAATAATTAAACACACTGCCATTTACTCACCTATACAGTTATACACACACACATCCACTCACTCACCCGTACAGTCACTCATACTTACGGTCACTCAGTACAGGACTATCATATGCACTCTTACTCCTATATAGACACTCAAACAACGCCACTCATCCATAGAGATACTCAGACACCTAGTCAGTCATGCAAATAATTAAACACACTGCCATTTACTCACCTATACAGTTATACACACACCAGCTCACTT
Source organism: Calotriton arnoldi (assembly GCA_963921515.1). Taxonomy (NCBI): domain Eukaryota; kingdom Metazoa; phylum Chordata; class Amphibia; order Caudata; family Salamandridae; genus Calotriton; species Calotriton arnoldi. Next base: position 1,378,737 of record CAWUFW010001623.1, on the reverse strand, counting down.
ACTCATACAAATACTAGCACATTCTTACGCTCTTATACAATCACTGATACAAGCACACACTCATCCATACAGCCACTATCACAATCACTCACTCTTGCTTATAGCTATTTATATACTCCAACACACATATATACTGCCTTTCACATATGTAGTTACTCACACATGTACCACTGGGACATACATTCACTCACTAACACACTCTTACACACACTTACCCACCCATACAGTCTATCACAGATGCACTCTTGAAACCATCCACCCAGTGAATCACCCACTCACACATCTATGCACAGAGTTGCACACACCCCTCCCACACAAACACTCAGGCACCCATACAGATACTCAGACAAGCATTCAATAACTCGTATAGAAAATCATTTAGCTATTCACAAACACATGCAGCCACTTACACAGCAACAGACGGATACAGACATACACCCAGTTTAGTCACTAACCCATGCATTCAGTAAGATACGTTAAATCACTCACTTATAGAGTCAGTCACGCACCTACTAAATCATCCATACAGACACTTAGACACCCACTCATTCTTCAATACGTCTTTTCCTATATATTTTAAAAATATTTAAACTTTACAGAAACACAGTCACTGGATGATGTCATCAGTGATGTCATTTGAGATGTCATCAGTGATGTCATCAGTGATGTCACTGACCATGTCATGAGTGATGTAATATGTGACGTCATCAGCAGTGCATTGCGGGGCGCGAGTTATAGTTAGCTGAACTAACTATAACGGGGAATTTCACGGGTTTTGTACGAGTGCAATGTCCAAGTAACTATAACTGTCCCTAAAACCTATGGTTTTTCAGTGAATTTCAAAGGTTTTTAAATGCTAATTTGTAACTATAACGTGTCTGAAACCTATGGTTTTTTCAGTGAATATATATATATATATATATATATAGTAAATGCTACTTACCAGTATGCATCTGTTCTTGGCATGTAGAGCTGCAGATCCTCACACTGTGCATTAGATCGCCATCTGGTGTTGGGCTCGGATGCTTGCACTTTGTTGTTGTCTTCGAAGAAGTCTTTGTAGTCATGTGATAGGTGTCTCCTCCTTTGGACAATAGTGCGCATGGGCATCGACTCCATCCTCAGATTGTTTTTCGCCATATTGGGGAGTGATGGAGTTAGTAGAAAAGAAAAGAGATGTCCATGTGTGTGTATCTAATTAAGATAGGACTGGAGCACATACAGGTCCCGGGGAGGTGGGTGGGCGTGTGAGGATCTGCAGCTCTACATGCCAAGAACAGATGCATACTGGTAAGTAGCATTTTCCGTTCGAGGCATGTGAGCTGCAGAGCTCACACTGTGCATAGACTGTACAGCAGTATCTCCCCTAGCGGTGGTCACCTGTATGTGTTGCAGTAGTTTGAAAAAGGGTTTTAAGGACAGCTTGGCCCACGGAAGCTTGTTGCTTGGCTTGCACATCAACACAATAGTGTTTAGTGAAGGTGTGTGTTGTAGACCATGTGGCTGCCTTACATATGTCTTCTAGGGAATGTTCCCTAAGAATGCCATGGATGCCCCTAGTTTGCGTGTTGAGTGCGCTCTAGGGGGAACTGATAATGTGCGTTTGGCTTTTTGGTAGCAGATTTGGATACATTTAACAATCCACCTTGCAACCTCGGCTTTTGAGATGGGGTTACCTTTGTGTGGTGGAGAGAAAGCCACAAACAATTGTTTGGTTTTGCGAAAGGATTTGGTTCTGTCAATGTAATACATAAGGGCTCTTTTGACATCTAGGGTGTGGAGAGCTCTTTCTGCCACGGAATCTGGGTTTTGGAAGAACACAGGTAGTTCTACTGATTGGTTAAGGTGGAAAGGCGAAATGACTTTGGGAAGGAATTTTGGGTTTGTTCTGAGAACTACCTTTTTATGATGTATTTGTAAGAAAGGCTCTTGTATAGTTAAAGCTTGTAGTTCACTGACTCTCCTTAGAGAAGTGATTGCAATTAGAAACGCAACTTTCCATGTAAGGAATTGAAGTTCACATTTATGTAAGGGTTCGAAAGGTGGACCCATGAGCCTGGTAAGTACTATATTAAGATTCCACACTGGGAAGGTGGTAATCTGGGAGGTATGATGCGCTTAAGGCCTTCCATGAAGGCTTTAATGGCGGGAACTTTGAATAGTGATAAGTGTTGCCTGTTTTGCAAGTAAGCAGCAAGGGCTGCGAGGTGCAGACGTATGGATGAGTATGCAAGACTACATCTTTGCAAATGTAGCAAATAGCAAATGATGTTTTGCGTAGAGGCTTGTAATGGTTGGATGTTATTATTAGTGCAGTAAATAGCGAATCTTTCCCATTTAGCTGCATAACAGGCTCTGGTAGTTGGGCGTCTAGCTTCTTTTATAACGTCCATGCAGTCTGGGGGTAGGTTAAGGTAACCGAATTCTAGGACTTCAGGAGCCAAATTGCAAGGTTCAGCTGAGATGGATCTGGGTGCATTATCTCTCCATGGCTCTGCGTTAGCATTGTTGGGGAGAGGTGTAGTCTTTGGTATGGGACTACTGATAGCTCCAGTAGTGTGGTGAACCACGGTTGGCGTGCCCATGTAGGGGCTACTAGTATCATTTTGAGAGACTGTTGTCGAAGCTTGCGTACTACAAGTGGGATGAGTGGGAGCGGTGGAAAAGCGTACACAAATCTGCCGGACCAGTTCATCCATATCGCATTGCCCTTGGACTGCGGGTGTGGAAGCCTGGCGGCGAAGGTTGGGCATTTGGCGTTTTGGTGTGTGGCGAACAGATCTAAGTCTGGCTGGCCCCACATCTGGAAGAAAGGTAGAAGAACTTGTGGATGTAGTTCCCACTCGTGAATCTGTTGTGCCTGTCGACTTAACAGATCTGCAATCTGATTGTGAACCCCTGGTAGGTGTTCTGCTAGAAGGTAAATGTTTTGTGGAATGGCCCACCTCCAAATGTCCTGTGCTAGTTGGGACAGTTGTGGAGAGTGTGTCCCCCTGTTTTTGTATATAGTACATAGCTGTGATGTTGTCTGTTCGGATCAGGACAGCTTTGTTTTGTACGTGGAGTTGAAAGGACTTGAGAGCTAGGAATATGGCTAGTAACTCTAGGTGGTTGATGTGGAACAGCTTCTGCTGAGTGGTCCACTTGCCCTGTGTTGTATGGTGTAACAGGTGTGCTCCCCATCCTGTAAGGGATGCGTCCGTGGTTAGTACTACTTGTGGAACCGGCTCTAGGAACGGCCGCCCCTTGGACAAATTGTTGGTGTTCCACCACTGCAGAGAAGCGATGTGTGCGGCTGTCTACCAACACCAGATCTGTAAGATGTCCGTGAGCCTGGTTCCATTGGCGCGCTAGGCACTCTTGTAGAGGACGCATTTGAAGTTTTGCATGAGGGACGAGAAAAATGCAGGATGCCATCATGCCGATGAGCTGCATAAACACTCTGGCTGGAAGAGAGTGTTGCATTTGAAACCTGGGGACAAGGGTTTGTATACTGGCTATCCTGGCTGGGCTGGGGTAAGCTAGAGCAGTGGAAGTGTTTATCGTAGCTCCCAGATATTGAAGGACATGGGAGGGCTGAAGGTGGGACTTGGTATAGTTTATTGTGAAGCCCAAGTTGTGTAATGTTTGTATTGTTTGGTGAGTGTGTTGGACACACTGGTTGAATGATTTGGCTTTGATAAGCCAGTCGTCCAGGTATGGGAAGACATGTATTTGTTGTCTTCGTAGATGCGCTGCTACTACTGCAAGGCATTTGGTAAACACTCTTGGAGCAGTGGTGACTCCGAATGGGAGTACTTTGAACTGGTAGTGCTGCCCATTGAGAACGAACCTTAGATACTTCCTGTGAGCAGGATGTATGGGAATGTGGAAGTAGGCGTCCTTGAGGTCTAATGTGGCAAGGAAGTCTTGTTGTTGTAGTAAGGGAAGCACTTGTTGGAGAGTGATCATGTGAAAATGATCTGAGTGTATGTATTGATTGAGAGGTCTGAGGTCTAAAATAGGCCTGAGAGTGCCGTCCTTTTTGGGAATGAGGAAGTACAGGGAGTAAACCCCTGTGCCCTGCTGTAGCAGAGGCACTGGCTCTATGGCGTGCTTTTGAAGCAGGGAAAGTACCTCTTGTTGTAAAAGTGTAAGATGGTCTGTGGACATTGGACGCTGCCTGGGTGGTATGGTGGGGGGGTAGCTGTTAGCTCCAGGCAGTAGCCATGTTGGATAATCTGTCTCACCCACCTGTCTGTTGTAATGGAGTTCCAGACAGGCAGGAACTGTGATAGCCTTCCCCCGACAGGAGTGTTGTGGTCGGGGAAGTGGAGGAAAGTCACTGTTTGGGAGTGGTGGAGAGTACGGGTGTTGTTATTATTACCTCGACCTCTGCCCTTAGAGTTGTTGCCTCTGTAACCACCCCTAAAGTATCCTCTATTAGGAGAGGTTTGGGTGTTTGTTCGATAGGAAGAGGAACTGTCTGCGGTGGTATTCCTGGAGCCCCCTCTGTAAAAGGAGCGGCGAAAGGAGCCACGTTGCTGCGGGGACTGCAATGCTCCCATTGATTTGGCAGTGTCAGTATCCTTCTTCATCTTTTCTAGTGCTGTGTCGACAGCAGGACCAAATAGTTGGTTTTGGTTAAAGGGCTGGTTTAGTATGGTAGTCTGAACCTCTGGCATAAAACCTGAAATGCGAAGCCAGGCGTGTCGTCTGATAAGCACGCTAGTGTTAACTGACCTAGCGGCGGTGTCGGCTGCGTCTAAGGCGCACTTAATGGAGAGGTGTGGTGCAGCGGCCAGGGCAGCTGACTTCGGAGCACAGGGTTCACGGTTCGATCCCTGGCTCCGGCGGCAGCTCAGCTCAGCACCATGTGACTCTGGGCAATAGCTCACTTAATTTCCACGACGGCCCCCAGCGCCTTGAGACCCGTAAGGGTGAGGAGTTCGCGCTTTACAAATACGGATTTAGATTTAGATTTAATGGAGGCATTGGAAATAAGTTTGCCTTCTTGAATGAGGTCAGTGGCTTGTGTTTTGTATTGATCAGGTAGATGTTGAAGGAGGGTTTCTAGCTGATCGTAGTGTGCCCTGTCGTACCTAGCTAGTAGAGCTTGGGTGTTAGCGATGCGCCAGATGTTGGTGGCTTGCGCAGCTACGCGTTTGCCAGAGGAATCTAACAATTTGGATTCTTTATCAGGGGGCGGAGCATCCCCTGAAGTTTGGGAATTGGCGCGTTTTCTGGCATTAGAAACGACCAGTGAGTCAAGGGGAGCTGACCTTTGATGTAGGTGGGGTCATCGGGGGCAGGTCTATACTTTTTATCCACTCTAGGATTAAGGATCCTGGCTCTGACCGGGTCGTTAAAAATTTCAGGTGCATGTTTAATGACACCCTTGATCATGGGCAAAGTTTGAACCGTTTTTGAGACCGTTCAAAAGTGTCTAGAAGAAAATCTTCCTCTGGTTGGTCGGTGTGAATATGCACCCCATGAAAAACGGCCGCCCTATGTATGAGTTGCCCAAAACCTATGTGATCATCTGGTGGAGATGGTTTTGTGGGATAAGGTGGAGGGCTGGGGAGGTCTGTAGGGTCTGGGGGTGATTATAACCCCAGTCATCCTGTGGTGGATTATCTGGATCCAGATATAAATTATGAGGGTCATCCCCGTACCCCATGTTGTCCTCATACTCATGTGGGGGAGAATCCGCAGGTTGAGGAGGTGTGATAGGGATGTGGAGAGGAGGGGTGTTAGAGAGAGGTATAGGGGAAGAAGGAGGCATAGGGGAAGTGGAAGAGTCTTTCTTCTTCGGAGGGACAGGCTTGTGACGTGGCACAGAGGAAATATGTCCTGTTTTAGGATTGATATAAAGTTTGTGTTGATTAGGATCGATGGGATCCGGTGTAAACAGTTCCTCTCCTTGAATATTAGGTTTCGGCGCCGACTTTTTCGGTTCCGAACGTGGTGATGGCTTCTTTAAATGTTCCTTTGCTTTAGAAGGCGTCGAGGCGTCCTTCGGTTTAGCTACAGGCTCGACCGGCTTTAGTTTAGGGGTGTGTCGAGTAGCTTCGGTTTCGGTGCCGAGGGATCCGCGTGCTTGGAGGCGGATTTGGGGACCGAACTGGATTTCGGCGCCGGGTGGTCTTTGTGTTTCGGCGCCGAAGGTGCCGTGTAACGGGCACATGTGGTTTGGTCGGTGCCGAGGAACTAGAAGGCTTTGTTTTCTAGTTCGGTGCCGAGCCCGAAGGCGGGGCGTCCGAAACACGTTTACGGTCTCGACTGGGGCCCGTAGGCGAAGTACTGACCGGTGCCGTCGATTTTGCAGGGAGGGTTGGGGCAGGGGCAGTAGTACTCACACGCTGCCCTGAAGGGATGGAACTGTCGGAGTCCTCTGCCTCGGAGATGATAGCGAGGTCTTCGGAGTCTTCTTCCGGAACATCGGGACCCTCGTCGAAGATGTTGACGGGTTCCGGAGCTGACCTGTGCGCCATGATGTGCCTTCGGGCTCGACGATCTCGGATTGTCTTCTTGGAGCGGAAGGAGGCGCAGGCCGGACAAGTGGCCTCGTTATGGTCTGGTGAGAGGCACCGATTACAGACCTGGTGGTGGTCACTGTGAGGAAACTTTGCTCCACATTGGGGGCATTTTCGGAATGGGGTCCTTTCCATGGGCAGTAGGCCTTACGGCGTCGATGGGCCCAACGGCCCGCGTCGGCGGCTGGAAAGGAGATCGAGGAAGGGACGTCGAGATGTCGATGTCGGTATCAGGCGTTGAAAAGTGGAAAACGCTGCAAAAAACGAGTTTCGAACCGGAGTGTCGAAATGCATCCGAACCCGATGGCGGAAAAAAACAATCTGAGGATGGAGTCGATGCCCATGCGCACTATTGTCCTTAGGAGGAGTCACCTATCACATGACTACAAAGACTTCTTCGAAGACAACAACAAAGTGCAAGCATCCGAGCCCAACACCAGATGGTGATCTAATGCACAGTGTGAGCTCTGCAGCTCACATGCCTCGAACCTATTATTTCTGGATATTGCTATATTACTGTGATGGTCTTATTTCATAACCTGCTGACTCCAAAGGAGTAAAGCTGTATGGTACACTCACTAGCCTCTGTTGTGTTATTACAAATCCCTCTTCCTTTACAGAAGTAAACTTGTTACCTTTGCTAACTTTCCACCAATGAAACTGGGATGTACACATCACTCCTGCTGACTTGACCAAAGTGGCGCTGCAGCAAACCAATCACATCCCTGCTTACAGAAGTAAACTTTAATGCACACATCAAGGGCTGCTCACTTTAGAGAAGTACGCATCAAAGGATTGGCATTAATACTCCGTATCACGCTTCCTTTACGGGAGTTGGACTGTTATGTACACGCCTCTTCCCTAATTACAGTACATAAGTAAAAGAACGGACAATGTATCCGTTCTTACTTTACATAAACAAAAATAGAACGTGCACTCAAAACCCTGCTTACACTAGTAACCCTGAAATGCACACACTCCGATTATAAAAGTCAAACCGTAAAGTGTGCATTACATACCTGCTTTGTAAATAGTAATGAAGGGGAACCATCTGAATGCAGGTAGAAATATGACTAGCACACACCACCCTCTGCTTCCAGTACGCAAGAAAAACTGATAAGTACCCTTTATGTCACTGCATACTGTCGAAAAGTAGAGGGATACACAGTGTTTCCCTGCTCATTTTATGCAAGTAAAACGGACATATATATATATATATATATTCACTGAAAAAACCATAGGTTTTAGGGACAGTTATAGTTACTTGGACATTGCACTCGTACAAAACCCGTGAAATTCCCCGTTATAGTTAGTTCAGCTAACTATAACTCGCGCCCCGCAATGCACTGCTGATGACGTCACATATTACATCACTCATGACATGGTCAGTGACATCACTGATGACATCACTGATGACATCTCAAATGACATCACTGATGACATCATCCAGTGACTGTTTCTGTAAAGTTTAAATATTTTTAATATATACAGGAAAAGACGTATTGAAGAATGAGTGGGTGTGTAAGTGTCTGTATGGATGATTTAGTAGGTGCGTGACTGACTCTATAAGTGAGTGATTTAACGTATCTTACTGAATGCATGGGTTAGTGACTAAACTGGGTGAATGTCTGTATCCGTCTGTCTGTTGCTGTGTAAGTGGCTGCATGTGTTTGTGAATAGCTAAATGAGTGTCTATATGAGTTATTGAATGCTTGTCTGAGTATCTGTATGGGTGCCTGAGTGTTTGTGTGGGAGGGGTGTGTGCAACTCTGTGCATAGATGTGTGAGTGGGTGATTCACTGGGTGGATGGTTTCAAGAGTGCATCTGTGATAGACTGTATGGGTGGGTAAGTGTGTGTAAGAGTGTGTTAGTGAGTGAATGTATGTCCCAGTGGTACATGTGTGAGTAACTACATATGTGAAAGGCAGTATATATGTGTGTTGGAGTATATAAATAGCTATAAGGAAGAGTGAGTGATTGTGATAGTGGCTGTATGGATGAGTGTGTGCTTGTATCAGTGATTGTATAAGAGCGTAAGAATGTGCTAGTATTTGTATGAGTAAGTGAGCTGGTGTGTGTATAACTGTATAGGTGAGTAAATGGCAGTGTGTTTAATTATTTGCATGACTGACTAGGTGTGTGAGTACCTCTATGGATGAGTGGCGTTGTTTGAGTGTCTATATAGGAGTAGGAGTGCATATGATAGTCCTGTACTGAGTGACCGTAAGTATGAGTGACTGTACGGGTGAGTGAGTGGATGTGTGTGTGTAGACCTAAGAATCAGTGAGTGGGTATGTAGTTATTGGTGTTGGAGTGTCTATGGTTTTGCGAATGGCAGTCTGTAATTTAGAGTGGGTGTATCAAAGGTTATATTAGGGTGTGAGGAGGTGCATCAGATTATCACGTGGATGATGTCATCAGTGATGTCATTTGAGATGTCATCAGTGATGTCATCAGTGATGTCACTGACCATGTCATGAGTGATGTAATATGTGACGTCATCAGCAGTGCATTGCGGGCGCGAGTTATAGTTAGCTGAACTAACTATAACGGGGAAATTTCACGGGTTTTGTACGAGTGCAATGTCCAAGTAACTATAACTGTCCCTAAAACCTATGGTTTTTTCAGTGAATTTCAAAGGTTTTTTAAATGCTAATTTGTAACTATAACGTGTCTGAAACCTATGGTTTTTCAGTGAATTTCAAAGGTTTTTAAATGCTAATTTCTAACTATAACGTGCCTGAAACCTACGGTTTTTTCAGTGAATTTCAAAGGTTTTGTAAATGACAATTTTTAAATGTATTAATTGTTATATTCATTTTTTCATACTGATTTACTACATTTTTAGAAACAATTTTTTTTACAGATTTTATTTTTTAAATTACATTGTAATTACATTATACATTACATTACAAAAATACTTTCTCAGAATGAATTACTTTAGTTTAAATACTTTGCACATAGGCAATAGACTTTTAAGTACAGTAGTTACAGTTGTTGCAATGGGCAACACATTTTCAAACACAATGCAACATTCAGCTCAATGTGAATTTCTAGTTAAATGCAATTAGTTACTTTATGGATTACTTTTCTAACCACAGGACTGGATCCTAGATTCAGTCCTGGTACATCTCCTGTAAACAGTTGAGTAAAAGCGTTTTGGTTACAGTCGTGATTTTTAAGGAATATTATTGTATTTTAAAAGTTGACACTTAGAAACTTTTTCTCATAGAATCACCAATGTTATCCTATGGAAGGAAATTCACTTAGAAGGTAAAAACTGTTATCGTTACTTTTTCTTACTCAGTGTTGGATCCTGGATCCAGCACTGGTGCATCTCCTGTAAACAGTTGAAAGAATGCGTTTAAGTCATACAGGTGATTGTGGAGAGGTGTGGTGCAGCGGCCAGGGCAGCTGACTTCGGAGCAACAGGGTTCACGGTTCGATCCCCGGCTCCGGCGGCAGCTCAGCTCAGCACCATGTGACTCTGGGCAATAGCTCACTTAATTTCCACTACGGCCCCCAGCGCCTTGAGACCCGTAAGGGTGAGTAGTTCGCGCTTTACAAATACGGATTTAGATTTAGATTTTTAAGGAATATTTGTAGTTTGTAAAAATCAACACTTTGAAACTTTTTTGCTGAAAACCAGACAATGGATTCCTATGGAAGAAAATATAAGTTACTGGTAAGTAAGGTTAAAATTACTTTTCAGGATTAGTACTGGGCTGAAAGATGCAGCACTGAGGTCTCTCCTGATAACAGGTGAGTAAATCGGAATTCGTATTTCGGCTGATTTTAGAGGAATATTTTAAAGTTCCAAAACTCCACACTTAGAAGAATTTCCAAGTGAAACCAGTCAATGTTAGCCTATGGAAGGAAATTCAAGTTACTGGTAAGTACGGTTAAAATTACTTTTCAGGACCAGTACTGGGCTGAAAGATACAGCACTGAGGTCTCTCCTTATAACAGGTGAGTAAATCGGAATTCGTATTTCGGCTGATTTTAGAGGAATATTTGTATGTTTCAAAAATCAACACTTAGAAACTTTTTCAGCAAAAAGTAGGCAATGATATCCTATGGAAGGAAATTCAAGTTACTGGTAAGTACGGTTAAAATTACTTTTCAGGACCAGTACTGGGCTGAAAGATACAGCACTGAGGTCTCTCCTGATAACAGGTGAGTAAATCGGAATTCGTATTTCGGATGATTTTAGAAGAATATTTGCACAATGGTGAAGGGAGGGCGGGGCCTGAGGTGACATCTGTGCAAACGCGCCACGTGGCGCGTTTTAAGTTGGGGGATTAAGTCCCTTGAATCCTGAGGGTCCCTAGGGGCCAACTAGCCCACCAGGAACCTCCAATATGCGCCAGGGGACTGCGTTGCAGAGACGTGTAGAAGGCCACACCCTTTTACACCTCTCTGCAACGCAGCTCTGTGGCGCTTTCTGGATGTACCTGTTGGGCTAGTTGGCCTCAGGGACCCTCAGGATTGAAGAGATTTAATTCCCCATCTTAAAACGCGCCACGGGGCCTGTTTGCACACATGTCACCTGAAGCCCCGCCCCTCCCTTCACCACTGTGCAAACGCGCCCGTGGCGCGTTTTAAGCTGGGGGATTAAGTCCCCTTGAATCCTGAGGGTCCCCGGAGTCCAACTAGCCCACCATATACCTCCAAAGCGCCACAGAGCTGCGTTGCAGAGAGGTGTAAAAGGGGTGTGGCCTCTACACGTCTCTGCAACGCAGCCCCCTGGCGCATATTGGAGGTTCCTGGTGGGCTAGTGTACCGGGGGTAGGCACCCCGGGACACTGCAGGAGCCGGCCCTGGGGGGTGGCGGTCCCCAGGGCAATCAAGGGCTCCAGGAGGGGGCCGCGCGGCCCCCTCCTACATCAGCACAGCCCCGGGAGGTGGTGGTCCCGGGCTTCGGGGGTCCAAAACGGACCCCCATTTTAATTTGTTAGTGCCCCGGGAGGTGGCGGTCCCCGGGCGGGTGGGGAGGCTGGAGCCCCCACACAGGTTGTTCAATTAATAAAAAAAGCCCCGGGAGGTGGTGGTCCCGGGACTGCGGGAGGGCTCCGAGCCCTCCCGCACCATTTTAAAAAGCCCCGGGGGTGGCGGTCCCCGGGGCTTGGGAGCCCTTTGAGGCCCCCACACATAAAATTAAACCCCCACCATGCCCCCGGGACTTGGGCCACCCGAGGCAAAATACAGTCGAGCGCGGGAGACCGCGCTCGATTTTTTTCGGCAGGATTCGCGCACCCTGAGCGCATCCTGCCGATTTTGCCCAGGGGGTCCTTGTGGGACCCCTGAGCAAACCTAGGGGTCAGGGTGTTTCTACCCTGCCCCCTTTGTGCGCTTTGCGCACTTGTTTCTGTCCTCGGTTCTACCGAGGGACAAAATGGCTGCCAACATTTCCTGAATCGGAATGTTGACAGCCAGCTGACAACCAATTAACATGCAGCTCGTGATCGGGAGGGTACGCGGACCCTACTCGGCCATAGATATCACTATCTTTTTACTTTTGATTTTCTCAGCAACTACTGAACGGATTTACACCATTTAACAAAAGGGTTCTTTCTGAACCAAGAACTACCTCTTTGCCAAATTTGGTGTAATTCCGTTCAGCAGTTCGGGCTGTAGCCGTGTCTAAAGTTTCCTATGGAAAATTGCATGGGGAAAACGTGTTTTGGGACCCCCTTTTTCTCGGCCCCGCTTGACGAATCCCCCGAGACTTTCAGGGTAGGAGCGGACCGGAGCGGGCCACAAAGTTTGAAAATTTCGCGAAGATACGTCAACCGGCAAGAGAGTTATTTCAAATAGAATGTCGCGAATTTCCTATGGATAATAGGTTGTAACTATAACTATCTACTGGTGACCGCCAGTAGATAATTATATTTATAAAGGTAAAACGTTATTTACACACTTTACAATAAATGAACATCACATCCCTGCCGACCTCACACACGTAAAGGAGTAAAACCCCAGCTTACTTTATAAAGTAAAGCTGTAGTGCGCGCATCGGAGCCCTGCTTACTTTCTATAAATACAACTCCAGACTGAAATACATAATTTACCCAAGTAAAATGCAATATACGCATCCCCCGCTTCAAATGCAATGCACTCCTCGTGCCCTCTCTGAAAGTAAAACTGTAATGAATATTTCACATCCCTGCTTACCCTCCACAAGTAAACCGCATTGAACACACCCTGCCCCTGCTTACTCTGCAAATGTGAAACGGTGGCGTGCACCCCCAGCAAGCTTTCTTTCACAGACCACTTCTGTCTGCAGTGAAAGAGTAAAGCTGTGAGCATCCTGCTCTGCTTCCTGTATGGGAATAACCCTGTAATACACACGCCTCATCCTTGCTTCCTCCGTGGAAGTAAACCCATCTGCCCTGCCTCCCTTACACATCCTTGTCAGAGGCTCCTAAGATCCTTTGTACGACTCAAGAGATGCGCTTTAGTAAACAGAGCAGCTGCAAAGCCACACGTCTACCTTTAAAGAGCTTTGTGCACAAAAGTGCTGTCTAGACATAAAAAGCATTTTCAATGCAATAGGTCTCGCATTTCCGAGCGTTTAAGCTACTGGCATTGAAAATGACAATGCCTTTTATTTCTGTGTTTTTAAAAGGAACACATCTATAAAAGGCATTGTGTTTTTAATGCCAAGAGCTCAAACTCTGGCAAATTCGAGACCACTATAATGGTGGCCACGCCCTTTTTTTTTAGACGCTGCTCGCATATTCCAGCTACCGTGAGCGTCGTCTAAACAAAGGGGCGTGGTCACCATTAAAGTGAAAGCGCAAATGGCGCTTTCACCCAAAGTTTTTTTTTTTTTAAATAAGTAATTTCAAAAGCTATGTTGCGTGGCCGCTGAAGTGAAAGCGCGCCGCGCGGGTAACTAAATAAGCACACCCGCTATAAAGCGGACCGCACTGTAATTTGATTAAGAAATATATTACTATTAAAAAAAAGCAGGCGGGTGCTACGATGTCGTGGGTGGAATAGGGGAAGAGCATTAAAGAAAATAGTGCTCACCGACTTATAAAGCAAACCATGCAACAACACCAGTAAAAGGTCCAGTCTATGGGAGGTAACAAGCGCAGACAAGAAGGTACCAAGGAGGGACTAACTAGCCTAATACTCGGAAGCCAGCGTTTACGAAGGACAATGACACAAGCCAATTAAAAATATGGGCAGAGTGGGTGGGGTTTTAAAGCCATACTCCAATACTGCATTCCTCACAGCAGCGCATGCGCTGCCCAGGCTCGACCTAAAAACAGCAGAGTTACATTTTCAAAAATTCACAGCACAAATGTGTTCTTACCACCTTCTTTGCTGTTTGTTCATTGGGCTGTTTAGGGCACAGAGGGGCTGGGGCTACAAGATAGAGGTGCCCGTCTTAGGGTTCCCTGCACAGACCTTAAAGGGCTTCTGTAGGTGTGAGAAGAGGAGGGCTCAGGGTTGCTTGGGAGCTAGAGGGCCAATCAGGAAAGCACAGGCTGATGGCCTGGGGGTAGGGAAGCTTCTCCTGAATAGGGGTGGGCGGTAAACACCGATCCACCAGTCGATATTGCGCACCTCACTTACTGCCTTTGTGTAGGAAATAAATGCTTCGCAATGCCCTCTTATATGCCTAACTGCTTGCACACACCACCACAAAAGAGAGCATATGGGGTGTCATTTGCGCCTCTGTAAACTGAATGCGGTTTGCCTGGGGACACTGCACAGTATACCTATTGTTGGTCCACTATATAAAGAGTCCGCTTCCTACAAGAATGACAACAGCTTTTTAAATAACTAATTTAAGAAAATCCATCAGGTTTGGTAAACAGTGAAGAGAAAATTGTTAATTTTCTGATTTATGTTACCTTTAGATTGAAAAAAACTATAAATAGAAAATAAATACATGGCAGAAAGCAGAACAGCAGCAGTATAGCCCAACGTAGAAGACAAGATTTCCGTGTCAATGTAACAAGAAGGTGCTTCCAAAAGACCTGGTGTCTCATAAGTGTCTTGGAGTTTTTGACAGCACCAATAGACGGCACCTGCAACTCTTGTTCCTGCCTCAAAGGCCCGATTATTCTAGGACTTTAGCTATCTATTAGCTAACTGTGGAGGGTTTGGGACTTTTGATGCCATTTCTGAAGGTATCTTTGAGGCGTTCTGAAGCGGTTTAGCAGGATCCCTTTGGCGAAGGACGTATTTTGAGAAGAGTAGGGTGCTAAAACCAACTCTGATACTGTGTCTGAGGAAAAGCAGCAATTCCTGGAGGCAATTAAGAGATATTCAACTGTCTCGGGCCCCCCAGCACCCCGGTGGCCTATGGTATGCCACTGGGAGGATGCATAGTAGTTAAAACTATAATTGGCTGCAAAATTGCCATCTCAGACACCATTTGCCTCTTCATATCGACTTTTGGCAGTATCTAATACAATGGCTCGACACCGAATGAATTGCAATACCATCGAAAGGTAATCTCTAAGGCTTAAAGGAGCACTAAGCACAGATACTGATGCAGCCACTGATATGACCAAGTTGATTTCAAGTCAAAGGGCATGTACCAATGAACTCGGAAAAACAACACACTTGTGGTATCTGTGAAGCAACTGTCAAAAAACATAAGAGATGAAGCTTTTTTTTGCCAGAGGCTGGCCACCAGGAATTTGCATCCAAGTTTATCATTGGAACTTGGAAGAGGTGAAGGATGACGTTGCGGCAGAAAAGATGCTCAATTCAGGTAGCAACCTCCTAGCTTCACGTTCCATCAGTACTTTGAATTTCATGGCATGGTCCACATTATGGTGGACCGCATGAGGCCTTTTCTTTGGACAGTCAGTGTTTACTGCCCAAATCTAGATAACAAAGTTACTACCTTTATGCACTATACTCTCAGGGCTTACTCCAGAAGACAGGGTGTGAAACTGTACGATAGCGGGATATTAAGTACAACTCCGCAACATCAATGTCAAAGTAGTACTTTTCTCTGCTGGAGAGGAAGGACTACGAAAAATTCCGTCAAAGATATTATTAGATTTATAAGAAAGGTTGGAATCAGTTTTGGGAAAAAAACAAAAAGAGGGAAGTGTTGCCAACACTACTCTATTACTATGAAACGCTGGCTCTTTTGAAGAAAGACCTGGAAGCTCACCAACTCTTCTAGCCGAAGTAATTGCCACCAAACAGGCCACTTGCCAGGAAAGGTGCTGCAATGAGGCCTTATGCATGGGCTCAAACAAGGGAGACATCAATTTGGATAAGACCAGATTCAACTCCTTTCAAAGAGTCGTCATCTGATCGGTGGAATCCTAAAGAAAGATCCTTGAACCAGACCCTTTTTGTTCGCTGTTATGGCACCAAGATGGACTTTGATGCAAGCGTAATACAATTTGAATTATGCCAGATTCATCAGACATGGAATGATTCCATTCTCTTGACAGATTATAGGCTTACGGGCTTACATCAATGTTATAGTAAAGTCAAGTGTGCCTGCAGCTCTTTCTATTGAACCAGATTCCAACAGCTACTGGTACTGACAAAGATGTGCTCAGAAGAAATCATTGCAATGCATCATGGAAGAAACATACTCGACCTCTTACAGATAATGCTGAATACCAGATATTCAAGCATGTTTAGGAAGAACCTTTTGATACATATGATGATGTCATACTAAGAGGGGCGAGAATAGTTATTCATGGAAGCCTGAGGCAACAAGTTATTGAACTGGCACACGAAGGACATCGTGGCATTGCTGTCACTAAAAGAGCCCTCAGGGATCGAGTGTGGTTCCCGCGCCTTGATGAACGAGTTGAAAGAGAACTGAAGGCTTGTCATGTGCAACTGTCCATCTCCCAAAGTGACTCTGCACCCGCTGAATGTCTGATCTCCCTAAGCAGGCCTGGGAAAGGATTGCAGTTGACTTTTTCAGACCCCTCAACAATGGACATCATCTCATGGTAGATGATGATGAGAACTCACGTTTTCCTCTAGTGGAAGACTTATCAAATCACACATGACAAAGTCATTGAGAGAATGAATGAGATTTTCAGAGCATGGGGTGTTCCTTCCACTCTCAAATCAGACCACGGTCCACCCTTCAATAGCAGAGAGTTCAAAGACTCTCTCAATCGTTTGAACATCAAACATCAGAAAAGTATACCTCTCTGGCCACAGGCAAATTGCGTTGTTGAACGATTTAGGAGTACTTTGAAAAGGGTGATTCAGCGTGCTGCACTGGAAGGAATCTACCTCAACTCTACTTTACGCCCAACCTCAATAGTGAGAGAAGTCCACCTTAGTGCCCAACTCAAGTGTAGGAAAGTGAGTTTCTGTTGCAGTAACCCCCCCACTTTTTGCCAGACTACTGATGCACTTTTTCTTGATGTGCCCCGGGTCCCTGCCAATCAGGTTCCCAGGGCCTGTGTTCTTTCCCCAAAACTAACCCAATTGGCATCTCTGGCCACAGGTCAGCCCCTGGTAAATGGTACCACAGGTACCCAGGGCACTGTGACCAGGGAAGACCTCTAAGGGCTGCAGCACTTATTGTGCCACCCTTAGAAGCCCTGTACCAATTACACTCACACACTGCCTTTGCAGGCTGCGTGTTTTGGTGCAGAACAAAGTGAAGAGTCGACATGGCACACATCCCTGTGTGCCATGCCTACAAACCACTGCCCTGGCATAGATCAGTCACCCCTCTAGCTGGGTGCACTATGCCAGTGGTGAGGGTACAGGTGCATGAGCCCTGTACCCCTACAGTGCCCAAGTCCATTCCTGGGCACTGTAAGTGCAGTGCTGCCATTAAGAGTATATGGTGCTGGGAGTTTGTCATTACGAACTCCACAGCACCATAATGGCTACACTGAAAACTGGGAAGTTTGGTATCAAACTTCTCAGCACATTAAACCCACACTGATGCCAGTGTGGGATTTAATGAAAAATGCACACAGAGGGCATCTCAGAGATGCCCCTAAAAACGAACCCACCTCTAGTGTCCCGACTGAGTGGCTGCTTAGGCTGCCATCAACAGACATGTTTCTGGACCCCTGGGTCGAGAGCCTGCTGCTCTCGGGGGCCTGAAACAATGCACATCCTGGGACGAGGTGCCAAGTCTCCTCCTCCAGGATGGGCAGGGTTCACGAAGGGGAAGCTTCAAACGCATGCCGCCTTTGTGAGCCTCCCCAGACCATTTGCTGCTTTCAGCACCTGGTCCCCACTTGTTCTACCCCCCACTTTGGGCGGGAGAACCGGCGGGAAAAACAAGTGAGGGAAAGAGGTGTGCCCACCTCTGCCAACTCCACCCCTCAGGTGGGGGAGGCGAGGTGAAGCACAACTCGTGAGTTCCCGCCATCTTGAGGATGGGGGGACCCAACCAACCAGGGACAAGCTCCTACCCCCCCTCCCACTGGAGGTTGGCACGATAGGGGGTGTACCCACCCCAGGGAAGGGACCCATTGGTCCCTGCCCTTTACCTACCTGAATCGCCCCTAAATCTAGTATTTAGGGGGCACCCAGAACCTTGCTTCCTCAGATCCAGACAAGAAACAAGAAGAAAAGAAGAAGGACCGAACAGCCGTGCAGAACTAACAAGAGGACAACGCCCACTGACTTGGCCCCAGCCCTACAGGCCTGTCTACCCTCGAACCTGCTCCAGGGAAATCCCGGTGTGTCCTGCAGCCAGCAACCTCAAAAACCCCGGAGGACCTGCCTGCCTTCACTTCCAAGCCTGCTTCTCCCGTGAACACCGGACTTGTTCAAACTGCAGCTTCTGGCTCCGGCCAGATACCGCGAATCCAGCCCACTCTGCACCCGCCGAACTCGGCCCGAGCTCGAGTGGAAAAACACCACAAGGAGGTCACCCCGGCGATACTGACCCGAGATCCGGCGACTCCCGACCTGCCTCAAGCCTCCAGTCGACGCCTGCAGCCTCAATGGATAAGTTACTTACCTGTAATCCTAGTTCTCTTCCAGGGGTATACTCATCAAAGTCATAAGCACTGAATAGTCCCGCCCACGTGCGGGGACCCCGGAGCAATAGCCAATAATATGCATATACCTACATATATATCCATATACACATATAAGTAAATATATATATAGGTGATATGCATAAAACAAACATATGCAGCCTGATATTATATACTAGGCTCAGAAAACCTGCCTCATTGCATGTAAAACCTTTTAAATTTGAACAACAAATAAACATACTCCATGATATAATCATGATTAAAACAAGTAAACCACTTCAGTTTGCTTTGAAACAACACAACCTTTATTTTCAAAGGTAAAAGGGGTAAGACCATAGAGGCAGGTCAGCCTAGAGAGGCTGCATATAGAACAGTTAGGAAAAAACTGGCGCCGTGCCTTTAAGACCTCTTGGAACCCTCAGGCTTCCATCATGCACTACAGGTGACAGTTAGGTCAGTTCTTTTGGACGGCGTAAACAGTGTGATCACAGTAACAGATACATCTCACATGAACATGGTATTCGTCCGGGGAGGAGGGAGGGTTGCTTATGACTTTGATGAGTATACCCCTGGAAGAGAACTAGGATTACAGGTAAGTAACTTATCCTTCTCTTCCAGGGGATACTCATCAATAGTCATAAGCACTGAATAGAGTAGCAAGCCATCCCCATACTCTGCGGGCGAATACCATTATATCATGCCAACCAATCCAACTTATATTACCCAAATAAGTTCCTCAAGGATGCCTGGCCAACCCTAGCATCAGCTTGAGTGTCAGAATCAAGACAATAATGGCGTGCAAAAGTGTGCACCGAACGCCATGTGGCTGCTTTACATATGTCTTGAATAGGAACTTTACTCAGCATAGCTATTGTAGCTGCTTTTCCTCTTGTAGAATGTGCTCTCGGCCTGCCTGAGAGCTGTTTGTGTGCTAGCTGATAAGATAGCATAATGCATGACACAATCCACCTAGAAATGGACCTTTTAGAGGCCGGAGAGCCAGTGTTCAATGGTCCGTAATTAACAAACAATCTGTCAGTGTTGCGTACAGTTTTAGACTTAACCAGATAAAACTTCAACACCCTTTTAAGATCCAGTGAATTTAATGCCTTCTCAGCAGGTGTGACAGGGTTCACAAAGAAAGTGGGAAGAGTGATCGACTGGTTGATGTGGAACTCTGAGACCACTTTCGGAAGGAACTCGGGTGAGTTCTTAGTACCACTCTGTTTGCATGAAAAACGAGATAAGGCTCCGACCGAGCACAAAGCCTGTATCTCGCTCACCCTGCGAGCAGACGTGATTGCCACAAGGAATGCAGTCTTCCAAGAAAGATGTTGCAGCGAGGCCTTATGTATAGGTTCAAAAGGAGGGCCCATTAACTTGGAGAGAACGATATTGAGTTCCCAAGAGGGAGATGGAGCCCTCACTGGAGGATAGACTTTCTTTAGGCCCTCTAAAAGTCCTTAACCACTGGCATTCTAAAAAGGAAACCTGATTGGGGGACTTCCTATAAGCTGTTATCGCGGCCAAGTGAACTTTAATAGATGAATACTGTAATCCTGCTTTTGCCAAAGACAGTAAATATGGTAACAGTACCTGTTCCTGACCATGAATAGGATCATGACCCTCTGCAGTACACCACATGTAGAATCGCCTCCATTTGAAAGCATATGTTCTCCTTGTGGAAGGACGTCGAGCCTCTTTCAAGATCTGCATGCAGTCCTGAGAGAGACCTAAATGCCCATATTGGATGAATTCAGGAGCCATGCTGCTAGCGTCAGGGACGGCAGATTGGGATGGAACACTTTGCCGCCCGCCCTGGTCAGCAGATCTGGATGACAGGGTAGCCTCCTGTGCGGTACTGTGGAAAGACGAAGGAGGTCCGGGTACCACCACTGGCGAGGCCAGTCTGGTGCAACCAAGATCATCCTCGTTTTGGATCTGTACAGCTTCCTGATCACTAGAGGAATGAGGGGGACTGGTGGAAATGCGTAGAGTAATGTCTCTGACCAGTCTATCCATAGAGCATTCCCCTTGGAGCCTTGTTGTGGGAACCTGGAGGCGAAAACGTGGCATTTTGCGTTGTCTGCATCTGCGAACAGGTCTATGTCTGGTTCCCCCCAGGCTTGAAAAATGTCCTGTGCTACTTCTTGCTTTAGCGCCCAGTCGTGCGCTTCTGCGAAATGCCTGCTTAGGCCATCTGCCTGAACATTTAGGATGCCCGGAAGATGGACCGCTGAGATCTTCATGTCCCAAGCCAGAAGCCACCTCCAGATCGCCTGTGCTTCCAGCGACAGAGGCCTGGACCTGGTGCCCCCTGCTTGTTCAGGTAAAACATTGTTGTTGTATTGTCCCGTTTGAACAAGGAGGGTATTGGACTTGATGGACGGAAAGAACGCCTTGAGGGCCAGATGAACTGCCCTGAGCTCCAGCATGTTTATGTGATAGAGCTGTTCTCTTTCCGACCACAGGCCTTGTACCTGCAGGGACCCCATGTGGGCGCCCCATCCTTGAAGAGACGCATCTGTTACAAGAGTCAGCTTTGGAGGTTCCTCGTGAAAAGGGCTGCCCACGAGAAGATGAGACCTCCGCATCCACCAGCCGATGGAGAGTTTGACAGACAGAGGTATCGTTATCGTGTCCTCCCAGCGATTGGAGATCTGGGACCACTGATCTTCCAGAGCCTGTTGAAGAGGTCTCATGTGTAGCCTGGCATTCGGGACTAGAAAGATGCAAGATGCCATAGAACCCAGAAGAGACAAGACTTGTCTGGCTGTTGGGTAAGGGTTCCGCAAAATGGTCTGACACTTGAGGAGGATGGATGACAGTCTCTCCTCCGAAGGATACACTCTTGCGTTTACCGTGTCCAGAGTTGCCCCCAAGTAATGAATTCTCTGCGTTGGGTTGAGGATGGATTTTTGAAATTGACATGCAGACCCAATCGATGCAGATGTCGAACGCAGTAAGCGAGGTGTAGTTGCAGAAGTGCTGGGGAAGCACTTTTGAGAAGCCAATCGTCTAGATAGGGGTAGACGAATATTTGTTTCCTTCTCAAGAACGCCGCTACTACTGCCATGCACTTTGAGAAAGTGCGAGGGCTGACTTGAGACCGAACGGTAGGACTGTGAATTGGTAATGGTCGGATTGAATGCGAAACCTTAGAAACTTCCGATGCTTCAGAGAGATGGGAATGTGGAAATAGGCATCCTGAAGATCTATGGAACACATCCAGTCTTGTGGGTGCAAGTGTGGAATTATCTGACGCAACGCCAGCATTCTGAAACTTTCCTTCAGAATAAATTTGTTCAGTCGCCTGACTTCTAGAATGGGCCTGAATGCCGAGACCTTTCTTTGGGACTAGGAAATAACGAGAGTAAAGTCCTTGATGACGTTGGTGCCATGGAACCTTTTTGATGGCCTCCTTTAAAAGCAGGGCAGATACCTCTTCTTGTAGAAGACTTACGTGATGGGTGGTGGTCTTCGGGGGAGGAATAGAAGGTGGAGGTGACTTGAACCGGATGGAGTATCCGTTCCTTACGATGTTTAGAACCCACTTGTCCAGTGTAATTTTGGTCCACTCTTCTAGAAACCTACGAATGCTTCCCCCACCGGAGTGGGTAACGGGTTTAGGGGAAGCAAGCACTCACTGTTTCTGCTGTTGCTTGGCAGCTGGTGCAGACTGCCTGGAGGAACCTCCTCGTCCTCTGCCTGGACGTCGCTGATTGTACTGGGATCTCCCTTGGTGCTGTTGTGTAGACCACTGAGGGGTTTGAACCCTCTGCTGGTAGTTGCGCCGATCGTAGGGGCGATAGCGTCGTTTAAAGTCTTTCCTCTTTTCGAGTCCCACTGCCTTGACCGTGTCCAGTTCTGTCTTCATGCGCGACATCTCATCATCGGCATGAGATCCGAAGAGCGAGGATCCATTGAACGGCAGGTTCAGGATCCGATGTTGGGCCTCCGGCTTCAACCCCGTCAACCTTAGCCAGGAAGAGCGACGGGCACAGATTCCATGAGAGTACCCATGTGATGCTAGATCTGAGGCATCCGCTGCCGCGCTGATGATCTGGTTGGACACCAGGCCCCCTTCCTGAAGGACCTCCAGGAAGTCTTGCTTGTCCTCCTTAGGGAGTTTGTCCGTGAAACGTGACGGAGTCCCAGAGAGAGCGGTCATAACGACCCAGCAAGGCCGAAGCGCTGGCTACCTTCATGTAGGATGCGGAGGTGTTGCACATCCTCTTGCCTATTGAATCCATGGCCTTACTGTCTTTGTCAGGTGGTACCGTGGAAGACGCTGCCCCTGTCTGGTTCTTCCGCGCGGCCGAGACAATGACTGAATCCGGAGGTGGATCGGATCTCAGAAACAGAGGGTCTGTGTCAGGAGCTTTATATTTCTTTAGGATTCTTGAGGGAGCAGCACCCACTGAAGCTGGAGTCAAGAACTTGTGCAACGCAGGCTCCAGTAGACCAGGCACCAAGGGAAGTAGAGGTCTGGATGACGCCCTCTGATGCAGCGTTTCAAAGATGATTGAGGTTGTTGGAACATGAACAGGCATCTCAATCTGAAGTTTAGCCGCTCCCTACACAAAACCTCATTGAAGGTGTTGAGATCATCAATCGGGGATACCCTACTCGGAGGTGTTGAGGAAAGAGTGGGTGAGTAGTCCGCTTTAGATGGTCTAGATGATGAAGACCATGAAGACGACCTATGGCTCTTACTCCTGTGAGAGCGATGACTAGGTCTAGAAGCTCTACTTCTGGGAGAGCGGGGTGTATGCCTTCTCACCGATGGAGATCTGCGTGACCGGGCTCTTCGATCATGCCGCCCTGAGGAGTGCACCGACTGAATCAATGGAGACCTGGATCTGCTACGTGAATGGACCACCCTGGTAACCTTCCGTATCTTCCACTCCCTTATATCTCCCAGCCATCTAGGAGCAGTAACTTACCCCCTCCCCCAGCGCCTTGAGACCCTCCCGGGTGAGTAGCGCGCTCTATAAATGCAGTGATTGATTGATTGATTGTTTGTTACAGGGTGTGCAGGCGGAGCTGGAGAGCGCTCTGGCGAGATCTGTACGTTCTGAAGCCCCGGGGAGGAAGAAGCACTCCTGGAGGCCATTTGGATGTTCTCCGTCGCTGACTCCGACCTCCTCGACGCCCGACCCCCTCGACGGCGATCTGGACCTCGATCTGCGGGACCTAGATCTCGACGTCGACCTCCTCGACGCCGATCTCGCTCTCGACGTCGACCTCCTCGACACCGAAGTCCTAGACGGCGATCTCGCTCTCGACCTTCTCACCGTCGAAGGCGACTTCCTCGGAGTCTGTCTTCTCGACGCCGAACGCGCCCTTCTCGACGTCGAACCCCTGGGCGATGCCTGTTTCGACGTCGAATGTCTCGACGGCGGTCTTGCCGGCGTCGACACCAAAACCGCTCTGCTTGACGACGAAGCTTGCAGTACCTTCGGCGTCGGTGGTGTCTTCGACGTCGTTAGAGGTGCTCTCGCCGGCGGGCTTCGACGTTGATGTGCCAACGTCGGTATCTCACCGCCTCTCGCTGTAGGTGAGCCAGATGTGGTCCGCCTACGCGATTCTTGATGACCTGGAGCCCTCGACGTCGAAGGACATTTCGGCGTCGACTTCGACGCTGACTCAGAGCACAACGGTACCTTGGACGTTGATCTGTCCCTCGACGGCGACCGATGTCTTCTTTCGTCATCTTTTTCTTTGCGTCTTGAGTGATAGGAGGGCTTTCTTGCAGACAGTTCTCCTTTAGCACTTGCCTTACTTCCTCTCTCCAGCATAGAGTGCAGCTTTATCTTCTCCCTTTCCTTAAGGGTTCTTCTGGAAAACTTGCTGCAATGGTAACACTGGTCTGGCTTGTGTGATGAAGGGAGACAAGCAATACAGACCGAGTGTGGGTCCGATTTGGACATCTTCTTTCCACAGGCCGGGCACTTAATAAATAAGGCCGGCATTTTGAAAGGGAAAAAAGTGAAAAATTTAGGGAAAAAAAACAAAAACAGCTGAATCTAACAGCTAGTCAGTAAAGACGTCGAGTGAAACAACAATATTCCACTCAAAACCAGAATTAGTGATAAAAAACCACTAACTGGGGAGCTCAAACTCCAGGGTCCTCATAGAAGGAGCCGGAAAAAGAACTGACCTAACTGTCACCTGTAGTGCATGATGAGCCTGAGGGTTCCAAGAGGTCTTAAAGGCACGGCGCCAGTTTTTCCTAACTGTTCTATATGCAGCCTCTCTAGGCTGACCTGCCTCTATGGTCTTACCCCTTTTACCTTTGAAAATAAAGGTTGTGTTGTTTCAAAGCAAACTGAAGTGGTTTACTTGTTTTAATCATGATTATATCATGGGGTATGTTTATTTGTTGTTCAAATTTAAAAGGTTTTACATGCAATGAGGCAGGTTTTCTGAGCCTAGTATATAATATCAGGCTGCATATATGTTTGTTTTATGCATATCACCTATATATATATATATTTACTTATATGTGTATATGGATATATATGTAGGTATATGCATATTATTGGCTATTGCTCCGGGGTCCCCGCACGTGGGCGGGACTATTCAGTGCTTATGACTTTGATGAGTATCCCCTGGAAGAGAACCAGAGGATCCCCTCTACAGCGACCAGAGCGGGTAAGACTTTCCGACGTCCCAAGGCACCCCTGCACCCAACACCCCAAGGCCTTGTGTGCCCAAACCAACGGTGCCTAACCAACCCAAGACATCCCAACTTACCCCTCGAAGTGGTGGTCGCACCCAGAAGATCCTCGTCCCAGAGCCTGCAGCGTTTCTTCTAACCGGAGGTGCTCCATTGAAAACAGGGCACCCGACCTCAAAACAGCACCCTGCACCCGGCCGCCCTAGTGCCGCTGAGGGTGCACATTTGGTGCTAATTTGGTTCCCTATTTGCCCTGACCTAAACCCTAGGAGCTTTGCTCCCACAACCCAGTAGCCTGCTTGCCAGCAGCCACCAACCGGAGACCCCCTATCCTCCATAGGATAACATTGGGCCTCAACACTCTGCACCCGGCCGCCCTAGTGCCGCTGAGGGTGCAACAACAGTGCATCACTGACCCTGGGGGACCCCTGAGTCTAACCCCAGAACCTTAACTCCCACAGTCGATTACTTACCTACAAACCGATAACCTGTTTTTCCTTCATAGGATAACATTGACACTTTTTCTCCAAAAAGTTTCTAAGTGTGGAGTTTTGAAATCTGAAAATATTCTTTTAAAATCGCACAAATAACAAAAATGTATTTACTTACCTGTTTACAGGAAATGTCCCAGTGCTGAATCCAGGCATCCAGCACTGAGTTAGAAAAGTAACGTAAAAAGTAACTTACCTGTAATTTACTGAAAAAGCCTATTCATTTCAATGTACTGTATTTGCTAAGTGTTGCAACCTACTGCATCCCCTGTAAATCAAACAAAGTACATTTTCATTGCATTTTCAAACTGTTCTATATTCAGCAACTTATTATTGCAAAGTATTTTATGCTTACCTGTGCCAGGCTTGCTTGGTTCTAAAATAAAACAACAGTATATATTTTTATACAATTGGCCTAGAGTTCAGTTCTTGTGTGTGAATTCATTTGCTGGTTGAGTGTGTACATCAAATGCTTAACACTGTCCTCTGATACTGCCTTACTGCTCGCCCACTCTACCAAAAATAGAGAGTAAGGTTCTATCCAACTTTAACCTCTGGGGTCACTTGGACTCTATACACACTACACCTCATTTTGGTGTAGTATATATAGAGCCAGTTTCTTACATCAAGCATCAGACTCTTCTCCAGAGATGCCAGATAAAGGCACCCCTCCTCTACCTCGCACAAATAGATCTGGAAGACTGGTGCAAGCACCTAGACTCAGAGGAGTTATGTGTATATGTGTATATATTTGTTTGTACTTTTCATTTAACAAAGGGGGAGATGTTGTGTCATGTTTGTGCACACAAGGCCTCTAGTGAGCCTATGCAGACTCCTTATAGTATTACGTAATCTGTGGGTGTGACTGGGTGTGGTTAATAAAATTTGTGACTCAGTGCGTTCAGTTAACTGTTGAATACTGAAGAATAAAGATGTACAAACCAGAGCTCCATGCGTGGCGTGGTCTGTTACATGCTCCCGGGCTGGGGAGGACGCTACATACTCAACGTTGTAGGTCTAGTTTACTTCGATGACTTTGCCAGCTGATGGTTTGCTTGGAGTCGTAGGCTGTGCAGGCATCTATGGCTGAAGGAGCTCTAGAGGTGGTTGGTGAGCATTCATGCTGTCCTTCCTCGTGTTGTTCGGAGTCGTCTGGTGCGACATAATGTGGACTACACAAGGTGAAGCCATTGTCACAGTCATCCTCCCCTTGTCCGCTACCTGCGCCAATGAGTTATTTTTCTGTAGAGAATTCTGACTCCACCGCCATCTCCATGTTGTGCGCTATGCGTCGACTGCTTTGAGAGCTAA
Organism: Calotriton arnoldi; assembly: GCA_963921515.1. Classification (NCBI taxonomy): domain Eukaryota; kingdom Metazoa; phylum Chordata; class Amphibia; order Caudata; family Salamandridae; genus Calotriton; species Calotriton arnoldi. The sequence goes on along the minus strand of CAWUFW010001623.1, from coordinate 1,351,774 downwards.
GCGTTTTCTTGTTTCTGAACAGGTCACAGGCTGTACAATCCTGTTCGTTATGCTCCGGCGATAGGCAGATGTTGCAGCCGTCGTGCTGATCTGATTAAGCGTACTTCGCCCCACACTGCGGGCACTTTCGATAGTCTGTCATTTTACCTTCCATCAACCAGAGCAGAGCAGTCTCAGTGGCACAGAGAAAGGCACGAGCGAAGCAGCCACCTCGGTGGAGGTTCCGAAGAAGGTCGCCAGATAAGTCAACAATCGCTGCACTATCATATCAGTTGATTCAGTTCCTTCGTTGGAAGTCATAAGGGCACCTAAGTTACACAGAGCTATCTGTCCGAGCCAGGAAAAAAATCAATCTAACAATGGAGCCTTTGGTGGCGTGGCAAAGCCGAGCTGCAAGATGGCCGCCTGGTGAAGGGGCTCTGCCAGCAGAGCCACAACTATACGTCAATTATCCGGACAATCTGATAAATCCTGCTCTGCAACATGACCGTGCTTGCCCCGCGTGGCTAGATGCACATACTCCTGAAATTTGGGAGACTGCGGGACAGGAGATAGACGGCCTGACCTGCCTCGTGTAGCGGCGGCCCGTGACGGCCTGTGATCCGCGCCAGGGCTGCGCTCCTGTGTGCTCGGCGCCCCCATGCATCCGGAGTGACTGCCTGCGGAGGACGCTGCGGGCCGGACGCCTAGCGGTTCCGGGAGCAGAGAGCCCCAGGCGGGGGGCTGCGGCGGACCATGACTTCCTGATGAGTCCTGCTGTGGGGGCTGCTGGGTGTGTGGCGCGGCCGGAGGCGGCGGTGGTGTCAGCGGTTGGGAACGCAGACGGCGCCCCGACGGCGTGCTGTGACCCTCGTGGCTGCCGGCGGGCGTGCCGGGGGCTGTCTGGTCTGGCGCGACCCCTCCCGCGGCCTTACCTTCGGCTGTGCTGGCTCTCCCCCCTGGGATCTGCGGGGTGCGGCGCTTGTGCCCGGCGAGGCCCGCTACCCCAGTGTGAGCACCGGGAGAGAGGTCCAGAGAAGTGCCAGTGGAGGCCCTCGCGCGGACCTGTCAGCGACCTGGTTGGAGGCCCTGAGAACCAGTAGTGAGCAAAGCGCAGTAAGAAGTGGGAGCTGAGAAGCACAACGAGACGCGCCCAGATTCAGAAACGGGCAGAGGCGTGCAAGGAAAAGGAAGGCAAAATTAAGTAACTGTTACTACGGACCCTGTACATCCGTTTGGCTAGAGAGTAACCTGCTGACAGAGCGGGCGGCATTGCTGTTGCTCCCCATTGAGCGCGCACCCAACTGGTTCACAAATTTAACGTGTAGCACTAAAGACACTCCGCCAGCAGCGCCCAATGGGTGGTGAGCAGAGCGTGCGGTGTACACTGGGCTGACTGCTGTGGGTAGAGTCCTGCTGGGTGCATTCTGATGCTGCGTAATCCCAGACAAGAGTACAGTAGTAGCCAACCATGGGAAAGACAGACATTAAACAGTCTAAGTTAAACTTTGATAAGAGGTCGACATGGCAGCAGGAGTGTGGACCTGCGCCATCCAATGCGGTGCCAGAGGCAACAATGGAAGCTGACCAAGAGGACGACATCAGATCCATGCTGAGGGAGGTCAAAGTCAGCCTACGCGCTATTGATTCTAAACTAGACTCCATGGCAGCCCGCATAGACCAAGTAACTCAAAAGGTAGAGAAACAGGAAGCCAGAATTGAGACGCATGAGACCAGAGTCTGACTCAGATGATCGCCAAGCTGAAAGCCACGAGCAACTGCTACGCATGGATAAAGTCCTCCAACTTATCAAGGCAAAGAACGAAGACGTTGAGGCTAGATCGAGAAGGATTAACGTACGCATCACGGGTATTGCAGAGTCAACGAACATTACAAATATGGAGAAATCTATTGAAGTAATGTTAACAGACCTGTTTGGCAGTGACCTCTCTGGTATGTTCCTAGTGGAGAGGGCACGCCGTACACTGGGCCCCAGGCCGCCGCCCGGCGCCCAGCCCCGTCCGATCCTTGCTCACTTGTTAAACTAGAGAGATAGGGACACTGTGCTAAGAATGGCCCGCGAGCAGGGGTCCCTCCAATACCAAGGTAACTCGATCGCCCTGTGCCCTGACTTCACCCAAGCGGTCCAGGTGCGCGCAGAGAGTTTATTCGGACCTAAAAATTGCTCCAGAAAACAGGCACCAGATATGCCATACTTTACCTTGCTAAACTTTGTGTGTTCACTGGAAGCAAGCCCCTAATATTTACAGACGCTAGTACAGCGATCAGGTATGCTAAGCAGGTGACAAAAACGCCAGAGTCCGAACAGAGCAGAAGAAGCATCGCTGAGCGGGCAATTGAGCGACAACGATTGATTTGCATTGTTTAAGACATCTGTCCTGAGTGCTAGCCAAAATACCAGACATTGCGGGCTTTGGGAGGGGGAGTCATGTACTGTCTGGGGTTCTGCTGCAATTACCTTCACCTGATAAGGGAATACTCCTGTCCCCCTTCCGACTACTAATCTTGGCTAACTCTTACTATTTCTCGATTCAAATGTAACGGACTGCTCAGTACGATTGTCACATCACAACTGTGCTCGGCTACACTGCTGCGTAAGGCAGGGGAGGAGGACGGTGTCCCCACATTCCCCCAGGGATAATTCCCAATAGCCCAAGTCTATACAGGGCATTCACACTCTAGGGGTTGGTTAAAGGGTATGTCAACAGAACCTGTTTGGGGGGTTGGTGTGGGTGGCGGGAGGGTTGGGAATGTTTATGGTTACTGTTTTTTACTGCAAACTGTAACACCGGTGGGTACATCGCTATTTGACTCAGTGAAGTGTCAACGCATATCGACCTCCCTCCTTCAACCATCCCAGAAATCCTAAAAGCAGGGCAGGTATCCCCTATCTTAAAGAAGCCATCGGCAGACCCGTCGGACTTAAATAACTATCGCCCAATATCCAACATCCCCACTCTGGCCAAACTCTTAGAAAAATGTGTTCACACGCAGCTTGGCAACCACATAGATCAATTCAACCTGCTCAACCAATACCAATCAGGCTTCCATGCAGGTCACAGTACCGAATCAGACATGACCCACATAAGAGATGACGCACTAAAAATCCTTGACCAAAACAAAGCCTGTTTACTAATCTTGCTTGACCTATCTTCGGCCTTTGACACCAAACACGACAACCTGCTAGATCTCCTAAAATCCAGAATGGGATTATCTGGCTCTGTGCTCACTTGGTTCACCGCTTTCCTCCAAAATAGATCACAAAGATTTAAGGTTAATCAATCCTTATCCAAACCCGTCCCAGTCACCTTAGGAGTACCGCAGGGATCATCCCTCTCATCCACTCTTTTCAACCTTTTCATGGAACCACTCGCCAAACTTCTCAGCTCCTCAAATGTCTACTATCACATGTACGCAGACGACACACAACTCTATATAAAGATCCACTCACTTGAGGACATGAAATCTCTTAACTCGACGCTTCAAAAAACGCAGACCTGGCTGGCCGAAAACCATTTGAAACTAAACACCCTCAAAACTGAATTCCTCTTATTCGCTCCCCCCAACCAATCGACCATCATCCTTGATTGGCTGAATCACCTAACAGCACTCAAAGGTCAACCTCTCATCATGGACTCCGCGAAATCGCTGGGAGTAACGCTAGACAAAAATCTAAACATGCAGAAACACATCAGCGCCTCTGCAAAAGGAGCAAATTTTCAGATCAACACCTTAAGAAGACTGAAACCATTCCTGCCCGCAAATGACTTCAAACAGGCAGTGCAAGCTCTAGTAATCCCAAGAGTGGAATATGGGATTGTCGCTCTTTGCGGCCTTCCCAGATCAACGACGGCCCCTCTAAGAGCTTCAATCAACACAGCTGCTAGACTCATCACAGGCTCCAAAAGAAACTGTCACATCTCCCCGGACCTTAGAGCCCTCAACTGGCTACCTTTCGAGGCTAGAATTCATTTGAAGATCGCATGTATGATGCACAAGGCCTTACATCACAATACTCCCGAGTTATCTAGCTCAGAAACTGGTGCTCTCTTGTGGTAACAGATCCACTAGGAGCTCCAGGACTCTTCTTCTGAAACCACAACGATTTGCCAAGAAGAAAACAAATAACCGGACCTTCTCAGGAATGGCTCCCAGGATCTGGAATGCTTTACCACCAGAAACGAGACAGAACCTCTCTACTGTCTCTTTCAAAAAAGAAGTGAAATCTATTCTCATGGCTAAATTTACTTCAACTATTTTATATATCCGTGTAATATATTTGCTAGCTTTTATTAGTTACTACTTTGTATTTAGACTCACCTATATTTTTCTATGTTTATCTCTGTTTCTTACATCTGCCCTGTAAAGCGCTCCGATACCCGCAAGGGTCTTGTTCGCGCTATATAAAACCTTCAAAATAAAATAAAAATAAACGCATTAACCAGACATGGAGTACCGCCAAATTGCTGGCTACTACGTGTTACAGATAACACTATGTCATGTTGGTTTCTCTTGTAGGACCATATCAATATCAGGAATTTATGCTTAAATGTCATCACCAAAATGCATTACTTGGAATGTGCGCGGTCTCAACGACCATAGAAAATTCAGATTGGTGCACTCTTACCTTCCCAGACATGCAACAGACATTTGTCTCTTACAGGAAACCCACCTGAAGGACACGGCCCGCTCCAGACTGACTACAAATAGATGGGGGGAGGTGCACATGTCCAACTACTCTAACTACTCCAGCGGAGTGGCTACTTTGATAAGGAGAGGACTCCCCTTGAAAACGCAGCAAGTAGTCACAAGCCCCGAAGGACGCTTTATATTACTAAGAGGTGCGATTTATGGCCAGCAAGTTATTATCACTAACACATACAGCCCTAATTCGGACAGTCCTGAGTTCTTTTATCATGTATGGCACAAGATAGTCTCTGGGGGATGCTGCAATTTTGTGGGGTGGCGACTTTAATGTAGTGCTATCACCCGACTTTGACAGAGCAGGCGCCTCCCGTACATACCATCTGCAGGCAGCCGCAGCAAAAGAGAACATTATTGCAGACTGTCAAATGGTAGACACATGGCGAATATTTAACCCAACAGCTCGGGAAGGTACGTGCATAACGCAACACAAAGCATGGTCCAGGCTTGATTTTTGGTCAACTACCAGAAATCTGCACTCCTGGGCGACCGCCGTTACACATCACCCCAGCACATTATCGGATCACGCTCCCGTCATGATAGAATTCTCAGTAGCAAAGGCCTACATCCAGCCTTTCACGTGGCGGCTTCCCCCAAACGCACTGCTCGACTCAGTATTCAGGGAAGAGATCAGGGGGAAAATAACTGAATATTTTGAACAGAACAAGGGGTCAGTAGACTCCATGGGGACATTATGGGAAGCCTTTAAAGTGGTGATTTGGGGTTCTTGCATAGCACTACAATCGGGAGTACTTAAAGATATCCGCAACAGTCTGGGCAGGCTGGAGGCCGAGATCCGCAACTTGGAGTTACAATACTTTCACTCCCTATCGACCTCTACTATGGGGCAAATCCGTAACAAACTCACAGCGTTTCAAGAAGAGGCGGAGAGAGAGACAAACATTTTGCACAAACATGCAACGGCACAACACTATGGTTAGGGGGACAGGCCGGGCAAGACACTGGCCAATTTGCTAAAACCACCCAGAGGCTCCACATTTATTACAGAACTGCTCCCTCCCGCGGCACCGCCGGCACGCACGCCATCGGAAATCCTGCACACGAGAGACTTTTATTCCCAACTATATACTTCTCAGACAGACCCGTCTGACTCCGACTTGTCCGAGTATTTTGACTCAATACAACTTCTGTGGTTGAGCAGGGCACATCGAGAATACGAACAATAGTTACTTACCTGTAATCTGTGGTTCTCCAGTATTAGTATCTTTCATAGATTCACATGCTTGAATCATTCCCCGTCGTCGGAGTGGGAGTCCCACGGTACATAAAAATAGCAATATATATATATATATATATATATATATACCATATCCTAGGTAAATTAGAACCAGGAAGTAACGTAGCCAGAAATTAAAGGAAAAAATTCCTTCACCTTCATGACTCGTCCAAGTCATTATATATAGTCCAAAGTCCAGCCAATCAGGCGACAGCACCACCCAGAATGTTCTCCTCAGAGGCTCAGGCTCTCAGATTTTCCAGCACAAGTGTGATCCAGAAAGAAACAGAGCATAGCAAAAGAGCCTCTGAGGGAGGTGGGCGGAGTTTGCATGTGAATCTATGAAAGATACTAATACTGGAGAACCACAGATTACAGGTAAGTAACTATTGTTCTTCTCCAGTATTGGGGTATCTTTCATAGATTCACATGCTTGAATCAGAGTAGATAGCAGTGACTCCAGAACAATACTGCTGACATTATCAGCACAACATAAGCATATGCATAACACAGTCAAAGTGTAATCACAAACATATAGCTTATTGTTATATATGTATTCACATATCAAGATATATCTGTATAAATCCATAGTAAAACAATAGCAAGAGGTGGAGGAAACAGAGGCTCACCTTAGTTAAAAAGATTACGAAGAACCGCCTGTCCCACGGACGTGTCTGCATCATTGGCAGCTTCCAAACAGTAGTGCCTTGTAAAGGTGTGCCTGTTGGACCACGTAGCAGCTCTGCAGATTTGATGAATCGGCACACCAGCAAAGAGAGCAGTAGAAGAAGAGATTGCTCTCGTAGAATGTGCCCTTGGAATTGTCTGTAAAGGTCTGCCTGCCAGCTGATGACAGAAACCAATCGCAGCAGAGATCCAACGGGCAATGGACTGTTTTGATATTGGGTGTCCTGTACGCATCTTTCCATAAGCTAAAAATAGCTGATCAGATTTCCGTATGGAAGATGTCCTTTGCAAATAGAATTTGAGACATCTTTTGAGATCAAGAGTATGTAAAGCCCTTTCCGCAGGTGATTGAGGATTGGGAAAAAGTTTTTAAAATGACTGGTTCGTTGAGATGGAAGTCCGAAGGTACTTTGGGCATAAAAACGGGGTTAGTGCGTAACACTACGGAATCTCTTGTGAATTGAAGGTACGGCGGTTTTATAGTGAAGGCTTGAATGTCACTGACCCGCCTAGCCGACGTGAGGGCTAATAGTAAAGACACTTTCCATGAAAGAAACTTCAACTCTGTCCGATGAATAGGTTCAAAGGGTGTCGCATAAGTTGCGATAGCACAACGTTAAGATGCCAGGCTGGAGGTGGATGGCGAATAGGTGGAAACATACGAAATAACCCCTTAAAGAACTGTCGAATGATCCTAGAGGAATAGAGAGAGTTGGAACCATCCTGTCTAAATCTTGAGATAGCTGCTAAGAATACTTTAAGCGTAGAATGTGCAAGGCCTGATCTTGCCAGATGCAGGAAGAAAGGTAAAATTTGTTCCGGCTTTGCATGTACTGGATGTATGTTGTTGGCTTGACACCACAGGCAAAATCGTTTCCATTTAAGCGTGTATGTCTTTATTGTGGAAGGCGCCCTAGCATTGGCCAGAACTTCTCTACAGTTAGAAGGAATATCTAAGTGGGCGAATTCAAGGTGCTCAGGCGCCAGGCTGCTAAGTGCAGGGATGCAGGATCCGGATGGCAGATCTGACCGTTCTGCATGGATAGAAGGTTCGGTATTGGTCTCAACTGAATGGGATGGCATTCGGAGAGAAGGAGTAGTTCGGTGAACCAGAACTGGCGAGGCCACCTGGGAGCTATGAGTATTAGGCGACAAGGTTCCTTCTTCATTTTCCAGAGAACCCTGGGAACCAACGGTATCGGTGGAAAAGCGTAGGCATAAATCTGCGACCAGTTCATCAAAAGGCATTTCCGCATGATTCGTTGTGGAGACGCCAACTTGCGAAGAATTGGCATTTGCGGTTCAGACTGGTTGCGAACAAGTCCAGGTTGGGCTGACCCCACTCCTGAAAAATTCGATTCAACGTTGGCTGATGGAGCTCCCACTCGTGATTGGATGTTGTCCAGCGGCTGAGGGAATCCGCAAGAACGTTGGACACTCCCGGGACATGAACTGCTGTCAGGGTTATCTGATGTTTGATCGCCCAATCCCACATTTCCTGGGCTTGTTGAGACAACAGTGCGGACCTTGTTCCTCCTTGTTTGTTCAAGTAATGCATACTTGTTGTGTTGTCCGTCCGTATCAACACAGATGCTCCGAGAATGATGGTGCGGAAAGACTTCAGGGCTAGGAAGATCGCCAGTAACTCCAACAGGTTGATATGACAAGTCTTTTGCTGAGCATCCCATCTTCCGCTTGCTGTCAGTCCCTGCAGATGGGCTCCCCATCCTTCTAGGGAGGCATCCGTGGTGATGACGAAGCTTGGAGGTTTCATGAGGAATGAGCAGCCTGCTGCTACATTTGTCTTTGAAGTCCACCATCGTAGAGTGTCCCTTATCTGTGAAGTGACGCGAATGAGATCGTCGAAGGATCCTGAGATTTGCAGCCACTTTTTGTTGAGTTCCTCTTGCAAGGGTCTCATTCTGAAACGGCAATTGGGGACCATAGGAATGCAAGATGACAGCATCCCCAGAAGCGACTTGAACCGTCGAACTGAAACGTACTCTTTTGATCTTATTAGCTGTGCAAGATTGCAAAGTTTTGTTTGTCTTTCGGTTGAGACGCAGACTTTTGTTCGCAACGTGTTTAATGTGGCTCCCAAGAAGGTTCTCTCCTGCGATGGGAGGAGGTGCGATTTGTCGAAATTGATGGAGAGACCCAGAGATTGGAACAGGGATAGACATCTCTGAGTATGGACGTTTGCGCTGTTGAATGAACTCGCCTTGATAAGGCAGTCGTCCAAATAGGGAAAAATCTGGATTCCCTCCAGTCGAAGGTGTGCAGCCACCGGTGCTAAGACCTTGGTAAAGACCCGGGGTGCGGACCGTAGTCCGAAAGGGAGGACTTTGAACTGAAAGTCCCTGCCGGCCACTCTGAACCTCAAGAACCTTCTGTGTCTGGGTAGGATTGGCACATGAAAATAAGCATCTTGGAGGTCGAGGGTGGTCATGTAATCCCCTGCAGTAAGGAGAGGAAGAATTTCTTGCAGAGTTAGCATCCGGAATGACAATTTCTTGAGATATTTGTTGAGGGAGCGAAGATCTAAAATGGGACGCCATTCTCCCGATTTCTTTTTATGAGAAAAACCTGGAATAGAACCCCGTTCCTCTTTGCAGTCGAGGGACTACTTCGATGGCTCCCTTTCGCAGCATCAAATTTATTTGGGCAAACAGCTCTGAGAGGCGAGCTGGAGGTGGGCCCTTGGGGGAAAATTTGGAGGAAATTTTACGAATTCTAGAACGTGGCCTCTGGCCACAATGTCCAATACCCATTTGTCTGTTGTTATTTTCGACCAGTTTGAGTAATAACAGGAGATTCTTCCTCCAACTTGTACAGGGGTAAGTGGTCGAGCAGGTGGCAGGTGGCAGTTGTCACTGTTTTTAGGGTTATCACGTCCTCGGAAAGTAGACTTCCTTCTATTTTGCGAGTAAGAGGTCGCTGGTTGTTGCCTGAATTGTTGTTGGCGCTGGGAAGAGAAGCGCTGATTGCTGTGATAGGGCTGATATTGTCTCTGTTGATTGTATCCTCCTCTAGTAGAGAAGGATCCACGCCCCTCGCACCCCGAAAGGGCGGTTTACGAAACTGAAGTGTTCCGAGAGAACTTGCTGTCTCAGTATCCTTTTTAATGGTCTGTAGGGCCTCATCCACATGGTTCCCAAAAGAGACTCGCCATCGAAAGGCATGTCCAATATCTTAGTCTGAACTTCCTGGCGAAAAGAAGTTGATTTTAACCAGCCTTGCCTCCGCAAGACCGCAGCACCTGCCATTTGTCGAAAACCTGTAGAGGCAACATCCACCGATGAGTCTATAATCTCAGCCGAGATTCGTTCCCCTTCTTGAAGGATCTTAAGCGCCTCTGATTTAGAAGGCTCAGTCAACATATTAATGTAGGGAGCAATGTCCGACCACATTTGCCTATCATAGCGTCCTAAGATAGCCAGTGAATTAGCTGCCCGAACTGTTGTCGCTGCCATAGTGGACACCTTCTTCCCAATAGCGTCCAAACGTCTACCGTCCCGATCTGGAGGGGCGGATAATGGAGAGGAGGATTCCGCGATCGTCGCTGCGCTGCCTGCGCTATAACCTGAATCTGCCTTTGGTTGACCGATCAAACATGCAGGCGAGTTGTCCGGAGCCTTGTACTTTTTATCAAGGCGGGGCATGACCGCAGGAATAGAGGCAGGAGCTTTCATAACTTTCAATCCCTCTTGCCAAATGAAGTCAATAATGGGAATGGATCGTATTTGTCTTCTTGGCTGATCCTTAAAATCATAGAGGAAGCAATCATCCTGCTTCGTTTCCATAGAAAGCAGAAAACGCTTAGTAGCTCTCTCCATAAGCAGGTGAAAACCTCCAACGTCAGCAGGAGGGGAGTCGACAGGAGCAGGAGTTAAAGGCGACGGAGTTTGTATCTGATACTCATCCCATTCTGAGAGTAAAGATCTGTCATCTAATTCTCCTTCCTCCCTATCGTCGTCAGAGGTGTGGGCGTCCTGAGAGTGATGCGACAGTACAGGAGAATGAGGCCTGGGTGATCTTAAAGTTGAAGAAGTTTGAGGCATAGGTGTGGGCGGCATAGAGGAAGCCGATTCTGATGGAGGAAAACGGCGATAGTAATCATCTAGCATGTATTGCAGATTGTTCAAAAGAGCCAGAGGCATTTGGCCGTAGGCAGTGTATCTGAAGGTAAAGGAACCGTTTCCTGACAGACGTCATCCTCTGGATCCTCATCTTGATATTTAATGAGGAGCTCCGAAGGGCTCCTGGCGGTACGGAACATATCACCCTCTTCCGATTGGTCATCGTCATCATCAGAGGTTAGCAACTGGTCCGGCAGTCTAAGGTGAACCTTAGGAGGAGAAATTGTGAGCGGAGAGCGTACATTTAAAGAAGATGCACGTCTTTGTAATAAAGAAGACGCTGTTGTCACCGGAGGCAATGTAGACGGCGTAATCTCCACTGCAGGCGTCGACGAAGACCAGACCTGCAGAGCCGTGCATGATGCTAGTGGTAACGTCGACAAGGAAACCGTTGACGAAGTTGTGCGTGGACGGTGTAGGCGTCGACGGAAGCATCGTCGACGGGACGGACTTCGTCGACGGGACGGACTTCGTCGACGGGACCTTCGTCGACGGTACCTTCGTCGACGGTACCTTCGTCGACGGTACCTTCGTCGACGGTACCTTCGTCGACGGTACCTTCGTCGGCCGGTACCTTCGTCGGCGAGGCAGTCGACGACGACACTCCTTTAGTCTTCGTCGTCGGAGCATCGACGGTAGATACTAACACCTTCGTCGACGGAACTGGTCTGACTGAGACGGATACCAGCGTCGACGGCGAAGACGCCGGCGACATGATCATTTGTGTCTTCGGCGATGAGAATGTTGCCGTCGACGTAGTAGTTGCAGTATAAGAGCTCGTCGACGGAGTCGCCGACGAGCCCGTCGACGAGGAAATCCGTTTCTGAGGCAAATCTTTGTCAGACACTTGTGTAGAAGAGAGAGACTTTTGACTTTCTCGGGCGTAGACGCTATAGATCTAGGCTTAGAAGGTGGAAGAGTCTTTTTGAAGTAGAAGGCACTTTAGTACTGCTGGAGGGTTGCTTCTTCGACACCTTAGCCCCAGGAGAAGACAAATTTGTGTCAGAAAACCTCTTTCTGGAGGACGTAGATTGAACAGAGGCAATGCTCCCCACCTCAGATAAGGGATTGTCCTGGTCTTTTATCTTCTGTAGCCACAGAAGTAGACGCCCCTCTCTGTCCCTCAGAGTTTTTGAGGAAAAGTTCTGCAGATCTTGCAGTCTCTCACCTGATGTTCAGGATATAAGCAGTAAATGCACTTCTTGTGGGGATCTTCTGAAAACAGCCGGAGCTTCCCACAAGACTCACAAGGGCGAAAAAGAGACTTCTTTGAAGAAGACATCCTAAGAATAATAAATTCAAAGAACTGAGAAGAAAAACTGAGCAGAGCTCAGGGAGACTCCCTTCACACGACGTGCGGTAGAAAATCTGAGAGCCTGAGCCTCTGAGGAGAACATTCTGGGTGGTGCTGTCGCCTGATTGGCTGGACTTTGGACTATATATAATGACTTGGACGAGTCATGAAGGTGAAGGAATTTTTCCTTTAATTTCTGGCTACGTTACTTCCTGGTTCTAATTTACCTAGGATATGGTATATATATATATATATATTGCTATTTTTATGTACCGTGGGACTCCCACTCCGACGACGGGGAATGATTCAAGCATGTGAATCTATGAAAGATACCCCAATACTGGAGAACTTGATGACCTGTTTACTGTGGACGATATCAGACAGGTAATTCATAGCTTACCGGCAGACAAGGTCACGGGGGCCGACGGCCTCATGTCCAAATTCTACAAAGAATATTCAGAACTTCTCGCCCCTCACCTACTAGCGGTGTATCAGGCAGCCTCACAAACTGGAATACTACCGCAGACCATGCGTGAGGCTATCATTATCACACTGTTAAAACCAGACAATGACCCCTCGAGATGCGACTCGTACCGGCCTCTTACCTTAATTAATTTAGACGCCAAGATCTTTGCCAAATTACTGGCCACCAAATTGCAACCGATACTCCCACTAATCATACGGCCGGATCAATCCGGTTTTGTGCCGGATCGTTCCACTTCCCATAATTTGAGAACAATCTTCGCTCTGCTTCATTATCTTGCCCCTCATGTCTCGGCTATAGCGGCGTTGTTACTCGCCATGAAGGCGTTTGACTCTCTAGAGTGGAGATTTTTGTTCACTCTCCTTTGCAGGCTGGGATTGAGCCCATTGTATGTTCAGCAGATCAAGCTTCTTTATACTCTGCCTACTGCCAGAATCAAGGTAAATGGTTTAATATCTGACCCCATAAAGATCACCAGAGGCACCAGGCAAGGATGCCCTCTGTCACCCCTATTATTCGTGATAGCGACAGAGCCATTAGTGGCAAGACTCAGACAGCACTATGCCAACCGCAGGATAGGGTTCACAAACAGAGGCCTGACCGTGTCAATGTACGCAGATGACATCACCCTCTACATGACAGATCCGGAAGTAAACTTTGCACCCATGACAAGAGAATTAGTACGCTACGGTGGCTTATCAGGGATAGAAATCAACTGGGGGAAGTCCACTATTCCATTGATTTCAGGTACACTCGCTTTCGATACTGAATACCCGATACCATGGGCGGACGGACCAACGCGGTACATGGGCGTCTGGATCAGCAGAAACCTACAAGAGATCTGGACGGCCAACTACAGCAGGGCAGGGGACTGGATAGAAGACCGAGCTAGGAGATGGAGGACTCTGCCTCTCTCTTTGGCGGGCCGCATTGCAATAACAAAGATGATCTTCTTGCCAAAATTATTGTACCCGTTCGTGAATATTCCCATGCCGCTCACTGCACAATTTTTTAAGCAACTCGGGTCTATAATGATTGAGTTTGTTTGGGCAGGAAAACAACCCAGAATATCTTGGGAAGTACTCCCACTGCCGCTGGCACAGGGGGGCTTGGGGCTCCAGATTTTGCACTATACACATACAGCGCTCAGACGCAATTCCTACATTTTTGGTTGCATCCAACCCCATTCCAGCCGCACGTGGCAATCGCGGTGGACAGTGCGACACCACTCCCCTTGACTACGGCACTATACACACAATTCAAACGCCCGAGACATGAAATTGACACTGCTGAAACCTTGCGCTGGGCCTGGGATGGCCTTTGCAAACGGGCCAAAATAGACGTCATATATGCACCATCAATACCACTAGCTAATAATCCATTGTTCCCACCACTTATGGATAGAAACTCGCAGGTGCGAGCACATGCAAACAAACTCATTACCGGCAAACACTTCTATCCAGGGGACAAATTCCTAACACTCCAGCAAATGTGTAGCTCGACACCCCAATCAGCGCTAGACACATTATACTACCAGCTGCATGCAACGTCCCGGAGTAGATTCAATACATTCCCAAATACTCCTCCGTCACTAGGAAATATAACTACAGTTAAATCAGGCCGGAAATTGGTGACTCGCATTTATACGATCACACAAAAGGAATCTCCAATCATTGTACCACAGTCACGCAGAGCATGGGAGGCAGACATAGGAGAGGATCTCACGGATGAACAGTGGGGCTTCTGCTGCAGGCAACTGGAGCAAATGTCTCCTAACTATCGTCTGCGGCTTATCCACTTTAAATATATTCATCGTCTTTACCGCACCCCGGCACAGTTACAGCGAATGGGGTTGAGACCAGATACGAACTGCTGGCGATGTGGGACCCCATAAGCAACTTTCATACATCTGGCGTGGGAGTGCCGACCCATAGCTAACTTCTGGTCACAAATCCTATATCATATCAAGAATATCACAGCACGGGGGCGTGGCCAACAACATGGCCAGGTAGCTGCGTTCTCTGCTAGCTCCGCTGGCCCCGACCAAATCCTGACTTTAATCCTGTCCCTCGACGCCAAATAAATACAACAGTGGTGACCGAAGGTGTTCGGAGGCGTGCTGAAAGAACAGTGAGCGGAGGATTTCTGCCGTAATCGGACCCTTTCCTGAAGCGAAATCTGCGCGATGCTCTTCAAGATGGCGCCCCGCCGGAGCTGACCGCGGAGACATACTGGGCCCACGAAGAACTTGGGCGGCGGAAGGCGGCTCGGACCGAGGTGGAAGCGGGGTGCACCGCAGGGAAACTTGAAAAGTCGAAGTAGACCTGGCAGCGGCCTGTGCAACCCCCCCCCCCCTGGAGCCGCGACGAGGTGCGGTGAATGTCCACCCGGTGGAGACGGAGATTTTGAAACGCAGAGGCGGAGCGGGGTGACCGGGCGCGACTTGCCGGCGATAGAGTGGCTCCCTACCTCCTGGTAATACAACCGATAGCGGCCTGGACTGAGAGCTGGATCCCGGCAAGGTATTTCAGTGCTGAGAGCAGGCGTCTCCATTCCACTCTTTACAGCGGGTAGCAGTGGCCGCAGTGGAGATTGCGCGAGCCAGCCAGACCGAGGCCGATCGGTCCTAAAGAACTCTCCCCAGGGCGGCAGCGGAGGGAGCGGGAGGCTGCGAGCCCAAGACAACAGTATATACCGGACACAGCAGAGCCAATAAGGGTGGTCCAGTGGGCCAGACAACGGACTCTTCCTCTCCCCCACCCGCAGATTTCAATACCAACTGTGTGGGAAACCGAGGTGAACGGCGAGGGGGGTGATGGAAACGCGGGCCCCGGTGCGCTTTTCCGGACACAGGTTTAGTGGAAGGAGAAATGGTGACACCGCAGCCTTGAATTGAGGGCTAAGAGGTCAGCAAACACACCGGTCTGGGAGTCAACCTAAAGCCCAAGGTGTAATTTTGCAGAGGCTGCAGAGGGTGACACAGGGCCACGAGGGACATACCAGTGCAGCTTCCACAGGTGGCGAGACCAGGGAGGCGAACTATATCCGAGCCAACAGTGCCACTAAAAGTAGTCCGGTGGGCCTGGGTCCGGGCTCTGCCTCTCCCCCCTCCGCAGGTCTCTGTACCCACTGAGCGGAACACCGGAGTGAGCGGCGAGGGGGTGGATGGTGACGTGGGCCTCGGTGCACTCTTTGGGAGACGGACTCAACGGAGGGGAAATAGTGCCACCATGAGCTAGACTCCACGGCCTGGCCAACGCCATGCCCACTGATCTAGGAGCCACAATAAAATCCATGGTGTGAGTTTTAAGGAGGCCACCAAAAGTGATATAGGGGCCACAAGGGACACACAAGCTCAACTTCCGCAGGCGAGAGTAGTTTGCTATTCGTTGGGGTCGGCCTCGACTGGAGACCCCCTCTGGACCGGACTCCTCCCTCGTCCTAGAAGAGGGGCAGAAAGACACTAAAGAACATCGGTGAGTGGCCCCTCTCGCCGGTCATTTGAACATTATTTCCACACCTGGGGAGCTGGCGGAGCACTGCCTGACAGGCGGTGGCTTCCCATAGTGACTGTGGGGGAGAGTGCATGTCTACACCCTAGCACCGGATCGCTCAAGATGGCGAGAGACAAGGAGCCTAAATCGTCGAGACAGGGGAAGCTGGATCAGTTTGCCAAAGTGCTCCCCGCGCCGACGGGGGCGGAGGGAGGTCCTGCTCCCCTTCCAGATAATGCGGCCATACTACAAGCGATTCACGCATCTAGAGAGAGCTTGGAGGGGAAGATGGCGGAGATACGTTCGGAGGTCACATTACTACGCCATGATCTACGGAAAGTCTCCGAGAGAGTCATTGAGGCTGAACACCGCATCTCAGAACTTGAAGATACCTCTCACTCTATGCAGAAAGATGTGACAGGACTTTTAGCCTCAATGAAAGAAGTGGCCTGGAGGGTCGATGACGCTGAAAATAGGGCCCGTAGGAATAACCTTAGATTTATCGGTTTTCCGGAAGACGCGGAACGAACAGATCCGGGCCAGTTTCTCCTGGCATTTCTAAAAGAAGCCCTCCCGGATACTCAGTTCTCGACATGTTTTGTTATAGAGAGAGCGCACTGGATGCCTAATGTCCGCCCACCACCGGGGGCCCCTCCTCGACCCTTGATAGCCCGTTTCTTGAACTTTCAGGATAGGGATCTAATACTTTGTGATCTACGGAAAAAAGGAGAGATTAAATACGAAAATACACGAGTGATGGTATTCCCGGACTACTCAAGTGATGTGCAAAAGCAGACGAACTTTTGATCCTATCAAGGTGAAACTTAGAGCACTCGGGATCCAGTACATGTTACTATTCCCAGCTAAACTTAAAGTCATTTTCCAAGGCACTATGCAGTTGTTTCAGACCCCAGACAAGGCATGGTCGTGGATCGAGGAACGGCCTTTGTTAGTGCGTAGAACGCCCCAAGCTAAAGATCTGCAAGCAGATACGAGGAAGTGTTCAAGCCAGGAAAGACCTAAAGAAAAACGTCAGAGGCGAGTGCTGAAAGTCCAGAGAATCACCGCGGGAACACCGATGAGGTCTTTGAGGCCTAGAGAAGACAAGCCACATATTTCGGACTCAGACGACGACACAGCCTAAGAACACGCAGCACAGACCCTTCGGAGATCGAGTGAAAATGTCACCACCGAAATGTCAGAGAGAGAAGAGACGGCGGATACAGATAGTGAGCATCCACTTCTTGAGAGCATTCAACGGCTGGAAGCTCCTGATCCGATCCTGCTAGAAGCAAGTATCCAACAGCAGCAACTGCCCAGTAACGGCGAAGAGGAATGAGATGCAGGGGCCGGACGGCCACCAAAAGACAGTAAGACAATCCCAGGGCCCGGCAGACATTGTAGAACTTTGGCCTGATAAGGGGAAGTATTCCCTGTTTTTATACTGCATTATTGTGTAGTTAATTGAATTGGAGTGGGAGGGAGGGTTACAGACCTCTTGGTGGATTACCCGTGCCAGAGTTGTCATGTTGACGAATTGAGGGGGGTGGGGGGTGCCTGAAGAGTGTAGGGAGGGGGGCATGTTGGACACCGTCAATTGTTGTGGACTAAGTTTATTGCAGGGGGGCGGGGGGGAATGTTCTCTTCAGTTAGTTCAAATGAATACAAAGAATGAGATGAGAATGAGAGGTGTGGGCTCTACTCCTGGAGAGGGCTGAGCATGTGATGATTCATTAGCTTCATTGCAATGCCTGAGGGTAGATACACAGTAATGACATGGAACGTCAATGGGTTAGGAAACCAAATCAAACTAGGATTAGTATCCAATTATCTTAAAAGACTCAAACCTGATATAGTATTTTTGCAGGAGACGCACCTGATGGGTTCACATTGTTCTTTCCTGATAAGAGGGCACTACTCTGGCACATGCAGGCTTTACCAAAGGATCGAGAGGAGTGGCAATTCTCATCAAGAAGTCGCCGCCCCCCTTTCGTGTTACTCAGCAATGGGTGGATCCGGACGGGACATATGTTGCAGTACAGGGAATTTGGAATCGTAAGAAACTTTTACTCATTAGTGCCTACTCTCCCCCACGACTGCAGCAACGTACGCTAGATAAACTGACGGAGCTCCTATTACATTCCGGACCCGCCACGCATATTATAGGGGGAGACTTTAACAATGTGATTGAACCCTCTTTAGAACGAACTCAGTCATGACCTGGGTCGCATGGACCCACGCCACTGGCAAAGTTTCAGGTTGTCCTTGGGTTGACCGATCTATGGCGACGACATCACCCGAGCACACGTGCCTATTTCTATTTCTCAGGGGCTCACAGGGTGTTCTCTAGACTGGATTACCTTTTCGCTCCAGTGGCGTAGATCTGACACATAGAGAGGGTGGAATATCTGGCTAGGGGCATCTCAGACCATTCGCCGCTTCTATTAACGGTGGGAGGAAGGTTTAGAAACCAGGTAACGAGTTGGAGATTGAGCTCATAGGCCTTGCAGGATAAAGGGGTTGCCAAAGAGCTCAGGGTGGACTCGGAGCTCTATTTTAAGGAAAATGAAGGCTCAGTACAGTCAGCAGTCACTTTATGGGAAGCATTCAAGACGGTGATCAGAGATAGAGCGCAAAATATAATTGCCCATAAAAAACGGCGAGAAACTCCAGAGATAGATACCTTAGAACGTAAGCTGTTAAGTCTGGAAGGAAGTGGAACCTCCACACTAAGTAGTCATACCCTTCGCTAAACAGAAATAACAAAAAGGGAGTATCAGGAGCTAGTAACTCAAGAGATGAAGGCTCACCAGCTGGCAGTCCAACACCGGCTACACGAGACAGAAGATAGGGAGGGTAAGCTACTCGCATGGCTGGGCAGGAAGGAAATGGAGTTGAGATGGGTAATGTCCATTCAAGAAAGAGGCCATACGCACACCACACCCAAAGATATAGCCTGGTACTACACAGAACTTTATGCAGCTAGAACACAGGCGAGTGATGCACAAATAACCCAATACTTAGAAACAATTGAGCTTCCCTCGCTCTCCCAGGAGGAAAGGGACAGGCTAGATGAAGACTTAACTCTCGAAGAAGTGACGGAGGCCATTGGCCGGCAGAAGTCGGGGGAAAACCCCGGGCCCAAATGGGCTCCCAGGGGAATTTTTAAACTAAATAGTAGCCTGCTGGCCCCACATTTACTAAATATGTTCAGAACGTCAAAAGAACAAGGGATTCTCTCAAAAGATCTCCGAACGGCAACAGCAGTGGTGATTCATAAAATAGGGAAACCTCCAGAAGATTGTGGGTCCTATCGACCCATATCATTGCTCAATATTGAAACAAAGATATTGGCTGATATTCTTGCGATGCACCTTTTGGCTGTTATCACCCCCCTGATACATAGAGAGCAATCAGGTTTTATGCCGAAGCGAGCCACACGTTTTAACTTACGGCGGCTGGCTAACTGGATGGACACGGTTCAGAGTTGGGATGACCCCCATTTGCTCCTTTCACTTGACGCCGAGAAGGCATTCGATACCATTCATTGGCCCTTTATGAGACGTATTTTGGAAAAATTTGGATTTGGTCCAATATTTCGGGAATGGTTGGCACTTCTGTATAATTCTCCTGAGGCTAAAGTCCGGGTCAATGGGGCCATCTCAACGAGCTGGCCGGTTCAAAGGGGCACTAGACAGGGTTATCCCCCTGTTTGCCCTAATATTGGAACCTTTGGCCTGTGTTGTTAGAGCCTACCAAGGGCTGGGCGGTTTCATAGATGAGTCCCGACTTCTAGAGGAAGGACGCATATCCCTATATGCGGACGATATTTTATTATATGTTACGGACCCAGCCGAGACACTCCCCATAATTTTGCAAATCTTTGAAGAATATGGCCGTCACGCGGGGTATAAGATTAATTGGAGCAAATTCACCTTGTACCCGGTGGGAGGGGTCGTGGAGCCCCAGACTTACCCGAGCTGCCTACGGTTGTCAACAGAGGGGATCAATTACCTTGGGCTCTATATCACCACTGAGGTAGCAACCAGCCTAGAACATAATATCAGGCGGGTCCTCTTAAATTTTCAAGAAAATGTCAAGAGGTGGAGGAAACTCGGGGGCGTGGCCAGCGAGCCAACATGGCGGACGCAAGCTGAGAGCACTCCGCCAGCAATCCCTTCATTCCCCTGTCAATTGCCCTGCACCTGTGCCATCCAGGCCTGGGATGCGTAGGCACAGATTGCCGTTCAGCGCTCGCCAACGAGACCTCGTGGTGGTCCTTAGGTCGACTGTGGACCACAATATCGCCATGAAACGCTTTGCGGCCTAATCTTGTGTGGCAAACGCGGCAACGTAGCAGCTGCCGGGCGGAGGTCGCGGATGTCACGGGCGATATCCTGCCTGGATTGGGACACGCCTGCAGCCGGAGGTCGTGCTGGTATCACGGGAACAAGGCACTTACCCAACACCGTCGGTGTCCGGGTCGGGGGCATGGCCGAGTAAGAGTCGCCTGGGGCGCGACCCCCTTCTGCACCAGATCCGAGGAGGAGTCCCTGCCCGGCTGCTGCCTCCCCCCACCGACGGCTGCAGCAACGTAAAACATCCCGCTGCATGGAGAACCCCCGACGCGCAGCATTGAGCGCTCTGGGACCCGAGGGGGCCCCCTGTGTCGGATAGCGGGACCCCGCGCTGAGACCCACAAAATGGCCACGCCCTGAGCAGGACACGGCGGCGCGGACACCAACGGCCGTGAAGGTATGCGCCTGCCGCGTTGGGTGCAAACAGGGGCCCAGCGATTGGATATGCGACGCGCTTCCCGGGGCTCTGAACGGAACGGCCCCGACTGGTAGGCGACCGTAGCCGCGTAACAACGGAAAGATTTTGACTACCCCTGCGAGCCCTAGATGGGCGTTGTTTTACTTATAGACTGCACGGAAGCGTGCCAGCATCTTGGAGACCCATGCGGCTGTGACCACAAAGAGCGGACACCGCGAGCATCCCACATAGTAAGGGGTCAGAGATTGCGGCGCTCTGTACTGATAACAGCCCCCACCCCCCCCCCCCCCTCGAGCGGCACTCTAGGCTCGGCGAGACCCTCTGACTGGTCATCACGGCTACAAGCCTGCAGTGACTGCCTGCGATTCCCTGGGAGCAGGTTTGAAGGAGCCCACGCCCGAGGAGGGGAGGCCTCATGTGTCTGATGTGGGTGACGTTACACCCAAGGCAGGCCGCATGAGCATACAACACGACCTCTGAGGCCCACGTGCCTCACCAAGCGAAGGACCCTTGCCGTGTGTGGTGTGACCGGTGGGGACCCTGGAGAGAGGTACCCGCCGAGCAACGCTTGGGGCTTGGCATAGCCCACCAACTGGCTGGCATCGCAATAGGCCACGGAAGTCCTGGCCAAAGCTGCTGTTGAGGGCACAGCAGGCCGCGACGCAGACCGGGGGCTCGCCCGACCTTCGGCCACAATACGTCTCATGGCGCCCAAGGGGACGGACTGTGCCTGGTCCCTGGCAGGTTGATACACAGAAGCACCCATGCGGCCGCTCGGTGAACATCGGAAGTACTGCCCTGGGATCTCGGAGCGCTCACTGGGGGCGGCTAAGTGCTGCATACAAACACCGGACTGCACTGCAAATCCTTGTCGCACTTGCAGCCGACGCCTACCGTCTGGGGGTTGAAGAGACTACGCTAGATCCTCAGGGTAAGCCTGGACACCCTCTGTTGCGCCCAGGACGACCGCCGCTGGATAACCTCCCATACGTGTGGCGATTAAAACAACCC
Source organism: Calotriton arnoldi (assembly GCA_963921515.1). Classification (NCBI taxonomy): domain Eukaryota; kingdom Metazoa; phylum Chordata; class Amphibia; order Caudata; family Salamandridae; genus Calotriton; species Calotriton arnoldi. The sequence goes on along the minus strand of CAWUFW010001623.1, from coordinate 1,329,948 downwards.
CGAGGGCTGCGCTACGGCGCCAAGAGCACTACTGCATAGAAGCTGCCCGGCGTGGGCGAATGCCTACCGCACAACAGCTAGCAATGGGCCGTCTGCGCACGAACACGCAGCAGGGAGCCATGCGTGCCAGCAACCCGGAGACACCGCACGCAGGAGGGGAGGTGGCCGGGGACGCTCTAAACGCATCACTTGCAGCCAAGCTGGACTTAGTGCTGGCAGCAGTAGACAAAATCGGGACTACGCTGGATCAGACAAGGTCCTCCCTCGAATCCCGGATTGACAAGGTCACATCGGACTTTACCCTTTTGCGAGCCAACCATCATAAACTGTCGGAAAAAGTTCACCAGCAGGATCAGTCGCTGACGGAGCTAAAACCTATCACCCAGAGCCACACTGTGGCACTACAAGACATTTTGGACTGCATGCACGCACTAGAGGACAAGGTCGCGGATGCGGAGGGGTGCTCCCACCGCAACAATGTTCGCGTCGTTGGACTCCCGGAAGGGGAGGAAGGACAGAATCCTGAACAATACATTGAACGCTGGCTCCTAGACACACTACCCCCGGGAACACGGTCAACGCACTTCGCAGTTGAGCGGGCCCATCGAGTGCCGGCCCATAAGTCGCCCCCAGGAGCCCAGCCACGTCTGTTCCTATTTAAGCTCCTAAACTATCGGGATAGGGACGCAGTCTTACGTGAAACACGAAAGATTACGGATCTCAAAGTAAGCAGCAGCTCCATCATGGTGTTCCCAGATTACACGACCCAAGTGCAGAGGCGCAGAAGTACATACACGGCCGTGAAACGACAACTCCGCGAACTAGAAATCACCTACTCCCTCCTGTTCCCCGCTAAGCTGAGAGTAGTGGCTAAGGGAGTGGTCCATTTCTTCAAGTCGCCTGCGGAGGTATGGGACTGGTTGGAAGAGTCCAGACTGTGGAAAGGGCCTCGGCCCATGGACGCGGAATTCACCAGAGCTGCCGGTCGGCGGACACGTCGGCGAGGGAGGCGTGGGAAACTAGAGCACATTACATCAACAGCACCGAGTCTAGAGCAGAAAGGAGCGACAAGGTGCACTAGAGGTCGTTGCGGCACTTGCTGCTACAATGCCCCGGGAGCGCCAGGCGACGTGCTCCTCTGAGTCGGCGACGGTCAGCGGTTCTTCGACCCCCAGGCCTGACGGCCTGGATGACACACACCTGCCGTCGGTCACTCCACAAACTACTGATTATCTCATCTGAAGGATTGCTGATGTCGTGAACTGAGCCGGGGGTCTTTCACGCAAGTAGAGACTTACTTGAATTGTTTCCTGTGACGATGTTCACCAATTGATGCATGCGCCACAGGCAGTTTAGTTACAAGCACGCACATCTCACATGCGACACCAGCACATAGGCATAACGCGCAACCAACACAATATGTCTCCCTACGCGCTGGCTGGATGGGCGGGTGGCAATACTGGATACCAGCACAGCAATGCCTGCCAACTCAATGGGGGTAAGGTGCCGCCAAAACGGGAAACACGTCGCTAGTCTAGATACGCTTAGGCGCCATCAACACACGCCCCGACAGGTCAGTGTCCTCTAACCGTCCATGCCCCTATGGACTTCCATTACACGCTGTACCCGGCGCACTCACATTGAGACATTGGCCAGCATTCAGCCATGAAGTAGATTGTGTGCGACCCAGCTCGCAGAAGATGATACGTGGGTACACTGCACGTCCCCCTCACACATAGATCCGTGATCAATGACACGCCCTCAGGACACACGCGCCCTGCGCGCCGGCTTGGATGGCGGGTGGCGATATGTGGATAGGAAGGGAACGCGCGCATAGTAGCCAAACACACGACACACCCGCCCCCACCAGTCACTATACTGGACCAGTGTCTGTCACTGTTAGACACAAGTTTGGACGGACATCTCCGTAGAGTTCGCCCCGATCAGTTACGAATGTTAATGTTTAAACTGAAGTTCTGGTTATGTAAGACCGCCCCGAGACTCTCCGCCTACACCACATGCTCAAAATTATGCTGCCCGTCTCGCACCCCTCCTAATAGGCATACACATCAGCCATGACGCGCATCAACATGCTCACATGGAATATACGCGGTATGCACACACCCGCGCGTAGATACTCGATCTTTGCCTACCTACAGCGCCACTCGGTTGGCATTGCCCTGCTACAAGAGACACATGACACACAGAGCTGGAAAAGCTGCGCAGGCACTGGAGAGGCCAGGTTTTTGGCACCACATACTCGGCCAACGCACGCGGCACGCTGATTTGGGTAAGGGCAGGAATCCTGTTTGTGCAAGAGGAAGACCTTATTGATGCAGATGGCCGATACACATTTGTCAGAGGGCGCCTCAATGGTCAGTCACTGCTATTCGGTTCCATATACGCCCCCAATGTGGATCAGGCAGCCTTCCTTGTGCACCTCTCGGAGAAATTAGCTCCGTGGGCTGGGCTCCCCTGGTTGGTGGGAGGGGATTTTAATTCAGTGCTTAGCATTGATCTAGATAGGTCGTTTCCACCTCTTAATAAAACTCCTGCCACGTCTAACGCTCAAGCTCTCACGGACTGGCTTGCGTACTGGACACTAGTGGACCTCTGGCGCACCCTCAACCCGGTTGCGCGAGTCTACTCGCACTACTCAGCGGTCCATGAGCTGCATGTGCACCTCGATAGGCTAGTGGGCTCACCCTCACTACTCCCGTTAATTAAAAAAGCTGACTATCTAGGTCGGACCCACTCCGATCATAACCCGTTGTGGATGCAGCTTGGGTGGGAGACAGACCGTCCCCCAATACAGACGTGGCGCCTTCAGACTAGTGCGTTAGAGGACCCAGAGTTCCGCTGATCGCTGGAGGCGGCCACCCTCACATATTTTCAGCTCAACGAAGACACGGCGAGCAGCGCAGCAATAGATGGGACGCCTTTAAAATAATGATCAGGGGGCACTGTATGGGAGCCACATGGAATATCCGCAAGCACCTATCCACCTCCCTCAAGAAAATAGAATCTCAGCTGTTGCGTCAGGAGCAAGAAGGGGAGGGAAACGGTAGAGGCCCGCGATGTCGAGAGCAGTTGCGTGCTGCCCATGCTGACTTGCTAGAGCGCCTGAAATGTCACAACTATACTGCAAACACAGCCCGCACACACGTCTCGGCAGATCGAGCCGGCCAGCTACTCGCCTGGCTGATCAAACAGAAGTATACCCGCGCCCCAATTGGGGCCATACGCTGTATACCCAACATGAAATACACCAAGCGATGGCGCAACACTACACGCAGCTCTATCAAACTCGCGGGCGCTGCGACACGCAGAGGCTGGAGGAGTTTCTCAATTCCATACAATTACCCACTCCAACGGACGAACATCGGGCAGCGCTGAATGAGCAGCTTTCATTGGAGGAGATAGGGGATGCTATTGGATCCCTAGCCTCCGGGAAAACGCCTGGGCCAGATGGCCTACCGTCAGAATTTTATAAAGCATATAGAGATCTGCTCGCACTGCGCCTCCTTACCCTGTACACCACCGCCTTAGAAGAGCGTAAGCTTCCTCCCTCTATGCGAGAAGCATACCTGGTATCCCTACTGAAGCCGGACAAAGAACCCACAGAACTTAGTTCTTATAGGCCTCTCGCCCTGCTCAACACCGACTACAAAATTCTGGCTACGGTGTTAGCGGATCGACTGGCGCCGGTGTCCCCACGCTGGTCCACGCCGACCAAAATGGTTTTGTGCCGTCTCGAAGCACTTCCCTTAACTTGAGGCGCTTTTTTAGGGTGGCGACAGACGCTGTGCAGGACTGGCCGAGAGCAGGCTACCTCATATTGGACCTGGAAAAGGCCTTTGATTCCCTAGAGTGGGATTACCTAGCGGCGACGTTGCAGAAATATGACTTAGGCCCAAAGTTTTTACAGCTCGTCAACTTGCTTTACATTAACCCTACCGTCAGGGTCCGAAAGGGGCTTTACCTGTCGGATGCTGTTCCGGTGCGAAGAAGAACCAGGCAGGGGTGCCCCTTATCCCCTCCTCTTTGCGCTCGCATTAGAGCCGCTGGCGGAAGCACTGGCGGAAGCACTGCGCGCCACACTGGGAGACGGCATACCTCTGGCAGATGCTGTGCACCAGGTATCTCTCTATGCTGACGATCTCTTAGTCTATATAAGAGATATTGAGAGGGTCCCCAGCCAGTGCGCGCTTGTTGCAGAACTTTGCCACCATCGCTGGGCTCCGGGTCAATGTCAAAAACTCCTGCATATACGCATTCAGTGAGGGACATCGTGACCAGTCTTTACCATTAACGGTAGACTGGTGCAGTGGAGAGAAGACACCTTTCGTTACCTAGGCATGCGGGTCTATTGTCAGCCACAAGATCTATTTGATGGGAACCTGGGAAGAGCCCTGACAGCCATACGGTCGCAAATGCGATTCTGGGGCACACTCCCACTTACTGTAACAGGAAGAGTGGCACTAGCCAAAATGGTCCTCCCACGGCTTCTGTACTACTTCGCGAAACTACCTCTGTATATTCCGGCCTCCTTCTTTACTACATTAGAGAGGCAAGTTAGGGACTTCATATGGGGCAAGGCGCGACACAGGATGCAGCTACAAAAGCTTTACTTACCAACAGACCAAGGGGGGTTAGCCGCACCCTGTTTCGAACACTACTACTTAGCTGCCCAGTTGCAGTGGATAGCCTGGTGGCTGGCTGACAGACACCGTGCAGATACGGCAACCACGCAGCCTCCCTACTCACTGAGTCAGATTGTTGGGCTCTTCCGCCCCAGCACGAAGGCGAAGATACCCAGGCCATTGTTGCTTGCAGTGGCATACAAATGTTTCCGCAGAGGTTTATATATCACCCGGGCCGTGACTCCCTATGCGCCGGCAATACCATTAGAGGGGTCCCCTAGTGGCCATGTAGTGCTGACAGCGCAAGCAATAGAGGGGTGGCAGGAAAAGGGCGTCCAGACCCTTGGGGACCTTTATCGAGAAGGAACACTAATTCCATACACATCCCTAGTTGAGGAGGAGGGGTTTCCGCCTGGGCAGTTTCTCGTACACCGCTCGCTGATAGCCACATTGGCGACCAAATGGGGTGACATAGCAACGGAACCGCAGACACACCTGGTCATGCAATATTTACATGTCAGGGGCGTGGTAGGCACCTCATACGCTGGTTTGCTGCGTCGTTTCGAGTTCATGCAGCGATAAATCTGGACCCCCTCCGCAACAAATGGGAGCTAGACCTGGGACACCCACTCACTGACAAGGAGTGGGCCCAGATACTAGAAAGCCCAACTCGCATACCCAGAAACATGCGGTTCAGACACATTCAACTGTATATAATACACAGGGCCTACCTTACACCTGCCAACATTAATCGATATTTCAGCAGAACGGACGCGGCGTGCCCCAGATTTGCTGAGGTGGGAGCTGACATAATACACATGTTGTGGAATTGCCCCCGGATCTTTGCGTACTGGAACGCAGTAGCACATCTGTTGCACGCCTGCACAGGGCGTGAACTACCTTTTGCTTGGCCGGTGTACCTACTACACAAATTCCAGAGAACGGCGGCCACCAAAGTGACCTCCAGATTCCTAGACCTGGGGATAGTGGTGGCCAAGAGATTGCTCACGAAAAGATGGAAAGCAGCGGATCCGCCACATGCGCAGGCATGGCTCTACTCATTGCTTGCTTGGGCGGAAAGCCTCGCTATCAGGCGTGACGAAACACTGGGCCTGAGACACATCCCTATACCAACACACTGGAATGCGTGCTTAACCGAGTTACAGCAACACACAGGCGGGGACCAGGGGGCTCCTCTGCCTGCGGAACGCACGGGTAACTGACATATACAGACGTGCCACTCGCGTATATTCCATCTTACCATGCTAGCAAATACATGTCCGTCATGATTCACACAGACTAATGCGACACAATTGGGAGGCAGTGGGAAATGCATCAGCAGGGCAGCATCACACAAATGTGTACAAAGAGGTGGAGGGGGGATACGGGAAGATCGATGTTGTTTATGGTTTATTTTTGCCTTTGTAATGCTTGTTGGAATTGTAAGAACTCTGCAATAAGCTGAAGTTGGCCATACCTATGCCTACAAGCACTGAACTGTGTATGTTACATAATGTGAAATAACGACTAATGGTTACGCAAACAAATGTTCTTAACTTCGTAGTTGATGCTATGGCAACTTAGACGCCAGTTACAGAGACTAAGTTGATAACTTTCATGCCAATATTGCATGGATGTTCTGTTCAGCTATTAACATGATTTTATCTGCATCTGTAGTCAATGAGACATCGTGTAAACATGTAACAGATAAAAGTGTACAAACTTAATAAAAGATCTTTAAAAAAAAAAAAAAAAAAAAGGTGGAGGAAACTCCTCCCGACGATCATGGGGAGGGCCGCTATGTACAAGATGATCACACTCCCCCCAGTTGCTTTACGTGTTGCAAAACACCTACTGCAAAATACCAGAGAGTTTGCAACCCTCAACAGCGAGCTACGCCTGCTTCTGTGGGACGGGGCCCATCCAAGAATAGCGCGCAAACTCTGCAGCGGAACCCGTACAATGGGCGTTTGGCCCTACCGGATATCAGAGCCTACTATAGAGCTACCCATCTCATTGTAATTAATGAATGGAATCACGCTCCGAGAGACCACCCCACATACATGTTGGAAAGACTTCAATTCAGAGACCACACACAATTACACGGTATCTATGGAGGTAAGGGCAGTAGCTGGCTCTTACCAGCTAACCAGAGGGTGCTGGAAGCGTGGAAAAGTGCTGAGAAGCAGATGAAATGGGACAGGAAACCTACAAGGGAGACCCCTTTGTGGGAGGGAGCGAGACTAGCTGAGATCGGAAAGCTGAGAGGCTTTAGACAGTGGGATCTAATAGGGATCTCCAAAATAGGGGCTGTCATAGAGAAAGGCACATTGGCTCCATTCGGCACGCTTCAAGCCACATACCAGCTCCACGACACTCAAACCTATGCCTATCTTAGATTGCAACATGCCTGGCATGCAGAGGGGCTAGACGCTGAGACGCTGCCGGAATATTCCCCCTTAGAAGGCAGACTCTTGCAAGAGGAGATTCCTGCTAAGGCCATCTCGCTGACATACAGAACACTAATCAACAACATGCCCGACAAACTAGGTCCACTTAGAGCTAAATGGGAACTCACCACTGGCCCAATGGAAGACATCGACTGGGAAGCCGCCCTTATGCACCCACGTGAAGTGGCAATCAAACTAAGATTACGACTCATTCAATATAAAATCCTACACAGGACTTACTTTGACAGAGCAAGGCTACACAATATGGGGAGAGCAGACACCCCGGACTGCCTCAGGTGCCACACAGAATGCGGTACATTTATACACACCCTCTGGGAGTGCAGCCAGATTCAAACATACTGGATTAAGATATTGAGGGAACTAAACAATATATTGGAAGCCCAACTCGAGTTGGAAGCCAGGTTTCTCCTACTGGGAATTCCTACAGACGTGGACCTGCCGCGTCATAAACTCACGTTGGCTAATTTGGGGCTGGTGGTAGCCAAGAGGGACATAGCTCGATACTGGGGTGTCCAACAACTCCCTACACTCAAGGAATGGAGAACATGCCTAGATCTATATATGGTTGCGGAAAAAGTAACATACAAAGCAAGGGGATGTCCCCGAAAATTCAGAAAGATCTGGGCTCCATGGATAAAATACTACAGTTTAGAAGTGGGAGAGGAGGAGGAGAGATCGGACTTGATAACGGGGAGATCGGGGAAAGAGCCTTGAAAACTGTGGTCCCTGACCCATTGTCGATAGGTGTGGATAATCCAGATGTGACTCCCGGCACTTGTACATATATGACACTCAAATCTAACCTCATGCTCTCTTTCAGAGAAATTAATGCTGTATTTTTTGCCCTACACCAAATGCTATTGCCCGATATCCAATATGTATTGTGTATTCATGACTTCTTTGATTGTATGTTAAAACTACAAAAAATAAATAAAAACCGTTTAAAAAAAAAAAAAGAATTTCACAGCACAGAATTTGGCATGTACCCCACTAGTGACATTACTGGGGTTTGTACAGGATACCCCAATGTCGGCAAGACGGCTTACAGCATTACTTTTGCTGTTGGCAAAAAGACAGGTAGCCTTACACTAGGGTGCCACACCCCCCTCCCCACCCTCTCCCAAAACCACAAAAGCTTGGGTAAAAGACATCACATATTGCAGAGACCAGCTAACATGTTATTAGGAACTACTACCGTCACCATCTCGTCCCAAAGATATATGGTCCCCATTTACAAATTAGCTTTGCACCACCGATGTAGACGCTTTGTAACTCCGCCTGCGTAATGCAGAGTGCTCATAACCTGAAATGTGGGGTTTCCCGTTGACCAAACTGGCTATGGAGCATTGTGATGCCAAATGTCTTGCCCCCTTTTTCTGTCTGGACTGGGATGCAATTCGGTAATATAAGCTTTTCAACATGATGGCAAACCCCGAAATGTAGATTTGCGATTGCTGTATCCCACTGATGTATTAACTGTATTAGTAGTCATACAATGTAACTTGTGGTGTACTGTTCACTGTTATTGTTAGATCATATGTTTATTCATGTGAAATTCTAATAAAAATAATTTAAAAAAAATAATCAATGGAGCCTTTAAGCATGCACATTCACTCGAAGAAGAGGAGTCTCAACGTCACTTCAGCAACAAAGAATTATTCTAGAAAAACAAGATGTAACATCGGAGCCCAATACTAGATGGCAGGAGTGTGCCTAGCATGGGTATCTGCTACGATATTAAGGCTTGTAGCTAGAGGGTTGAGGCCTTGAGCTGCTCGGAGTCTTTATGCTTGCTTTTGCTCATGACAGCAGAAACTCGAAATGAGGAGGGACTACAGCAGGCCGGCATCTTGAAAACAACTGCTTGTGATTAAGTCTAAAGATGGGGTCACCCATATGAGTCAATGTTCCAAACCAGGGTTTCATCAAGTTAGTTCTGAATTCCCTCGGGTAGTTTCAGTCTAACGCCACACTTAGACAAGAAAGCCCATCTGTCCACAGGTCCCAGCAGCAAGGCAACACCACAGGCTTCCTAGACTTTGGCCCAGTCTGGAGTCAGAATGGCAACCAAGCATAGGGTTCACTCCAGATCCTTTGTTCTTTTCCAACACCGATGACACAAACGAACCAAGTATGTCCAAGAGGTCCGTGGGCATCGCAGGATAACAGAGCCAACCAGGAGGTCATGGTGCTGCCCACTCTCAGCATTATAGGTGTAAAGTCTACTGGGGTCGGACTACCTCCAGCATTTGCTCCAGTTGCCATGGAACACAATCACAAAAAGTTAGGTTAGGAGACTTTCACGGACAACAGGGTTGGCAAGAGTGTAAGAAAGTGGCTCTGTATATACTGAACCAAAGTAAGGTTCAGTGTGCACAGAGTCCACAGTCCCCAGAGGTTTGGCAGAGGCTAAAGTTAGATAGCACCTCACTCTCTAAAGTGGTAGCTTGGTCGAGCAGTAAGGCAGTATCAGAGGACAGTGTAAAGCATTTGTTGTACACCCAGTCAGCAAATGGTCTCACACTCAAGAACTGAACTCTAGGCCAATGGTTTGTATATAAAAATATATGCTTGTTTTATTTTAGAACCAACAATAGGTATCAAAATATACTTTCTCAGAATGAGATGCTTTAGATAAATACTTTCAATAGGCAATAGACTTTTGAATACAATAGTTACAGTTGTTGCAATAGGCAACACAATTTCAAACACAATTTAACATTGAGCTCAATGGGAATTTCTAGTTAAATGCAATAGATTACTTTTTGGATCACTTTTCTTACCACAGGACTGGATCCTAGATTCAGTCCTGGGACATCTCCTGTAAACAGTTGAGTAAAAACGTTTTGGCTACAGTTGTGATTTTTAAGGAATATTATTGTATTTTAAAAGTTGGCACTTAGAAGCTTTTTCACATGCAATCACCAATGTAATCCTATGGGAGGAAATTGACGTAGCAGGTAAGTAGTGTTATCGTTACTTTTTCTTACTCCGTGTTGGATCCTGGATCCAGCACTGGTGCATCTCCTGTAAACAATTGAAAGAATGCGTTTATGGCACACAGGCGATTTTTAACGAATATTTGTATGTTTGCAAAATCGACACTTAGAAACTTTTTCGGCAAAAACCAGGCAATGTTATCCTATGGAAGGAAATTCAAGTTACCGGTAAGTACAGTTATGATTACTTTTCAGGGTCAGTGCTGGGCACCAAGATCCAGCACTGGGATCTCTCCTGATAACAGGTGAGTAAATTCGTTTTCGTAATTCGGTTGATTTTAGAGGAATATTTTAAAGTTTCAAAACTCCACACTTAGAAGAATTTCCAAGTGAAACCAGTCAATGTTACCCTATGGAAGAAAAGTGAGTTATCGGCTTTTGGGTAAGTACTCGACTGGCAGAGTTAAGGTTCTGGGCATAGACTCAGGGGTCCCCCAGGGTCAGGTAAGTACAGTTGTTACACCCTCAGCGGCACAGGGGCGGCCGGGTGCAGAGTGAGTAGGCCCAATGTTATCCTATGGACGGCAGGGGGCCTTGGGTTGGTGGCTGCTGGCAGGCAGACCACTCGGCTGTGGGAGCAAAGCTCCTGGTCACTTACTCAGGGCAAGTGGGGAAGTCGAACAGGGTAGTTGGTGCACCCTCAGCGGCACTGGGGCGGCCGGGTGCAGTGGGCTTTTGGGCCGTCGGGCGCCCAATGGTTTTCAATGGGAAAGCTGTGTGACGAACAAAGACTGCAAGCTCGGGGACGGTGATTCTTCAGGTGCGACCACCACTTCGAGAGGTAAGTTGGGAAGCTGTAGGAAGGGTAGGCACCCAGGAGTTGGGCACAGGAGGCCGTGGGGCGTCGGGTGCAGGGGTGTCTTTAGGCGTCGGAAATCTTACCCTCGGCTGGTCGCGCGGTTGGAGGGGTCCCTGGTTCTGAGGCTGCAGGCGTCGTCAGGAGCGTCGAGGAGGGTCCTTGGGTGCTGGATTCTGGGTCACAGTCGCCGGGGGACGTCCTCGTGGTATTTGTCCACTCAGGCACAGGCCGGGCTTGGCGGGTGCAGAGGGTGCAGGAGTCGCGGTTCCTGGCTGGCACCAGGGGTTGTTGCTTGCTTTGAGCAGTACCACTGCTCGTGGGAGTCCCAGGTAGTTAGAGTCACAAGGCAGTCAGGTCCTCCGGGGTTTTTGAGGTTGCTGACCACTGGAGACGCCGGGGTTTAGCAGGAGCAGGTTCGAGGGTCGACAGGCCGGTAGGGCTGGGGCCAAATCAGTTGGTGTCTTCCTCTTGTTAGCAGCTGCACGGCAGGTCTTCTTGTTTCTTCTTCTTCTTTCTTGTTTCGGAATCTGGAACTAAGGAAGGAAGGTTCAGGGTGCCCCTAAATACCAGATTTAGGGGCGTTACAGGTAGGTAAAGGGCAGGGACCAATGGGTCCCTTCCCTGGGGTGGGTACACCCCCTATCCTACCACTCTCCAGTGGGAGGGGGGGCAGGAGCCTAGTCCTGATTGGGTAGGGCTCCCCATCTTCAAGATGGCGAGAGCCCGGACATGTGCTTCACCTCGCCTCCCCCACCTGAGGGGTGGGGTTGGCAGAGGCTGGCACACCCCCTTTCCTCACTTGGGGTTTCCCTCCAGTCTTCCCGCCAGAGTGGGGGCTAGAACCGGTGTGGACCAGTTGCTGAGTACAGCAAGTGGTCTGGGGGAGGCTCACAAAGGCGGCATGCCTTTGAAGCTTCCCCCTGCCCATCCTGGGGGAGGAGGCCTAGCACCTCGCCCAGGACGTGCATTGTTGCAGGCCCGGGAGAGCGGATGGCTCTCTACCCAGGGGTCCAGCAACATGTCTGCTGGGTGGCAGCCCCTCAGACAAGACGTGGATTGAAGGTTAGGTTCAGGGGGCAACTCTAAGTTGCCCTCTGCCGTGCATTTTACATTAAATCCCACACTGGCATCAGTGTGGGTTTAATGTGCTGAGAAGTTTGATACCAAACTTCTCAGTCTTCAGTGTAGCCATTATGGTGCTGGGGAGTTCGTAATGACAACCTCCCAGCACCATATACTCTTAATGGCATCACTGCACTTACAGTGCCCAGGAATGGCCCTGGGTACTGTAGGGGCACAGGGCTCATGCACCTGTGCCCACACCACTGGCATAGTGCACCGAGCTCGAGGGGTGACTGAGGTATGCCAGGGCAGTGTGTTTGTGGGCATGGCACACAGGGATGTGTGCCATGTCGACTCTGTTTAGTTCTGCACCAAGACACTCAGCCTGCAAAGGCAGGGTGTGTGTGTCAGGGTACAGGGCCTCTAAGGGTGGCACAATAAGTGCTCCAGCCCTTAGGGGCCTTCTCTGGTCAC